>OZ012739.1:139377659-140122048 GCA_963859935.3 Lathyrus sativus | reverse complement strand
GAGTTTACAAGCAGCAAAAGTCTAACATAACATGCAGGAAAGCTACTAGCTACACACTATCAGTGTTGTCTACACACTCATATTGTTAGCTCTTAGGATCAACCTGTTCACACAACCATCTGTTAGTCAGTACTACAGATGTCACAATATGTTGAGTAACATTCTGGGTTACTCCCTCTCAACTGATGCACAACACATCAGTGTACACAACCTGCAGACACCCTGCAGTCACACATATTCATCCAGTCTGCTCCGGATGTTATGACATTCAGATTATGACATCCTGAAGTGCACAATCACCTGTGAAACACAACATCTTATGCTACTCCCCCTGACGAGTTGCACAACCACATACATTCTGCAAACACCTTGTAGAAACACACCCTACTAGCAGCTACAATACTACTAGGTTCCATCAAGGAACACACATATATCTAACATGCATTCCTATACTCATTAGGAACTCACACATCACTAACAGCATCAGCTGTTATCACACATGCAACACACTTGTAGCAGCAATTCAGCCAAGTCTTCCACCTGCATCATCTCTAACCTGTTGTCACTACCTGCTGTTATTTAACACTCTCTCCCCCCCTTTTTAGCCACAAATTAAGATCAAACTAATAAAAGGATAGATCATAATGAGTAACATTACACATGTTTGGGGTCATTACAAACAAAAATTGCACATGGAGAGCATCACAAAGTCAAGCTGTCACAACAAGAACATAAGCCTAACACAAATAAAAAATTTAAACCAGCAGCACATGTCATTAGCTCAGCAACCAGCAGTCTAAGCTCCACTGCAGTCTATCAGCCCACACTATTCTTCCTCCTTAGAGGCAGAACTGGAGTTGACCTCATCAGATTCTTCATCACTAGCCTCCTCAGCATCTGGGGAGCCATCTTCATCATTGTCCTCTTCTTGACCAGAGTTTTCCTCAGAGCTGGCAGCATATTTTTCTGAATCAGCTGCCTGGCCATCATCCTCTTCTGACCCATCATTTTGCCTATCCTCATCAGTGAACTCAGCATCTTCATTTTGCTCAAGGATTCTAATCAATGCTTCAAGATTTTTCTTCCTAGCATCCAGCTCCTTACAAGTTTCCTTTAGCATGGTAATCACTTCAGCTTTTCTTGATTTTGACTTTCCCTTGGATGTCTCAACTAATGTTACAACAATGTCAGGAACATGAGTTCCCTGAAACAACTTGTAGTGGAAGGATAAAGGGTTGTCTCTCTTGCAAGCTGTGTCACTCTCCTTGAGAATGTTGGGATGCTGATCAACAATAATCCCACAGATAAGTGAGGGGAATGCAATAAGGCCTTTGACACTATAGCTACCAGCATGTTTCATGGTTTGATCATGAATGTAGGTCCCATAATTGAATTTAGCTTTTGTCCCTACAACATACATGAATCTCCCCAGAATGGTTGCAAAAGTTGTCTTATGATTGGTGGGCACCCAATTTGCAGCATCGATCTTGTGTAGCATGGCATATTTCACACTTAATTTGCTTGCAACCAGCTTTCCTTTGGATGGCCAGCTCTTGACCTGGTTTGTAGTGATTTCTTGACACACTTGGTGATCAGAGGCAGTTAGTTCATTCTGACCTTCATTTGGTCTTCCTAAGTAGCTGTTGATGATGGTTGTTGAGAAATTTATACATTTTCCTCTTACAAATACCTTTCCAAACTCACTAGATTTCCTATCAGTACATTCTCCTGACAGGTTGACTATGAATTCTTTGACAAGAATCTCATAGCATGGTGGAAATTGAGTGACAGTTTTCATCAAGCCCGCATTCTGAATAAGGTCCATGACTTCTTTGTTTTTAAGAGCATTTTGAGCCAGCTCTCTCTCCAGTGCCAGCCTCCTCTGGAATACATATTTCCATCTATTGACACATGATGGATAGTGAAATGATATGTTGTCAATAGGCACCTCTGGGACACTAGCAGCAAGCTTGCTAGTGGTTGGTTTCTTCTTTGCTGGACTGCCAGTTACCTCATCATCATCATCTGAGATGGATTCAGATTTTGTACTTGATTTAGCCTTCCTCTTTTGTGGAACCACTTTGCTCCATGCTTTGTTAGGCCCAACACGGGTACCTTTTGTCACAACCTTCTTCTTAGGAGGACTTTGAGCATCAACATTCTTCCCCTTCCTAGTCATAAGCCATTTGGCTATGCTAGGATTGATCTTGCCTATTAGATCATTGTCAGAGTATTCATCAAGGTCTACCAAATCAGCATTTTTGTCACCTTGCATGTTACCATCCATTTTATCAGAACCTTGATCCTTGTTCTTATCCACTGGTGTAGTGTCTTTCAATGTTTCAACATTGTGAGTGACATCACCTTGATCATTCAGATTAGGATCAAACCTCTCATTGTTAGGTGGAATGGAAGTATTTAGAACACTGTCAACCATATTCGCAATGGTGATGTGGGTCTGCCTAGCTTCTTCCTTATTGACATCATCATGAGGAACAGATGTTGTGGAAGGAGGAGCTTGACCTGAGACAAGTTCCTTAGGCCTTCTTGCATGTAGGATTCTTGGTTTCTTTACCAACAGTCTATCTAGGGTCACCATATGCAGGGGGGCTATCTCAAGAACCTCGTTAGGGTTCATAGACCCAGTTCTCGTATCAGAGTCGTTGGTGGACATTCTTTTGGAGGAGGTTGAATTCGAAAGTTGAGACATTGTTAAGGACTTTGATCGTATGGGAGAGAGTTTGTTGTGCTGGTTGGAGGATGGATGGTAGATGAACAGTTTGAATAGGGACCAAATGACGTAGGAATTTTGTGTTTAGAAGCTAGAGAGGTGATATGGCAAATAAGGAGAGAACTTAATATTTTGACCAATCAGTGAATGATTAGACTTTAAAATCCAATTCCCTATTCTTATTAATTGCTATAATTCTTCATTAAAACAAGTTCTCAACTGGCTTCGTGAATTTTTAATTTTAGTAACCTTGAGATCCCTTGTAACCTTGTCAACACTATAAAGTGCTGAGTCTCCTAGTTCTTCATGTTCTTTCCCATGGTGAGGCCAGTCATTACTTTTCATGTCTTTCTCTGGCTGACTTGGATTCCAATTTATGGCACTGAGATTGTCACAGAAGAATGTTATGACATTCTGAGTGACATTGCTCCCTGTATGTTGAGTAGCTTCCATGGAATCCATCAGGTTCCAATATAACATATCTAGATTTCCTTGATGACCATTCTTTGGGTGCCCCTTCTTGGCTTGCCTGCCCGCACGACATTTACCATATCCTGTCCTACTATCTGAAGTAAACTTTGAAGTTCCTCTTGCTACTGTTTTGGACATGGTCCTTTCTATTTTTAGAAGATGTTTTCCTTTCTCCAGCCACAGTTGATCCTTCTTCTCTTTTTGGACCAAGCCATTGAGGTTACTTCTGGGCTCCCATAGGTAACAGTTGTTCTTGGCTCTGGACCCCCTCATGACTTCCTCACCATCTTCATTGATGACCACACACTTACCCTTGGAAAATTTTCACAATTAGGCCTTGGTCACATAGCTGACTAATACTGATCAGATTAACAGTTAGTCCTTCAACCAACAATACATCATCCAGTTTTGGAACACCAGGATAATCCAGTTTTCCAGCACCTTTGATTTCTCCTCTGGCTCCATCTCCAAATGTTACATGACTTGAGGAATGAGGTCTTATGTTAACCAAGAGATTCTCTATCCCAGTCATGTGTCTAGAGCAACTACTATCAAAATACCAATCTTCTCTAGTAGGCATCCTTGGAGAAGTGTTGGCTACTAAAGCCATATTCTTGGCAACCCATTGTTGTTTCTTGGCAGAAGCTTCCTTCTTGGGTTTAACATGATGATGTTTCTTGACATGAGCACCCTCTTTGGGTTTTCCTTGATGAGGATGACAAGGAAATCTATGTAGCCAGAAACAGACAGATTTAATATGTCCAAGTTTTCCACAGTGGTAACACCTATACCCTTGGAATTTTTTCTTGGTTTGGTTCCAACTTATATTCCTTTGATGTTGTGACATTGCTGGTGACATCCATGTTGACCTCTTATTCTCAGTCTTTGGCTTCTTGAACCCTAAGATGGGTTTCTATTTACCAACAAATCCCAGTCCAGACATGTTGCCTGTTGTCTGACCACTCTGTAGAATTTTTTATAGAGTGTCAGTCCCAGGGTTCAACATCCTTATGGATTTGGACATTTGATCAAGATTAGATTTCAACAAGTTGGCTTCACTTTTAAGAGACTCTATTGTTGCAAGATGCTCCATCTTCTCAGCTTCTAACTCCCTGATGAGTTTCTTCTGTTGCTTTCCTTGCTGATATAATTCTCCACTTCTGTTGCACAGCTTCTTAAATGAATCAGCAAGTTCATCATAAGTCAGTTCATCTTCACTTGAATCACCATCAGATATCCATACACTATTCAGAACAGTGACATGTTTTGCAGACTCATCTTCTGATCCACTCTCAGAATCTCCATCAGACTAAGTGACAACTAATCCCTTCTTTTGCTTCTTGAGATAGGTGGGACACTCAGTTTTAATGTGACCATAACCCTCACATTCATAACACTGAACTCCTTTGCCTTGGTTAGATGTATCTTCAGATTTTTCCATTCTGTTGGTGTCAGAGGAGCTGTTCTTGACATACGGCTTAGACTTATGGTCTATTCTCTTGGTTAACTTGTTGAATTGTCTTCCAAGCAAGGCTATTGCTTCTGACAAATTCTCCTCCCTTGCACCATTGTCTTCATCAGAAACTTCTTCAGCCTTTGACACAAAAGCTATACTTTTCTTCTTTTCAGCCTGATTACCTATCCCCATCTCAAAGGTTTGGAGAGAACCAATGAGTTCATCCACCTTCATACTGCATATATCTTGGGCTTCTTCAATGGCAGCGACCTTCATGGCAAAACTTTTAGGTAAAGACCTGAGAATCTTCCTCACAAGCTTTTCATCAGACATCTTTTCTCCCAAGGCTTCTGAGGTGTTTGCAATTTCAAGGATATTCATGTAGTATTCATGAATAGTCTCATCCTCCATAATTCTTAGAATTTCAAATTTAGTGGTCAACATTTGTAGTTTTGACATCTTGACTTTTGAGGTTCCCTCATGAGTAGTTTTGAGAGTGTCCCAAACCTCCTTAGTCAGTTCACAATGGTGTACCAGTCTGAAGATGTTTTTGTCTATACCATTGAAGAGTTCATTCAATGCCTTAGAGTTCCCAAGAGCCAAAGTCCCTATTCTTTGTTCCATTTCTCTTCAGGAATTAACACAGATACCCAATCCTTGTCAGTCTTCACTGGATGTTCCCATCCTGAATTTGCAGCTCTCCAAGCCTTGCTGTCTAAAGACTTTAGGAAGGCAGTCATCCTAAGTTTCCAATAGTCATAATTAGAGCCATCCAGAATTGGTGGTCTATTCGTGAATCTATGTCTTTATCCATAGTACCAAAATTTATCTTCCCTAGATCTCACGCAGAAAATAACAGGCAGGGTGCCTGCTCTGATGCCAATTGAAATTCTGGCAACCACACGATGGATGTTATCACGGATGTTATGACATCCACTGTAACATAGACTACTGCACTTAATAATAAGCTGTAAATGGAAAGCAGTAAATAACACAAGTAATTGTTCACCCAGTTCAGTGTCAACCACACTTACATTTGGGGGCTACCAAGCCAGGGAGGAAACTCATTATTAGTAGAATTAATTCAAAATCAAACAATCCCAGTTTGCACTCTTCACTTAAGACCTACCCAATGACACTTCAGCCTAGAGACCACTAGACCAGAGTTTCCCGCTCACTCCCACTCAATCACCTCAATGATATCAATACATAATTACAAAACCAATATGAAGATACACTTCAAACACACCTTAATCTTGCTTCACAACTTTGATCAAGGGACACACACTCTTGCTTAACAACTTTGAGTGACACAATGAACACACTTGTTCATACACAATAACCAAAGCAATTATACAGCATACAATTGCTTGGCACACAAGGAATCCTAAGATTCCTAGACACACGTGAAGAGCAACACTCTTCACTCACAAAACACACTCTATGATCTCTCACTAGAAGCTTTATCCTCTGCGTCTTTGTCCATTAGGAATGGTCCTTCTGCTATTTATAGTAGCAGACCTGTGTTGGGCCTTGGTAGAGAATTTAGGTTTACCCAAGATAAACCTTTCTTCATGAAGATGCACACTTATCATTAGGTCAGGAGCCTTCTATGTTATCCTCAGCAATGCCTGTTATGTTGCCTAAAATAACTATGTTTCCTGAATTGTTTTCTGAAGTATAGCCTGAGCTAATAACAGAAAAACAAACCCTGCGCGCCCTGATGTCATACGATCAATGTCATAACATTCATTCATGACATTCAACTTCACTTACTCTTAGCTTTCCCTGCATAACACTCTCCATGTATGTCCTAACATCCGTTATGACATTTACTCATACATTAATGTTTTGCCATAAAATGAGGCCAATCAAAAGCATCTACAGTCATCCTCCTCCCAATTCTCTATCAAAGCAAGAGATTGGGTAAAGTTGGCATTATAAAACATGAAAAAACATTTTATGAGTGAATACAAATGGATTTTTTCAGGACAAACACTTTAATTGCATTAACATTCAAAATAAACAAATTTTACATGCCAATTATGCTTTTAATCAAAGAAGTAAAAGTACATATAAGCAAACAAAATGAACAGCCAAACAAGCCCTTCTAAAGAGTTTTATTAAGTCTCTGTATCCACCAACACAACGGTGTTCCGTTCAAGACCGGACTTTCTCTTTTGAAGGTCAACGATTTGTCTTAGATCATCTCTTGAACCTTTTCTTGGAATAACTTGCACTCTTCAATCGAATGCCCCATCCCTTTATCATGAAATTCATAGCTGGTGTTCGAGTCGGTCATCTCAGTATGAATATTCTGGGGGTTCTGCATACACCGTGGAAACTGGGAATCCCTTTCATCAACTTGAATAAACAGGTTATCTTGCATAGGTTGAGATTGTATAGGAACATCCACTGGTTAAACATTGTCATCAGAGGGAAGATCAAATATCAGATTAGTCATCACTCTGAAATCAGTCATGGAATCCATATCCTCTGTTCTCTTTACTATCCTTCATTAGTACTTCGAGCTTAGTCAGACAGTCAAGATGTCAGGGTGACAGACAGAAACCGGATGAGCTACAGCAGAGGTACATGCATATGCAAATGCTAAATGAGGGGTGTAAAAATGCAGAATGCAGAATGCAGATGAAAGATTTCATGGATTTCGTGTATTTACAAACATCACAGAGTACCAAAGAAAATTCATTTATTATTTTTTGATATCGAATTACAGATAATATTCTTAAAAGAGTCCTGACATAATAGCTAAATAAAAGTTAATAAAGTCCTAAGGAAGTCTTGTATTTCTTCTTGATCTACTCTTTTAGCTGGACCTTCTTGAATATAAGCTTGGTCATGATCAACTTCCAAGGAATAGTCTGATAGAGGAAAATAAATCCTCCATCTCTTGCTTTTCTTGTCGGAATTTTGTTGTTCACTTGGATCTTTAGAAATAATAAAATTTCCTTGTACTTTTATTTGAATTTTCTGGTCTTCCAACAGAGCTTCTAACTTCCTTAGGACATCCAAATTATGGCTCTTAGAAGAATATTTCAAAGTATCTTCTTTTGTAATCCATATTGGTCCTGCAACGTTTATAACTAAAGTTGAATTCCTTGAAACCTCATGCAATATGATGCTTTATGTATGCGAAGATGCACAAACACATGCAAGCACACAGATGCAAAAGATAAACAAATAGGAAACTTAGGTTTGCAACAAGCATGGAGCAAAGGGTATACCCATCCCCCAAAGAGTGTGGACTAAGGGTTGATTGTACCTATAGAACAAGGTTCTAAAAAGGTGCCCAAAATCATTAGTCCATCTTTCGGATATTATCAATTTTCCGACTACTCGGTGGTTAATAATATTCTCAAGAGAACCTCTTTTGAGTGTAGCATCGCGTAGCAACTATTTTGGGAATACTCCCTCAAAGTCATCGCACTACGTCCTAATAAAGGCTAAAGTGGGGTTAAAGGTAACTACGGTCCCCAGTATCACAGGCTCCAATCGAAAATAGTGAATATTTTCACGAGTACTCGTTCAACAGTACTGTTTTCGAGAGGGCCTCAACTGAGCGATGATTCTCAAGTCATCTTGGTCGGGATTCAAACTCCCTATAAACCTCGTCGAATATATCACCTTCCTATAATAAGTTCACTCAAGTTCGGGTGTAGGACTTATCTCACCACTCAAGGATATCAACCCAAAAGCAAATAGCAAATATAAGCAGATATAAGCAAATATATTAAACAACAAACAAGTATAATAAAACAAGTTAGGGAAACCCACTGAAGCATTCCCCAGTGAAGTCTCCAATTCTGTCGCTGTGAGAATTGGATGTCAAATTATTAATTAATTTGAATTTTAATTCATTGGTTCACCACCGGTCTTTAATTTGTTCAAAGGAAGGGAAAAAGATCAAATTACCCACAATGCAATGCAAATGCAAAAGCTAGAGAGTTTAGGTTCGGGGGTTAGTTAAACTTAGGGAAGGTGCTAGCATCCTAAGAATCTGTAGTACTCTACAGGAACCTCTTGTTTTAATGTGTTTATTGCTAAGGGTTATCTGCTTAAGGGTAAAAGACCTAGGGGTTTATTTCTAAATATACTCGACAAGGCGTTGCATCTTGTGCCTACATATCCTGACGGGAATGGAATCAGAGTATTTGTAGTTCCCCTAAAGAGTTTGAGGAATCATTGACTGTTGGTCAAAGTTCCAAAGGGTAAAGGGTTTTTTGATTGATTGATTCTAGGAGAAAAGACGAGTCGTCATCTCGAGGGAGAAAACTCGACTTAACCACCACAACTTGTAGGAGATGGTCTTTGCATCGTCCTGAGAGAAGGGCTCAAACACTCGGATTTCATCGACGAGTATGCCACTATCTCCCTCAAGCGGAAAAGATCTACATCACACGATTGTATTGTTATGGGGCAGGAGAATAACATCTCAACTGTCAAGATGACTAACGTCTTATTCTCTAAAGGGAGAATATTTCGAATTGAGTTGAATTGAATGGTTTATCTATGTTGTAAAAGAAAAAAAGAAAAAGGTCCTCCTTATGGGTAGGATCTAAGCTTAAGCCGGTCAATTTGAAAAAGATCAAGGATCAAGTGGAGAATTATGGTGCAAGATGAAATGCAATACGCACAAATGTTAAGTTATGCGCAGGTTCTTCCTTTGAACATTATGCAATAAAAATAAATAAAGGTAAAATAAACAAAATAGATAAATCCAAACAACGGATAGATGCTAAAATCAAGACAAGTGCGAGAGCGTGAATATCGAAATAAGGTCGAAGCCAGAATGCGAAGGTGTCGGGAGCGCATGATGATTAAGTTTTATGCGAGTTGATTTTAAGGAAATTATATTAGTTGGCGAATTATTATTTTTTTAGGTTATAAATTAATTGGTTTTTTGATAGAAATACTTTTTGATCATATTTTATTAAATAAAAAGGTATTATAAGAAAGATGAAATAAATTAGTTAATAGAATGAATAAAATGAAATTGAGTTATTAAAATAAAAAGTAAATTAATAAGCTAAATAAATAAATTAAAATTGATTAGATAAAGAAAAAAGGGTTATTAGTTTGATTAATTAAAAGGCTGATAAAAAAGGTTAATTAATTAAATTAGTAAAAGTTAGTGATTAGATTAGTTTAAAAAAATTAATTAAAGGCTTATGGGCGGATGGATACGGTGCGCCGCAAGTGTGAGGGGTGCACCGTGGGTAAGCGAATATGGGTCGCAGATTGAAATCAAGTGGGGATGGACTGTTGTGATATGTGGGTGCACGGTAACTAGAGTGTGTACGTGTGTATAGGATACAACAATATAAAAATACAAAAACTGCAAACCCTAATCCTAATCCTCTCTCCCTCACCGCCGTTCTACTCCGTCTCGCCTCTTCCCTCATTTCTCTTCTTCTTCTCAAATTCTTCTTCTCTCCGATTCTTCTTCGATCCACTCCATTTATCTTATTTTCGCTCTGCCTTCCTTCTTCTCCTCACTCAATTCGCCTCTTTCTCTTCCGATTTCCTGCATCACATAAAACAAACAACAACAAAAAAAAAGTTATCAAATCAAATCACATTTTAAAAAATGGATTCTGTAGGGTTTCGACTGTGGTTGAGGGCGGTTTCGCAAGTTCCAGCGAAGGTTTTTGGTACACCGAGGTTTGACGGAGGGCGGCGACAGGCTTGATGGTTTTGAAGGTGGCTTTTGGAGAGGTGTAAACGGCGACGAAACTCCGAGAAGAAGAAACCGCAAAAAGATAAGTGCTCTCTTTACGATTCTTAGGGTTTTGAATGGATTTCTGTGGGTATTTGTGAATCATGAATCCTTGTTTTTCTTTTCGTCCTTTTGGATTTGTGGAATGCCCCCTTTTATAGCTTTTTCACTTCTTCTGCTAATTAAATCAAGATCCTCTATTAAAAATGTTACCAAATTCGTATGAACATGTTTATCCGGTTTTGGCAAGTTTTGAAATTGTTTATGAGGATTGAGGTTTAACATTTCATTGCGTTTTTAAACGCTGCAAGCTGTGGAAACTTTCCATGTTTAGTATTGCAATGAATTCTTTCTCCTTTCATTTTGACACGTTTGAAGATAAATTTGGAAAGAAATGAGAACTTAACACTACTTGATATTTTGTTTAATTGTGTTTGAAGGTTTGGCGATCATCTTTTAATTCATAATATTGTGCCATTTCTCAATTTTCTAACAAATGTTGCTCTTTTTTGAAGGATCATTACTTGGATGCGTTAAATGTGGGAGGAAATTTGGCAGCGGCGATTCCGGTCTCGGCGAATCCGTTTGGTGGGCAGCATGGTTAGCTCGAATGTATTGGGTGAAGCCTTTTTCTATTTGTTGTTCTGGTCTTTAACGTCTTCGATGAAACGTGAATTACTTCACAGCGGAAACGAAGTTCCCCTTCGTGGTCTTGACGACGTCGCCGTCTATTATATATTTCAATTGTAGTACAATGTCTCCAGCTTATGTAATCAGTTTAATTTGGAAGTAAACAAAGTTGAATTTTCCTCTTCATTTACCCATCGCATAACCTGATGTAGTTGTTCACAAATATTAATGATTAAATGCAGTGGGTGCCTCCTAATCAAAGCTAATTTATACACCTTATGTATCTCCATCTGAAAATTATGAACATCTACACAAATTGCATGAAGAGGATACATATCACCATTGGAATTAATTGCAACACCACATAAACCGTGCACTGGACGAACTCACCAAACAGAATCTTTGCTCGGATTTTTTTAGGCCAACTGCATACCATTCAAGCCCAATAATTGGATTAATGGACGGGAAAAAAACCATGGAAATGTTAATTGCGTTGGTCATGGGAAATGATTAATTAATGGACTTTTGAAGATTCAATGATTATTTGAACCAAATAAAAGCTTAAAAATAGTTGATGCTTATTTAGACAAACTCGAATCGATGTATCCCCCATCCTTAATATTTACTTTGAACACGTATTAATTGCATTCCTCTCCACGGCTTAACTGGTAACGCCCTGACTAAATGAAACTCCAAGAAAAGTTTTAGTTGATGATAACCTCCTCGCGCAAATCAAAAAAGGGGACAACGTGAATTTCGACATGCCACAAAACAAAGGTCAATCCCTTGAATACGTTTAAATCCAAGGAGAATCCATTTCTCTCCATGAGTAGATAATGAAGCTATTAAGAAATACTGACAAAACCAAATAGATAACTCCAGACCCAATCAGAATCAAACTCAACTGACCACGTCTTTGAAGTAATTACTTGTGAGAATGAATGTTATCTCTGCTTGGAATTATTGCATCTGCACAAGCTGGTTAACCGTGATAAACATACATGCAAAGGTAAAAGAAAACAGGAAAGAGAAAGCACAAGGAGGTGGGGTCTTAAGGTCAAAAATTAGGGTGTGATAGCTACCTCAACATGAGAAGACTTCTGTAAAATTAATCGACAGAGGTCCTGGCAATAGTTACCAAATACATGATGTACGCTTACTAGAAATAAATCTAGTTAAGATGAATTGCAGACAAAGTGGATACAACCATGTGCCACCTCACAACTATCATCAATGCGACATTTGTTCTATGAACAACCAAGGGTGCATCATTGTACAAGTATCCCTTCAAGAGCAAATGGATCTGAGTTGGATCCATGATCACAGAATTCACGGAGTAAACATAGTTTATGAATGCTCAGGCATTGTTCAAAATTTTGACATCCGCTTAATAAATGTAAACTTAGTAACAATACACTCCAGACATAGTCAACATCAGCATTTACCGTTGCATGATTACGACGCTTGCTCAATTTGTTCAAAGGATAATCAGGGGTGTTCTTTTGTGCAAGAATCTCTCCAACATCAAATGGATCTAGGGTGGATTCAGGATTATCATGGAAGTAACAACTATTAAGTCAACATGATCGATGAATGTCCAGAATGTATTTAAATTTTCGACATTTGCATGATAAACACCACTTTGGTAGAATAACATGCCAAATAAGTCAGACTTGGCTTTTTAACATCACACAACTATCAAGATTGCAGGTCTTCTATGAAGATAATCAAGGTTGTCTGATCATACAAAGAGCTCTTCAACATCTGTTGAACCATTGGTGGCTTATAATATATCATAATAAGAATACAAATCAAATCAACATAACTGATGAAAGCCTAGTAGACATGAAAGTTGTGATATCCGCTTGTTGGAAACATACTTGGTAAAGATGCATTGCATACAAAGTGGATAGGGTCGTATACCACCCTATAATTATGAACATTGCGGGATATGTTCAAAAAATGACCAAGGATGCTACTTCGTGCGAGAAGCTCCTAGAATCAGATAGACCGGGGAGAGATCATACCATGTAGAATGGAGGGTTATCAATCAATTAATATGGTGCAAGATTTCCTAAGACAACACGTAATTTATGACAAAGAATCATCAGTAAAAAGCTTACATGAACCTGATTACGTTGGTACTAATCAACATGATCACTCAACTTGTAAAAAGCGCCGTAAAATCCAGGATGAGATTCAAAGACTATTAGATCAAAGGACTGTCACAACATTCCAGGAAAGAGATTCCATTGTTTTTGGAATTGATGAAGATGTTTACACCATAATTCCTCTACTCAGTGAACCAACGCGTGTGAAAATCCCTTTTAATGGTAGAAATATTCTTGATATCCTCAAATTGGAGCCAATAGAGGTCACATGTGACAGCAGTAAGACCAATGTGACTCCTTTGGTTATTTACCTGCCAGGTCCAGTACCATACAAATCAAAAAAAGTCATTCCTTATAAGTATAATGCCACCATGATAGAATATGGAAAGGAAGTTCCACTGCCATTCATTGTCACACCGCTGATATAAGCCGGGTCACCCAAAGTGGTCGGGTATTTAACAAGGGAGTTGAAGAAATTGTTGGGGAGAAGGAATCCTAAATTGAAGTCCCCGATAAGAAGAAACGCCAATCAAATGGCACAGAGCCTGTAAGGAACAATGATGAGATTTTAAAACTAATCCAAAAAAGCGAATACAACATTGTGGATCAGTTATTGCATACTCATTCCTGGATATTTGTATTATCTCTTCTACTAAGTTTATAAGCTTACAAGGAAGCTTTGCAAGATGTTTTGGAACAAGCCTTAATGGAACAAGACGTAACGGTGGGTCAATTTGATAACATTGTTGCTAACGTCACTGTCGATAATAACTTAGGCTTCAGTGATGAAGAGCTCCTAGAGGAGGGTAAAAATCATAACATGGCACTCAATATCACAATCAACAGCATGGACAATGCTCTAGCTAGCGTGCTAGTAGACACTGGTTCATCCCTGAATGTCATGCCAAAATGAACTCTCATACGATTATCCTTTCAAGGTATCCCTATGAGAGGCAGTGAGATCATAGTCAAAGCTTTTGACGGGTCCAGAAAGATAATTATTGGCAAAGTTGACCTTTCCATAACCATTGGTCCTCACACTTTTCAAATCACCTTTCAAGTAATGGATATTCGAGCAGTATACAATTTTTTTTGTTAGGACGTCCTTGGATCCATGAAGCAGGAGCAGTCACCTCAACACTTCACCAAAAGCTGAAGTTTATAAAGAATAATAAATTGGTTACAGTATGTGGCAAGTGATATTTAATTGTAAGCAATTTGTCATCATTTTCCTACTTGGAACCAAAAAAGATCATCGAACTTAATTTTAGGCACTGCCTGTGAGTAACAAGGTCAGTCAAGCAAAAGGAGCATATATTTGCTCTTACCAAGACACTCTCTGAGTAATGGAAAGCGGAACTACGGCAAGATGTAGGCAAGTTGTGATTCCCACCGATAACAAAACAAGATAAGGCCTTGGTTTCTCTCAAGCATTCACCAAAGCTATGAAGAAGGATAAAGCCATTCATCCTATTCAAGATTTCTTTCGTAGCGGAGGTCTCCTCCACCCTATTTCTCAAGAGGTGGACACCATCGAAGGGGATGACTTTAAGGATACTTCTTTCATCCAGATGAAGAATAGAAATCATACTTCAATAGTGATGGTTATATATCATAAGAAGAGACATACATACCCTTTTGCAATCCACATCAGAACTTCAGATATATACCATAGTCAGACGACATGATGGTCTATGGAGATCACGATACTGAAGGATGCCTTACTCCTTCTAACTCATTAGAAGCTAATACTGTAATGAAAAATAACTTTGACTACAACTCGGATGATCCTATGGACGATTTACCCATTTGGGAGCCTAACATGGAAGATCTAGAGTATCAAAGCCAGCCAGAAAATGCATATCTTCTGAATAGCCATGAAAAAGATTCATCTGTTCCTCCAGAAGAATGGAGGCCTTATCTAAAAAAATCCCGAATATGTCAATCATCATCTTGATGAAGTCGCAAGAATTTTTGGACAAGAGTTTATCAACTTTACACTACCAGAAATCAACGTCATTGAAGAAGATGATTCACCAGTTTCCTCAGAGAACTGGGATACCTTAGGACAGCCAAGCGACAAGTTTGATTTCCTAGTAAATTATATTGCCCCTAAAAGCTCTCGCATCCTGTATGAAGACATCCAAACAACTGGATGGGGAGATTCTCATGTACATGAGAATACGTACGAGAAAACAGCAAAAAAACCTATTTTTTAATTACTCTGCATGGGAAGAAGACTCTACTAACCCAACTCTGCCAGAAGTTAGCACCATTGTTGAAGATAATCCCAGGAGGGATGTACTAGACTTTGTGATACATAGAAGAGCTTGCCATAATTGAATAGTTGTTGATGTCCCGAATGTTGTTCACATCTCAAAGTAAATGCCTCGTCTTTATTTTGACCTCTCACCTTTCCAAGGTGAATGGATGTTTTATAGGGCCTCCCTTGTCTCTAAATTCCCCCTCTTCACTTTTCTCAAAGCAAAAGAGTTTTGTTTTATAGGGCCTGTGTTTTAAGAATCGACAAATCATAAATAAAGATGTCATTCTGAATTTCCGCATTTATTGCTATTTTTACTTTTTTTCTTTTTTCAGGAAATGGCAATCCTAAAACAAACAAAAATAATTAATAAAAATTTTCAAAACCTGCACACACTTTTGCATTTAAATATGTTTTCTAGAAAAAAAAAGGAAAAATCACATTGTGCAGATTAACCACAAAAAACCCCATTGAAAGACATGACCAAATGCCTTCTCCAAACTTTGAGTTCTCGATATTCGAAGCTGAAGAAGAAGAAGACGAAGAAATTCCAGATGAGATCTCCTAACTACTCATATAAGAGGAAAATGCCATTTAACCCCATAAAGAGCCATTGGAAATGGTCAATTTGGATTCAGAAGAAGAAAGGAAAGAAGTTAAGATTAGAGCACTGCTCAGTACACTTATCAGAGAAACTATGATAAAACTTCTCAAAGAATTTCCAAATGTGTTTGCTTGGTCCTACCAAGACATGCTAGGGTTGGATACCGACATTGTAGAGCATCATTTGTCGTCAAAGCCAAAATTTCCGCCAGTCAAACAAAAGTTGAGAATAACCCACTCAGATATAGCCATCAAAATTAAGGAAGAAGTTAAAAAGCAGATTGATGCAAGCTTCCTTGCCACATCAGAATACCCTCAATGGCTAGCTAACACAGTACTCGTTCCCAAGAAGGATGGAAAAGTCAGGATGTGTGTAGACTACAGGGATCTAAACAAAGCCAGTCCAAAGGATGGCTTTCCCTTACCGCTCATTGATATGTTGATTGATAGCACTGTGAATTTTAAATTCTTTTCCTTCATGGATGGATTCTCAGGCTATAATCAAATCAAAATGGCACCAGAAGATATGGAGAAAACTTTATTTATTACACCCTGAGGAACATTTTGCTATAATGTAATGTCGTTCGGTCTAAAGAATGCAGGCGTAACCTATCAAATGGCCATGACAACTCTGTTTCACGACATAATACACAAAGAAATTGAAGTATATGTCAATGACATGATTGCTAAATCCAGAACTGAAGAAGAACACATAGAACATTTATCAAAGTTATTCCAGCATCTGAGGAAATACAAACTCTGCTTGAATCCCAACAAATGCACATTTGGTGTTTTTTCAGGAAAGCTTTTAGGTTTTATTGTTAGCCAAAAAGGAATTGAAGTTGATCCCGACAAAGTCAATGCCATTCAAGAAATGCCTCCGCCCAAAACCGAGATACAAGTAAGAGGAATCTTGAGACGTTTGAATTACATTTCAAGGTTCATATTCCTCATGACTGCAACATGTGCACTAATTTTCAAACTCCTCCGAAAAGATCAAGGTTGTGTATGGACAAAAGACTGCCAAAAAGCTTTTGAAAGTATCAAGAAATATTTGCTTAAGCCGCCTATTCCGTCTCCTCTAGTGGAAGGAAGGCCCCTGATTATATACTTAACAATCTTAGAAGACTCCATGGGCTGTGTACTTGGCCAACAAGACAAAAAAAAGAGTATGTCATTTATTACCTGAGTAAGAAATTCACGGACTGTGAGACTCGATACTGCCACGCCCCAAATTTGTCCTTCTTGTACATCATTACCTTCACTTGTATACCCGTATACTAACCATTATTCGAAAAGCCAAAAATATGTCACTTCCACTTTCGTTTTCTTATTGCCTAAGTATATGCTTCATGTGAGGCTATCCGGTCAGGTGAGTGTAAGCAAGATTGATTGAGGTTCAATGGTTTTGACCTAATCTTGGCCAAACAAGATTTTGTTTCAAGATCAAGACTAGAGTATGTACAATTCAAGTAGTGTATGTGTGAAGCTTCAATTAGGGTTGATTCATATATAAATCATTTGTGTCTTGGGTTGTTTTGAGTGCAAGGATGAGAATGAATTCAAGTGCTCTGTGATTGAAGACCACCAAGGACCAGATCGTGGTCAGTTAGGGTTTTGTGCTTCAAAGTCGAGTTTTTGGTTCATTCACAATCAAAATGGCATCGGTATAAATTGTGCAAGCTATGTATTGATGCAGATAAGTTCAATGATTCTAATGATTGGTCATAAGTTCAGATGAATTCATGTTGATTTAAAGCTGCAATTCATTCGAAGTTCAGGGATCAATACAATGGTGGTTTCTTTTTAATTCATTTCAAGTCCAAGAGGAATTCATGATTAATTTTGCTTCCAAGAATCCAATTTTAAGGCAAAGTCAAGATTGATTCATGGAAGTTCTTTCATTCAAGGCATGACTTCTAGTACAAGGCATTATCATGTGAATCCCATCTAAGGCTTAATTTGATGTTAATTCATTTTTCGAGTCATGATTTCAAAAATTCATCGTTCATTCGGTTTCATGTCAAGGTTAGTCAAGATTATCCCATCATAATTCAAGAACCAAAATGTGGATTCAATTCCAATTCGCCCATCACTTTGTTATGGTTTAAAAGCTTGATTCGTATTCATACAAGTCCATGTCATCACCTAAAGCCCAATAATTCATGTTTTGCAATCCTAAAAGAAGTGCATCAAGAATCATTCAAATATTGGGAAGTTTTACCTCATACCCCTACACTTATACTTATACCCCTACATTAAAAAATTTTGGACCAAAATATCCTCGTATAAAAATTTATTATTTTTTAATTTTTTTTATATTTTTTTATTTGTTTACCGGAAGACTTTTTGGAAGTCTTCCGGTTCACATTTTTTTAGTATGTTTACCGGAAGACTTTTTGGAAGTCTTCCAGTACATATTTTTTTCGTCTGTTTACCGGAAGACTTTTTGGAAGTCTTCCGGTTCATGTTTTTTTTTTAATTTGTAATTAATATTTAAGATTTATTAATTTTATATAAAGACCAATTTAGTAAATTTTTGAATATTATACTTAAAATATAAAAATTCTATAAATAGAGAATCATTTTCAGAATATTTTCTATTTATTATAATTATTAGAATACTAGGATTAAAATCATTTATTTTAAATGATCATAATAGTAGAATTTTCTCAAATATCTTATTAATCTTAAACATTAATAAATAAAATAAATTTAAATATAAGATATAAGTTTACATTATTCAATATATTTAATCAAATGAAAACATATGTGATAAATAAATAATGTATTTTAACTTAAAATGATCACAATAAGTTAACTTGCAAAATAATATAAGTAATAAATTAATAATGTATTTTATTTAAAATAATCACAATAATAAAATACGCAAATAATGTGTTTTATTTATAGGACTGATATAGTTTTATTGATTATTTAATTTTGAATACTACTATGAATATAGTATTTAATCTATACTTTAGAACTCACATAATTATAAATATAAAAAATATTGTTTTATTACCCATATTTTTATTTAATTAAAAATAATAAGAATATAAATTTATTATTTGTTTTTCATTTTTGTTTGATCTTTTTAATTATTTCACTTTATTTAATATTTTTAATAAAATAAATAATATATTTTATTTAAAGTAAGCACAGTATAGAATATGCAAAAAATTTATAAATAAAAAAAAGATCAAATTACTATTTACTATAATTATTAGAATACTAGGATCAATTTACTATAAATAGAATATTTTCTATTTACTATATTTTCGTTTGATCTTTTTTTTATTTATAAATTTTTTGCATATTCTACACTGTGCTTACTTTAAATAAAATATATTATTTATTTTATTAAAAATATTAAATAAAGTGAAATAATTAAAAAGATCAAACAAAAATAAAAAACAAATAATAAATTTATATTCTTATTTTTTTTAATTAAATAAAAATATGGGTAATAAAACAATATTTTTTATATTTATAATTATGTGAGTTCTAAAGTATAGATTAAATACTATATTCATAGTAGTATTCAAAATTAAATAATCAATAAAACTATATCAGTCCTATAAATAAAACACATTATTTGCGTATTTTATTATTGTGATTATTTTAAATAAAATACATTATTAATTTATTACTTATATTATTTTGCAAGTTAACTTATTGTGATCATTTTAAGTTAAAATACATTATTTATTTATCACATATGTTTTCATTTGATTAAATATATTGAATAATGTAAACTTATATCTTATATTTTCTATTTAATTTATTTATTAATGTTTAAGATTAATAAGATATTTGAGAAAATTCTACTATTATGATCATTTAAAATAAATGATTTTAATCCTAGTATTCTAATAATTATAGTAAATAGAAAATATTCTGAAAATGATTCTCTATTTATAGAATTTTTATATTTTAAGTATAATATTCAAAAATTTACTAAATTGGTCTTTATATAAAATTAATAAATCTTAAATATTAATTACAAATTAAAAAAAAAACATGAACCGGAAGACTTCCAAAAAGTCTTCCGGTAAACAAACGAAAAAAAATATGTACCGGAAGACTTCCAAAAAGTCTTCCGGTAAACATACTAAAAAAATGTGAACCGGAAGACTTCCAAAAAGTCTTCCGGTAAACAAATAAAAAAATATATAAAAAATTAAAAAATAATAAATTTTTATACGAGGATATTTTGGTCCAAAATTTTTTAATGTAGGGGTATAAGTATAAGTGTGGGGGTATGGGGTAAAACTTCCCAAATATTGTTATTTACAAATTAAAGATCAAATGCAAGCCAATATGCCATGTTTTATTCATAAAGAGTGTTCGAATTCAAAAGTCCATTTGAAGGCCCATAGTTTGTTACAAAATGGAAAAAAAATATATAAAGGTAAAGCTCATGACAAAATATTACAATAATTTTTTCTACAAGTCCTACACAAGCCCAAATATAATGTTCAATATAAATCAAAAAAAAATCTATACCAAGCAACCATGATTCGCACACCCAAAAGCCAAACCAAGCCATGATTCCATTTGCACGCACCCTTGCTACAAACGTCCAGCCAATACCATGATTCCCTACATGTAACAAGCTTCAGCCAATATCATTGCCAAACCAAAATCCAACTATTTCCAATTTCCTAGCCATCAAACTTATGCAGACCAGCCATATGACTGAATTTTCCAAGCCGACCTGCACGAAGAAAATGACAACAGTCAATTTTTCACAACACAACAAACTTGCAAATGAAGGATACATATTCAAAACGGATCTCACATAAATCTTCCCATAACCTTCCACAAACCTGTATCTTCAGCGCACATGACCAATGCAACAACCTTGACCAAAGCAAATTCCACACCAGCACCCACAAGCTAAAGTGCAGCATTCCACAACCTATACATCATCCCTCACACACCAATTTGTAGACCATTACGAAAACCTAACCACATCACCAAATTGCATACAATTCTATTCCCATTTCACGCTCAACCTTGCCTATATAATGCCACGTACATCTCCTTATTCCACAAGTTCAGGGGAACCACAAAATTGCAGTAGAAATTCCATATCTTCACCCTTCACAAACCTAAACAAATTACCCAACCTCATTCATCCTCATCTGAATCATATCCTTACTAACCTAAATCTTCCTCGAATATGCTTCAAAATCAATCGCTTCTCAACCACAAATCAACCCTCTTCAAATCACTTTCCTTGAACATATTCACAAACCCCACTCAACAACCACAACAAATCAAATTAAACCAGGAAGTTTTGGATGGAGAAGAGAGTTTGAGAGAAAAGAGAACCGAAAAAAATCTCAAACCAAAATCAAACCCAGACGAGATGATTGATTTGGAATGAACCTGAATCTGAAGAAAATCTGTTCGAACCTGAATAAATCGACCAAGGAGAAGAAGCGATTCATCAATGCTTTTTTCTGCGAAGAGGTTGTTGTTTTTGCTGTTATCGCGATTTCATGGCCATCGTCTTTGTTTAGTTCTTCGCTTTTCGCGTGCGTTTTCAGTTTTTTACTTGATGTTATTGGTTTGTAGAACAGAACATTGCATTTGTTTCATTAAGAAAGAAGAAATGAACCTGACCTATTTTAAACCGTGCCATGCCCTTTGATGAGTTTTTTTTTTATGCTGAGCTTTTGTTGCTCTTGGACCGTTTTTTATTTGTGTGAGTTGTGGATGGGCCAATGAATCTGACCATGTTTTTTGATTCACACACTATACTTCTTCGCCTTCCCCCTTTCTTTATCTTGTTTTTGTAAAATGCTTATTTTTTCTTTTCTTTTATTTTAATGATCTTGTTCCTCATTATGGTTACTTTTTATTTTTAATTTGTTTTTTTAAAAAGAGCAATTCTTTTTAGTTTCTTTCCATTTCAATTTTCATTATGATTTTATTAACTTATTTCATTTTCTTTTCATTTTTAATCGATGAAGTCTTTTTATTCACGAATGTTCATTGGTTGAGGTTGTTTAAACTTCATTATTTCAAATTTGTAGTAAATGATCATTAAGATCATTTTCTATACTTTGGGATCATGATAGGTTTACCTTCGATTAATCGACAAAAGTTTGTGATTAAGACGAGATCATCCGCTTTTATTTTTGTGTGGCATGATTTCTTTGGAGAATGGTTCACAATATCATTTTTGTATCTTGTTTTAGCAAAAATATCATAGTTTGCATGACCTCCTATAGCATGACCTTTGTCATAGATCATGCTACAATGGTTTAGTGCTAAAGTCGGTCTAATTTATCCGATTAATCACTAACCATTAACTTTAATTTCTGTCAATATACTCTTGATTTATTTTTTTGTCAATATATCATTGTTCAGATACTATTGTTAATATTATCTTGATCATATTATTCATATTGTTTATATCATATTCATCATATCTTGTTCATACTTTGTTCATACTATTCAAAAACATAATAAAAACAATCGAAACCCTAAAAGCCAAAATTGGTGGACTGCTGGTTACTCTTCATGGAGCGTGGACTTGGTACAAAAACCCTATCATGGAGTTTTTTTTCCGACTCTTTCCCGTGGCTTAGTTTAGGACACCTCGCACACACACTACTTCTTCTTGGGCTACTTGATAATGAGATCCTTTATTTCGTGCAATCCCGTGTAACTTACATGTACCCCGCTCCCATCCTGATGTACACATTTGTTTTGCTTTGATTGTGGTTTATTTACTAGGAGCACCCCTAGGGACTAGCATATACCAAACCATTTTCAAATTAATTCTTGATTCGTCGTCAAGCCATTTTCAAAACACCCCTCTGTAAGTCGATTGCTCGTTAGCATCGCCATCAACCTAATGCACACACTCGCACATTTCATCGTGGTTTCATTACTACTAGGAGCACCCCTAATGACTAGGATTGACTCTCACCCTTTTTCAATCAAAACCTCGATTCATTGTCGAGCCATTTTCAAAATCAAACTCTTATAAACCTCTTCGCATATAATCAAACCCTTGATCCAACATCAAAGATTTTCACAATCAAACTTCAAAATGATTAATACACTATATGAACTCTTTTCAAGGTGAAAAGGAGGGGCATTGAGCCTTTGATCTCTCTTCAGTTGTTTGGGTTCGAGTTCTCTTACTCGTGTGTGAACAATTGACGCCTCTAAAACACTTCAACTTGACAACATTCAAATTATTTCCCAACCATTCGTCATTCAAAACACTTCCTCAAACACAACCTCTTTTCAAGATGAGAGAGAGAGAGAGAGAGAGAGAGAGAGAGAGAGAGAGAGAGAGAGAGAGAGAGTCAAATCTTTGACTCATTCTCCCGATTAATTGGGCCCGAGGAGCCTTTCTTAAGCTTCAAGTAATCGTCATCCGAACCAACTTCAACCTATTTAACCCCTCTCTTTTCGTGTTTGTATCCATGAATTATGGACGCTCTGATTCTTCATTCTTGTTCGAATGTAAGATACGTAGGCACAAGATTACGATGATCTTGGCGAGCTCACTTCTATTCATCTTCCATTTTCCCTATTTTAAACCTTTCTCGTAGTCGAACTACGAGTGCTCTGATTCCTCATTCTCATCCGAATGAGCATAGGTAGGCACAAGGGCCCTGATCCTTGTCGAGCCCCCTATCCTAAAACCACCCCTTTTCCTTAGCATCGAATCTTTTTATCGTACCATTTCGCATTTATCATTGAGAAGAAAACAATTAAGCTTAGATAACGCTCATCATAAATCAAACTAAGAGGTTCCCGTTGAGTACAACGAACATGAGGGTGCTAATATCTTCCCCTTGTGTAACCGACTCCAGAACCCAGAATGTGGTTGCAACAACCATGTTCTTATCTCTTTAAAGTTTTCTCAATATTTTTCTTTCCTTATTTTGGGATAAATAAAGTTTGGTGGCGACTTTGTCGAACCACATTTTCCACGCCTTTCGTGCGAGAGTCACATTTTCGATGTTTTTTCGAGGTGCGCAGCTGGCGACTCTGCTGGGGATTTTGCTCCATGCCAGAGGGAGTCAAGTCTATCTTAGTTCGAATTGTGAGCTTGGTATCTTTGCTTATTTGTTTTCTTCTCGCTTATTTACTTACTTTCCTATTCCTTATTTGTGTTAACTTATTGTGATATTGTTGGGATACTCTGCTTATGGGTACTTTGTGAGATGACTCTATACCCGAGTTTGAGTAAAACCCTAGGATTAGGATAGTGGTTGTGTAGTGGAGACTTGCGTGGCATCTACCGCATGAGGTCGAAGCGAAAACTCCACTTGGAGTAGATTCCCTTGGAGATGTTATTGTTGTGGTGAGTCTTTGCCATGGAAATAATGTTTTCGAACCTGAATCATTGATCCCAAGGACCATTAAACCGTTTTATCCATGGTGGTTGGTAGTGTTAAATCTTTTTGGTTTAATACGAACGCCCTAATCAGATGAGATCCGTTGAACGTATTACTTCCTGACAGTAATATTTTCAACATCGATCTATGACTTTGAGAACTTTTCTTAGAACCCCTATGTCGATGGTTGTGTCGTGAACGCCTCCGAGGAGTCTTTCTCGCGGGGAAGATACAAAAACCTCACATAGAGGAGATCCTTTCAAGGATGTTATTGTCATGAGGCTTCGTCGTGGCTATAATGTCTTTGAAAGATACCCATGATTCTAGACACTTACCCGTCTTAGAACCTACCTGTGGGGTTTCTTTGATCAATGACTTTAGTTCTTGACCCGTTCCTTCGGCCAACCTTAGAATTGTTTGAACCCGTGATCCTGTAATCCTGAATCTTGCATCTTGCATACATGTCGTCGCATTGCATTGCATTAGTTACGCATCTTGCATTTCATTTCAATAGCAGAAACTCATTTCTCGTTCCTTCATCTCCAGTCAATCAAATTGATTCCTCGATACCAGTGCGTAACTCAAGCCAACACTATACGCACGATGAAGCAAATTCAACAAGCTCAAGCTGCTTTCAGAGAGGAATTTGACTCTATCAAGGGAAAGATCGACCATATTCTCGAGGCCATCACTACGGCTAGAAAGGAAGAAGAACTGTGTGAAGCTGTTGCTGCCCATAACAATGTTCCTGTGCAAGGAACCACTTCAAGGCTCTCAGTTCTTGTTCCCAACCTCATCACCTATGGGATACTTATGAACTTCACTACTGCAGCTAAGGGAGCCAATTCTCAACCACTCCTAACACCCGAAGTTACTGTTGGAGCTATCTCGTAAGCCCAACCTACTATCATTCAGATCCCCATTCCTCATGCTGAAGAAAATATGCAGTATGATGATGTGCAAAACTATCATTCTGCTATTCCAATTGCCAATCCTGCTGCCGCTTAGGATTCTGAAGCTATCAAGATGTGTTGTGATTTAGCTGAAAAACTCCGAGTCATGGAGGGGGACAACTTGACTTCTTTGAATGCTCTAGAAATGTGCTTGGTGCCAGATGTTGTCATTCCTCCTAAGTTTAAGGTCCCAGAATTCTCGAAGTACAAAGGTCTCAATTGTTCTAACATTCACCTGAAGATGTACTATCGCAAGAGGACTGCCTATGCTAGAGACGAAAAGCTAATGATTCATTGCTTTCAAGACACCTTGTCTGGAGCATCACTTGAGTGGTATATTCAGTTAGAGGGTAGCAGCGCACATACTTGAGTTGAGCTAGTTGATGCTTTCGTCAAGGAGTACAAATACAACACCGACCTTACTCTGAATCATACTCAACTTTAGAGTATGGCTCAAAAGGATAACAGATCCTTTAAGGAGTATGCAGAATGCTGAAGAGAGCTAGCTATAAGGGTGCCACCTTTGGTTGACCGTGAACTGATTGACATCTTTATAGGTATTTTGCAAGGCCAATACAATGAGAAGCTGATCGATAGTGTTTCTGCTAGGTTCTCTGACTTGGTGATCGTTGGTGAGAAAATCGAAGAGGGTTTGAAAAGTGGAAAGATCCAAGGGGGTTCTAGTAGCCATTCTGGAGCCGAGAAACCTTTTAATGGATTCAAGAAGAAGGAGGGTGAAACAAATGTCATCTCTGCTCAGAAGAGGCAAGTTCAACAAGCTCCCGCTCCAATGCCTTATCAAATTTCTTACTTTCAGTATCTGTATGTTGATGCTGCGCAATATACTCCAATGCCTTATCAGCCACTTGTTCAAGCTCTAATGCCTCAAGAACAGGCTTCTCAGCAATCATCATACAATCAGCAAGGATATCAGTATCCTCCTCAGAATCAACAATAGCGATCCGCTCAACAGCAATGCCAACCAAATCAACAGAGGACGAGGAGGCCAAATAGAGTCTTTGATCGTCTACCAATGACGTATGCTAAGATCTTTGCTTAATTTCTAGAGAAAAGAGAGATTACCCCGAGAGATCTAGCTTCTCTAATTGTCATTTCTCCAGACTATGATGCTAATGCCCATTGTGAGTTTCATAAGGGCGCTCCAGGGCACACGATCGAGGTCTGTAGAGCCTTCAAACACAAAGTTCAAGACCTGGTCGACATTAAGTTTCTCATATTCAAAGGACTGCAAATATCACGAACAACCCTCTTCCGTCGCCGAGCTAGTGCCAACATCAAGTCAAGTCAAGTCAGCCAAGTTCATTTCCCCGAAGAAGGCAGTCATCATGCCATCTCATCTTTTGCATTCTTGTATTTTGTCTTTGTCTATTTAAGTACCGTTTGCTTTGAACATTGTCGTTTGTATTTGGTTTTATTAATGTAGTGACTATGCATGCTTTGAATTAGTTATTTTGTATTCACTTATTTTATCCATTTACTACAAAGCACCAACATATTTATCCACTCCACTCTCGTTATCAATTGTTATTTAGCATGATTGGAGGGAGGATGATGAAAATGAAATACCCATAATTGCAAATTGTATGCTTTCAGACAAAATCATGTCGATGATATACATACATTGTTTCAATTCCTCAAACACTAGAGAGACAAGGAGTTAATCCCTAGTTAACCACTTCAAGCTAAGAAGTAGCAGTTTCATTCTGATCTACAAACCCTTACACTCAACCTAGGGCGAGGTAGTGTTCAATTAACCCGATTATACACTCGAATCACAAGGAAAAATCCAAAAGACATGATGGTTTTTCTTCAAATACCCACGACTTGGAAGTCACAATCCTCCAACAAAAATAAAAAAAATCAAAAGCCTGCTAAGTCGAGCACCTCAAAAGGAGACTTAGATAAAATCAAGGCAATCCCGATGGACTCGAAAAGCTAAATCAGTCCATGCAAAAGTTAGGGATCAAAGCAAAAATCAAAAGAGGTATTCAAACCCTCAGCAAAAACAAAATAAAATCCAATGACCACCATATCAAAATCAAAGGGTCACTGACATCCATCAAACACAAAATAAGGTGAATGTCATTTCAAGCAAATCTTAGATCATAATGTTTACACCGTCAACCCTTTTGGAAGGCAAATGTATGCAGAATTAACTGAACGTAGGACTGGATATCATCACGAAGAAGGGGTGGGTACAAACTAAGTTTTGAGCCTAATATCCTTTATTTCATAAACCGTGAACCAGACCATGTTACAACCCTCGAAAGACATGATTGAGGCGAGGTTTATTCTGAAAGCATACTATTGCAAGGTTGCGTAGACTGACTCCTCACATATTTTCTAATTCTCAGCATTGGTATCAGTCTCCTTGCTATATATTTCACACACTAGTAAAATTAGCACAACGTTTGGACTAACGGTCCATTCGTCTCACACTATCATGACACTCAAATAAACGACTCTTTTTCAAAACTTGCATGATTTTTTCATTAAGATTACCATCTGTAAATGAGCAATTTTAACTGCAAATCAGTGTTAGACATCAAAGACACTATAACAAAGGGCAATCAAAGAGGAACTTGAACTTTCAGTGGTGTGGACCCGAGTCAAGGCTACCTCAAAACCCTCAATCAGGGGAAAATCCTTCAAGAGCTCAATCAGGGGCAAGCCATCTCAAGGTGCATCAAAGCTCAGCTTCCAAAGATCAAATCACTTTAGGACTGGTTAATTAGGGGCAGACCATTACCATGTTTAGACTGGGGCAAAAGGAGTTGTAGAAGGAAGATCTTCTCTATATCTCCAAATTAGTCAAGCAAATCTTGCCAAGCATTGGTAATCATTCAGTATAGAGGAAAGGCACGATCTTCATGAGTTGGTCACGTTGCTACGCTCATTTTCAAGTCACCCTGACCATCAAGCACAAAGTGGTGGTTTCTCTCCTAATCAAATCACCAAGTGATCAAGATTGAGGCATCAAGAGCATCTTCGGCTGCTTCAATCATGGCGTCTTCAATAGACTAAGTGTCGAGGAAATTAAACCCTCTCACCACCTAAAGTCCAATCCGCATTGGCAACTACCAAAAGTCCACCATGCTGGCATCTTTTACCAAACATGTCCAATCACCCGTCTGCAATCACATGCATCACACACATCATATACATCGCATTCAGCATCATGTGCGTCATATGCATATAAAAACCATACTTCCCCAACACTTGCATCTCCGAGCGTTAGCATTTGCATTGCATTTCCATTTGATATGGAATATCATTACAAAATCAAGCACTCATACATAGTCAAGATCCAGGATCAATCTCGAGATTCCAAGGCATCTTCAGCCCAGTCAGGGGCATCTTCTTCAAGTTCGTGGGTGTTTCTCACGAAGTTGTATCAACCTTTTGTTGATAAAATCAAGATTCCAAGACAATATTCAACATATTCAGGGCCATCTTCTTCGAGTTCATGGGCGTTCATCATGATATTATTTCAAAATTTTGTTGATGAAGCTGTGATCTCCAAGCAAGTCAGTAGGTATTCCCCATTGAATTGTTCTCCTCAACCTTTTGTTAATGAAGTTGGCATCCCCAGCTCAACAGTAGCACTTTTCTAAGTCAGTGGCTGTTCCTCAGTGACTTGTTTCCTTTCAACCTTTTGTTGACAAGGGTGGTATTCCTTAGTGACTTCTTTGCTTCAACCTTTTGTTGATGTTTTCAAATAAGCCTCACTCATCATATCCTCAACAAACTTGACCTTTTTTCAATTGCCTTACTATCATCTTTTTGGTGGTAGCCAAATCCTATCAATTCAACCTAACCTTCATCCTTTTGGTGTTGGTAATTCTCCATGTGGGAAGTTTATATCATCCTTTTGGTGGTAGCATTTTGTGTTGTTTGATCTTACCGTCATCCTTTTGGTGTCGGCAATCTGTGAATCTTTGGCTTGTGTATCATCTTTTTGGTGAATGTCAGCCTTTGATATCGTTTTGCTTACTATTATCCTTTTGGTGGTAGTAAGTTGTGACCTCACTTTCATCCTTTTGGTGAAGGGTCATTGAGTTGTGTTCCCTATCATCCTTTTGGTGATAGATCTGTCATTCTTTTGGTGTAGGACGTGCGTTTACTATCATCCTTTTGGTGATAGGTTTGTCGTCATTTTGGTGCCAGATTTTGTGTGTGTGTGCTCTATTATTCTTTTGGTGATAGATTCGTCATCCTTTTAGTGTCGGAGTTGTGTGTGTTTACTATCATCATTTTGGTGCCAGTAATTCGTGGATCTTTGGCTTGTGAATCATCCTTTTGGTGAACGACAACACCAGAATCCTGTGTATACTTACTATTGTCCTTTTGGTAATAGTGAGTTTCGACCTCACTTTACTCCTTTTGGTGAAGGGCCATGGTGTGTGTTTACTATCATTCTTTTGGTGATAGATCCATCATCCTTTTGGTGTCAGATATCTCCATGCGCGTGCGTCCTCTATCATCTTTTTGGTGATAGACCCGTCATCCTTTTGGTGTCGGAACCTATGTGTTTGCTTACTATTATCCTTTTGGTAATAGCGAGTTTCGACCTCACTTTCATCCTTTTGGTAAAGGGTCGTGGTGTGTGTTTACTATCATCTTTTTGGTGATAGATTCGTTATCCTCTTGGTGTCGGAGGTGTGTTTACTATCATCCTTTTAGTGATAGGTCTGTCATCCTTTTGGTGTTAGATATCTGTGAGTGTTCTCTATCATCCTTTTGCTGATAGATCTATCATCTTTTTGGTGTCAGAAATCTATGTGTGCTTACTATTATCCTTTTGGTAATAGCAAATTTTGACCTCACTTTCATCCTTTTGGTGAAGGGTCATAGTGCGTGAGTTTACTATCATCCTTTTGGTGATAGGTTTACCATCCTTTTGGTGTCAGATATCTCCTGGTGCGTGCGTTTACTATCATCCTTTTGGTGATAGATTCATCATCCTTTTGGTGTCGGAATTGCATGAGTACTATATCATCCTTTTCATGATAGACTCGTAATCCTTTTAGTGAAGGGTCGTTATGTGTGTTTACTGTCATATTTTTGGTGATAAGCTTGTCATCCTTTTGGTGTCAAAATTTTCCTGTTATCATCCTTTTGGTGATAACAATCTTTGCAAGTTATTCAGTGTCCATCGAGGGTTGTCATTGATTTGTTATTCCATTCCCTAAACTTTCCTTTTCTTTTCGAACAAATTCGGAGTTTTCTTCATACCTAATTGACTTCTACCTTAAAAGAATGAATGCCACAATAGTTCATCTTACTAGGTTTAAGCCAATTAGATAGAGACATCTGTCATACCCTAAATTTGTCCTACTTGTACATTACCTTCACTTATATACCCGTCTACAAACCATTATTCGAAAAGCCAAAAATATGTCACTTCCACTTTCATTTTCTTATTGCCTAAGTATATGCTTCATGTGAGGCTATCCGGTCAGGTGAGTGTAAGCAGTATTGACCTAATCTTGGTTGTAACACCCTTCTAAACCCCACGGAAAATATAAGCATAATCAGAGTAAAATTAACATGCATTCACAAAGGGTGTCACACATACACTTCCAAATTATAAAAAACCATCTGTCATGCTCATTAACACTTAAATAAATAATCATACTTTACAAAACTTCATTTGCATGTAGCAGCGGATTCATTTATATCACAATTTTCATAAAAGAAATATTTGTGTTTATCACATAAATCAACATCACTTAGGCACTAAGGCCAACATCACAATATACATCTGAAACATAACCCAAGCAATCCTAGTGTTACATGACCAGAGCATGACTCGACCCAATACAATTAAATCACTAAACAGCTACACCCATAGCGACCTCGCAACTACGAGCAGTACTACACCTTGATACCTACACGATGTCATGTAGGACATCATTCCAGCATAAGGGTGAGAAATATTATCATAATAACAATGCATATAATCATATATAAATGCACAAGTACAAAATACATATATTCCACATTTTCTCACCATAATTCATTATAATCGTCATATATGTCACAATATATGTTTACCTAATTAAGCACATTCATCAATCATGCTTTTACAAGTCATGTCCTTTCCACATAAACATTTACAATGATATTTACTTCACCAATTCACATAAACATACACCACATGTTTATTTCACCAATTCCCATAAACACACACAACATGTTGATTTCACCAATTCGCATAAACATACACAACATGTTTATTTCACCAATTCACATATAAGGATGATAAATGCAACTCATAGAGACCGACTCACGACTCTATGCAGATGCAAATGCGGTACCGACTCATTCAGCAGGTTCAATTGAAGAACCAAATGGAACCATCGCTTGTTACCGAAGTAACTCCCCGTCGGGCCTACGATGTTCACCCATCGCTCACACCCCACATGGGCACACGATGTTTCAGGATTGCTCAAACCCCACACGGGCACACAATCCGATTGCTCACACCCCACAAAGGCACACAATCGTTCTGCAGATTCTCCACGAAATCAAATATAAACCATCGCTCATACCCCACAAGGGCACACAATCGTTTCTGCAGATCCTCCTAGGGATAAAAAATAAACCATCACTCACACCCCACAAGGGCACACGAGGTTTCTACAGATCCTACGCGGGATCAAGACACAAGAATGCAATCATGATGCTTCACATGCAAAACGACTCCATACACTCTTGAAATGCATACATATTCACAAATATATATAATTACGCATTTCACCTCATACAAGTACATACAATTATGCACATAATTGCCAAACGACCACATCTCACACTTTCATACAACAATCACATATATACCATATGACTCATATAAACTCATCAACTCTCACAAATCCTCATTTGGGATTATGGGTACATCGTTTATACCCCACCAGGAACAACATCTCAGTTATTCTACCCCGGTGATTATTACACTAGGAACGACACCTTGTCATTCTACCCCAGTGAGTAAGAATCTCGCACGTTTACATATTCTCAACATCATTATCACATTACCAAGCAATGCATATATATTCACTATATATATGTATATATATATATATATATATATATATATATATATATATATATATATATATATATATATATATATATATATATATATATATATATATATATATATATATATATATATATATATATATATATATATATATATATATATATATATATATATATATATATATATATATATATATATTCTCATGCATTCTTCACACACTATCACATAAAATCAATATGCACTCACAAGGTCGTGCCAACTGCAACGAACTCAATTACACTTATCATGCACTTTTAATTCAATTAAACAATGCATATATTGTCAAAAGAACATGTTTCATAATCGATTCATAATCTAGGATTCACGCCATAAGGCTACCCACAGCAGATCACATCACAACAACACGCAAACTATCCATTCAGATAAGGATTAAACATAATTAAACCAAACAATCGACAATTGGATAGAAAGCACAAGAAATAAAAGAAAATGTTGTCACATTTGCCAACCTTCACCTGGCGAAGCATTTGGCGAATGCTCGCCACCACACTCGCCTGGCGAAGACAGACAGTAGCTACTGGAAGTGTTCGCTACTACTCGCTACCACACTCGTCGGGCGAAGCCTCTCGCCGCCTCCTTCGCCTGGCGAACTCACTGGCGAAGACAGAGTTGGGCTACTGACTTGGTTCGCTATCCACTCGCTGGGATTTTCCTGGCGAACCTTCGCTGCCATTCGCCTAGCGAATGCTAGCGAATCTGCGGACTCATAAATCCCTACCTGTCAAAATCGCCCAATCCTTCCAAAATGAACCGATTCTCACCAAACCAGTTTCAACCGCCTTAGTCTAACATTCCTCAACTAAACTTTACCACTTATTCCAGATTCTAACCGTTAAAACTCGGTTTCTATCGATTAAATCCACTTCTACCCTAAAAATAGAAAAATGGAGAAAACATCCAAACAATCCATACAATCCATACATGATCATCTACATTGTTAAGATAATGATATTTCACAGCCTTACCTTGATTAATCGCAAGCTAGAAGTCGATTCTTGATGATTCCAAGCTTTTCCCCTTTTTCCTCCTCTTTTCTCCTCTTTCTCTTTCTTTCTCTTCTCTTTCTCTTATGTTTTCATTCTCTTTCTTTTCTCTCTACTTTTCCTTTATATCTCTTTCTATCATATTTCCTTCCATCATAATTCTTCTCAAATATCTACCAATTCATTTTCTCATAAGATATCTCATCATTAAATAGAGAATATCTGATAAATCCACATTATTCTACCAAGTAGAATAAATCAGTTAAATCCAATAATTCACTTAAATCAGATAAATCACACAAACCAATTAATTAGTACCATTAATCAGTTATTGAAAATTGGGCTGTTACATTGGTCAGGAAAGATTTTGTTTCAAGATCAAGACCAGGGTGTGCGCAATTCAAGTAGTGTATGTGTGAGGCTTCAATCAGGGTTGATTCATCTATAAATCATTTGTGTCTTGGGTTGTTTTGAGTGCAAGGATGAGAATGAGTTCAAGTGCTCTATGATTGAAGACCACCAAGGACCAGATGATGGTCAGTTAGGGTTTTATGCTTCAAAGTGAAGTTTTTGGTTCATTCAAAATCAAAACGACATTGGCATAAACTGTGCAAGCTATGGATTGATGCAGATAAGTTCAATGATTCTAATGATTGATCATAAGTTCAGATGAATTCATTTTGATTTAAAGCTCCAATTCATTCGAAGTTCAAGGATTAATACAATGGTGGTTTCTTTTTAATTCATTTCAAGTCCAAGAGGAACTCATGATTAATTTTGCTTCCAAGAATCCAATTTTAAGGCAAAGTCAATATTGATTCATGGAAGTTCTTTTCATTCAAGGCATGACTTCTAATACAAGGCATTATCATGTGAATTCTATTGCACCCCAAAATTTGACCAACTTTTCTTTACCTAGCTTGTGTTTCATTTCATTCACATTAGCATTATCATTTGCATTTCATTAACATGTATGCAGGAGATCAAGAGGTATAATTACCAATCAAGAGCTATACAAGACTATGAAGCTAGCCAAGAAGGTTACTCAAGTATTCAAGGGTTGATATCTTTGTCAGAGAAGTTGAAAGAGCCTCAGAAAGAGTGGTTGAAACCAAGAGTTGTGTGCCTCCTAACTTGAGAGTTGTGGGAGCTCCTCAGATGATTCTGAAGCCATGAATGTGGACTTGAAGCCTTGAGAGAGCTTATGAGATGTATTGAAAGCCATCATGAAGCCTAGAGAGGTCATTGTGTAAGATTAAGAAGCCTCAGCCATGAGTGGTATAATTAGGGTTTGACTGGGTCAACCCTAGGTCAACTGATGATTTGAACAAGGTTGAGACCTAATTCAAGAGCCATGTGATCATGGATGGATGCATTGAGATGTTATAAGGATTATTCCAATGTCAACTCATCATGATTGAAGAGTTTGAGAAGTTTCAAGCTAGGGTTTCTAAGGCTTGACAGTGTAAAATCCCCTAGTTTGACCCCTATCTTCAAGGAAGTTTAGCTCAAGATGTGATTGTCATATCATCTTTCCCCCAACATGAATGTTGTATAGCTTGTTCTTAGCTTTAATTTGAGTACTAGAAGTCCTTGATAGGATTTGTAGAACTCAAGTTATGACTTTGACAAGTTACAGGTCATCTGAGGTATGTGAATCTGGGGCCTTGAAAGTTACCCAACTTGCATCAAACTTTTGCCCAAGAAGGATGATTCCTATGGACTTTTGGTCAACATGAATGTTGTTCCTTATACTCTTAGCTTTCTAGATAGTACTAGAAGTACTTGATAGGATTTGTATAACTCAAGTTATGGCTTTGACAAGTCAAGGGCATTTTGGGTCATTTGGAGATTATAGGTCATTTCAAGCATAAGGCCATAACTCCTATTTCCAAGCTTCAAATGGAAAAATGTTCAACATCAAACTTGTTCAAAATGATGTTTTAAGGCTAGTAAAGAGGTCATGAGATGTTGGAAAGGCTTGTAGCTCAAAGTGGTAAAAATGACCTAAAATGAAGGCATAAGTTAAATAAGTCAAAGTTGGAAATTGAAATTCTCAAGCTACACATCCAAACCATGGCATGTAATATATCATTTTGACTCTAGAAAACATTTTAGAAACAATGGTTTAGCCACATTTTTGATTTGAGGTCTAAATCATAGACTAGCTTTGGAAGATGGTTACTTGCATATTAAGTTACATATGCAAAACATAAGGAAGAGCAATGCACAAGCTAGCAAAGCATCCTAACATCTCATGCATCTCATCTAAGGAGATTTTCAAAGGAGAACAAGTGCTGCAATGAGCCAAACACAAGCTGGTGTATGAGATGGCTTGAATTCAAAAACTCATGACATGAGAATCTCAACTTCTCATTGGATGCTTCCAGAAAGTTCTGGATGGTTTAGAACCATTCTATATATTGATTAGAAGCTGCTCAGATGCAGGGTTGGTGAGAGTAGAGAGAAGAGAGTGAGATTGCCATTTTCATTTCTTCCATTGCAAATTGAAATCAATTTCTATATTCTGCACCATTTCCATTGATTCCTTCTATTGTAACATCTTCCATTGATCATACTGAGTGGATCCATACCAAATTGAGAGCAAGATCATAAGGAATTGAGAAGATAGCACTTGAATTTTGGAAGCTGCAAGTCACCATCGAATTCTGAGATTCAAGCATCCTCCATCAAAACTTTTGCAAACAGTAGCAAGATCTTGGCACAAGGAGTGATTCTGGAGAGATTGAAGGGTTGAATTGAAGATTTGATCTATCTGTTATTCAGAAATTTCCAGGTTTGCAACTTTTACTCTACACCTTAATTTAGGCATTGTTAAGTTAGTTTGTTAGTATAGAACGGTTAGAAACAATTAGGAGATGGATTCTAGAGATTTTGAGATCATTTGGTGAGATTCAAGATAGTGACCCCATTTCTGTTTGGATCAAGAACGTGTTGCATATTGTGAATTAATAAGGGTTCTATAACAAGTTTTAATCAGGGTCATATGGTGATCATTCTGAGCCAAGAAATTTCAAGAATGGTTAGAGTTGAGGTTTGACCCTAATTTGATTCATTATCGGGTTTAAAGTTTGAGTGCACTTCAGTGAAATCTAAGTGGATGGTTGTGATCAGGGATGAATTTAGAACAGGATAGGGTTTTAAACCATGGAATTTGGTAAGGTTTTGATGGAGTCCGAGTGAGGAAGGTGAGGCAGATGAAGCTCTGCAACCATGGTGGTTTCCCTCCTTTTTCATTTCAAAGGAAGAAGATGATAAATTGGCTGTTGGATGGAGAAAGACTCATTGACCAAAGCTGGATCGTGTGGCTGTGTTTTGATTTCACGTTTTGAAGAGGGATTCTGAGAATGATGAAACGCAGCCGTTTCATTTATTCTTTCGTTTGGGCTTTAATGAATAATTGCTAATCACACCCCCATCCACGGCCCAGTCATGATTTGAACTGTGTATCCTTACTTTCTGCACCGCGTATTTTTCTTTTTTTCTTTATATTTTTGATTTGTTTTTTGACTGAGAATATTGGCCTAGCGTGTTTACTGATGACACCCCCATTTAAGCCCATCATCCACAATGCACTGCATATCATTGCTATCTGCACCAAACATTTCACATTTTATTTTCTTTTTCTCCATTTTTCTTTAAAATTTGGAAAAATCATATTAAATAGAAAAATAATGATTTTGGAATGGGGATTTTTTCTCCTATTTCACATTTATGTCTAGAAAATTATAAAATCAAAACATTTGCATTTCATGCATTTTTAATATTTTTTGTATATTTTCTCTTTTAATAGCTTTTAATTCATTTTATGTTGATGCATAGTTTTATAGAATTTTGTTTAGCTAGTTCCCTTTATATTTTTGCACCATTCTTTTTAGGATAGTTAGATTAGGACTTTAGCTCCCCTCTGGATTTATTCCATAATTTTTGTGATTAGTTTTTGATTAGTTTTGATTAGATGACTTTAGGTTATATAGATTTAGGTCAATCCTTAACATAGGTCCACAATAACACTAGAATTTTGGGTTTTTAGGTCAAGTTAGATATTGGGACATATAGGGTATTAAGGGTAGTTATATAGGATCCCCTAGAAATTATATTAGATTTTAATATAATAGTATGCTATTTTTAATTGATTTTTGTAATTGATTGTTGTTTGTGTTGCCCTTGTGGGCTTGTATTTTGTTTGCTTGGCTTGGTGGGCTTGGTCTTGCTTTGTGGAGCATGGAGGAGCATAGTGGAAGACTTGAAGATTGAAGAAGGAGCTTGAGAGCTCGAAGACTTGTTTGTTTTGTTGTTGTTTTAGGGTTAGGAATTAAGTAGAGCTTAGACTTATTTAATTTCTTTCTTAAACATGGATGGTATCTTTCACCTCTATTCTTCCCCATGATTCAAGGTCCTTCCATGGTATTCACCTCCCTTCTTTGGAGGGATAAGTGATTGTGCCTAGGAAGTAGAACCTTTTAGGGAACCATTTTTTTGATGTTGAACCCTTATAGGTCACCTTTGGTGGTCAATAAGCAGTTTAATATCCTAGCTTATCCAGTTAAGTGATTTCTTCTGGTTTGAGTATCTTGAAGATGTTGGGCTTGAGTGTGAAGATGAGGACTTCGTTGAAGAGTATGGAAGAGGATGATTCCCTGAGCATTGCCATTGCAGCTGAGGCTTGAAGAGCAAGAAGAAACAAGTTGATACTTGAAGACCCAATGAAGATCCAGTAAAGACTGAATGAAGAGCTGAGGCTTAAAGACTGAAGAATGAAGTTGACATTTCCAGATGATTGAGGACTACTCTGAGAAGCTGAAGCTTGTAGATGAAGAAGACCAAGTTGAGACTGGTAAAGTAAGAGAGCTGAAGCTTGAAGACTAAGTTGATACTTATGAAGAGGATTCAATTGAGATTGAGTGTAGAGTTGAGGCTTGAAGAACATAGGATGATTTGACACTTGCACTGATGCATTGAGAGCCTGAAGGAATCAAGTTGATACTTGTAGTTGGGAGTGAAGCCTGAAGGTGGAATTGACTGGAAAGCTGAAGCTTGAAGAAGAAGATTAAGTTGACACTTATGTTGATGGGTTGAAACCTGGAGAATCAAGTTGATACTTGGCATGAAGGGTGATTGAAGTATGAAGACTGAATTGCTGACAGAAGAGCTGAAGCTTGAAATTGGAAGAGAGTTGTTGATCTGCTTTCTTGTCTGTTTTCTCTCCTGTATTGCTGATGCGCCTTGTTTGACTTGCTTGATGCATTAGAATAAGTCCATATCTAGACTGACTTTAAATTAGGAGCATGATTGCACTAGAGGTTGAGTTGCTCCCTCTGCTTGTATTGTTACTGTATGGCTTTGCTTGCGGGTATTCGGTAGAGCCCAGCTCCCTTGCCCATGTGGTTTGTGTTTGCTTGATAGCATTTCATTTCTTCTGTATGATTGCAGTTACTTCTATTCTGCTTGATAGCATGTTTTATTTCCTCAGTATGATTAATGTTGTTCATTCTGGCTTGAGGTTGAGATGAGCTTGTGGAGGCTGCTGCCCCACACACATTTCCTCCCTCACTTGCATTGCATGCATTTTACAGTCGTTTACTGTATTACTGTTTAAGTTGATGCTTTATCTGTTTCTATGTATCATTGACATGATCCCTTAGGACTCTCATTTCCTTTGATAAGGAAGTGATGATAGAACTTTAGGTTGAAACCTATGCATGATAACTTCTAGGAGTTCCCTGTTTCAAACCTCAACCATAGGATGAATCCTTGGCATGACAACAGTAGGACTTGATAGTCTCCCTTTAGTTGAGCCCTTCTCTTCTCATCTCAAAACAGCTTAAAATACATTAATCGTGAATGATTTCTTTCGTACGTTGCGAGTCTTAAGCTATCTGGGAAAGGATTGTTGGAGAACTTCTTTTCAACAGTATGGATGTTTAGTATGGCACCCTTTGGGTGACATGCGACGCATTTACTCTCAGGTCATAGTCTTTAGTGCGATTGAAATTGCAAACACAATAAAAAACACTTCTTTCGTAAAAGACAGAAAACAAACTTCAAACCTTTTTTGCCCCGTGGGCCCATAATTCAAAGGAAAGCTTTTCTGAAGAAAAGAGTGTCGTTAAACTTCAGCGCCAACGCAAACAGGCTTTGTCCCTAACTGCTGGAACTGCTGTTTAACCCTACTCGATAAAACAGATGAATCTGAATTCCCGTAATCCGTAGTATCCCGAACTACGTAAGCTCTGATCTCTCATACCTGTAGAGAGTACGTAGGCACAATACTGATGTATTGGCGAGCCACCTTCCCCATAACCCGCCGTAGGTCGAACTACGTTGACTCTGATTTCTCATTCTCTGATGAGAATACGTAGGCATAAAGCGCGACGCTTTGCCGAGTCATTTTCTTTTCTTTTTAAGCCAGCCTTAATAGGTAGATAGATAAACCAACTCGTCCAGTAAACACAACAAGCGTGGATCCCGTCGAGTACGACGGACATGAGGGGTGCTAATACCTTCCCCTTGCGTAACCGACTCCCGAACCCAGACAACGGTTGCGACGACCTTGTCTTATACCCTTTTCGTCAGGTTTTTCCGATCGTTTCCTTTCCCGTTCCGAGGGATAAATAACGAAAGGTGGCGACTCTTCTGTTTTGCCGGCACCTTATTTTCGCGGAAGCGACAGCTGGCGATTCTGCTGGGGACTTGATAGTTTCCTGGGATCCAACGTCCCGTATGCGAGTCAGTTTGGGGACCCAACGTCCCCTGCGAGAGTCAATCCTAGCGCTTGTATGTTTACTTGTTGGGTTGTGTTTATTTATCGCATTTTTATCTCCCGCACTTTATTTTCAGTATGATATGATTATCTGTGCTGTTGTGGGAGGGGCATTCTGATAAGTGAGAAGCCAGACCCAGACTTGAGTGAACATAGCATTAGTTGTGGAAATTAGTGGGTGCGTGCTTGCTTGGCAGGCACTAGTGTCTCATGAAACCCACGCTCAGACGAGGTTCTCCCGGTTGACTTCTTTTTCAACCCTTTGGGTTGAGGGGGTTGTTGGTTTGGAGGATTGTCGACTTTAGGGACCGATCATTTGTGATTCAGCCGAGTGAGGCCGCTTCATGAGCTGGTGATGCCACACCTTCTGGGTATCGTATCACCCCTCTTTAATGTCTGTGACGCTGATGAACGCATAGGATGCCGAACTTGAGTCAGTTTAGGTCCATACCTGTGAGCAGGGTTGGGTTTATTGCAGGAAACTTTGACCTTCAGATTACCTGGTTTTCTTGACAGTGAATCAGTTTTGTTGGTATCAGAGGTTCGCATCATCAGACATATGATTGTTCTTGACAGAGCAGGTTTATGATTGGATCTGAGGATCTCGTCAGCAGATGTATGTTTGTTCTTGACAGAGCAGATTTTTGGTCCTGTATCAGAGGACCTTATATTCAGATGGGTATTTGTTCTTGACAGAGCAGGTTTATGACTGGGGTCTGAGGATCTCATCATCAGATGGTTGTTCTTGACAGAGCAGATTTTTGGTCCTGTATCAGAGGTCCTTATTATCAGATGGTTGTTCTTGACAGAGCAGATTTTTGGTCCTGTATCAGAGGACCTTATATTCAGATGAGTATTTGTTCTTGACAGAGCAGGTTCATGACTGGGGTCTGAGGATCTCATCATCAGATGGTTGTTCTTGACAGAGCAGATTTTTGGTCCTGTATCAGAGGTCCTTATTATCAGATGGTTGTTCTTGACAGAGTAGATTTCTTGGTCCTGTATCAGAGGTCCTTATTATCAGATGTTTGTTCTTGACAGAGCAGAATTATGGTCCTATGTATATGGCCCTATCAGACGGTTGTTCTTGACAGAGCGAACTTGTGGTCCAATACCAGGGTTTTCTTCTTATCAGATACAATGGTTGTTCTTGATAGAGCAGGATTATGGTTTTGTTGATACAGAATCTCCACGGCACAGTTGCCTTGATCTCCTGCTGCATGATTGCATTTTACATTATTTTGCATACTCATTTGCATTTCATTAACGTGTGTCTGTGTTGCAGGTACCGTTTTCCCCGATCCAGGATTTCTTGCCTCCTATTGTATTGTTATGGATTCTCTGAGGAAGACCGTGGCTTACAAGTTCCCTGCCCCTGATGTGGTTCGGCTGACCGGTTTGATTGCTTTAGCAGATAATTCTGTGAGGGATGAGTTCAGAAAGTCTTACGACAAATTGCTCAGTTTGGTTCGTAAACCTTCTGCGTTCGAGTTGAATGGGTTGCACGCTCTGCTGCAGTTCTATGATCCTCCACTGAGATGCTTCACTTTCCAGGATTTTGTTCTCGCACCCACGCTGGAAGAATATGCTGATTTGTTAGGTGTGCCTATCAGGAGGCAGATGCCTTTTATGCATATGGATGCTGAGCCTGATCTGGCTAGTCTAGCTCCTTCACTTCATCTGGATGCCTCCGAGTTGGTTTTGTCTAGTTGGAACAAGGTTCCCGGTTTCTCCTTGCAGTTTTTAGTGGGAAAGGCTCAGCAGTGCGCCAAAGACGGATGTTGGGCCGTGTTCAACGCCATCCTCGCTTTGCGCATATATGGCATCATTATGTTCCCCAATATGCCCGACTTTGTAGACTTCGACGCATTTCATATCTTTGCATTAGGGAATCCAGTCCCTACCTTGATAGGAGATGTCTACCATTCCGTCCACTACAAAAACGAGAACAGAAGGGGCAAGAATGTCTCATGCTGAGTACCCTTGCTTTATAAATGGCTTGATAGTCATCTGCCCAAGAGGGGTCCCTTTGTTTCGTCTGCAGCCACAACTGAGTGGTCCGAGCGTCTGATGAGTTTATCTGCAGAGGATATTGACTGGTTTGATAGAGATAGGCTGGGTACCGAGATTATCTTCAGCTGCAGCGGGTTTCCAAACGTGCCTTTGATAGGCAGGAAGGGCTGTATAAACTATAATCCGTCTTTGCTGGTCCGACAGTTCGCGTATGCTTTGAGAGCTCCGCCGAGGGAGGAAGAGGTGCAGGAATCTCTGTACCTCACTGGTCTTCTAGAGGGGGATCTGTTATCTAAGCTTCAGCGTGCTTGGAATGGCATCAGTAAGAGGGGAAAGCCATTGCTGGGCAGAAGCAACAATCAAGCCTACCCTCCGTATGTGACTTGGATCAGAGCCAGAGCAGATGCTATAGGGATGCCGTTTCTTCCTGCCAAGCCAAAAATCCCTCCAATGATTGAAGAGCCTACTACCATGCCCATTCAGCAACATAATCAGGTGTTAGCTGAGCGAGATGAATTGAAGAGGGCAAACGAAGAACTGGAGAAAGAATTGGCTCAGCTCCGAAGCGAGAGGAACGAAGCCGTTCATTCCTTCAAAAGGAAAATAGAGCGGGTGAACCAGCTGGGGACAGACTTGACTAAGCAGATAGCCGAGCATGAGCGCATGGGTCAAGACTTCAAAGCTGCCAACGACGTACTGGCTACGAAGAAGCAGCACTTGGACGAAGCATATCGGAGGATATCCAAGTTCAACCAGCACTGGAAGGCCTCCCTAGCCACCAGGAAAGAGCGGGAGGATAAGCTGATGCTACAGATCTCCAAGCTGGAAGCCCAGGTGAAGGCTAGTGAGAAGAGGTTTGATGAAGAAACCGCTCGCAGATACGCCACCGAAGGCCAGCTCAACAGGGCTCTTGCTAACCTGAAGGAGCATAAACTGACGTTTGAGTCCAAGAAACGGAAGCTAGAAGATTGTTTCGGCGAAGGAGCATGGGAGGATTCGGTCGAAGGTCTTCAATATACCATTGTGCAGAGGGAATTACTCGTCGAAGGGTTACTCACTCTGCCTGATCATCCAGAAACGAAGGAGTTGTTAGAAGAGTATCGCGCCCGTGGTCGTGCTTGACTATTTGTATTCCTTTTGTTTTGATCATTGTTGTATGCTTGTCGCTACTAAAAAAAAAGCATCGCGCAACGACGGGGAGGCGAAAAAGAAAGGACAGAAGAGTCGCCACCGAACTTTATTTATCCCATGAGGGGAAAGGGAAATATCGAGAAAACCTTAGGAAAGAAAAGGATAAGATGGTCTCGCAACCAAGAACGGGTTCGGAAGCCGGTTATGCGAGGGGAAGGTATTAGCACCCCTCGCATCCATCGTACTCGATGGGAACCTTTTGTTTGTCGATGTGTGATTATATCTGCTTAAATATTATGCTATAAAAAGTGTTCCACAAGATAAAGAGAAGGGTATTAGAAACGGGGAAAAGAGAGATAACGGGGGGAAGAAAGGAGAGAACGGACTCGGTAGGACTTCGCGGTCCTAGGCCTACGTATTCTCAATGAACATGAGAAAGTCAGAGTCGACGTAGTTCGGGGAACTACGGATATGGGGGAATTGTGCTCGCCAAGACATCACCGTCTTGTGCCTACGTATTCTCATCTGGTATGAGAAATCAGAGCAGCCGTAGTTCGGCCAACTACAGGTGAAAGGTGAAAAAGGGAGCTCGCCAAGACATCGCCGTCTTGTGCCTACGTATTCTCATCTGACATGAGAAATCAGAGCAACGTAGTTCGTGCAACTATGGGTGAAAGGTGAAAAAAGAGAGCTCGCCAAGACATCGTCGTCTTGTGCCTACGTATTCTCATCTGGCATGAGAAATCAGAGCAAACGTAGTTCGTGCAACTACGGGTGAAAGGTGAAAAAAGAGAGCTCGCCAAGACATCGTCGTCTTGTGCCTACGTATTCTCATCTGGCATGAGAAATCAGAGCAAACGTAGTTCGTGCTAACGGTGTGTTGATGTTTTTTATGGATGATGCTATCATGCGCATTCTAGCGGTTAGGTGTTTCGCTGCTCGCTCGTTGGAGACTTAGGCGTTACCTGTTTGCGGTAGAACGGACATAACATATCCTTTTCGAAAGATTGATTAGTTTTCGCCACGCGGGGCAAGAAGTCACGTTTGATTGATTGGATTGTTTTTAGGGGGGCGAGACAGGTCCTCGGATAGTAACCCCTACGGGTAGTACCCAATTCGTTATCTCAAAGTTTTTGTTATAAAAGGGTGTGGCGAACGAGGCGTCTTCGTATTGAAAGACGAGCGTCGAAACCACACACACTACAGTGAGTATCCTGACACTCGGAGAGGAAGAAGACTACACTCAATCCTCTCTCTTTAGTTCAACACAAAGAGAATTTCATTCTCTTATTAAAGATGTTTTTGGTTTTGAATGGTAAGTGCTTTGCGACAGAGAGCCCTACGGTAAACGTCAGCACTCAGGATAGGAGAAGGCCTACGCCTAACCACTCCACGACCATTCAAGTTTTTGTATGAAAAGGAAATGAAAAGGCACTCGGTACAGGACCGAGGTTTTTAGGCGACAAGGGTTGCGGGATAAAGTTGTGAAAGCGAGAGGTGGTGGAAGAAGTCGCGTCTTCGTATTGATAGACGAGTATCGAGACCACCCTCACTACAGTGGGCATCCCAACATTCGGAGAAGAAGAGGTCTACACCCAATCCTCTCTCTTTAATTCAATACAAAGAGAAGCGATTCCTTATTGAAGGGGTTTGAAAATGCACTCGGTACGAGACCGAAGTTTTAAGAGCAAAAGGGGTGGAAGCGTCTTTGTATTGACAGACGAGCATCGAAACCACCCTCACTACAGTGGGCATCCCTACGCTCGAAGAAGAAGGGGTCTACACTCAATCCTCTTTTTTTAATTCAATACAAAGATAATTTGATTTTGAAAATGGTTTGTCAATGCTTTTGAATCGAGTTGGGACAAGTAATGAAGAGAGAAAAGAGGTGGTCTCAGATCCAACATTACTCATCAATAATTTGACTGGTAATGAATTACAGAGGTCTCGTCATCGACCCAAAACAAGATGAAAAGTGGGACAAAATGCCCAATAACAAATGAGAAGATGAGATTAACTTCTAAACAAATCTTAAAATCTCTAAGAGAAAATAGATAAAACTATAACTTAGAAAAAATAATAATATATAAACTATACTCAACCTTTTTTTTAAAAAAACAAAATATATATATTATAAACTGTTTTAAAAACCAAAACAAAATAAAAATATAAACAACAGTTAATATAATATGTACCTAACTAATAATAATAATAGTTTACATAATAAAATATGAAAGAACAGGGGGTTTAAAGAATGAAATATGGGTGTGATCAAGAAGTCCAACACCAAAAATTATGTTAAAGGGAGAAAAACAAAAAAACAAGGTATACTAGCAACTAACAGTGATCCAACGTTAACCCACCAAATCCCTAACACGAGAGCAATATCAGCAAACACTTGAGATGAAGATATGTACGGTAACCTTTCAAACCAAAATGAAGGCAAAATCCAACTATCGGCTTCCGTCGGAAACAGGGGCAACAAGCAACGAGCTTCTATATCCTTCTCGATCTCTTTCTTTCAACCTGAATCGACTCAACCATGGCTTCAACAGAGGCGGAGGGCACTCGAAAAAGAGTTTGAATCTATCGCTCAATTTTAACTTCTTCTCATCTCTATTCTCTGGTTTTTGGGTTTATGATGATATTTCGTTTGATGTTGAACAGGTTTTGGTGTTGGGAGTGAGATTCTGGATTTCATTTAGATTTTAACAGGAGGGCTTTTGAGTAACAACGTTTTCTGGATGAAGAATGAGGAGATGTTATGAGGGTTTCGATTGGTGATGTTGTTTATGGAAGAACGGTTGTTGGGTCTGAGCTTTTTACTGATGTCGGGTTGTTTGGAAATGGAGAAATGGTTTTGATTGTGGTGTTGGTTGAGATTTCGAAGGTTGAATGTGAGAGTTCAGATGAGGTTCTGGGTAGCTCGAAGTTGTTATTCATCGATGGTGGTTTGGAGGTATAATTTTGGAGAAGATTCATGGAAGTGGTGTTGAGAAGATGAAAGTGGATGAGTTGGAAGGATGAGGTTGGTGACGAACAGAGGAAAATGATGAAGGTTGGGTTGCAAAGAGGTTGAGGTTGGCTGCAGATTTTAGGTGTAGGGTTTTTCTCTGTATCTGCGGCTTGGGTTGTTTTGTTTATGAGAAAATCTCCCCCACTTAAAGGTTCAGATTTCCTTTTTTTAGAAGTACAATAAGGATTTGTTTTTTATGCTCATGCTCTGTCTCTTTCATCTTGCAGGTGGTGTGGTTAAGTCGTTTTCGAATGCAGGACGTCTGGTGTGTGCAGCAGGAGTGGACTGTGTTATGCAGGTACTGTCTGGTGTGGTGTGTATATGGTGTTTTGTCCTGTTTTGATATACTCTTTTTTTATGTTTTATTTTGTTCTGCAAGAAAGGACCATTACAACTGATTTTGCACTGCACTCTGCAGGTTGTGGCTGTGCTCTGTTGCAATTTGTACAATTTGCAGATGTTGGGTGCACATTGTGAATCATGGACATCACTTGTTCTCTTGTGATTGTGTAGTCAGCAGCACTCCTAGGGGAACTAGAAGAGCACTGAGCTGATGTTGATGATGTTCTGGGCACAGGGAAGAGAGGGCGATCCTCGCCAGGGCCAAAGAAAACTCTGCGATCTTGTCAATTCGTGGCGCATTCACAGAAATATTAGGAGAGTCTACATTTCGAAGAAAATCAACATTGGCTCTATAAGGAGTGGTCATGGTTATGGATCTTGTAGGTAATGGAAGAGGAGCTCTGCGAGAAGGTGGGGTCAATTTGCCAACTGGAATAGAAGATGATGGAAGTGAATCACGCTTGGAAATAGTATGGACTATCTTTGATGGGGTGATATGTCGTCGAGGGGTGGCAAACTCCTTGCTGCTCTCCTTTCCATTTGACGAACAATTGAGAACTTGGTGTCTTTTGATTTGTTAGCATTCTATTCTTCACGGACACAACCAATGGATAGCTCATAATGTTTTGAATAAGTAGAGAATCCTTGAGCTCTTTGAGTAGAACACAGAGAACCTACTTCAGTTCCAGAAATACCAGGATTCAAGGCCCTGTCGTTACTGAATGACAATCGTGTAACTCTGCCAGAGAGAGTGGAAACAGATTCCGGTTCTACAAATCGACTTCTCCTAGCATGGTTTGAGTCAGTCCACCGGAATGGAAAAGTACTTCTTCTGGGATTGTTTAGTTTCAGATGAACTTTAACTAAATAAGGTTGAAGATGTGGATGATTTAGTAGCTCTGCATCACTTGGCCTAAGCTCGGGATTTTCGTAGCATACTCTTCACCATGCCTCGGCAGAATAAGCTGTTGGTAGTGGCTTATGAAATTTGCAGCTGGTAGCAAACCTGTATGGCCTTGCGTGAGGTTTCTCGGAGTGCAGCTGAGGGTCTGTTGGTGCAAGTTTGGCGTGAGATAGCTGTTGCGTTCCAGTTTACGAGGTTTGTGTTGCGGTTTGGAACTCTTCAGGTTGTGGTGTACCACAAATTGCACGGTGTTTTTCGCGGTACGTAATAGTTGCTAGCATTTAATTATTCTTTCCTCTTCAAATTTTATCTATTCTTCCGTATTGTCTCCGATTGAATTCAAGTCACAATTATTGTTGTTTACGCAGGTTTGTGCTGTTGTGATACATTGTGACTGATGTGAATCATGATTTGGAGCTTGCCGTCAACTGCAGTGCATTGGATTAGGTCAGTGTGAAATTTGTGCGGTAGCGTCACCATGTGTTCAACAAGTCTTGGAAGTGTGTATCAAGGTTGTGTATTGGTTGTATGGTGTAGGGATGGTTTTCTTTGCAGGTTTGTACTGGTATTGCCCAATAATTGTTATCTGTGAAAATTTGGTTGGAGCCATCTATATCTCGGTCTGTTGTGTGGTCTTTTTCCGCAGGTGAAGCTGCACAAGGGTAAGCTGGAAGGTTTGCCGCTGCCGTGGGTGTGCAGAGGTTTTGGCAATGTCGTACGATGTGGTGCGGTTTGGTTTGGGGTCATTTGGTTTTGTTTTGTAAGTACAAATTATGTGGCTGGATTGGCAGGTTTTGCAAAGTGTAGCAGCTGTTATATTAACACTATATCTGAGACAACAAGAGCAAACAGAGCACTCTACTTTTCGAATGCAGTATCATCCTCTCCACGTTCTCTTCCATCTGTACCCTCCAAATCCATCACAAGCGTACAAGGCTCTATGCCGACACATCTAGCCATCCAGATTCCTTTGGTTGTTTGAGACCTTCCCTTAAAAGCATCCATTTCTCTGAAACATTAGCGTATACTTTCTTTTTTCACTTTCCTTTTCCTCTATTTTTTTTAGCATCTTGTAATTCATGAGTCGGAATGAATATTTGTGAGGATTTTTCTAAGTCTTTGAAATAATCTTGGAACTTGAAATGTCATTTGGATTGTGAATGAGCTTTCAAAACCAACTTGATGAATACCTTTGTGATTTTCTTGCAAGTTAATTGAGTCATGAGCTTTGATAATACAATAAGTCCTTGAAATAATTCTGCCATGTCTCGACTATTCCAATTCCCGATTTAAAAGCAATTATAATTGAAGGCATGACTCTCAACCCTTCTCTGACTTGGATAACACCTTGGATTGATATTTGGAAAATAAAGTCAGTCCTAAGGCAATCTTAGTCACGAATAAATTGCCAAATCATTTTTTGATGTTTGCCACTTAAAAACACGATGGACTGAAACCTTCATGGAACACTTCTTGAAAAATTAGAATATTATGTCTTGAGAAATGAACTTCGGTACACTGCACATAACCCTGGTTGGGGCTTTAGTCACACACCAGTTGCACCATGACCTTGATTCTTGAAACCATCCTTTTCGCCTGAATAAGATTAGATCAAACCAAAATGATCCTCAATCCATATTGTACACAATCCTGTCCTGACAACCACACATGAATTTCAATTTCTTTCAACCCAACCTTGTGACATTCAAACTTATATTATATGAATAATAATGGATGGATGTACAAATGGAAGCTATATACAGGTAGGACAAATTTGGGGTATGCTTATGCAATGTGATATGCTAATGCAATGAAACATAAGCCAAAGAGATTGGGTTGGGCAAATTTTGGGGTACAACAGCTGAAGGATATATACAGGGGTAGGGCAAATTTTAGGGTGCAACAGCTGCCCCTATTCAAGCGACTTGAACCTGAAGGGATGAAAAGCGAACGACTTTCGAACATTCAAGGTAAAAGGCGGTTGAATACCAAAGAACCCGAAAATTTGCCAAAAACAGAACTGCAAACTCTGATAAGATAAAATCTCCAGAGATAACCGAATTGATAACCTGATAAGGGACATCTGACTTCGCCGTCAGAAAACACAAACATCCAATAAACATCTGACATCGCTGCGAGACAACCATAATGTTGAGAAACACCTGACATCGCCGCCGGATAAACACACTGTTCAACAAGCATCTGACATCGCCGTCAGGCCTCTGTAGGGGATAATAATTCTGACATCGCCGTCATGAATCCACAAACTTGATAACAACATCTGACATCGCCATCAATGCTCGAAAATAATCTGACTTCGCCGTCAACTCTCAAAAATAACCTGACTTCGCCATCAATTCTCAAAAATAACCTGACTTCACCGTCAGTTCTAAAAAAAATCTAACTTCGCCGTCAGTTCTCAATATCATCTGACTTCGCCGTCAGTTCTTCACATAATCATCTGAAGAGTACAATTACTCTTGACATCGCCGTCAAAACAAAACACTCAACATCGCCGTTGAAAAACTGAATCGCTTGACCTCGCCGCCAAGAACAAACTTTCAACATCGCCGCTGAAAACCAAATCACCTGACATCGCCGTCAAGACAGACACTCAACATCGCCGTTGAAAAATATAATTACTTCTGACATCACCGCCAAAACCAACATCTCAACATTGCCGTTGAAGAACTAAATCAACTGACATCGCCGTCAGAAACAAACATTCAACCTCGCCGTTGAAAAACTCAAATCACCTGACATCGCCGTCAGAAACATCCAACATCGCCGTTGAAAAACTCAATCACTTGACATCGTCGTCAAAACAAATATCTCAACATCGCCGTTGAAGAATCAAATCACCTGACATCGCCGTCAGGACAAACATTCAACCTCGCCGTTGAAAAACTCAAATCATCTGACATCACCGTCAGAAACAAACACTCAACATCGCCGTTGAAGACCAAATTATTTGACATCGCCGCCAATACCAACCTTCAACATCGCCGCTGAAAACCAAATCACTTGACATCGCCGCCAAAAACAAACTTTCAACATCGCGGTTGAAAAACCAAATCACTTGACATCGCCGCCAAGCCTTCGCTAAATATAAGCGAGCAACAAGATTCAAACGAAATTAAGACCATCCATTGGTGATAATCACAAAATAACTCCGCTGGGGAAACACCATGAGCTGGGGTCTAGCCAACACACGGGCAAAGATACTAATCATCTGCGAGATTCACTTGAAACAAAAGGGTAACGACCTGGCTTATGTTTCACATGCATATGTTTGGATATGACAAAATGCTCCATACGAAATGGAAATGCTTCGCGTTTGGGTAGATGTTATGCATGTATGTAGATGCAAATGAACCACTTTAGCAAAATAAATGCTAAAGAGAAAAGAGCCAACTTCGTTGGGTCAGAGCTAGGTACGCCTAGCGCAAACAAACTCATGCTGGGGAATACAAGCCTTGGATGGCCTCCGAGAAAAAACTTCTGGGTAAAACTGCTCTGTTAAGAACAAAACCAAACCGCTGGGGATCCAAATCAAACTCTGATGCGGAAAACATCCCGGGGGGCCTATCAGCCTACAACTCTTTTGGGAAACAAGCAACTCGGCCGGAGGCAACAACTCCATTCTACCGGAGAAATCAGCCATGACTGATTAGCCAGAATAACTCTACTGGGGAATCACAGCAGATTGCTGAGGAATAGCTCCATTTTGTCGGTGATTGAATCCGCTACCTGTTAGGGATTTTGAATAAGATTTACTGGGAGATTATCCCACACTCTCTCTGCTGAGGATGAAGATAAACAATCTCTGAGTCAGCCCTACTCTGTGGGGAGGAAGATTAATTCCACTGACTTGGCTGGGGATTAGATAAGGAGGGAATCAACATCAATCTCTGCTTAGGGAAAGTGAGAAGTAAACAAATAAAATTTCCGCTTGAGGAATGAGTCAATGACCTAGACTTTGATGGGAAAGGAGTCAATTGTTCAGACTCTGTGGGGATAACAGTACTGCACTCGCCTCACTGCTGGGGAAATAAACCCAAATCTGCTTCTATAACTCTGATAAGCTCTGAAGATATGGAGAGGAATGCATCTCCTTTGTTTCCGATTTTGCCCCAGCCTGCGGGATTTTTGTAGAAACCTTCCTCGAAAGGAAACCTGAAATTTCGGTGCCCTGATGGTTAGCTATGAACTGCCTCAGCGCTTCGAACCCCGAAGAAGTGCTTCAAGTTAATTTCCTTTCTGGACAAGGATAGTTGTCATGCTCTTGGGGTGGCCTGCCCCAGCTTTGAAGTGATTTGCCCCTGATTGGCTGATTTGTAGAGAAGTGCCCCTGGCTTCGAGAGATTTACCTAATCTCGACCTGATTGCCCCAGATTAATGGACCTTAGGGAATGGCGTCTTCGACTGGCCTTCGAGTGGTTTGATGAGTCTCGACCTGATTGCCCCAGATTAACGGCATCTAGGAATGCCTGACTCTGCTTACGTTTACCTGACGTGACTTGCCCCTGCTCAAACGAGTACTCAGACGTTCTATATCTTATTCCTATCAAACTTTGCATTGTAGAAACTTTCCTGATGTCAAATGCTTTCTCGCAAGTAAAACAAATTGTTTTGCAAAAGATAATATTAATGCAATGCATATGACATTTTTTGAAATCCAAGTCTGGTCACTGGAAAAAAGTTGTGGCATTTAGTGAACGAATCACTTATCAGAAATATCAATATCCATACCCATAGGGTAAGAAAAATCCTTTTAGGAGTCAGTTTCGACGCGATCTTTACCGAAGTATGCTTTCGAAACAAACCAGCTTCAATTAGGACTTTTGACGGTTGTAACTTGGTCAGGTTCACGGTTTGAAAGAAAAGATATGAGGCTCAAAGTTCTGTTTAACCCACCCACTCTCCTTAATATTCTCCAATCCTATGTTCAGCTAATTCGACACAAGCGCTCACCTCTCAAAGGTTAAATGACTAGAGTGATGGTTCGGGAAACCACAAATTTTTGGAGTGACTGTCACTCGCTTTTCGTCTTTGGTGCCTGGAGTCACACGACTTGTTTTTCATCATTTCATTCCCTATTTTTCCTGGACTGACTCTTTTGAGTATATCATTGACTTCAAAGTCCATCGGGATGCCCTAATTTTTTCCTAAGCCACTTGTCTTCAAGTTATCGACTTAGCGGGCCCCCCCTTTTTTTCTCTTTCTTTTGATTCTTTTTTTTTTGAACAAATCGTATGACACCGGCTTGTCTGACTTGTTGAAGGGGTTGTGACTGTCTCACTCCTTGTCTGTGAAGGATAACCACTGTGGTTCTTTAGGTACGACCTATACAGGTGTGATTGATCCTCGAACGGACGCTCCGTTTGTAATTCAGATGTTTTAGTCGAATTAACTGACACCTACCCTGCCCCAGGTTAAGATTGAAGGTTTTTCGTTTTCAGAAAGAAACTCCTACTACTAGGCCCAATGGGGTTGACAAGGGATTATCTTCCTTATATCTCCGGTGTTTAGGGATTCGAAACAATGCATGTACATCATCAGCAGGGTTTATTCAAAAGCATACAATCGGAAGCTTTGCGTCTTTCAATTTCGTCATCCTCCCTCGGATTCCGCTTTAACAAGCGTTTGACAACAATAAAAGCATTGAGTGAACACGAATGGATTTAATCAAAACATGCATATTCATTTCATTATCATTATCAATTGAAAACAGACAAGTTCAACCGATAAGATTTTCAAATAAGTTTGCACTTTAACAGAAAGGAAACTACAAAATGCAAAGAAATAATATGAAAAGATTGCCAGCTTCGGGGAACTGGGCTTTCAAGTCTTGACTCACTGCTGAACCAGCCACCTTTAGAATTGCTCGTCGAAGTCATCCTGATAATCTTCTGAACATCCGCTCTCGGTGAATCCCTCCATAACATTAGTTGCCGAACCCACATGACTGGACGAAGGAGGATCGTTGATCTGGATACCCTGAGGTGTGATTGAGAACATGTTGGAGTCAAGCAGAGTTTGAATCTTGCTTCTTAGCACCTTACAGTCTTCGGTTGAATGCCCCTGCGCCCCAACATGGTACTCACAGCGGGCGTTGACATCAGAACCTGGCCGACATGGATGAATCTCTGGATCAATCTTCTTCGGCACTATCAATCCACCTCTGATTAAGTCTGGCAATATCTGACTGTACGACAACGACGAATGGGTGAACTGCCTCTTTGGCTTCCTTGGTCTTCGTCGGGCGTGCTGACGCGGCTGATGACAGTATGACTGCTGACTCTGGCGGGGAACAGATATCTGATGCAAAGACCCAAAGGATCGTTGACTCTGAATAGTTGAGACATCGGGAGACTGAGTTTGAGGTATCAGAGACTCCCCTTCGTTCAGGAACTTTCATTCTTAGGCTTGGCCCAGGAATAGGCCATAGTCGTGGGCATGGAGACTCTGAAATCTCAGATTGCAAGACATACTCCACCTCTTCCTTAATAACTGGAATAAGACCAGCACTTGGCATGAACTCAAATGCTCTTGCATCGATTAAGTCTTGAACTTTGTGCTTAAAAGCTTTACAGTTCTCGATATTATGCCCCGGTGCCCCAGAATGGATATCACAATGGGCATTTTCATCATAGCCTTGTGGTGGCTCGCCAGTCAACGGAGCCATAGTGCGAAGCTTAACCAAATGAAGCTAAAGCAAGTGTTGCAACAACTGAGCATAAGTCATGGGGATCTGGTCGAACATTCTGTCGGACTGCTTCGTCCTTTGAGCATACCTCATAATCCTAGGATTGTCTCGGGAAACAGTAAGTAGTTGTTGACAAGGAAATACTGGAACCTCAGGTTGTGTAAAATATCTTTGAGGCACTTCACGCCTTGGGAGAGGTTCCATATGTAAAGGTGGAATGGCCATCTCTGCTGCAGCTTCGGGCACATGATCACCTTCCTTTCTCAACACATTCCTCATGACTTCTGTTATTAGGCCCATCTGAGTCTTCAGTTGATTATTCTCCTCTCTGAGTGCATCCTGATCCAAGCGCAGCGCTTGCATCTTTGCCACAAACTGCCCCAACTGGCTCTGAACTTCCCTTAGTTCTTCTCGAATCTGTTCCATGGTCGTCTCTGTTGGTTTCTTTTGGTGGAATACTGGTGAATGGTTTGATCTTCAATTCTGGAACAAACCGAATGGAGAACCACATGAAGCAATAACGTCCACAGAAATAGAGCAACCCTATGCAAATGAAGAATGATGCAATATGCAAGGCATGTAAAGAAATGCAAATGAATATGCAAATGCAACAGGGGATCAAACGTTGTTGCGTTGTTGATTGTGACGGACCAGTGCTTCGCCTTGAAACCATACGATACTAGTACAAGGATCTCCCTGTAACTGTTCATACTGACAAACGGGTGGGATGAAGGTCAAAGTTTCCTGCAAGACAACAACAAAAGGTATCTTTCCCATCGGGTGAGCAATCTATCGGTTTAAAAGAGGGTATTCCAAAGGCTTTTCAAACAAAGTCCCATGCACTAACCCTCAAAAGTTTCCCATCAGAACGACTACTCGTAAGACGGTAATTCTTTCAAAAGGATGAACACAGAGTTATGTTTTAGCAACCTTCGGAATAAGGTTCTACAAAAGGTCCTCAGAGTCAAGGACTCCCAAGTTAGAAATAAAAACGCCATTACGACTACACGTAAGACATAATTATTCCAACGGGGTCTCATCTGAGCGGTGGAATTCGATCCAACTCAACGAGTCCTAAGTCTCGCAAATCAGAAAGAATCCACCTCCTAACTTAGTGCATACTCGAAAGCTCGGGTAGAAAGCTTTATCCTCACAACCCATCCCAAATGAACCCAACAGGTTAGAGAACAACGCATAAACAAATAAAGCAAATAAAACATAAATACGATAAACAAAATAGGCTTGGCTTGCTGTGTCCTCCCCAGCAGAGTCGCCAGCTGTCGCTACTAAAAAAAAAGCATCGCGCAACGACGGGGAGGCGAAAAAGAAAGGACAGAAGAGTTGCCACCGAACTTTATTTATCCCATGAGGGGAAAGGGAAATATCGAGAAAACCTTAGGAAAGAAAAGGATAAGATGGTCTCGCAACCAAGAACGGGTTCGGAAGCCGGTTATGCGAGGGGAAGGTATTAGCACCCCTCGCATCCATCGTACTCGATGGGAACCTTTTGTTTGTCGATGTGTGATTATATCTGCTTAAATATTATGCTATAAAAAGTGTTCCACAAGATAAAGAGAAGGGTATTAGAAACGGGGAAAAGAGAGATAACGGGGGGAAGAAAGGAGAGAACGGACTCGGTAGGACTTCGCGGTCCTAGGCCTACGTATTCTCGATGAACATGAGAAAGTCAGAGTCGACGTAGTTTGGGGAACTACGGATATGGGGGAATTGTGCTCGCCAAGACATCACCGTCTTGTGCCTACGTATTCTCATCTGGTATGAGAAATCAGAGCAGCCGTAGTTCGGCCAACTACAGGTGAAAGGTGAAAAAGGGAGCTCGCCAAGACATCGCCGTCTTGTGCCTACGTATTCTCATCTGACATGAGAAATCAGAGCAACGTAGTTCGTGCAACTACGGGTGAAAGGTGAAAAAAGAGAGCTCGCCAAGACATCGTCGTCTTGTGCCTACGTATTCTCATCTGGCATGAGAAATCAGAGCAAACGTAGTTCGTGCAACTACGGGTGAAAGGTGAAAAAAGAGAGCTCGCCAAGACATCGTCGTCTTGTGCCTACGTATTCTCATCTGGCATGAGAAATCAGAGCAAACGTAGTTCGTGCTAACGGTGTGTTGATGTTTTTTATGGATGATGCTATCATGCGCATTCTAGCGGTTAGGTGTTTCGCTGCTCGCTCGTTGGAGACTTAGGCGTTACCTGTTTGCGGTAGAACGGACATAACATATCCTTTTCGAAAGATTGATTAGTTTTCGCCACGCGGGGCAAGAAGTCACGTTTGATTGATTGGATTGTTTTTAGGGGGGCGAGACAGGTCCTCGGATAGTAACCCCTACGGGTAGTACCCAATTCGTTATCTCAAAGTTTTTGTTATAAAAGGGTGTGGCGAACGAGGCGTCTTCGTATTGAAAGACGAGCGTCGAAACCACACACACTACAGTGAGTATCCTGACACTCGGAGAGGAAGAAGACTACACTCAATCCTCTCTCTTTAGTTCAACACAAAGAGAATTTCATTCTCTTATTAAAGATGTTTTTGGTTTTGAATGGTAAGTGCTTTGCGACAGAGAGCCCTACGGTAAACGTCAGCACTCAGGATAGGAGAAGGCCTACGCCTAACCACTCCACGACCATTCAAGTTTTTGTATGAAAAGGAAATGAAAAGGCACTCGGTACAGGACCGAGGTTTTTAGGCGACAAGGGTTGCGGGATAAAGTTGTGAAAGCGAGAGGTGGTGGAAGAAGTCGCGTCTTCGTATTGATAGACGAGTATCGAGACCACCCTCACTACAGTGGGCATCCCAACATTCGGAGAAGAAGAGGTCTACACCCAATCCTCTCTCTTTAATTCAATACAAAGAGAAGCGATTCCTTATTGAAGGGGTTTGAAAATGCACTCGGTACGAGACCGAAGTTTTAAGAGCAAAAGGGGTGGAAGCGTCTTTGTATTGACAGACGAGCATCGAAACCACCCTCACTACAGTGGGCATCCCTACGCTCGAAGAAGAAGGGGTCTACACCCAATCCTCTTTTTTTAATTCAATACAAAGATAATTTGATTTTGAAAATGGTTTGTCAATGCTTTTGAATCGAGTTGGGACAAGTAATGAAGAGAGAAAAGAGGTGGTCTCAGATCCAACATTACTCATCAATAATTTGACTGGTAATGAATTACAGAGGTCTCGTCATCGACCCAAAACAAGATGAAAAGTGGGACAAAATGCCCAATAACAAATGAGAAGATGAGATTAACTTCTAAACAAATCTTAAAATCTCTAAGAGAAAATAGATAAAACTATAACTTAGAAAAAATAATAATATATAAACTATACTCAACCTTTTTTTTAAAAAAACAAAATATATATATTATAAACTGTTTTAAAAACCAAAACAAAATAAAAATATAAACAACAGTTAATATAATATGTACCTAACTAATAATAATAATAGTTTACATAATAAAATATGAAAGAACAGGGGGTTTAAAGAATGAAATATGGGTGTGATCAAGAAGTCCAACACCAAAAATTATGTTAAAGGGAGAAAAACAAAAAAACAAGGTATACTAGCAACTAACAGTGATCCAACGTTAACCCACCAAATCCCTAACACGAGAGCAATATCAGCAAACACTTGAGATGAAGATATGTACGGTAACCTTTCAAACCAAAATGAAGGCAAAATCCAACTATCGGCTTCCGTCGGAAACAGGGGCAACAAGCAACGAGCTTCTATATCCTTCTCGATCTCTTTCTTTCAACCTGAATCGACTCAACCATGGCTTCAACAGAGGCGGAGGGCACTCGAAAAAGAGTTTGAATCTATCGCTCAATTTCAACTTCTTCTCATCTCTATTCTCTGGTTTTTGGGTTTATGATGATATTTCGTTTGATGTTGAACAGGTTTTGGTGTTGGGAGTGAGATTCTGGATTTCATTTAGATTTTAACAGGAGGGCTTTTGAGTAACAACGTTTTCTGGATGAAGAATGAGGAGATGTTATGAGGGTTTCGATTGGTGATGTTGTTTATGGAAGAACGGTTGTTGGGTCTGAGCTTTTTACTGATGTCGGGTTGTTTGGAAATGGAGAAATGGTTTTGATTGTGGTGTTGGTTGAGATTTCGAAGGTTGAATGTGAGAGTTCAGATGAGGTTCTGGGTAGCTCGAAGTTGTTATTCATCGATGGTGGTTTGGAGGTATAATTTTGGAGAAGATTCATGGAAGTGGTGTTGAGAAGATGAAAGTGGATGAGTTGGAAGGATGAGGTTGGTGACGAACAGAGGAAAATGATGAAGGTTGGGTTGCAAAGAGGTTGAGGTTGGCTGCAGATTTTAGGTGTAGGGTTTTTCTCTGTATCTGCGGCTTGGGTTGTTTTGTTTATGAGAAAATCTCCCCCACTTAAAGGTTCAGATTTCCTTTTTTTAGAAGTACAATAAGGATTTGTTTTTTATGCTCATGCTCTGTCTCTTTCATCTTGCAGGTGGTGTGGTTAAGTCGTTTTCGAATGCAGGACGTCTGGTGTGTGCAGCAGGAGTGGACTGTGTTATGCAGGTACTGTCTGGTGTGGTGTGTATATGGTGTTTTGTCCTGTTTTGATATACTCTTTTTTTATGTTTTATTTTGTTCTGCAAGAAAGGACCATTACAACTGATTTTGCACTGCACTCTGCAGGTTGTGGCTGTGCTCTGTTGCAATTTGTACAATTTGCAGATGTTGGGTGCACATTGTGAATCATGGACATCACTTGTTCTCTTGTGATTGTGTAGTCAGCAGCACTCCTAGGGGAACTAGAAGAGCACTGAGCTGATGTTGATGATGTTCTGGGCACAGGGAAGAGAGGGTGATCCTCGCCAGGGCCAAAGAAAACTCTGCGATCTTGTCAATTCGTGGCGCATTCACAGAAATATTAGGAGAGTCTACATTTCGAAGAAAATCAACATTGGCTCTATAAGGAGTGGTCATGGTTATGGATCTTGTAGGTAATGGAAGAGGAGCTCTGCGAGAAGGTGGGGTCAATTTGCCAACTGGAATAGAAGATGATGGAAGTGAATCACGCTTGGAAATAGTATGGACTATCTTTGATGGGGTGATATGTCGTCGAGGGGTGGCAAACTCCTTGCTGCTCTCCTTTCCATTTGACGAACAATTGAGAACTTGGTGTCTTTTGATTTGTTAGCATTCTATTCTTCACGGACACAACCAATGGATAACTCATAATGTTTTGAATAAGTAGAGAATCCTTGAGCTCTTTGAGTAGAACACAGAGAACCTACTTCAGTTCCAGAAATACCAGGATTCAAGGCCCTGTCGTTACTGAATGACAATCGTGTAACTCTGCCAGAGAGAGTGGAAACAGATTCCGGTTCTACAAATCGACTTCTCCTAGCATGGTTTGAGTCAGTCCACCGGAATGGAAAAGTACTTCTTCTGGGATTGTTTAGTTTCAGATGAACTTTAACTAAATAAGGTTGAAGATGTGGATGATTTAGTAGCTCTGCATCACTTGGCCTAAGCTCGGGATTTTCGTAGCATACTCTTCACCATGCCTCGGCAGAATAAGCTGTTGGTAGTGGCTTATGAAATTTGCAGCTGGTAGCAAACCTGTATGGCCTTGCGTGAGGTTTCTCGGAGTGCAGCTGAGGGTCTGTTGGTGCAAGTTTGGCGTGAGATAGCTGTTGCGTTCCAGTTTACGAGGTTTGTGTTGCGGTTTGGAACTCTTCAGGTTGTGGTGTACCACAAATTGCACGGTGTTTTTCGCGGTACGTAATAGTTGCTAGCATTTAATTATTCTTTCCTCTTCAAATTTTATCTATTCTTCCGTATTGTCTCCGATTGAATTCAAGTCACAATTATTGTTGTTTACGCAGGTTTGTGCTGTTGTGATACGTTGTGACTGATGTGAATCATGATTTGGAGCTTGCCGTCAACTGCAGTGCATTGGATTAGGTCAGTGTGAAATTTGTGCGGTAGCGTCACCATGTGTTCAACAAGTCTTGGAAGTGTGTATCAAGGTTGTGTATTGGTTGTACGGTGTAGGGATGGTTTTCTTTGCAGGTTTGTACTGGTATTGCCCAATAATTGTTATCTGTGAAAATTTGGTTGGAGCCATCTATATCTCGGTCTGTTGTGTGGTCTTTTTCCGCAGGTGAAGCTGCACAAGGGTAAGCTGGAAGGTTTGCCGCTGCCGTGGGTGTGCAGAGGTTTTGGCAATGTCGTACGATGTGGTGCGGTTTGGTTTGGGGTCATTTGGTTTTGTTTTGTAAGTACAAATTATGTGGCTGGATTGGCAGGTTTTGCAAAGTGTAGCAGCTGTTATATTAACACTATATCTGAGACAACAAGAGCAAACAGAGCACTCTACTTTTCGAATGCAGTATCATCCTCTCCACGTTCTCTTCCATCTGTACCCTCCAAATCCATCACAAGCGTACAAGGCTCTATGCCGACACATCTAGCCATCCATATTCCTTTGGTTGTTTGAGACCTTCCCTTAAAAGCATCCATTTCTCTGAAACATTAGCGTATACTTTCTTTTTTCACTTTCCTTTTCCTCTATTTTTTTTAGCATCTTGTAATTCATGAGTCGGAATGAATATTTGTGAGGATTTTTCTAAGTCTTTGAAATAATCTTGGAACTTGAAATGTCATTTGGATTGTGAATGAGCTTTCAAAACCAACTTGATGAATACCTTTGTGATTTTCTTGCAAGTTAATTGAGTCATGAGCTTTGATAATACAATAAGTCCTTGAAATAATTCTGCCATGTCTCGACTATTCCAATTCCCGATTTAAAAGCAATTATAATTGAAGGCATGACTCTCAACCCTTCTCTGACTTGGATAACACCTTGGATTGATATTTGGAAAATAAAGTCAGTCCTAAGGCAATCTTAGTCACGAATAAATTGCCAAATCATTTTTTGATGTTTGCCACTTAAAAACACGATGGACTGAAACCTTCATGGAACACTTCTTGAAAAATTAGAATATTATGTCTTGAGAAATGAACTTCGGTACACTGCACATAACCCTGGTTGGGGCTTTAGTCACACACCAGTTGCACCATGACCTTGATTCTTGAAACCATCCTTTTCGCCTGAATAAGATTAGATCAAACCAAAATGATCCTCAATCCATATTGTACACAATCCTGTCCTAACAACCACACATGAATTTCAATTTCTTTCAACCCAACCTTGTGACATTCAAACTTATATTATATGAATAATAATGGATGGATGTACAAATGGAAGCTATATACAGGTAGGACAAATTTGGGGTATGCTTATGCAATGTGATATGCTAATGCAATGAAACATAAGCCAAAGAGATTGGGTTGGGCAAATTTTGGGGTACAACAGCTGAAGGATATATACAGGGGTAGGGCAAATTTTAGGGTGCAACAATGCTGACCATCACCAGGCTTGTTGGCTGAGGTCACGCTATCGATTCATCTTGCACTCGCTGACGTTGTGTACTGCCTTGATGGGCTTTCTTTATATATGAGATTGTTATTTCCATGGTTGGACTCGGACTTCTTATTATTATCAGCACTCAGGCACTAGGATCGGGGGAGATCTCCCTAACGCACAGACACACGTTTGCATTTGCATGAGGCATCTGCATAATGAGCACTTTGTTGTTTTTCCTAACCCTTTTGTGTTTTCCAGGTTGTTTCAGGTGGTTCCAGGATTGATCAGAGACTTATTCACCGCTATCCGACTAGAGCTAATCAAACCAGGATCATGGAGCAAGTGCAAACTGATGTTCAAGAACTCCGCGAAAGAATGGATCGCTTCATGGAGCTCATGCAAGCGGTCGCCAATGGCCAGGATCAGCTCAGAACCTTGGTTCAGCCTCTGATTTCAAGGGTCGATAGCAATGGCATACTCCATGGTGGGACTGTGCCTACTCCTCCACCAGTTGAAACTCCGCAGAACGGCGTCCCCGTGACCGGGGGAAACGGCAGTGCCAACGGCAATGTGATGGCCAACATGGGACTCAATACGACGGGCGTCGGTAATGGGAGTCTGGGAGCTAATGTCAATGTTGGGCTGGGCAACGACAATGTCGGTGTTGGGAATCTGTTTGGGCCTCAGCCATGGCTAGAGGATCGTCAGGACGATGTGTTCTCTCAGAGAGGTGCTGAAGGGGAGCTGAATGCTGAAGCGCGTCTAAGGTTCAAGGCACTTGAGGATAAGATGAGAGATATCGAGAACCAGAACACCCTGGGTATTGATATGTCCAGGTTGGGACTGATTGCTGATTTCAAGGTGCCTCCCAAGTTCAAGGTACCTGAATTTGAAAAGTACAAGGGCACCACTTGCCCTCGCGTCCATCTGAGATCATATTACCGGAAAATGTCCGCTCATTCTGAGGACGAGAAGTTGCTGATGCACTTCTTTCAAGACAGTCTGTCCGGACCCTCCCTCGAATGGTACATGAGTCTGGAACCTACCACTGTGCGCACGTGGAAGGACCTTGCTGAAGCATTCGTGCACCACTACCAATATAACAGTGACTTGGTTCCGAACCGAGTCCAACTGCAGAATCTGTCGCAAAGAAACAACGAAGGGTTTAAGGAATACGCCCAGCGGTGGTGTGAGTTGGCAGCCAGGGTTCAGCCGCCGTTGGTTGAACGCGAGCTTGTGCAGATGTTCGTAGCCACCCTCCCAGGGTTTATTATGAGAAATTGGTCAGCGGTATGTCCGGAACCTTCTCAGATCTCATTATCACAGGTGAGCACATTGAAAATGGGATCAAACTCGGGAAAATTCAAGGTGAGTTATCCTCAGCTGGAGGAGGCGGAAAGAAACCTTATAGTGGCAAAAGGCGGGAAGGAGAAGCGAGCGATGTGACCAACGCTCGAAGGAAGGGTAAAGGTCCTCACCAACAGGTGGCCAGTATAACTATCCCGGCAGTTCAACAGCCGCAGCAGCAGCAGCAGCAACCGAATCAGCAAGGGTACAGAAAGTATCAGAATCGGGCACCTTTGTCGAGCTGTCACCTCGAGACATCGCCCATGTCGTACGCGCAACTCTTGCGGACTTTGCTTCAGCTACAGTTGATCCAGAAGAGAACGCTGGCTCCCTTGACAGGGGCGCCGCCGCCAGGTTATGACGCAAATGCAACTTGTGAGTTTCACTCAGGGGCACCAGGCCACACAATAGAGAATTGAAAAGCCTTCAAGCACAAGGTGCAGGACATGGTGGACGCCAAGATCATCAACTTCTCGGACAATGTGCCAAATGTCACGAAGAATCCTATGCCGAATCATAGGGGAGGCGGAGTGAACGCCATTATCAAAGACGAGAGTTCGGATTTGTTGACTGATGTCAGAGATCTGAAGACGCCGCTTAGCTTCGTTAAAGCTAAGTTGATGAAAAGGGGTTTCTTTCCAGGTTGCGGAGAGCTGTGTATGGGCTGTGCGACAAGTCCTGATGGATGTGAACAGTTGATAGAGGGGATTCAAAGTTTGATGACTGAAGGGATTTTACAGTTTAGCCGGAGAGCTGAAAGCGGATTGGGAGAGGTAGTGCTGAAGCAAAATGATGAGGTTGCCACCATCACCATCCCTCGCCAGACGATAACTATTTCTGCGCCCAGGCCGCCCACAATTACCATCACCAGAGCTGGGCCGATACCATTCGAAAGCACTAACGCCGTCCCGTGGCATTATGGGGCTGAAGTCTACTGCAACAGACAGAAGTTGGAGCTAGAACCGTTTGGGTCGACTGTGGAGAACCTTGCGGGAATCAGTGGTATTACTCGCAGCGGAAGAGTGTTTGCACCACCAGAGGTCGTGGCGGATAAAGCGGTCAGAGTTGATGCGGTCGATAAAGGTAAAAGTAAAGTCGTTGAAGAAATCCCATGTGGGGCAGAAAAAGACTTGCTTGTTAAAGACGCCGAGGAGTTTATACGGTTGATTAAAAAGAGTGACTACAAGATTGTGGATCATCTCCATCAGACGCCCTCGAAGATTTCCATCTTGAACTTGTTGTTGTGTTCTGAAGCACACCGCAACGCGCTGCTGAAGGTGTTGAACGCCGCATATGTACCGCAGGAAATATCGGTAAATCAGCTAGAAGAGGTCGTAGCCCACGTAAATGCTGGAAATGGGTTAGGTTTCACAGACCTGGAGCTGACGTCGAAGGGGAGGAACCACAATAGCGCCCTGCACATCTCGATAGAGTGTAGGGGAACAATTATGTCGCACGTGTTGGTGGACACGGGTTCGTCACTTAATGTTCTTCCGAAGAAGGCATTAATGAAGTTGGATACTCGCGGAGTGATTTGCACACCCAGTGATCTGGTTGTGAAGGCGTTTGATGGAACCAAACGCCATGTTTTCGGGGAGGTGACCCTGCCAATCCAAGTTGGTCCGGAAACATTCGATGCGGTTTTTTATATTATGGACATCATGCCTGCCTACAGTTGTCTCTTGGGCCGGTCGTGGATCCATGCTGCTGGTGCTGTGACCTCCACGTTGCACCAAAAGCTCAAATATGCTGTCGGAGGTAGCATTGTAACCGTGTGTGGCGAGGAAGACATAATGGTGAGCCATTTGTCGTCCTTCAAGTATGTTGAGATGGATGGAGAAATCCATGAGACTCTATGCCAAGCGTTCGAAGCTGTCAAAGTGAAGGACGTAGCTCCTGTAGTCACAGAAAAGCCAGAGATGACTCTCTCCTCATTCAAGGAAGCTCGGGCCGTTGTCTAAGCCGGATCTACCCCAGGCTGGGGGCGAATTTTGGAGATACCTAACAAGCAAGACAAGTTTGGGTTGGGATATTCTCCTGGAGCTGAAGCTTCTTCTTCTAGCAGTGCGTCGCGAGGTAAGGGGCCGATCCAGTTTACCAGTGGCGGAATGATTTTTGAAAGCATCAACGCGGTGTCTGAAGACAGCTGAGATAGCGACTGTGACCTCGACTCTTGGATCCAGCCAATCAAGCTAGGCGAGGGCCTCAACAACTGGTCCGTCAAGGATATCATCCAGATAACAAGCGAAGAGTAATGATTTACTTTTTCCAATCATTGTACAACCCTATGTCTTACCCGGGGCATAGTGGTTTTATTGTCAGGGCCTTGTTGGATTATGTACATGCATTTTGTTAATAAATCAAAGGCATTTTCTTCGTATTCAAATATTGTGATCTCTGTTATTCCTGTTTTATATTTGTTTTGAAAAACAATAAAATGGCAATGAGGTTTGTGCTAACCTGCATATCCTTGTTTTAAGCTTAACCCTTGTTATTGCAGGATCCACATAACAGATGACATCGACTCTGGACCTTCTACGACTCACTTTGACTTCGATTGCCCGGTATATCAAGCCGAAGAAGAGATTGATGAAGACGAAGACCTTCCTGAAGAGTTGGCCCGCTTGTTGAAACAAGAGGAGAAAGTTATTCTGCCTCATGAAGAGGAGATCGAGATCGTGAATCTGGGTTCTGAAGAACTAGTCAGGAACGTCAGGATAGGGGCCGCACTGCAGAGTGATGTCAAGCAGAGATTAGTCGAGATGCTAAGAGAGTACAGTGACGTCTTTGCTTGGTTATATGAGGATATGCCCGGAATTGACACTGACATCGTGGTCCACCACTTGCCGTTGCGAGAAGATTGTCCTCCCGTTAAGCAGAAGCTTAGGAGGACGCGACCAGATATGGCCGTTAAGATCAAAGAAGAAGTGCAGAAACAGCTTGATGATGGCTTCTTAGCGGTCACTACTTACCCTCAGTGGGTCGCCAACATAGTGCTTGTATCGAAGAAGGACGGTAAGGTACGCATGTGCGTCGATTATCGGGACTTGAATAGGGCGAGCCCTAAAGATGATTTCCCGCTGCCTCATATTGATGTGTTGGTCGACAATACATCCCAGTTCTCCGTGTTTTCGTTCATGGATGGCTTCTCCGGTTACAACCAGATCAAGATGGCGCCGGAGGACATGGAGAAAACTACGTTTATCACTCCCTGGGGAACATTTTGCTATAAGGTAATGCCTTTCGGTCTGAAGAACGCAGGGGCCACTTACCAACGAGCAATGGTTACTTTGTTTCATGACATGATTCATCATGAGATCGAGGTCTATGTTGATGACATGATTGCGAAGTCCCAAACGGAGGAGAGACATCTGGTCAATTTGCTGAAGCTTTTTGAGAGGCTTAGGAAGTTCAGGTTGAGGCTGAATCCTAACAAGTGTACTCTCGGAGTACGATCCGGAAAGTTACTGGGGTTTATCGTGAGCGAAAGAGGCATACAAGAAATGCCAGTGCCAAAAACAGAAAAAGAAGTTTGTGGTTTCCTGGGCAGAATAAACTACATTGCAAGGTTTATTTCTCAGCTCACGGCCACGTGTGAACCGATGTTCAAGCTTTTAAAGAAAGATCAGGCAATTACCTGGAACGAGGATTGCCAGAAGGCATTTGACAAGATAAAGTAGTATCTTCATGAACCTCCAATCTTGATACCCCCAGTGGCTGGACGGCCATTAATCATGTACTTGACAGTTCTTGAGAATAGTATGGGGTGTGTTCTCGGCCAGCACGACGAGACGGGCAGAAAGGAGCATGCCATTTACTACTTGAGTAAAAAGTTCACAGACTGTGAATCTCGCTACTCGATGCTGGAGAAGACGTGTTGTGCACTAGCCTGGGCTGCCAAACGTTTACGACAGTACATGCTCAATCACACCACCATGCTAATTTCGAAGATGGATCCGATCAAGTACGTCTTCGAGAAGCAGGCGCTTTCGGGCAGGATTTCCAGATGGCAAATGGTGTTGACGGAATATGATATTCAGTATGTTTCCCAGAAGGCCATCAAGGGAAGCGTATTGTCTGATTACCTCGCCGAACAGCCGATCGAGGATTACCAGCCGATGAAGTTTGAATTCCCTGATGAGGATATCATGTTTCTCAAAGCAAAGGATTGCAATGAACCGTTGCCCGACGAGGGTCCAGATAGGAACTCCTAGTGGAAATTGATATTTGACGGGGCGGTTAATTCCTACGGAAGTGGTATCGGGGCGATCATCACGACTCCCCACGGATCCTACATCCCGTTCACTGCGAGACTGACGTTTCCGGTCACTAATAATGAAGCGGAGTACAAAGCATGCATCATGGGTCTAGAAGAGGCAATTGATTTGAGAATCAAGAACCTAGACGTATATGGTGACTCGGCGCTTGTGATCAACCAGATTAAAGGGGAGTGGGAGACTCGTCAATCGAATTTGGTGCCGTACATGAACTACGCCAGAAGGCTACTTCCGTTCTTTGATCGAGTGGAACTCCATCATGTGCCCAGAGCGGAAAACCAGATGGCTGATGCCTTAGCCACGTTGGCTTCGATGTATAAAGTCAATTTTTGGAATGAAGCTCCAAGAATTGTCTTTTCTCGTCTTGATAGACCTGCATTCGTCTTTGCGATCGAGGAAGCCTCCGACGGCAAGCCATGGTTCCATGATATCCAGACCTTCCTTATGACTAAGGAGTATCCTGCGGGAGCGTCAACCCAGGATAAGAAGACTCTGAGGAGGCTGTCTGGAAATTTTTATCTTAATCCTGATGGAGTTTTGTATAAAAGAAACTACGATCTCGTGCTACTCAGATGTGTAGATGAGAAAGAGGCGAGTATGCTCATGGAAGAAGTCCATGAGGGCACATTTGGTACGCACGCCGGCGGGCATGCTATGACGAGAAAGATCCTGAGAGCAGGGTACTACTGGCTGACGATGGAATCAGATTGTTTTAAATTCGCAAAGAGATGTCATAAATGCCAGATTTATGCTGATAAAGTTCATGTGCCGCCGTGTCCGTTGAATGTCATGTCCTCCCCGTGGCCGTTCTCCATGTGGGGCATCGACATGATAGACAAGATCGAGCCCACTGCATATAACGGTCATCGCTTCATTCTAGTAGCTATCGACTACTTCACCAAGTGGGTGGAGGCAGCCTCATATGCTAATGTGACCAAGCAGGTGGTGGCTAAATTCATAAAGAGGGATATCATCTGTCGTTACGGAATTCCCGAGCGGATCATTACTGATAATGGTTCGAATCTGAATAACAAGATGATGAAGGAGCTGTGCCAGAGTTTCAAGATTGAACACCACAACTCATCTCCTTACCGGCCGAAGATGAATGGCGCCGTTGAAGCGGCCAATAAGAACATTAAGAAGATTGTTCAGAAGATGGTTGTGACCTATAAGGATTGGCACGAGATGCTGCCGTTTGCACTGCACGGTTATCGTACGACGGTACGTACATCAACCGGGGCAACTCCTTTCTCCTTGGTGTACGGCATGGAAGTTGTCCTACCGTTAGAAGTGGAGATCCCTTCCTTACGAGTTTTGGTTGACGTAAAACTCGACGAGGCAGAATGGATTAAGAGCCGACTGAACCAACTCAGCCTGATGGACGAGAAGAGGTTAGCATCGATTGCGCATGGTCGTTTATACCAAAGCCGAATGAAGAAAGCTTATAATAAGAAGGTGCGTCCTAGAAGCTTTCAGACGGGTGATCTCGTCCTGAAGAAGATTCTTCCTCCACACTCCGATCACCGGGGCAAGTGGACTCCTAATTACGAAGGTCCGTATGTCGTCAGCAAGGTCTTCTCGGGAGGAGCGTTGTTGTTATCCACGATGGATGGTGAGGATTTTGCATCCCCGATGAACGCGGACGCGGTTAAAAAATACTTTGCTTGAAAGCGACCCGCTGGACAGTAAAAAGAGAGTCCAGGATAAAATGGGGCATCCCGGCGAACCATAGAAAAGGAAAAAGGTTTGGGCAAAAATTAGGGATATAAATTGAAAAAATGTACACCCGCAAAGTCGAAAACCCGGATGGGCGACCTTGGCAAAAAAGGGTATCCCGGTGAACTGAAAACCCGCAAAGGGCGGTTCACGCAAAAGTTAGGGATTTGAAAAAGCAAATGACTGCGTTCCGCGTATGGACTTTCTTTGTTTAGTGGTTTGGAAGACTTGAGGGCCGTTTATCCGAATCAATCTCTTCTGAAGCTGAAGCGTCGGAGAAGTATCGAAGTCGAGTGGGTCATAGAGGGATCAACTCATGGTGTTCGTCTACGCCTCATTGCCGACATTTGTATATACTGATGTATATTTATGCTTTATTTTTGTGCGGCTTCCTCATTCCAGGAGCTTGCATCTGTTGTAAAACATTTTTACCCATTCAGGGGTTCGTTATCAATAAAATGTATACTATTCAGCAATTCTGTTTGCCTGTTTAGCATTTATCTGTTTTGTTTGCGAAAAAGAACGTCGATGTTTTTGATAAAATGCGCATACATAAACTTACTGGCCTAGGCCACTGATTGTTGAAACAATGAATTACTTGAACATTGTCACGAGATAATAACCTTGATAGGTCCCTTTGAGAAGGGTATCTTGTCTGTTTGTTTGTGTTGTTACAAGTGTAGCATATTCCAGACAGTGCGCCGTGCGCATCCCCAAGCAGGATGATTCCTCCTTCTCCAGCAAGGTTCAGCAGTCTCTCCCCGCAGAGTCCGAACATGAGATCGTGAGCATTGATATGTCTCCCTAGGCAGAGAAGATTCTCTCCCCAGTCAAGTGCATCCTGAAGGAATATCACCTCCCCAGCGGAGCCATGCGCTGAAGTATACAGCAGTTGATAGTTCCAGACTGAAGTCTCCAGCGGAATCGAGGTTCCCCACAGAGTCGTACTCTCCCCTGTAAGCAGGATGGTTCCTTCTTCCCCAACCGAGTTTGCAGATCCCCAAGAGAGCCGAGTCCTTGGAAGCCGCTCAGGCCATAATTGGTTTTCCCCAGTGGAGTGTTGAATAGCTGATGTTGTGTTTCCCCGCCGGAGTCGTTGTCTCCAGGAAGGTTAGCCGTGAAGGCCGTGCAGTTTATCTCTGCGATTGACATCGCTTTCCTCAGCAGGTCCAGGTTCTCGTATAGCTTCGTCCCCCTGCAGCAGTCAACTGGATTTCACTTCCCCACAGAACCCGATTGAGATTGGCGTGACCTTTTTCTCCTCAACAGGAAGATTCCTCCCCCTATCTGAGTGGTTCTTTCTCCTTGACAGGAGGATTCTCCCTTCAGCATTTATTTTGCTGACGGGATCACATCATTTTGCATGACTGCATAGCATTTATCATAAACGCGTAGCGTTTCCACCATGTGGAGCATTGCGCCATTGCCGAAGCATATGCATAATAATCATGATCTAGGTTGTTACCGTTCTTGTTTTGCAGGTGTTCCACCGCAGAAGTGTTTGCTCAAGATGATTCTTGAATTCTCCCTAACGGAGTCGCTTGCTCAAGATGATTCTTGAAGTCCCCAGTAAAGTCTGCAGCCCGAGATGATTCTTGAATGCTCCAGCGGAGGCGTTCGTTTAAGATGATTCTTAAAAGCCCTAGTGCAGTCGCCAGAGTCGGTTGCTCAAGTTGATGCTTAGAGTCCCCGACAGAGTGTTTGCTCAGGATGATTCCTGAAATCTCCAGTAGAGTCATTGGTTCAAGATGATACTTGAAGTCCCCGGCGGAGTTATTTGTCCAAGATGATTCTTGAAGTCCTCAGCAGAGTTGATTCATCCAGAATGATTCCTGGATCCCCGAAGCAGAGTTACTTGATAGTCCTCCAGAATCCCCAGCGGAGATGTGTCATCCCCAGCAGGTTCCTGAACAGCGAAGTTGAAACTTCCCTTGAAGACTTGATGATTGAAGTCCCACCGAGTTAATGAAGCAGTTCTCTCAGCTGATGCGGAGTGCCTGATGGCAGAAGTTCGGATATCCCCAATTGGTTCATGATTGACCGAGAATTCTATTCCCGACTTACTGATGGAGTCTGACTGATGCCCGAAAGTTTTCTTCGAATGCCCGACGGCATGATTTAACTTGATTGTTGACCTGGTGAGTCCCGAGGAATGATGATGCCTGACGGCATGATCGACCATGTATCACCAGTTACCGCGTGACCAATTCTCCAGCTAGTTGCCGTGCAGCTAATATTTCAGTGTTCGAAGATTTGTTCCCGTCAGAGTATCGTGTACTCGGGTAGTTGGCAAATTTCCGGGTTTGTCGGTATTCAACCGTCTCACATGTAACACCCCCTTCTACACCCCAAATAAATGCATATAAAACAATTAAGAACATACAAATTATCAGAGTAAAAAAAGGTTTTATAATAAGGTATAAAAGAAGAATGCCACAATTTCACCAACGAAACTCTTTAACATTTTGCTCCATAAAATATGTAACAATTTCGTAGTTTTAGAATTCACATTTCAACATTCAATTTGAGCGGAACATAACATCATTTGATCAGTTCCAAAATATTAATTCAAATGCACATAAGTCATCCAGATTAATGCATCATATCAGTTAGATTACAAAACCACATCAGCTGATACATCGCAATGTATCACAAAAGAATGACTATACTAGTCTAACTACCCGGTGTTACATATCAGAGCAGCAGACTCAAAAGAATGAAGAATACTTCACAAAAGGGACTCCAGCATCCTAATCTGCAATGCCTCGTAGAGCATTATAAAACAGCAGAAGGGTGAGAAATATAACCATAATAATCAAAGCATAAGATTATATATATATATAGGTAGTCATATAACACGTATTCACATTTCTCACCATACTTCATTCTCTTAGTCATATATATTTACCACACATATATAGACAAACCTGGATATTCACAAAGCATTTCCACATTATGCATACACTTACAATTTCCCAATCTCATCATTCACACATAAGCATCTCTTCATGCATATGTCATATATCAATGTGACTCAATAACTCAATGCAACTCATGCAATGCGGTACCGACTCTCGTTATCTTTTTTCGGTTTTTACATTAAACCGGGTCCACTCTTCTAGACCGATAACCCGTTATCTTTTTTCGGTTTTTACATTAAACCGGGTCCACTCTTCTAGACCGATAACCACAAAGGCCCGTCCTCTAAGCCTTCAAACCCACTCTTCTAGGTTTGGGACAAGCCACTAGTTTCCACGAAACTAACAGACACTGCCTCTTGACTAAATGATGCATGTACAATCAACCACAACAAATGCACTTAAGACCGACATCTTAATCTCATGCATTTACATAATTCATCTCTTCAAGAATTACACAATGATTGCACATACAGCATATATCACAACAATCAAGGTATTCACATCACAATACCAATCATACAATTACAAGTGATGCACACATATTCACAATGTTCTCATGCATACTCATCACATAATTGTATACACATCAAGCATTCACAAGTTCATTAAATAATACACACATAATCACCTATTATGTTCACATGTATTCATACTTGATGCAATTAACATTCAAATCACAATTCTAGGATTCACGCCCGTAGGCTACCCACAACACACATCATCACAATAGATCATATCTATATCATATCATAGGGGTATTGACCTCTGAGAGGCAACCAAACCATCTCCACATGAACAACACAGCAAAGGAAAAATGCTGTCACATTCGCCTCCATTCGCCTGGCGAACCCTCGCAGCGAACCTTCGCCTGGCCTTCGCCTGGCGAGACTTCCCAGCGAGCCCAAGTCAGTAGCTACTGACTTCATTCGCCACCATTCGCCAGCACCTTCGCTGGGCGAACCCTCGCTACTCAACTTCGCCTGGCGAACCCACCAGCGAAGTCCACTGGGACTTAAATATAATTATTCGCCAACATTCGCTAGGCTTCGCCTGGCGAAGCTTCGCCTTCGCTCGCCTGGCGAGAGCCAGCGAACCTGCGCAGAACAGAACCCTATTCTGTTCCACCTCCACCATCCACCATCATCCAACTTCTCACACAACAAAATCAGCACAAACAGCATCAACACATGTTACCCAACTATTCTACGGCATTTATTGCTCAGTTTCAACCGATTAAATCATCAATCTACCGATTATTCCAACTTTTGCCCTAATTGGAAAGTGATGAAAACTCTACCAAACCCCAACCCAACATACATAACATCATACAATGATCAAATAGAAACATTTCTCACCCTTACCTCGATTAATCGGAGCTTTGATGTTGGTTCTTGATGATTTCCACTTTTCCTCTTCTTCTCTTCTCTTTCTCTCCTTTCTTCTTCTTTCCTCTTTCTTTCCAAATGTTTTCTATCTTTCTTTTCTTTTCTTTCTCTCTTATATATTTCCTTCATTTTCCTTCCTCTCCAATTCCTTCTTAATTCTCTATTAATCCCAATTAATAAAAATTAATTTCCAACATTGATAAAATCCCACTAGATAAATTAGTTACTACAATTAATTATTTAATGAAATTTGGGCTGTTACAACTCTCCCCCACTTTAGGAATTTTCGTCCTCGAAAATGTTACCTGATTCAAACAGTTCTGGATAAGACTCCTTCATCTGACTCTCAAGCTCCCAAGTAACATTTCCACCAGCCGGTCCTCCCCAAGCGACCTTTACTAAAGCAATCTTTTTACCTCGAAGCTGCTTCAATTTCCGATCCTCAATCCGCATAGGTGATGCCTCAACAGTCAGGTTATCTTTCACCTGCACATCATCTATTTGGACTACATGAGACGGATCCGCAATGTATTTCCTCAACTGAGATACATGGAATACGTCATGAAGATTAGCAAGCGACGGTGGTAAAGCCACACGATAGGCCACTTCTCCTATCCTTTGCAAAATCTGATAAGGACCAATGAAACGCGGCGACAACTTGCGCGACTTCAGTGCCCTACCAACACCTGTCATCGGAGTGACTCGAAGAAACACATGATCTCCCTCTTGAAATTCAAGTGCCTTCCTCCTCTTGTCATAATAACTCTTCTGACGACTCTGAGCAACTCTCATCTTCTCTTGAATCATCTTGATCTTATCAGTAGTCTGTTGAACTAACTCGGGTCCAACAACAGAACTCTCTCCGGACTCGAACCAACACAATGGTGTCCTACACCTCCTACCATACAACGCCTCAAATGGTGCCATACCAATACTCAAATGGAAACTGTTGTTGTAGGTAAACTCAATCAAAGGCAAGTAGCTATCCCAAGCTCCTCCTTTTTCCAATACACAAGCTCGCAAAAGATCTTCAAGCGACTGAATCGTCCTCTCCGTCTGACCATCAGTCTGAGGATGATACGCTGAACTCAAACGCAACTTAGTACCCAAAGCACTCTGCAGGCTCTCCCAAAATCTCGAAGTAAACCGCGGATCTCTATCCGAAACAATACTCAGCGGAATACCATGCAGGCACACAATCCTTTCAATATACAACTTAGCCAACTTCTCCAAAGGGTAATCCATACGCATAGGAATAAAGTGAGCAGATTTAGTCAACCTATCCACGATAACCCAAACAGCCTCAAAATTACTCGGCGTCCTCGGCAAACCCGATACAAAATCCATGGAGATACTATCCCATTTCCACTCAGGAATAAACAACGGCTTCATCAAACCCGATGGCTTCTGATGCTCAATCTTCGACTTCTGGCAAGTCAAACAGGAATACACAAATTCCGCAATATCCTTCTTCATACTAGGCCACCAAAATACTTTCCTCAAATCCTGATACATCTTAGTAGCACCCGGATGAATACTCAATCCGCTACGATGCCCTTCCTCAAGGATGCTCTTCTTAAGCTCAACCATGTTTGGAACACAAACTCGGTCCCGACATCTCATAATACCATTCTCATCAATCCGAAAATCACCACCTTGGCCTTGGTTGATTAAAGTCAACCGATCAACTAAGCTCAAATCCGATTTCTGTCCTTCTCGAATTTCGTCCAAAATACCACTCGTAAGCTTTAACATACCCAACTTAAATCCAAAAGAAGTTCTCTCACATACCAAACTCAAATCTCGAAATTGCTCGACCAATTCTAACTCTTTCACCATCAACGCCGACATATGCAATGATTTCCGACTCAATGCATCCGCTACTACATTCGCTTTACCCGGATGGTAATTCAAGCCAAAATCATAATCCTTCAAAAGTTCAAGCCATCTTCTTTGTCTCGCATTCAATTCCTTTTGATCAAAAAGATATCTCAAACTCTTGTGGTCACTAAACACTTCAAACCTCGCACCAAACAAATAATGCCTCCAAAGCTTCAACACGAACACAACAGCGGCCAACTCTAAGTCATGCGTCGGATAATTCTTCTCATGCACTTTGAGTTGCCTCGAAGCATAAGCCACAACTTGGTTATTCTGCATCAACACACCTCCTAAACCCATCAAAGAAGCATCACAATACACAACGAATGGTTCTTCTGGATTTGGCAGAATCAAAACAGGAGCTGTCGTCAACCTTCGCTTAAGTTCTTGAAAACTCGCTTCACACTTGGCGTCCCAAACAAAGGCTTGACCTTTCCTAGTCAACTGCGTCAACGGCAACGATAACTTAGCAAATCCTTCAATAAACTTCCGATAATAACCGGCTAAACCAAGAAAACTTCTGATCTCAAAAACTGACTTCGGAGTCTCCCATTGCGACACCGCTTCAACCTTCGACGGATCAACCGCAACACCACTACTAGAAATCACATGACCAAGGAAACTAACTTCCTTCAACCAAAATTCACACTTAGAAAGCTTCGCGAACAACTGCTTCTCTCTCAGCACAGATAACACAATCTTCAGATGCTCGACATGCTCTCCTTCGCTCTTCGAATAAACCAAGATGTCGTCGATAAACACCACCACAAACTTATCCAAATAAGGATGGAAAATCCTATTCATGTACTCCATAAATACACCTGGTGCATTAGTCACACCAAATGGCATCACGGAATACTCATAGTGTCCATACCTCGTCCGAAAGGCCGTCTTCTGAATATCCTCAGCTTTCACACAGATCTGATGATACCCAGATCTCAAATCAATCTTGCTGAACACGCTTGCACCAACCAACTGATCCATCAGATCATCAATCCTTGGAAGTGGATACTTATTCTTAATAGTCACCTTGTTCAACTGTCTGTAATCCACACAGAGCCTCATAGAACCCTCTTTCTTCTTAACCAATAACACCGGTGCACCCCACGGTGACACGCTCGGACGAATAAACCTCTTTTCAAGCAAATCCTCAAGTTGACTCTTCAACTCTTTTAACTCTGAGGCCGACATACGATATGGAGCCATCGATATCGGGCTAGTTCCAGGAATCAAATCTATCGAAAACTCCACTTCTCGCTCCGGCGGTAAATCCTTTATCTCATCAGGGAATACTTCCGGAAAATCTCTAACAATGGGCAAACCATCAATCCCTTCACTCTCACCAGTCCTCAAAGTTGCCATAAGCATAAATACCTTAGCCCCATCTTGCACCGATTCTTTCACTTGTTTCCTCGTCATAAACAATTCCCTTTCAACATCCGAGTCGGGAAAAATAACCGTTTTATCAAAACAGTTAATATACACACGATTGAATTTTAACCAATTCATTCCAAGAATGACATCCAGTTGATCCAAATGAAGACACACTAAATCAATCCCAAAATCTCTACCGAAAATACTCAACGGGCAATTCAAGCAAACATACGGTGTAGTTACCGAACCCATAGCAGGAGTATCAATAACCATACCGCCACCAATCATAGACAACTCAAGATTTAACCTTCTAACACAATCCAAAGAAATAAAAGAATGCGTAGCTCCGGTATCAATTATAGCGATCAAAGGTGTACCATGAATGAAGCACGTACCTCGGATCAATCGATCGTCGCTAGCAGTCTCAGATCCAGATAGAGCGAACACTTTCCCGCTCCCTTGATTCTTCTTCGGCTTATCGCACTTGGTACTGATGTGCCCTCGCTCACCACAGTTATAGCAAGTAACACCCGCACCGCTTCTACACTCTAGAGCCTTGTGGCCTGGCTTGCCACACTTAAAACACTTCAGATCAACACTTTTGCACTCCGGAGCACGATGCCCCGCTTCACCACACTTGTAACACCTAACCAGGGTAGAAACTCCCCCACTTGGCCTCTTGCCAAAACCAACCCTTTGTTTCCCCTTATCAGCAGGAGTCACGTAAGGTTTTCCTCTGAATTGTCCCTTTCCTTTCTTGTCACTTAGACTCTTGTAGTGGCTGGACCTAGCCCTACTGTCTTCGTCATAAATTCTGCTCTTGTTAACCAACTCAGAAAACCGTCTGATTTCCTGATATCCAATAGCTTGTCTAATCTCGGGTCTCAAACCGTTTACAAACTTGAGGCACTTAGACCTCTCAGCATTACCAGTATTATAGTGAGGACAAAATTTGATCAACTCCTCAAATTTCGCCGCATACTCAGCAACCGTCGAATTACCTTGCTTCAACTCAAGAAATTCGATCTCTTTCTTCCCCCGCACATCCTCTGGAAAATACTTCTCCAGAAAGGTTTCTCTAAACAAATCCCAAGTAATCACAATATCATCTTCCTCAAATCTTTGGCGAGTATTACCCCACCAATCTTCAGCTTCTTCTTCGAGCATATGAGTCCCAAACTGCACCTTCTGGGCATCCGAGCAATTCATAACTCGAAAAATCTTTTCCACGGCTTTCAACCAAATTTGTGCCTTGTCCGGTTCATGAGTTCCCTTGAAGACCGGAGGGTTATTCTTTTGGAATTTCCCCAAAGCACGGAATCCATCATCAGCATGATTCATCTCATTCACATTGGCCGGAGGATTCTGCCCAATTGCCCCCGCCAATCTCGTCAATGCCTCCGCAATCGCTTCGTCGTTCCTTCCTGCAACCATCTTACTAATTCCAGCAACAGAACCACGTAAGAACAACCAATATTGATAATGCAACACACGCATATCAATAATACATAGGGAAAAACACTCTAACAACTTGGCCGGACGGACCGACCTGCTCTGATACCACTATTGTAACACCCCCTTCTACACCCCAAATAAATGCATATAAAACAATTAAGCACATACAAATTATCAGAGTAAAAAAAGGTTTTATAATAAGGTATAAAAGAAGAATGCCACAATTTCACCAACGAAACTCTTTAACATTTTGCTCCATAAAATATGTAACAATTTCGTAGTTTTAGAATTCACATTTCAACATTCAATTTGAGCGGAACATAACATCATTTGATCAGTTCCAAAATATTAATTCAAATGCACATAAGTCATCCAGATTAATGCATCATATCAGTTAGATTACAAAACCACATCAGCTGATACATCGCAATGTATCACAAAAGAATGACTATACTAGTCTAACTACCCGGTGTTACATATCAGAGCAGCAGACTCAAAAGAATGAAGAATACTTCACAAAAGGGACTCCAGCATCCTAATCTGCAATGCCTCGTAGAGCATTATAAAACAGCAGAAGGGTGAGAAATATAACCATAATAATCAAAGCATAAGATTATATATATATATAGGTAGTCATATAACACGTATTCACATTTCTCACCATACTTCATTCTCTTAGTCATATATATTTACCACACATATATAGACAAACCTGGATATTCACAAAGCATTTCCACATTATGCATACACTTACAATTTCCCAATCTCATCATTCACACATAAGCATCTCTTCATGCATATGTCATATATCAATGTGACTCAATAACTCAATGCAACTCATGCAATGCGGTACCGACTCTCGTTATCTTTTTTCGGTTTTTACATTAAACCGGGTCCACTCTTCTAGACCGATAACCCGTTATCTTTTTTTCGGTTTTTACATTAAACCGGGTCCACTCTTCTAGACCGATAACCACAAAGGCCCGTCCTCTAAGCCTTCAAACCCACTCTTCTAGGTTTGGGACAAGCCACTAGTTTCCACGAAACTAACAGACACTGCCTCTTGACTAAATGATGCATGTACAATCAACCACAACAAATGCACTTAAGACCGACATCTTAATCTCATGCATTTACATAATTCATCTCTTCAAGAATTACACAATGATTGCACATACAGCATATATCACAACAATCAAGGTATTCACATCACAATACCAATCATACAATTACAAGTGATGCACACATATTCACAATGTTCTCATGCATACTCATCACATAATTGTATACACATCAAGCATTCACAAGTTCATTAAATAATACACACATAATCACCTATTATGTTCACATGTATTCATACTTGATGCAATTAACATTCAAATCACAATTCTAGGATTCACGCCCGTAGGCTACCCACAACACACATCATCACAATAGATCATATCTATATCATATCATAGGGGTATTGACCTCTGAGAGGCAACCAAACCATCTCCACATGAACAACACAGCAAAGGAAAAATGCTGTCACATTCGCCTCCATTCGCCTGGCGAACCCTCGCAGCGAACCTTCGCCTGGCCTTCGCCTGGAGAGACTTCCCAGCGAGCCCAAGTCAGTAGCTACTGACTTCATTCGCCACCATTCGCCAGCACCTTCGCTGGGCGAACCCTCGCTACTCAACTTCGCCTGGCGAACCCACCAGCGAAGTCCACTGGGACTTAAATATAATTATTCGCCAACATTCGCTAGGCTTCGCCTGGCGAAGCTTCGCCTTCGCTCGCCTGGTGAGAGCCAGCGAACCTGCGCAGAACAGAACCCTATTCTGTTCCACCTCCACCATCCACCATCATCCAACTTCTCACACAACAAAATCAGCACAAACAGCATCAACACATGTTACCCAACTATTCTACGGCATTTATTGCTCAGTTTCAACCGATTAAATCATCAATCTACCGATTATTCCAACTTTTGCCCTAATTGGAAAGTGATGAAAACTCTACCAAACCCCAACCCAACATACATAACATCATACAATGATCAAATAGAAACATTTCTCACCCTTACCTCGATTAATCGGAGCTTTGATGTTGGTTCTTGATGATTTCCACTTTTCCTCTTCTTCTCTTCTCTTTCTCTCCTTTCTTCTTCTTTCCTCTTTCTTTCCAAATGTTTTCTATCTTTCTTTTCTTTTCTTTCTCTCTTATATATTTCCTTCATTTTCCTTCCTCTCCAATTCCTTCTTAATTCTCTATTAATCCCAATTAATAAAAATTAATTTCCAACATTGATAAAATCCCACTAGATAAATTAGTTACTACAATTAATTATTTAATGAAATTTGGGCTGTTACATCACACCTTGATTGGTTGAGAGTCGTTCGCTTCTCACCCAGTCAGGTTCAAGCCATTTGAATAGGGGCAGCTGTTGCACCCCAAAATTTGACCAACTTTTCTTTACCTAGCTTGTGTTTCATTTCATTCACATTAGCATTATCATTTGCATTTCATTAACATGTATGCAGGATATCAAGAGGTATGATTACCAATCAAGAGCTATACAAGACTATGAAGCTAGCCAAGAAGGTTACTCAAGTATTCAAGGGTTGATATCTTTGTCAGAGAAGTTGAAAGAGCCTCAGAAAGAGTGGTTGAAACCAAGAGTTGTGTGCCTCCTAACTTGAGAGTTGTGGGAGCTCCTCAGATGATTCTGAAGCCATGAATGTGGACTTTAAGCCTTGAGAGAGCTTATGAGATGTCTTGAAAGCCATCATGAAGCCTAGAGAGGTCATTGTGTAAGATTAAGAAGCCTCAGCCATGAGTGGTATAATTAGGGTTTGACTGGGTCAACCCTAGGTCAACTGATGATTTGAACAAGGTTGAGACCTAATTCAAGAGCCATGTGATCATGGATGGATGCATTGAGATGTTATAAGGATGATTCCAAGGTCAACTCATCATGATTGAAGAGTTTGAGAAGTTTCAAGCTAGGGTTTCTAAGGCTTGACAGTGTAAAATCCCCTAGTTTGACCCCTATCTTCAAGGCAGTTTAGCTCAAGATGTGATTGTCATCTAATCTTTCCCCCAACATGAATGTTGTAGAGCTTGTTGTTAGCTTTAATTTGAGTACTAGAAGTCCTTTATAGGATTTGTAGAACTCAAGTTATGACTTTGACAAGTTACAGGTCATCTGAGGTATGTGAATCTGGGGCCTTGAAAGTTACCCAACTTGCATCAAACTTTTGCCCAAGAAGGATGATACCTGTGGACTTTTGGTTAACATGATGTTGTTCCTTATCCTCTTAGATTTATAGAGAGTACTAGAAGTCCTTGATAGGATTTGTAGAACTCAAGTTATGGCTTTGACAAGTCAAGGGCATTTTGGGTCATTTGGAGATTATAGGTCATTTCAAGCATAAGGCCATAACTCCTATTTCCAAGCTTCAAATGGAAAAATGTTCAACATCAAACTTGTTCAAAATGATGTTTTAAGGCTAGTAAAGAGGTCATGAGATGTTGGAAAAGCTTGTAGCTAAAAGTGGTAAAAATGACCTAAAATGAAGGCATAAGTTAAATAAGTCAAAGTTGGAAATTGAAATTCTCAAGCTACACATCCAAACCATGGCATGTAATATATCATTTTGACTCTAGAAAACATTTTAGAAACAATGGTTTAGCCACATTTTTTATTTGAGGTCTAAATCATAGACTAGCTTTGGAAGATGGTTACTTGCATATTAAGTTACATATGCAAAACATAAGGAAGAGCAATGCACAAGCTAGCAAAGCATCCTAACATCTCATGCATCTCATCTAAGGAGATTTTCAAAGGAGAACAAGTGCTGCAATGAGCCAAACACAAGCTGGTGTATGAGATGGCTTGAATTCAAAAACTCATGACATGAGAATCTCAAATTCTCATTGGATGCTTCCAGAAAGTTCTGGATGGTTTAGAACCATTCTATACATTGATTAGAAGCTGCTCAGATGCAGGGTTGGTGAGAGTAGAGAGAAGAGAGTGAGATTGCCATTTTCATTTCTTCCATTGCAAATTGAAATCAATTTCTATATTCTGCACCATTTCCATTGATTCCTTCTATTATAACATCTTCCATTGATCATACTGAGTGGATCCATACCAAATTGAGAGCAAGATCATGAGGAATTGAGAAGATAGCACTTGAATTTTGGAAGCTGCAAGTCACCATCGAATTCTGAGATTCAAGCATCCTCCATCAAAACTTTTGCAAACAGTAGCAAGATCTTGGCACAAGGAGTGATTCTGGAGAGATTGAAGGGTTGAATTGAAGATTTGATCTATCTGTTATTCAGAAATTTCCAGGTTTGCAACTTTTACTCTACACCTTAATTTAGGCATTGTTAAGTTAGTTTGTTAGTATAGAACGGTTAGAAACAATTAGGAGATGGATTCTGGAGATTTTGAGATCATTTGGTGAGATTCAAGATAGTGACCCCATTTCTGTTTGGATCAAGAACGTGTTGCATATTGTGAATTAATAAGGGTTCTATAACAAGTTTTAATCAGGGTCATGTGGTGATCATTCTGAGCCAAGAAATTTCAAGAATGGTTAGAGTTGAGGTTTGACCCAAATTTTGATTCATTATCGGGTTTAAAGTTTGAGTGCACTTCAGTGAAATCTAAGTGGATGGTTGTGATCAGGGATGAATTTAGAACAGGTTAGGGTTTTAAACCATGAAATTTGGTAAGGTTTTGATGGAGTCCGAGTGAGGAAGGTGAGGCAGATGAAGCTCTGCAACCATGGTGGTTTCCCTCCTTTTTCATTTCAAAGGAAGAAGATGATAAATTGGTCGTTGGATGGAGAAAGACTCATTGACCAAAGCTGGATCGTGTGGCTGTGTTTTGATTTCACGTTTTGAAGAGGGATTATGAGAATGATGAAACGCAGCCGTTTCATTTATTCTTTCGTTTGGGCTTTAATGAATAATTGCTAATCACACCCCCATCCACGGTCCAGTCATGATTTGAACTGCGTATCCTTACTTTCTGCACCGCGTATTTTTCTTTTTTTCTTTATATTTTTTATTTGTTTTCTGACTGAGAATATGGGCCTAGCGCGTTTACTGATGACACCCCCATTTAAGCCCATCATCCACAATACACTGCATATCATTGCTATCTGCACCAAACATTTCACATTTTATTTTCTTTTTCTCCATTTTTCTTTAAACTTTGGAAAATCATATTAAATAGAAAAATAATGATTTTGGCATGGGGATTTTTTTCTCCTATTTCAAATTTATGTCTAGAAAATTATAAAATCAAAACATTTGCATTTCATGCATTTTCAATATTTTTTGTATATTTTCTCTTTTAATAGCTTTTAATTCATTTTATGTTGATGCATAGTTTTGTAGAATTTTGTTTAGCTAGTTCCCTTTATATTTTTGCACCATTATTTTTAGGATAGTTAGATTAGGACTTTAGCTCCCCTCTGGATTTATTCCATAATTTTGTGATTAGTTTTTGATTAGTTTTGATTTGATGACTTTAGGTTATATAGATTTAGGTCAATCCTTAACATAGGTCCACAATAACACTAGAATTTTGGGTTTTTAGGTCAAGTTAGATATTGTGACATATAGGGTATTAAGGGTAGTTATATAGGATCCCCTAGAAATTATATTAGATTTTAATATAATAGTATGCTATTTTTAATTGATTTTTGTAATTGATTGTTGTTTGTGTTGCCCTTGTGGGCTTGTATTTTGTTTGCTTGGCTTGGTGGGCTTGGTCTTGCTTTGTGGAGCATGGAGGAGCATAGTGGAAGACTTGAAGATTGAAGAAGGAGCTTGAGAGCTCGAAGACTTGTTTGTTTTGTTGTTGTTTTAGGGTTAGGAATTAAGTAGAGCTTAGACTTAGTTAATTTCTTTCTTAAACATGGATGGTATCTTTCACCTCCATTCTTCCCCATGATTCAAGGTCCTTCCATGGTATTCACCTCCCTCCTTTGGAGGGATAAGTGATTGTGCCTAGGAAGTAGAACCTTTGAGGGAACCATTCTTTTGATGTTGAACCATTATAGGTCACCTTTGGTGGTCAATAAGCAGTTTAATATCCTAGCTTATCCAGTTAAGTGATTTCTTCTGGTTTGAGTATCTTGAAGATGTTGGGCTTGAGTGTGAAGATGAGGACTTCATTGAAGAGTATGGAAGAGGATGATTCCCTGAGCATTACCATTGCAGCTGAGGCTTGAAGAGCAAGAAGAAACAAGTTGATACTTGAAGACCCAATGAAGATCCAATAAAGACTGAATGAAAAGCTGAGGCTTAAAGACTAAAGAATGAAGTTGACATTTCCAGATGATTGAGGACTACTCTGAGAAGCTGAAGCTTGTAGATGAAGAAGACCAAGTTGAGACTGGTAAAGTAAGAAAGCTGAAGCTTGAAGACTAAGTTGATACTTATGAAGAGGATTCAATTGAGATTGAGTGTAGAGCTGAGGCTTGAAGAACAGAGGATGAGTTGACACTTGCACTGATGCATTGAGAGCCTGAAGGAATCAAGTTGATACTTGTAGTTGGGAGTGAAGCCTGAAGGTGGAATTGACTGGAAAGCTGAAGCTTGAAGAAGAAGATTAAGCTGACACTTATGTTGATGGGTTGAAACCTGGAGAAGCAAGTTGATACTTGGCATGAAGGGTGATTGAAGTCTGAAGACTGAATTGCTGACAGAAGAGCTGAAGCTTGAAATTGGAAGAGAGTTGTTGATCTGCTTTCTTGTCTGTTTTCTCTCCTGTATTGCGGATGTGCCTTGTTTGACTTGCTTGATGCATTAGAATAAGTCTATATCTAGACTGACTTTAAATTAGGAGCATGATTGCACTAGAGGTTGAGTTGCTCCCTCTGCTTGTATTGTTACTGTATGGCTTTGCTTGCGGGTATTCGGTAGAGCCCAGCTCCCTTGCCCATGTGGTTTGTGTTTGCTTGATAGCATTCCATTTCTTCTGTATGATTGCAGTTACTTCTATTCTGCTTGATAGCATGTTTTATTTCCTCAGTATGATTATTGTTGTTCATTCTGGCTTGAGGTTGAGATGAGCTTGTGGAGGCTGCTGCCCCACACACATTTCCTCCCTCACTTGCATTGCATGCATTTTACAGTTGTTTACTCTATTACTGTTTAAGCTGATGCTTTATCTGTTTCTGTGTATCATTGACATGATCCCTTAGGACTCTCATTTCCTTTGATAAGGAAGTGATGATAGAACTTTAGGTTGAAACCTATGCATGATAACTTCTAGGAGTTCCCTGTTTCAAACCTCAACCATAGGATGAATCCTTGGCATGACAACAGTAGGACTTGATAGTCTCCCTTTAGTTGAGCCCTTCTCTTCTCATCTCAAAACAGCTTAAAATACAGTAATCGTGAATGATTTCTTTCGTACGTTGCGAGCCTTAAGCTATCTGGGAAAGGATTGTTGGAGAACTTCTTTTCAACAGTCTGGATGTTTAGTATGGCACCCTTTGGGTGACATGCGACGCATTCACTCTCAGGTCATAGTCTTTAGTGCGATTGAAATTGCAAACACAATAAAAAAACACTTCTTTCGTAAAAGACAGAAAACAAACTTCAAACCTTTTTTGCCCCGTGGGCCCATAATTCAAAGGAAAGCTTTTCTGAAGAAAAGAGTGTCGTTAAACTTCAGCGCCAACGGAAACAGGCTTTGTCCCTAACTGCTGGAACTGCTGTTTAACCCTACTCGATAAAACAGATGAATCTGAATTCCCGTAATCCGTAGTATCCCGAACTACGTAAGCTCTGATCTCTCATACCTATTGAGAGTACGTAGGCACAATACTGATGTATTGGCGAGCCACCTTCCCCATAACCCGCCGTAGGTCGAACTACGTTGACTCTGATTTCTCATTCTCTGATGAGAATACGTAGGCATAAAGCGCGACGCTTTGCCGAGTCATTTTCTTTTCTTTTTAAGCCAGCCTTGATAGGTAGATAGATAAACCAACTCGTCCAGTAAACACAACAAGCGTGGATCCCGTCGAGTACGACGAACATGAGAGGTGCTAATACCTTCCCCTTGCGTAACCGACTCCCGAACCCAGACAACGGTTGCGACGACCTTGTCTTATACCCTTTTCGTCAGGTTTTTCCGATCGTTTCCTTTCCCGTTCCGAGGGATAAATAACGAAAGGTGGCGACTCTTCTGTTTTGCCGGCACCTTATTTTCGCGGAAGCGACAAATCCCATCTAAGGATTTATTTAATGTTAATTCATTTTCTGAGTCATGATTTCAAAAGGTCATCGTTCAGTCGGTTTCATGTTAAGATTAGTCAAGATTATCCCATCATAATTCAAGAACCAAAATGTGGATTCAATTCCAATTCGCCTATCACTTTGTCATGGTTTATAAGCTTGATTTGTATTCATACAAGTCCATGTCATCACCTAAAGCCTAACAATTCATGTTTTGCAATCCTAAAAGAAGTGCATCAAGAATCATTCAAGTATTGTTCTTTACAAATTAAAGATCAAATGCAAGCCAATATGCCATGTTCTATTCATAAAGTGTGTCCGAATTCTAAAGTCCATTTGAAGGCCCATGGTTTGTTTCAAAATGGCAAAAAATATATAAAGATAAAGCCCATGACAAACTATTACAATATGACTGAATTTTCCAAGCCGACCTGCACGTAGAAAACGACAATAGTCAATTTTTCACAACACAACAAACTTGCAAATGAAGGATACATACTCAAATCAGAAATCACATAAATCTTCCCATAACCTTCCACAATCTTGTACCTTTAGCGCACATGACCAATGCAACAACCTTGACTAAAGCAAATTCCACACCAGCACCCACAAGCTAAAGCGCAGCATTCCACAACCTATACATCATGCATCACACACCAATTTGCAAACCGATACGCTAACCTCACCACATCACCAAGTTGCATACAATTCTTTTTCCTTTTCACCCTCAACCTTGCCTATCTAATGCCACATATATCTCCTTATTCCATAAGTTCAGGGAACCATAAAATTGCTGCAGAAATTCCATATCTTCACCCTTTACAAACCTAAACAAATTACCCAACCTCATTCATCCTCAACTGAATCATATTCTCACTAACCCAAATCTTCCTCGAATCTGCTTCAAAATCAATTGCTTCTCAACCACAAATCAACCCTCTTCAAACCACTTTCCTTCAACATATTCGCAAACCCCACTCAACAACCACAACAAATCGAATCAAACTAGAAAGTTTGGGAAGAAGAAGAGAGTTTGAGAGAAAAGAGAACCGAAAAAAATCTCAAACCGAAATCAAACCCAGATGAGAAGATTGATTTGGAATGAACCTGAATCTAAATAAAATCTGTTCGAACCTGAATAAATCGACCAAGGAGAAGAAGCGATTCAACGAAGCTTTTTTCCGTGAAGAGGTTGTTGTTTTTGCTGTTATCGCGATTTTATGGCCATCGTCTTCGTTTCCTTCTCTGCTTTTCGCGTACATTTTCGGTTTTTTACTTGATGTTGTTGGTTTGTAGAACAGAACATGGCATTTATTTCATTGTGAAAGAAGAAAGGAACCTGACCTATTTTAAACCGCGCCATGCCCTTTGATGAGTTTTTTCTTTTGTTTTTTTATGCTGAGCATTTGTTGCTCTTAGACCATTTTTTGTTTGTATGAGTTGTGAATGGGGCCAATGAATCTTCTTGGAGGACCATGTTTTTTGATTCACACCCTATACTTATTCGTCTTCCCCCCTTTCTTTATCTGTTTTTAAAAAATTCTTATTTTTTCTTTTGTTTTATTTATGATCTTGTTCCTCATTATGGTTACTTTTTATTTTCAATTTGTTTTTTTTTAAAAGAACAATGCTTTTTGGTTTCTTTCCATTTCAATTTTCATTACGATTTTATTAACTTATTTTATTTTCGATCATTGAAGTTTTTTTATTCACGAATGTTGATTGGTTAAGGTTGTTTAACATTCATTATTTCACATATGTAGTGAATGATCATCGAGATCATTTTCTATACTTTGGGATTGTGATAGGTTACCTTCGATTAATCGACAAAAGTTTGTGAGTAAGACGAGATCATCTAATTTTCTTTTCGATTGACATGATTTCTTTGGAGAATGATTCACAATGTCATTTCTCTATCGTGTTTTAGCACAAATATCATAGCTTGCACGACCTCTTATAGCTTTCACGACCTCTTATAGCATGATTTTCATCATAGATCGTGCTACGATGGTTTAGTGCTAAAGTCGACCCAATTTATCCGATTAATCACTAACAACTAACTTTAATTTTTGTCAATATACTCGTGATTTTTTTTTTGTCAATATATCATTATTCATTATTGTTAATATTATCTTGATCATATTATTCATATTGTTTATATCATATTCATCATATCTTGTTCATACTTTGTTCATACTATTCAAAAACACAATAACAATAGAAACCCTAAAAGTCTAAATTGGTGGACTGTTGGTTACTCTTCCGAGCAATGGAACGTGGACTTGGTATGTAAACCCTAACATGGAGCTTTTTGTCCGACTCTTGCCTGTGGCTTAGTTTAGGACACCTCACACACACACGACTTCCTCTTGGGCTACCTGATAATGACACCCTTTATTTAGTGCAATCCCGTGTAACTTACATGTACCCCACTCCCATCTTGATGTACACATTCGTTTTGCTTTGATTGTTGTTTGTTTACTAGGAGCACCCATAGGGACTAGCATAGACCAAACCATTTTCAAATTAATTCTTGATTCGTCGTCAAGCCATTTTCAAAACACCCCTCTATAAGTCGATTGCTCGTTAGCATCGCCATCAACCTAATGCACACACTCACACATTTCATCGTGGTTTCATTACTACTAGGAGCACCCCTAGGGACTAGGATCGATTCTCACCCTTTTTCAATCAAAACCTCGATTCATTGTCGAGCCATTTTCAAAATCAAACTCTTATCAACCTCTTTGCATATAATCAAACCCTTGATCCAACATCAAACGGATTTTCACAATCAAACTTCAAAATGATTAATACACTATATGAACTCTTTTCAAGGTGAAAAAGAAGGGCATTGAGCCTTTGATATCTCTTCAGTTGTTTGAGCACGAGTTCTGTTACTCGTGTGTGAACAATTGACGCCTCTAAAACACTTCCAACTTGACAACACTCAAATTATCTCCCAATCATTCGTCATTCAAAACACTTCCTTAAACACAACCTCTTTTCAAGATGAAAAAGAGAGAGAGTCAAGTCTTTGAATCATTCTCCCGACTACTTGGGCCCGAAGAGCCTTTCTTAAGCTTTAAGTAATCGTCATCCGAACCAACTTCAACCTATTTAACCCCTCGCTTTTTATGGTCGTATCCATGTGTCGCTACCGCGAAAATAAGGTGCCGGCAAAACAGAAGAGTCGCCACCTTTCGTTATTCATCCCTCAGAACGGGAAAGGAAACGATCGGAAAAAACCTGACGAAAAGGTATAAGACAAGGTCATCGCAACCATTGTCTGGGTTCGGGAGTCGGTTACGCAAGGGGAAGGTATTAGCACCCCTCACGTCCATCGTACTCGATAGGATCCACGCTTGTTGTGTTTATCTGACGGGTTGGTTTAATTATCTACCTATCAAGGCTGGCTTAAAAAGAAAAGAAAATGACTCGGCAAAGCGTCGCACTTTATGCCTACGTATTCTCATCAGAGAATGAGAAATCAGAGTCAACGTAGTTCGCCTAACTATGGGTTACGGGGAAGGTGGCTCACCAATACATCAGTATTGTGCCTACGTACTCTCAACAGGTATGAGAGATCAGAGCTTACGTAGTTCGGGAAAATACGGATTACGGGGATTCAGATTCATCTGTTTTATCGAGTAGGGTTAACAAACAGTTCCAGCAGTTTGGCGTACGCAGCTCGACCCTTGGAGACTCAGGCGTTACCGTTTGCGGTAGAACTAGGAGTTAACGACACTCTTTTCTTCAGAAAAGCTTCCTTTAACTTATGGGCCCACGAGGCAAAAAGGTTTGAAGTTTGTTTTCTGTTTTTTACGGAAGAACTGTTTTTTATGGTTGTTTGTAACCAATATCGCACTAGAGACTATGACTTGAGAGTGAATGCGTCGTATGTCACCCAAAGGGTGCCATACTAAACATCCAAGTTGTTGAAAAGAAACTCTTCAACAACCCTTTCTCATGTAGCTTAAGGCTCGTAACGTACGACGTCAGTTAACCTTTATTACTGTATTTTAATTTGTTTCGAGATGAGAAGAGAGAACAAGCTCAACTAAGGGGAGACTATCAAGTCCTAATGTTGTCATGCCAAGGATTCGTCCTATGATTGAGGTTTGAAACGGGGGTCTCCTAGAAGTTATCATGCATAGGTTTCAACCTAGAGTTATAATCATCACTTCCTTATCAAAGGAAGTGAGATTCCTAGGGGATCATGTCAATGATAAACAGAAACAGATAAGCATCAGCTTAAACAGTAAATGGTAAACAGTACAGGAAACAACTGTAATAAAATGCATGCAATGCAAGTGAGGGAGGAAATATGTGTGGGGCAGCAGCCTCCACAAGCTCGTCTCGACCTCAAGCCAGATATGAATAACTGTAATCATACAGAGGAAATAACATGCTATCAAGCAAAATATAATAACTGCAATCATACAGAGGAAATAACATGCTATCAAGCAAAATATAATAACTGCAATCATACAAAAGAAGTAAAATGCCATCAAGCAAACACAAACCACATAGGCAAGGGAGCAGGGCTCTACCGAATACCCGCAAGCAAAGCCACACAGTAAAAGTACAAGCAAATGGAGCAACTCAACCTCTAGTGCAATCATGCTCCTAGCTTAAATCAGTCTAAGCATGAACTTATTCTAATGCATCAAGCAAAACACACAAGTCACAGCAATACAGTTGCACAGAAAGCAAACAGACAGGAAAGAAAGCAGATCAACAGCTTCCACAACTTCACAGCAAAGCTCCTCTGACATCAGTTCAGTCCTCAGTCTGCAACTGCTCTTCAAGTCTTTCATCTTTAATAGCAAGTGTCAACTTGCTTCTTCAGGCTTCTAATACATCAAACATAAGTATCAACTTATTCTTTCTTCTTCAAGCCTCAGCTCCAAAGTAAACTCCACATTCAGGCTTCAATCCCACTAGCAAGCATCAACTTGTTCCTTCAGGCACTCCAAGCATTGAACTCACAAGTATCAACTTGCTTTCCAACTTCAAGCTTCAACTTCTTCATTCAATCTCCATTTGATCTTCTTCACACAAGTGTCAACCTGCTCTCCTAGATCTTCAAGCCTCAGCTTCAATGGCAGTCTTCAACCACAAAGAAGTAGCAACCTCTATCATCTTCGAAGCTTCTAACAAGTAATTCCATCCTCTAGAAAGGGAGAAAGATTCATCTAACAAGAGCAAGATTTGGATGATTGACAGCAGAGTGAAGACCAAAGGTTACCACTAAGCATTCCATCATCAGAGAAAGGGAACCCTCAAAGGTTCTACCAACTTGTAAAGAGCCACACATCCTACCAAAGGAGGGATGATGCCTTTACAAGGGGACCTTACATCATAGGGAAGAATGGAAGTGATCAACATCTTCCATGTTTATGAAGGAAGAGAATCTATCTAGAAGCTCTGCCTACAAACCCTAATCCTAACACCTAATCAACACTACACCAAAAGAAGGGAAGATCTTCACATCCAAGCTTCTTCAAGCACTCCATTGCATCTTCAACTTGCTTTCATCATCCACCAAGGGTAAAAACAACACAAGCTTACTCTAAGGGAACCTAAGGGGTTAATCTAGTCAGACTAGTGCATTAGAATCATCTAAAGTTAGCACCTAAACTAAAAATCAAACAAAAATAGTAAACCACATTATAAATTCCTACAAAAATTCTTAAGAGACCCTAATTCAATCATGAATCTACCATACAAAATTCAGAGGTTGAATCATCCACCAAGTTCTAGATATAAAACCTAAATCATAAGGTACTAACCATAACCCTAAAAATGGAGCTCCTAAAGTTTCAACTCAAAACCACCACTTAACTTCATCAAAAAAATGTGAGGAAAATCTAAGGGGAACATGCATATCTATGCTAGCTGCACACAAAAAATCAAGTCAAGAATCATCATCAAATGCTCAAACCAAATTCAACAAAACAAAGTATCAACCATGGTTATTTTAATATCAATCAAAATTCAGCAAATGCTAATACAATCAAAAATGCATGAAATATTAATATTTTTTATCTAAAAAAAACTAGATTCAATCATGAATCAATGGAAAAAGGAATGGAATTATTTGAGTTATTCTTCAATTTTTTATGAATTATTTACTAAACTATGTAAAATGAGGAAAATAAAGTGGAAAATATGGTCAGAGGGTGTGATCAGCAAACAATTTCCATTAGCTTCGCTTGGGCCCTTCATCCTGGGGGTGTACATAGCAACTGGGCGCTAGGCCCATCTAAATTTCAATTCAATCACAAGCAATAAGACCAGGGGAGGGTGCATTGAGTAAGGAATTCATGTTGTAAATCCCATTGGGCCTGGAAAGAGGGGTGTTGATATCAATCAATACCCAAGCCCACATGCCTGAGTTCCTCATATATTCAGCTCAAAAATAAATAAAACAAGCACACGCGAGGACTTGAACTCACGTCCCTTTGGTGCTCACAGCGTGCTGGATCTCCCACTAAATGAAACGCTGCGTTCAGGGGGGAGGGTACGTGGCTCGCTCAGTGAACGTTGGATCTACTGACTGAGTCAAATTCTCATCAAGCATGGACGATGGAGATTGTGTCTTCTCCATTTGAATTTCTTCAAATAACAAATCACGCGCGCAGCCATGTCCACCGCCGGTGGCTTTTCCGGCCGGCCTCGTCCCACCCTAACTCTCTCTATAATCAACCATTCCACACGATTTCTTGATGAAAGTTGACCAGAATTTCCTCAGGAATTCAACCATACCACTAGTTCATGCTAAAAACGCAGGGTTCGCAAAAACACGATCTCAACCGAAAATGGCATAAACCCTAAATTGTCTCTAATCTTCAAATCAATTAACCAGAATCCATCTATATCCTAAGGGGAACTTAACCACATGCTTCTAATGGATTAAAAGTGCATAATCAGAGAGATATTTCAAGAACTTAGAACCAACCTTGAAGCTTGAATTGCAGTGGTTATGCACCTCAATTCTCTTCCAAACTTTGCAGAATCCTTCAAGGAGTAATGGTGAACGATTATTGAAGCTTAATTCTGGTTGAAACCTCTTGATTCTCCAAAACGAATTTTCAACTTTCAAGCTTTTCCTTCACCTCACTCCAATGGCTTCTCAACAGAATTCTGCACTAGAACTTTCCTATCATGATCCAAAACCTATTTATAATGTGTTCAGATGGATTAGAAGCCCAAACTAGGCCCAATTATGGATTTTGGATCTTCACTTTTCCTTTCAAAATTCAACATGGATATGTGTCGCTACTGCGAAAATCGGCGCCGACTGACAGAAGAGTCGCCACCGTGCGTTATTTATCCCAAAGGAGGGAAAGGAAACGCTCGAAGTAAACCTCGCAAAAAACGGGAAAGGTATGGTCATCGCAACCAAAACCTGGGTTCGGGAGTCGGTTACGCAAGGGGAAGGTATTAGCACCCCTCACGTCCGTCGTACTCGACGGGATCCACGCTTGCTTGGGTTGTCTAAAGGATGCAAACAATCTATCTACGGCTGCTAAATCTAAACGGAAGGGAATTGACTCGATAGAGCGTCGCACTCTATGCCTACGTATTCTTAAGAGAGAAAGTCAGAGTCAACGTAGTTCGGGACTACGGGGAAATTGGCTCGCCAAGACTTCGCGTCTTGTGCCTACGTACTTCCACACTGCATGGAAGATTAGAGCTTACGTAGTTCAGGCTAACTACGGCTAGGCTGGGTGTTCTCACACAGAAGTGAGAAATTAATCTGGTTTTACAGGTACGGGAACCTATGGGAACCTAGAACTACGGTCTGGTCTCAAATGCGCAAGGGCAAGAGAAAAGGATAACATCAGTCGTCAGCGGGAAAGTCTCGATCGCACAGCAGCGAGAGAACAAAAGGTTAATTGTTAGTGTGCTCGCTAGGATATCGCATCCTATGCCTACATATTCTCGTCTGGTACGAGAAATCAGAGCAGCTGTAGTTCGGCTACTTTCGGGACCACAGCTCAAATCTCGTTTTATTAACATTCTGAAAAATGGTTTACAATGATTGAATACTGGAAAATAAACTCCTAGAAACTATCCTATCCAACTATCTTGGAAAAAATCAAATGGAAAATAGTCCCCTAACAAGTGGACTTCTAAAACTATCTCTAAAAAGTGAAAATAAACTCCTATGAAGAAATATCTATTCTAAAAAATATTGAATCTACAAAGCTAATATTTTTTTACTATTTTTCCTTCTATTCTTTTTTCAACTATTTTTCTTCTTTTTTCCCATATTTTCTCTTAATATTCTTTTATTTTTTTCACATACTCTTTTCAATATTTTTCCACATACTCTTTTCCTTTTATTTTTTCACTTCTTTTCATGTATCTTTTTTCCAATATTCTTTCTCTATTTTTTCATATTCTTTTTTCAAATATTTTTTTCTATATCTCTTTTTTACTTCTTTTATGTAGAAATTAAAAGAAATAAAGCTATAAGAGAAAAGAAAGAGAGAATACAAAGGGGAAAGGGGGTACAACAGTTACAGGGGGGATATAAGCAAAAATGTAAGTAAAAGTTGGGCCCAGCCCACAAAAGATCGTACGGGGGGGGGGGGGGGGGGCGAAAAAAAAGAAAACGGAGGTGTATCCGGAAAAAAAAACAACGGGCTCAGCAAGGCCCAATCGAGCACGTCCAGATCACATTCTGAGAGGAAAAGAAAACCCTAGGTCCTTCTTCCCCCTAACACTGTTCACAGCCGCTTAGCCTTCTCTCACCCTCCTCTCTGATTCTCATTCTCTCTCTCAGAACTCCTTCGCAGATTCACCGTTGTTCTCCGTCACGCTCACCAATTCTTTCACTCAAATAATCTCAACCTAATCGTACTCTAAACCTTATCATCTCAGCAAGATCAACGCAATCACTACATATCAGATGGATCTTGAGGCTCGAGCTCCTTGAAGATCCTGAGCTTTATTGAAGGCGCATGAAGAAACTCATACGAAATCTGGAAAATTCCACATCTAACCTTACGAAGACGGATTAAGATGCATGCGGATCTAACGATGTAAATCTTGGAAGATTCTGGACGTTTTCTTGAAGGCGGTTGAAGATTCTTGGAATTTATGGTGATGATGAAGTTCTGGGAGATGTTAGAGTTCTTGATGAAGAGCCTGGAAGAACCTGATTACTGAGTTCTGCTGAATCTGGAAGCGATGTTGAAGGATCTTAAGATGACGTTCGGAGATCTTTGAAGAAATTTTCTGGAAAATATAAAGGATGAATTAGATCTAATGAGTTTGTGATGAACATTCACGATGAACCTCATGAAGATATCTGGGGAAAGGATGAACAAGGTTGAAGATCGCTGGGGAAAATGATGAACATTTTGAAGATGATGAAGGTCCTTTAGTTTTTTTTTCTGGCGATTTCTGGGAATATTGAAGATGATTGTTCTGGAACTATGATGAAGAACATGAAGACTTGGATGAATGTTGGAACAAGATTGGAGAGGATGAACGAATCTGGAGTTTTTGATTATTAATGATGAGGATTGAATGAAGATCGTGCGAGTGTTGATGATGATCGGAGAAGATAATTGGCGTGATTATCATTGAGGTTGATTTTCTGGGAATAGGAGGAAGTTGGATCAGAGGAGATGGTGAATGGAGAAGAAGATGAATTTCTGGAGTTTTTCCAGTTTCCGGCGAGTTGGGATTTTCCGGTGACTGTTACGGCGGCCGGAAGAAGTTGGGAGGTAGTTAGGGCGGTCGGAAACTGTTGGAGGCGGTGGTTGCATGGCCGCTGGCCATGCAACCGGTGGAGCTCCGACGAAGGTTGGGGTGCAGACAGGTGTCAAGGGAGGAGCTGCATGACAGCCACGTGTGGTGTTACGTGTGAGTTCAGAGTGAAATGGAATTGTGACGTGGCCGTGTGAGAGTGAATGGGAAAAGTGAGGTGGTAGTTCTCTGATTTACACGCGTGGCGCCCTTATATAGTGGACAAGTGGCACATTCTGGACAAAAACGGGACAAAATGGACTGAAAGATAAACTGGGCCTCCAAACACACTCTGGGCCCAAACGAAAATGATTAACAAAACCCCAAAAAATCTGAATTGAAATGGATTAAAAATTGAATTAAAGAACCACCAAGCAGGACGAAAATTAACACTCACTAATTAAAAACTGCTAATTAAAATTTATCCTAATTAGTTCTAATTAAGACTAAACAAGGACTCAAATCAGTAATTAAATCCTAAATTGAAAATTAAGACTATCCTACCTAATTAAAGCTAATGCTCAATTAAATCCCTAATTAAATCTAAAAAAAGATTAACTACTAAACTCTATTAATTTCTATTAATTCCTAAACTAATAAAACTCTAATAATTCCCTATTTAAAATTTTATTAAATTTCTATTAAATCTCTAATAAAACCTATATTATTTATTTAAAAGAAAATCTATTATTAATAAAAGAAAAAACTATATTCTTTCTATATTATTCTAAAAACATTTAAAAGCTATTTAATATCTAATATATTCTAAAAATGATTTTAAAGCTATTAAAATATTAAAAAAAATCTATTTAAATTCTAAAAAATCTATAAAACCTATTTAAAATATAAAAAAACTATTTAAATCTATAAAAAGGCTATTAAATCCTAAAAAATGCAAACAAAGGCAAATAACCAACATAAAAGAGAGCGCGAGACCAGATCGAAGCAAACAGTAACCCAGACACCAAAAACTCAAAAATCACTGCAAACTGAAAACACCCAGGAAGCGCGCGACTTCACAAAATAACCTCCGATTATCCGAACCGGTATGAGACACCTGAAATGCGACAGCAGGGCTGTAATCCCGATAAAATCACCATGATTGAGAAGATGCACTATATGCAGTATGTAAATGCTAATGCGAAATGCGTCGAAACATCGAGCCAGATACGGGACCCGGTTGGTCAAATTTTAGGGTGCAACAATATGTGCCTTTAAGCCTTGGTCATGCTCTACTAAACTTCCAAACCATTCACTTAATCATTAAGGAGTGTAATGAAATGGTTTTCTTCCTTTGTTCTCAACACATGGAGTGTATAGGATATGTTTCTTACTTGGGAAGTAACCATCCAAATGACTATGTTATGGACCTCAAATCAAAAATGTGGCAATGCCAATATTTCTAAAACATCAATTCCATTCAAAATGACCACAAATTTGACATGGAAACATGTTAATCTCATTTATTTTGAATTTTCTCATTTTAATTCATTAAAATGGCTTTTATGTGAAGTTTCTTCAACCATATGCTTGATATAATCCATATCAATGAACAATTGATGTTTAGACAAGCTAAAAACATCATTTTGAACACCTTTCATGTTGAACAAAAATGCATTTGAGACCTCTAAGTTGGTGAAAATGGCCTATGATCACAAATGACCTATAATCACCAAACGTCCAAAATACCCTTGACTTGTCAAAGCCATAACTTGAGTTCTACAAATCCTATCAAGGACTTATAGTACTCTATAGAAATCTAAGAGGATAAGGAACAAAATTCATGTTTACCAAAAGTTCATAGGAATCATCCTTCTTGGGCAAAAGTTTCATGCAAGTTGGGTAACTTTCAAGCTCCAAATTCACATACCTCAGATGACTTGTAACTTGTCAAAGCCATAACTTGAGTTCTACAAATCCTATCAAGGACTTCTAGCATTAAAATTAAAGCTAAGACCATGCTCTACAACAATCATGTTAGGGGTAAGATGAGGTGACAATCATATCTTAAGTTAAATGGCCTGAAGTCAGGGGTCAAACTAGGGGATTTTACACTGCCAAGCCTTAGAAACCCTAGCTTGAAACTTCTCAAACTCTTCAATCATGATGAGTTAACCTTGGAATCATCCTTATGACATCTCAATGCATCAATCCATGACCACATGGCTCTTGGATTAGGTCTCAACCTTCTTCAAATCATCAGTTGACTTTGGGTTGACCCAGTCAAACCCTAGCTGCACCACTCATGGCTGAGTCTTCTTAATCTTGCACAATGACCTGTCTAGGCCTCAAAGTGATCTTCAACACTTCTCATGAGCTCTCTCAAGACCTCTAGTCCAACTTCATGGCCTCAGAATCATCTGATGGCTTTCCACAACTTTCAAGTTAGGAGACCTACACACTTGGCTTCAACCACTCTCTCTGAGGATCTTTTAACTTCTCTGACAAGGACATGAACCCTTGAGCACCTGAATAACCTTCTTAGCTAGCTTCATAGTCTTGTATAGCTCTTAATTGGTAATCATTCCTCTTGATCTCCTACATACATGTCAATGGAATGCAAATGATAATGCTAATGTGAATGAAATGAAACACAAGCTAGGTAAAGAAAAGTTGGGCAAATTTTAGGGTGCAACAGCTGCCCCTATTCAAACGGCTTGGACCTGCCTGGGTGAGAAGCGAACGGCTTTCAAACATTCAAAGGTAGAAGACGGTTGAATACAAAAAGAACCCAGAAATTTGCCAACTGCACAAGTACACGGTACTCTGATGGGGCAAATCTTCGGAAACTGAAATAATAGTTGCACGATAACTGGCTAGAGAAATACTGATCTGAACCTCCATCAGGATGGTTCTCTGATTTATCTGATATCATTGCATCCTCAAATCATCAAGGGATCACCGCTTACACGATAACTGGCGGTTTGCCAATCGCACAGGTAAACGATACTCTGATTGGTAGGAACATCTTCAAAAACTGAGCATGACAGTTGCACGACAACTCTGCTGGGGAATTGGTCACACGGTAACCGGTGAAGGGTCTAATCTCCGTCAGGATGAACATCTGATTTTGCTGTAGATCTTCGTCCTCAAGTCATTAAGGGGTCGCAGGTCATTCGACAACCGGCGATACATAACGGATATTACCGTCAGGCACTCTGCGACACTACTGCAGAAGAATTCCTCGGGACGCATCAGGTCATTAGGAACTTTTTAACAATCCAGTTAATCATGTCGTCAGGAATTCAAGGGAATTTTCGGGCATCAGCCGGAATTCATCAGTAAGCCTGGAATAGAATCTTCGGTCAATCATGAACCAAATAAGGATATACAATCTTTTACCGTCTGGAACTCCGCATCAGGTGAGAGAACTGCTTCGACCTCGTGGTTAGACTTCATCAGTAAGTCTTCCAATGGGATCCTTAATCATTCACGAATCAATAAGGATACACAATCTTTTGCCGTCAGGCACTCTACGTTAGCTGAGCACACTGCTTCGACATCGCAGCTAGACTTCATCAATAAGTCTGGGGTTTTGGCACCGCTGCCGGACTTCAATCATCAAGTCTTCAAGAGAAGTTTCAACTTTTCTATTTCAAAACCTGCTGGGGATTTCACATCTCCGCTGGGGATTCTGGAGAACTATCGAGTAACTCTGCTTCGGGGCTTCAGAAATCATTCTGGATGAATCAACTCTGCTGAGGCCATCAAGAATCATCTTGGACAAATAACTCCGCCGGAGACTTCAAGAATCATCCCGAACCAATAACTCTGCTGGAGGTTTCAGGAATCGTCCTGAGCAAACACTCTGTCGGGGACTCTAAGCATCAACTTGAGCAGCCCTCTCTAGTGACTTCACTGGGGATTTTAAGAATCATCTTAAGCAAACCACTTCGCTGGGGGAATTCAAGAATTATCTTGGGCGAGCGACTTTGCTGGGGAATACCTGTAAAACAAGAACAGTAACGACCTAGCTCATGTTTCATATGCATATGATCGTCAATGGCGTAATGCTCCACACAGTGGAAATGCTACGTGTTTAGGGTAGATGCTATGCAATCATGCAAAATGCTATGACCCCATCAGTAAGATAAATGCTGAAGGGACAAGCCTCCTATCAAGGAGAAAAGACCACTCTGGTGAAAGAAGGAATCATCCTGCCAAGGATAAACAGTCACACCAATCTCAATTGGACTCCGCTTGGGGAAACGAACTTCAGTCGACTGCTGCAGGGGAATAAAGCTCTACGAGAACCTGAACCCGCTCAGCTGGGCCTACGAACCACAACTGCTGAGGAAAACGATGTCAATCGCAGAAATAAGCTGCACGACCTTCGTGGCTAAAACTTTCCTGGAGATAACGACTCCGGTAGGGAAATACAGCATCAGCTATTCAACACTCTACTGGGGAAAACCAATCATGGCCTGAGCGGCTTCCAAGGACTCGGCTCTCTTGGGGAACTGCAGACTCGGCTGGGGATGTAGGAATCATCCTGCTCACAGGGGAGAGCACAACTCTGTGGGGAATTTCAATTTCGTTGGAGACTTCAGTCTGAACTTTTGAAAGCCACATACTTCAGTATATGACTCAGCTGGGGAAGCGACGATCCTTCAGGATACATCTGGTTGGGGAGAGAATCTTCTCTGCTTGGGGGGACATATCAATGCTTACGGTCTCATGTTCAAACTCCATGGGGAGGTGCTGCTGAACTTGTTGGAGAGGAAGGAATCATCCTGCTTAGGAACGCACACAGCGTACTGTCTGGAATATGCTATACCTGTAACAACACAAACAAACAGACAAGATACCCTTCTCAAAGGGACCTATCAAGGTTATCATCTTGTGACAATGTTCAAGTAACTCATTGTTTCAACAATCAGTGGCCTAGGCCAGTAAGTTTATGTATGCGCATTTTATCAAAAACATCGGTGTTCTTTTTTGCAAACAAAACAGATAGATGCTAAACAAACAAACAGAATTGATGAATAATATACATTTCATTAATAACGAACCCCTGAGTGGGCAAAAATGTTTTACAACAGATGCAAGCTTCTGGGATGAGGAAGCTGCACAAATATAAAAACATAAATATACATCAGTATATACAAATGTCGGCAACGAGGCGTAGACAAACACCATGAGTTGATCCCTCTATGACCCACTCGACTTCGTTACTTCTCCGACGCTTCAGCCTCAGAAGAGATTGATTCATATAAACGGCCCTCAGGTCTTCCAAACCACTAAATAGTGAAAGTCCATACGCGGAATGCAGTCATTTACTTTTTCAAATCCCTAACTTTTGCCTGAATCGCCCTTCCGGGTTTTCGATTCACCGGGATACCCTTTTCTGCCAAAGTCGCCCTTTCAGGTTTTCGACTTTGCGGGTGTACATTCTTTTCTTTATATCCCTAATTTTTGCCAGAACCTTTTTCCCTTTTTTATGGTTCGCCGGGATGCCCCATTTTTGCCTGGATATTCTTTTTCTTTCCAGCGGGTCATTCTTTAAGCAAAGTATTTTTTAATTGCGTCCGCGTTCACCGGGGATGCAAAATCTTCACCATCCATCATGGATAGCAACAAGGCTCCTCCCGAGAAGACTTTGCTGACGACGTACGGACCTTCATAATTGGGAGTCCACTTGCCCCGGTGATCGGAGTGTGGAGGAAGAATCTTCTTCAGGACGAGATCACCCGTCTGAAAGCTTCTAGGACACACCTTCTTATCATAAGCTTTCTTCATTCGGCTTTGGTATAGACGACCATATGCAATCGATGCTAATCTTTTCTCGTCCATCAGGCTGAGTTGGTTTAGTCGGTTCTTAATCCATTCTGCCTCATCGAGCTTCACATCAACCAAAACTCGTAAAGAAGGAATCTCAACTTCTAACGGTAGGACAACTTCCATACCGTACACCTGTGAGAAAGGGGTTGCCCCGGTTGATGTATGCACCGTTGTACGATAACCGTGCAGTGCGAATGGCAACATCTCGTGCCAATCCTTATAGGTCACAACCATTTTCTATACAATATTCTTAATGTTCTTATTGGCCGCCTCAACGACGCCATTCATCTTCGGATGGTAAGGAGATGAGTTGTGGTGTTCAATCTTGAAACTCTGACACAGCTCCTTCATCATCTTGTTATTTAGATTCGAACTATTATCAGTAATGATCCGCTCAGGAATTCCGTAACGACAGATGATGTGCCTCTTTATGAATTTAGCTACCACCTGCTTGGTCACATTAGCATATGAGGCTGCCTCCACCCACTTGGTGAAGTAGTCGATAGCTACTAGAATGAAGCGATGACCGTTAGATGCAGTGGGCTCGATCTTGCCTATCATGTCGATGCCCCACATGGAGAACGGCCACGGGGAGGACATGACATTTAACGGGCACGGCGGCACATGAATCTTATCAGCATAAATCTGGCATTTATGACATCTCTTCGCGAATTTAAAGCAATCTGATTCCATCGTCAGCCAGTAATGTCCTGCTCTCAGGATCTTTCTTGTCATAGCATGTCCGCCGGCGTGTGTACCAAATGTGCCTTCATGGACTTCTTCCATGAGCATACTCGCCTCTTTCTCATCTACACATCTGAGTAGCACGAGATAGTGGTTTCTTTTATACAAAACTCCATCAGGATTGAGATAAAAGTTTCCCGACAGCCTCCTCAGAGTCTTCTTATCCTGGGTCGACGCTCCCGCAGGATACTCCTTAGTCATAAGGAAAGTCTGGATATCATGGAACCATGGCTTGTCGTCGGAGGCTTCCTCGATTGCAAAGACGAATGCAAGTCTATCAAGACGAGAAAGGACAATCCTTGGGGCTTCATTCCAAAAATTGACTTTATACATCGAAGCCAACGTGGCTAGGGCATCAGCCATCTGATTTTCAGCTCTGGGCACATGATGGAGTTCCACTCGATCAAAGAACGGAAGTAGCCTTCTGGCATAGTTCATGTACGACACCAAATTTGATTGACGAGTCTCCCATTCCCCTTTAATCTGGTTAATCACAAGCGCCGAGTCACCATATACATCTAGGTTCTTGATTCTCAAATCAATCGCTTCCTCTAGACCCATGATGCATGCTTCGTAATCCGCTTCGTTATTGGTGACCGGAAACGTCAGTCTCGCAGTGAACGGGATATGGGATCCGTGGGGAGTCGTGATGATCGCTCCAATGCCACTTTCGTAAGAATTAACCGCCCCGTCAAATATCAATTTCCATTGGGATTTCCTATCTGGCCCCTCGTCGGGCAACAGTTCGTCGCAATCTTTTGCTTTGAGAAACATGATGTCCTCATCAGGGAATTCAAATTTCATCGGCTGGTAATCTTCGATCGGCTGTTCGGCAAGGTACTCAGACAATACGCTGCCCTTGATGGCCTTCTGGGAAACATACTGAATGTCATATTCCGTCAACACCATTTGCCATTTGGAAATCCTTCCCGAAAGCGCTTGCTTCTCGAAGACGTACTTGATCGGATCCATCGTCGAAATTAGCATGGTTGTGTGATTGAGCATATACTGTCGTAAACGTTTGGCAGCCCAGGCTAGTGCACAACACGTTTTTTCCAGCATTGAGTAGCGAGATTCACAATCTGTGAACTTCTTACTCAAATAGTAAATGGCATGCTCCTTTCTGCCCGTCTCGTCGTGTTGACCGAGAACACACCCCATACTATTCTCAAGAACTGTCAAGTACATGATTAAGGGTCGTCCGACCACTGGGGGTATCAAGATCGGAGGTTCCTATAGATACTGTTTTATCTTATCAAATGCCTTATGGCAATCCTCGTTCCAGATAATCGCCTGATCTTTCTTTAGCAGTTTGAACATCGGTTCACACGTGGCCGTTGTTGCACCCTAAAATTTGCCCAACCTTATTTACTTGGTTTATGTTTCAATGTCATTAGCATTTGCATATAGAGTCATGTACATAGACTAATCATCTGCATAGCATAAGCATAGCAAGTCATTCAACAGGGGACCAATCATTATTCTCATCTCTAGAGGCCTATCAAGAGGTTATTATCCCAATTCAATCTCATTCAAGTCATCAGGAAAGAATTTGAAGGCAAAGAGCTCAGCAGATCAAGCCTTGAGTCCATCTCCTAGCTGAGGGTATCTGAGGGTCAACAAAAGGGTTGTGAGCTGTGAGGTGAAGGCATGGAGAGTATCTAGACATTATGAGAGACTTAGAAAGTCATTGGGAGAAGGAGACAAGTCATTGATGAGAGCACAAGAGCTACAGTTGAAGGCAGTCAACTAGGGTTTCATCTGGGTCAACCCTAGGTCAACCCTAGGTCAATTGACTGATTTAAAGGGCATTCAAGTCTAGTGGAAAGATGTGGGGTTCATCATTTGACATGTGAAGAAGGATATGGAGATATGCTAAGGAGAATTCAAGAGAAATCAAGGAGAAGAGGAGTTTCTAAATTAGGGTTTCTGCGTAAAATCCCCTAGTTTAGGTCAAATTTCCAAGCAAGATAAGTCAAAATGCTAGCTTCAAATGGCTTCTTGGCCAACATGAAACTTGTAGAGGATCTCAAGACCTTTAATTTGAGTGGTGGAATACCTCAAGGAGATTTATAGAACTCAAGTTATGGTCCTTACAAGTTACAGGTCATCTGAGGTATCTGAATTTTTGTCTGTGAAAGTGACTTGACTTCCAAGCAAGTTTTGCCCCTCAAGGAGATTTCAAATGAATTCTTGGTCAACATAATAATTGTTCCTCATTGTCTTAGATTTCTAGAATGGTATAGCATGCCTTCATATGATGTGTGGAACTCAACTTATGGTCTTGGCAAGCAAAGGGTATTTTGGGCATTTGTGAATTACATGTCATTTTAACCTATGTCCAAAACTCATACAAGGAGGCCTCAAATGGAAAAACTTACAACATCAAACTTGCTCCAAATGGGATTTTAAGTCTAGAAAGAAGGTCACAAATTATTGGAGAAGCTCATAACATGAAGTTGCATAATTGGTCAAAATATGAACTAAAATGGCTTATAAAGTGAATAAATTCAAGATGGAAAATGGTTTGGGAGATTTATGAGTCCAAATGGAGACTTCCAATATATGATTTTGAATGGAAAAACAATTCTAAGAACAATGGTTCAAACACTTTTTTGAGTTTAGAAGGAAAAAAGAAAGTTATCTTTGGTTACTTGTAATTGAAGAAACATAACCAAAATGGATCAAAGTTGGAAAGCAAGGGAATGTGCAAGATGGATCTAGAATGTTCATATGAGGTCTATATATTCATGAAATGAGAATTTAGCAAGGGTTGGCTTCATTTTTCACCAAGAATTTCACAAACTTTCTCATTCTTTCTCTTTGAAGTTTCATTCCAATCTCACAAAACCTTCACCAATTCTCATCCACACCAATTCAATCTTGTTCAATCATCATCATAGATCATAATTCAACCAAGAATCAAGTGTGAATCATCCATTTTTGAGCACTTCCATCATCAACATCAAAATTGGAGTTTCAAGTGGACAGCATAATTCAAGCCAAGAATCATCACAACATTGCATACAGAATCAATCCCTGAGTTAATTGATCAAGATCCAAGCCTTGGAAGCCTCAGATCCTCAATCTTCCATAGCTGTTTTCAAGCTTTTACACCAGGTATGTTTTCATTCAAACTGCTTGATCTAGTTGGTTTAACATGTTGTTGTTAGTTTAGACATAATGTAGGAGGTTAGTAGAGTAATTAGGTTGAGTTTGGAGTGATTTGGTGATGGTTGTTAGCAGGTGCAATAAACTGTTAGGGTTTAAATCTCTTAGGTTAGTGCATTAGAATGTTAGGTTGATAGCGCAGATTAATTACCATTATGCATAGATTAGGTTAGTGCAAGTTTGAGGGAGAATTGTGATGGTGCATCTCAGAGTAATTTCATGGTGACCAGACCTTGGCTTGATCGGGTTGAGAGTTGTGATGAGTTTCAGACTGAATTAGTGCCATAGACGTGTAGAGGGAGAGTTGTAGAGTAATTTTCCTGTTTACATCATGTTGATTCGTGGCTTGTAGAGTGCTAACAGCTTGGTGTAAGTTTGGTTCGTGCATGGATGTTCATGGTGAAACCCTAAGTTTCAGTTGATCCATTGAGGAAGACGTAATCCTACCCGTCCAATGCGTGTGAGACTTTTGACTGGATGAGCAATCGTGTGGCCTATATTCAATTCAGAATGTGGAGGGAGTGAGTTGGCCAAAACGCGCCGTTTCATTAATTGAAACGGGCGGGCCTGAGCGCTATGTTGTTATTCCCACCCCCAATACTAAGCCCAAAATGAATTTGAACGTGATTCTGATGCTATTTTCACCCCTGCGTGGTTTTTTTTCTTTTCAATAATTCTGAATGAAGCTGGGCCTTAACCCAAGGCGCTATCTGCACCCCCTATTGTTGGCCCATCCTGGATTTTTAACTGAATGCGCTTGCTGAATACACCCCTCTCCCATTTATTTCTTTCAATTTTATTTTTTAATTTCTCTTACTATTTTCTTGATTTTCTTTAATTCATAATAAATTCATAAAAAATGCATTTCAATCCATTCTTTTTACATCATTTTCACTAAAATGTCTAGAAAATTTTCATTAAATAAAATTGCATTTTTGTTTTTATTTCATATTTTTTCCATATTTTCTAAATAAATGTCATTTTAAATGGATTCATTTCATGCATAAATTTGTTAATTTTTGTTCTATCAAATGCTTTAATATTTTTTGTTCATTCTTTTTATATTGTTTAGATTAGACATTGAGCTTGTAGAAATATTTTAGTTCCCATTTTTTAGAGATTAATTTTAGGTGATTAAAATAGGTTTGAACATCATGAACAAAACTAGGGTTTTAGGTGATGACTTAGGAGTTTGATTTCATTTCCCTTAGGACTTAGGGTTTGAATAGATTAGTTATGGGACTATAGGGGCTATGGGTAGCTATGAGACCCCTTAGAAAAAGTCAGGATTCCCCTACTGCTATTACTGTCTGTATATCTGATTGACTGGTGTGGTGTGCCCTCTGGGGATTTATTGCTTGCTTGCTTGGGTATTGGGTTTGTCTGGGGTCCTGGGGAAGCTGAAGACTTGAGGAGATGAAAGCCATTGAAGATCCAGAGATTGAAGATCAACTTCCAGAGTTGAAGAGGAGGTTCTTGCTAGCAGCTGCTGAGGAGACTAGGGTTTAGGAGCTAGGCAGAGCTCTAGATTAGAATGATTGTTTCTCAAACATGGATTGCCTTGTCTGCATCCATTCTTCTCTGTGATTCAGAGTCTCTCTAAGACACTCACCCCCTTCCTTTGGAAGGCTTGGTGATAGGGTCTAAGAGATAGAACTCTTGAGAGAAAATGTCTTTTGTGTTAGAAGCAGTCTGTTCACCACCCTTGGTAGTCAACTGATTGCTTAACACCCGATTCACTCTTGTGACTGATCCCTCATCCTGGAGGTTTGAGCATGAAGGAAAGCCATTGCAGATGGAAGATAGATGATCAAAGCCCTTGCCTAAAGGTCATGAAGATGGAGATTGATGCTTGTTGAAGCCTGTAGCTGATTGGAGATTACTGGGAGCCAGATGCTGATTCAGAGCTGCTGATGCTGTTCTTTTGCTGTTGTATTTCATTTGCTGATGTATTGATTGGTTTTCTGGACTGTATTGTTTGCTGTTTACCCTGTTGGGTTGAAAGTGAAGCCTGTTCACTTTTGCCCATTGTTTTCCAGGTTCGAGGTTGAGTGGGACTCCCTTGCCTCGCTTGTATTGCTGCATTCATGCATTTTATTGCTTTCCTGTATATATCTGTTATTGTTTCTGTTTCTGCCTATCCCATAGGATCTCTGTTTCTCTCTGTGCAAGAGAGGAGCATGATAGACACTAGGTCTTAACCCATGCATGATAACACTAGGATAGTTTGTTTCCCTCCGCAACCGTAGATTAGAGTTCTGTCTCTTTCTTTCTCAAAACAAACAGAAAAACACAATAAAGATTTCAAACACAATAAAAGACACTTCTTTCGTAAAAGAAGGTGAACTCATCAAAGCGTCATTTTTGTCCGCCGGGACTGTTAATCAAGAAAACCTTTTCAGAAGGAATAAAATCAATCAAGACAAGCTTGTGTCTTCCGTGGCCCGAACTACGTTTGCTCTGATCTTTCATGCTGTGTGAAAGTACGTAGGCATAGGATGCGATATCCTAGCGAGCAACCTTTCCCTCCTTTCCCGTAGGTAGGCGAACTACGTTGACTCTGATTTCTCGTTCCAGGCGGGAATACGTAGGCATAAAGTGCGATACTTTGCCGAGTCATTTTTATTTTCATTTTATTTTCTTTTTAACCCCAGACCTTTAGCGTAGATAGAATAACAATCCATACCTGAAAACAAGCGTGGATCCCGTCGAGTACGACGGACGTGAGGGGTGCTAATACCTTCCCCTTGCGTAACCGACTCCCGAATCCAGGTTTTGGTTGCGATGACCATACCTTTCCCGTGTTGTGCGAGGTTTACTCTGAGCGTTTCCTTTCCCTCCCGTGGGATAAATAACGCACGGTGGCGACTCTTCTGTTCAGCCGGCGCCGATTTTCGCAGTAGCGACAGCTGGCGACTCTGCTGGGGATCCAACGTCCCCTGGCTGCTAAGGACTGCGATAGTTCTTATGCATTTGGGATCCAACGTCCCTTAAGAGAGTCAATCCTAGCGCTTGTTTTCCCGTCGAGGATTTTGTATGGAGTTATTTTATATTTCTAACCTTGTATTTTCAGCTTTATATATGGATTATTATTGCTGTATCTTGGGGTGTGACGGGTGTTCTGATATTGAGAGATAAGCCGGACCTGGGCTTGAGTGCACCTAGAATTAGAGTAGAAATTAGTGGGCGCCCGCTTGCTTTGCTTGCTTTGGTGTCCCATGAAATCTACACTCAGACGAGGTTCCTCTGGTTGGCCTCCTGCCCCTTCCTTTGGTTGGCGTGGGTTGCTGGTTAGTTGGATTGTCGACTCTGGGGACTGATCATTTGGAAGTTGGCTAAGTGAGGCCTCTTCAGGAATTGATGATGCCACTCCTTCTGGGAATCGTATCATCAACCCTGAAAGTCTGTGACGCCGACGACCGCATAGGATGCCGTACCTTGTGCCAGTTATAGGGCCACCCACCTGTGAGGGGATTCAGGGTTATGCAGGTAACTAGACCTCCAGACTACCGGTTATTTCTTGATCAGAGATCCTGGTTATTTATGGAGAGTTATGAGGTCTGTCAGAGACCAATTAGAGATGAGTTCTGAGGTCTGTCAGAGACCAGTTGGAGAGTTCTGAGGTCTGTCAGAGACCAATTATAGATATGATCTGAGGTCTGCCAGAGACCCGTTGGGGTTATGGTTTGAGGTCTGTCAGAGACTAGTGTTGGAGTTTTATTTTAGGTCTATCTGAGACCAGGGTTTGATGACTTCTGGATGGTCTATCTGAGACCTGTCTTGATTGGGTTTAGGCTATTCAGCTGCAGCTTTGGTCCCTGTTGAATGTTACTTGCATTGCATCCCTGCATATCCATTATCATTTGCATTTCACTAACGTGTGTCTGTGCTGCAGGTGCATTTGCATTTCTCTAGTTCTAGTGCCCAGACTTCTGAGTGTTTGATCATGACTAGCTTAAGGAGAACGGTTGCTTACAAATTGCCTACGCCTGATATTGTTCCTTTACTGGGGTTGATCTCTCTTGCTGATGAGGGTGTTCGTAGGAGTTTCCGGATGAGCTATGGTAGATTATTGAGATTGGTGTGCAAACCTACAGAGGTAGAGTTGGAGGGGCTGTATGCTTTGATGCAATTCTATGACCCTGCTTTGAGGTGTTTTACGTTCTCTGACTTTATTATGGGACCAACCCTGGAGGAATACGCTGAGTATGTTGAGCTGCCCGTGCAGAACCAGGTTCCATTCATTCATTATGACGCCAAACCCAAGCCGGAGGAATTGGCAAAAGCCTTGCATGTTGATGCTTCTGAACTTGTGACTACTGTTTCCCGTGGAGTTCCAGGCTTCTCACTCCAATTCTTAGTTGGTAAAGCCCAAGAGTATGCCAAGAGCGGGTGCTGGGTTGCTTTCAATGCTGTGTTGGCCTTGTGCATTTATGGCATAGTACTGTTCCCCAATATACCGGATTTTGTGGACTTTGATGCTTTCTACTTGTTTGCCGCTGGTAATCCTGTACCTACTTTACTCGGAGATTTCCACCACTCACTGCATTACAAGAATGAGAAGGGAAGAGGAAAGAATGTTCACCTGTGCGTGCCCTTGTTGAGTATGTGGTTTGAGAGTCACCTTCCTAAGGGAAGATCTGCTGCAGAGACTACAGTTCCAGTTGGTTGGCCAGAGCGTCTGATGAGGCTATCGTCGGAAGATATGGAGTGGTTTGATCGAGACCTGTTGGGATCTGAGCTCATCTTCAGTTGTTCTGGGTACCCTAATGTGCCGTTGATAGGAAGAAAAGGGTGTATCAATTATAACCCTTCTCTATTCATTCGCCAGTTCGGATATGCGCTGAAGAATCCACCTCAAGAGGAAGAAGTACAGGAATCTCTGTACTTCACAGGGGATTTGAAGGGGGAGTTACTAGCCAAGCTGCAGCATGCCTGGACGCGTATTAACCGCAAAGGGAAGCCGTTGTTAGGAAAGAATGACTGTCAGGCCTATGCCCCTTATAGAGTTTGGATTCAGGAGAGGGCTAGTCAGTTGAGGATGCCGTTTCCAGATGCACCAATTCTCGTTCCCGTTCCGGTAGCAGAGCCGACTACTGTTTCTAGAGAAGTCTATGAACAGGTTGTGAGGGAGAAAGAAGCCTTGATGAAGATTAACGAAGGGTTAGAGCAAGAGTTAGCCCAGGCACGCAGTGAGAAAAACAAGGCCGTATATGCTTTCCAACAACAGATCGAGCTGGTAAACAGGTTAGGAGCTGAGTTGACTGAGGAAAAGAAGAAGCGCGAACGTCTGGGGCAAGAGTTCAGAAGTTCCCATGACATGCTGGAAGCCAAAAAGAAAGCGCTCGACGCAGCACACCGAGAGATATCTTCTTGCAATAAGACTTGGAATGCTACACTCACTAACAACAAGAAGAGGGAAGATAAGCTGAAGCAGCAAATTTCCGACCTCGAGGAGAAGTTGAAGTCTAGCATCAAGAAGTGTGAGGAAGAAGTGATGACCCGGTATAGTGTCCAGCATGCACTGAACAAGGCAATCAAATCCAGATATGAAGCAGTGTCTCAGAAGCGAAAGTTAGAAGATTGCTTCGGAGAAGCGACATGGGAAGAAACTGCTGAAGACGTACGCCGTGTTCTTAAGAGGAGAAACCAGCTTGTTGAAGGGCTGCTTGGTCGACCAAGCCATCCGGAGACCAAGAAGTTGATAGAGGAGTACCAGACTTTTGGGAGGATTTGATCATTTCATGTAGTGACTTGTATGCTTTATTTGCATAATGCTGACCATCACCAGGATTGTTGGTTGAGGTCATGCCTTCTTTGTACTCTCAGTGATATTGTACCCTGGGCTTATTGATTCTATCTGCAATATATGAGGCTTTCTTTGATTCAGCTCCGATATTCCTATTGTCAACACTGTCACTGCACCGGCACCTTCGCACTAGAACTGGGGGAATGAATTTCCCTAATGCACAGACACATTGCATTGCATTCATATTCATATTGCATAACAGGTAATCTTTGAATGGTGTCTTATTTCTGGTTCTGTATCAGGTACTTAACAGGATTCCAGATCAGCATCTGCACCGCTATTCTACACGCTCCAACTGTCGAAAAGTCATGGACCCGATTCAGAACGAGATGCAGGACGTGCGCGAGAAGCTCGCCCTCTTCATGCAGACCATGGAGGCTATAGCAAAAGGGCAAGAGAATTTGCAGGCCATGGTCCAGCCTCTGTTGGCTCGCAACGCTGGTCATGGTAATGACGATCATCAGTCTGTCCGGGTTGATACTGCTCATGGAGACGGCACTCCCACGCCAGTGGCTCCGCCCGTTGTCAATATACCTGCCGCTAATGTCAACAACGCTACCGCTGCTGTGAATGGTAACGTCGGAGTTGGAAATGATGCTGCTGTCCATAATGCTGGGCTGGGTGATGTCAATTTGGGAGATAATCTAGGAGGCAATGGCTTTGTCAATACCGGTTTCGGATTCAACGATCAGGGATTTGACAACACTGGCAAGTATGGCTTTAATGCTCAAGGCTTTGGGCAAGATGGGTATGGGATGGTCAATCAGGGTTACGGAGGCTTTGGAAACGGAAATGGTACTGGATTTATGGCTTGTGGTCCTGCTGGAGGTGTTCAAGGGTACGGCAACAGAGGCCGAGGTCCGGGAATGAATCAGATCAGAGCTGGACGTAATAATGCGTACGATGGGTACGGGGCTGGAAATGGTCTGTGGCAAGAGGATCAGCAGGAGGATGCCTTCTCCGGAGGAGGTTTTGGAGGACCGATGGATGATTCCCAAAAGATTAGAATGCTGGAAGAGCAGATGAAGGGAGTCCTAAACCAGAGTGCTGTGGGTTTGGACATGGCAACTATGGGCTTGGTACCTGGCTTGAGGGTGCCAATTAAATTCAAGGCGCCTGCGTTCGATAAGTACAAAGGAGACACATGTCCGAAGGTGCATGTACGAGCTTATTACAGAAAGATGTCTGCATACTCCACTGATGAAAGAATGCTTATGCATTTCTTTCAGGATAGTCTGTCGGGCCCTTCCCTAGAGTGGTACATGGGGTTGGAGCCAACTGATATCAAGACATGGAAGCAATTAGCGGAGGCATTTGTAGCCCATTACAAGTATAACAGCGACCTGGCACCCAATCGGGTCCAGTTGGCCGGGCTTTCACAGAAGAAGGGGGAGAGTTTTAAAGAGTACGCGCAAAGGTGGCGCGATATGGCTGCCAGGGTCCGTCCTCCTGTGGAAGATAAAGAAATGAATGATATGTTTGTCGGTACATTCACCGGGCTGTTTCATGATATGCTGTTTCATACGTCTCTGGCTAGTTTTTCAGACCTGATTCTGATGGGGGAAAAGATTGAGCGTAATATTAAGCAAGGAAAGTTCCAAGTCGAGGAATCAACTGCATCTGGCAGTAATAGGAAAGCTTATGGTGGGCGCCGTCAGGGCGAAGCTAGCGCGGTATTTGGAGGCCGAGGCCGAGGCCGAGGCAGGGGAAGAAATCAATATCGTCAGCAGCAGCAGGTGTCGAGTGTTACTATCCCCTATCAGCAACAACCAATCCAGCAACAACAACCGGTTCAGCAGCAACCAATGCCACAGCAGCAGCAGCCTCAGCAGGGGGCACAGCAAGCTCAACGAAGATTCCAGGGCAGTAAACCGAGAAGGGTGTTTGAGAAACCTCCCTCAACCTATGCTGATTTATTGCAGACATTGTTGGGATTGAATCTGGTAGAGAAAAGAACGCTGGCGCCGATAACGGGAACTCCCCCGTTCGGCTATGACGCAAATAGGCACTGTGAGTTTCATTCTGGGGCCCCGGGCCACGATATAGAAGGTTGTCATGCTTTTAAGCACGTTGTGCAGGATCTTTTAGACAACAAGACTATCAATTTCGGAACTGCAGGGCCGAATATAGTCCAGAAACCCATGCCTAATCATGGGGCGAACGCCGTGCTGACTGAGGAAGGGTTGAATCTGATTATGAATGTTGAGGATTTAAAGACGCCGCTGAACGAGATAAAGAGCAGACTGTTGCAGGGAGGTGTTTACCCAGGATGTAATGAGTACTGCTTAGACTGTTGGACCCTAGCTGGGGGGTGTGAGGATTTGAAGAAAGGCATTCAGGCCTTAATTGATGAAGGTATATTGCAGTTTGATCGAGCGGCAACTGACGAGCCTGCAGGGGCAGTAGTGGATGATCAGAGTGATGTGGCCACGGTAACGATTCCGCGGAAGACGATCACTATTGCAGCACCAGCTCAGCGCCCACCGATTACCATAACCAAGGCCGGGCCAATCCCGTATGAGAACACGAAAGCAGTCCCATGGTCATATGGGCTAGAGGTGTATTGTGACGGGATAAAGATAGATGTCAACAAGCAGCCAGTAGAGATTGTGGATAATGTTGTTGGCTCAGGAGGCATGACGAGGAGTGGCAGGATCTTTATATCTCCCGAAGTCGAGGCTGAAAGGCTAGCGAAAGGAAAAGGGAAAGCGGTTGAGAATGTTCCGGTACAAGCAAATGAAAAAGAAGCAGCATCTAAGGATGTAGAAGAATTCATGCGCTTGATTCGGAAAAGTGATTATAAAATTGTGGAGCATCTGCAGCAGACACCGTCCAAAATATCTATCTTGTCATTGCTGTTATGCTCGGAAGCTCATAGAAACGCTTTGCTGAAAGTCCTGGACACTTCTTTTGTACCCCAGGATGTCTCTGTAAATCAGCTAGAAGGAGTATTGGCACATGTGAATGCAGGCCACAGTCTGGGCTTTACTGATTTTGACTTGACTCCGAAAGGGAGAGATCATAATATGGCATTACACATATCTGTTGAGTGTAGGGGATCAGTAATGTCGCATGTATTGGTTGACACCGGGTCATCTCTGAATGTGTTACCCAAGAAGGCGATGATGAAGCTGGATGTTCGAGGGATTTTGTGCACACCAAGTGATTTGGTAGTCCGAGCGTTTGACGACACAAGGAGAACAGTCTTCGGATCGATTACCTTGCCTCTGCAAGTGGGGCCGGAAGTGTTTGCAACGGAGTTTTATATCATGGATATACAGCCTGCGTACAGCTGCTTGCTGGGAAGACCCTGGATTCATGGGGCAGGGGCAGTCACGTCTACCCTGCATCAGAAGTTAAAGTATATGGTCGGGGACAGCGTAGTCACCGTGTACGGAGAAGAAGACATCCTGGTCAGCCATCTATCTTCGTTCAAATATGTGGAAGTCGACGGAGAGATCCACGAGACACCATGCCAGGCATTCGAAGGTTTGCGCATCAAGGACAAAGGTCCCGGGCCGAGCAAAGTGCCGGAGATAGCTGTCTCATCGTATAAAGAAGCTCAAGCGCTAGTGGAAGCAGGAGAAGCCAAGGGCTGGGGCAAAGTGCTGGACATTCCTGTGAAAATGGACCGGTTCGGGCTGGGGTACCGACCGTCGTCATCAACTCCTTCTGTGGGGGCCCCCCATTTCAGAAAGTCAATTACTATCTCTGCCAGTGGAGTATGTCATGAAACTGTCAATGCTGCTTCAGAGTCTGATGAAGGGGACAGCGACTGTGATATGGATGCCTGGATTCAGCCAAGCACGCCAGGACAAGGACTGTGCAACTGGTCTATTCAGGAGCTTGTTCCTGTGACTTTTAAACAGTAATGCTTTGCTTTATTAATTGTTGAATAATCTGATGTCTTGCCCGGGGCATCAGGATTTGCTTAGGGCCGTGTTGTTATAAACATTGCGTGTTAATCATTAAATAAATGGCGTTTTTTCATATGCAAATACCGTAATCCCTGTCTTTCTTGTTTTGTATTTTTCAATAAAATGGCAACATGGTTATTCGCTTTATACGCATTTTGAAGCACTTAACCATTCCTTTTGCAGGATAACATTTTCAGATGACATCCTTGAACCACCTATGACTCGTCCCGACTTCGAGCACCCGGTATTCCAGACCGAAGAAGAGGTTGTCGAAGATAGTGACGTTCCTGAAGAACTGTCTTGGTTAGTGAAGCAAGAGGAAAGAGCCATTCTGCCTCACGACGAGGTTATCGAAATTATCAATTTGGGGTCGGAAGGGGTTGAGAAGAATATTCGTATCGGAGCCGCACTGCAAAGTGATATCAAGCGAAGACTGGTTGAAATGCTCCGAGAGTATAATGATGTATTCGCTTGGTCATATGAGGATATGCCAGGGCTCGATACAGATATGGTTGTGCATCGCCTGCCACTGAAAGAAGATTGCCCGCCTGTCAAACAAAAGCTTCGCAGAACTCGACCAGATATGGCAATGAAGATCAAAGAGGAGGTGCAGAAACAGTGGGACGCTGGTTTCCTGGCTGTGACAAAGTATCCTTCATGGGTTGCTAACATCGTACCAGTGCCGAAGAAAGATGGCAAGGTTCGAATGTGCGTGGATTATAGAGATTTGAACAAAGCAAGCCCAAAAGACGATTTTCCACTTCCTCACATTGACGTGTTAGTTGATAATACCGCTCAGTACTCCGTATTCTCCTTCATGGATGGCTTTTCAGGCTATAATCAGATTAAAATGGCGCCAGAGGATATGGAGAAGACTACTTTCATAACGCCTTGGGGAACATTTTTCTACAAAGTGATGCCCTTTGGTTTGAAAAATGCTGGGGCAACATATCAGCGTGCGATGACGACTCTTTTTCATGACATGATGCATAAAGAGATCGAAGTTTATGTTGACGATATGATTGCCAAATCCCAGACGGAGGAAGAGCATCTGGTGAATCTGTTGAAGTTGTTTAAAAGACTTAGGAAGTTCAGGCTGAGGCTGAACCCTAACAAATGCACCTTCGGGGTGAGATCGGGTAAACTGCTGGGGTTTATCGTAAGCGAAAGAGGAATAGAGGTCGATCCTGCTAAAATAAAAGCGATTCAAGAAATGCCGACGCCTAAAACAGAGAAAGAGGTGCGTGGGTTTTTAGGGAGGTTGAACTACATTGCCCGGTTCATATCTCACCTAACGGCCACGTGTGAACCATTATTCAAGCTCTTGAAGAAAGATCAAGCTGTAACGTGGAACGAGAATTGTCAAAAGGCGTTCGACAAAATAAAGAAGTATCTGCAGGAGCCTCCTATTTTGATACCCCCGGTGGCAGGGAGACCCTTGATAATGTATTTGACGGTTCTGGAGGGAAGCATGGGTTGTGTTCTCGGTCAACACGACGAGACAGGGAGAAAAGAGCATGCAATCTATTACTTGAGTAATAAATTTACAGACTGTGAATCTCGGTACTCAATGCTGGAGAAAACTTGTTGCGCGCTAGCCTGGGCCGCCAAGCGTTTGAGGCAGTACATGCTGAATCATACAACCATGCTCATCTCAAAGATGGATCCTATCAAATATATATTTGAAAAGCAGGCGTTGTCAGGTAGAATTGCCCGTTGGCAGATGATCTTGACTGAATACGATATTCAATACGTCTCGCAAAAGGCTATAAAGGGGAGTGTGTTGTCTGAGTATCTGGCGGAGCAGCCTATTGAAGAATACCAATCGATGAGGTTTGATTTTCCTGACGAGGATATCATGTATCTCAAGATGAAAGATTGCGAAGAGCCGTTACCAGACGAAGGACCAGAGCCGGGGTCCCAATGGAAGATGATATTTGACGGAGCTGTGAACGCTTACGGTAGCGGAATAGGGGCAATTATCACTACACCACACGGGTCGCACATCCCGTTTACTGCCCGATTGACCTTTGCCGTTACCAACAATGAGGCCGAATACGAAGCTTGTATAATGGGGCTTGAAGAAGCCATTGATTTGCGAATCAAACATCTAGACGTATACGGAGACTCAGCTCTAGTGGTGAATCAGATCAAAGGGGAATGGGAGACACGTCATCCCAATTTGATACATTACATGAATTATGCAAGGAGATTGTTGCCTTTCTTCGACAAGGTTGAATTGCATCACGTGCCGCGGGCAGAAAATCAAATGGCTGACGCCCTTGCCACTTTGTCTTCCATGTACAAAGTCAACTTCTGGAACGAAGCTCCCCAAATTACTATCTCTCGGTTGGACAGGCCAGCTTATGTATTTGCTATTGATGAAGCGTCTGATGACAAACCGTGGTACTTTGATATCCTTAATTTCCTGAAGAACAAGGAGTATCCGGCTGGGGCATCCAGTCAAGATCAGAAGACTCTCAGGAGATTAGCGGGCAATTTCTATTTGAACCCGGATGGCGTCTTGTACAGAAGAAACCACGATTTGGTGTTGTTGCGTTGTGTAGACGAGAAAGAGGCAAAGCTTCTCATGGAGGAAATTCACGAAGGTGCCTTTGGTACGCATGCTGGTGGGCATGCTATGACGAGAAAACTGCTGAGGGCAGGTTATTTTTGGCTGACGATGGAAACTGATTGTTTCAAGTTTGCAAGAAAGTGCCACAAGTGCCAAATATATGCTGACAAGATACACGTGCCTCCGAGTCCTCTGAATGTGATGTCATCTCCCTGGCCATTCTCAATGTGGGGAATCGATATGATCGGAAAGATCGAGCCGACGGCTTCTAACGGGCATCGGTTCATCCTAGTAGCAATCGATTATTTCACCAAGTGGGTGGAAGCGGCGTCTTACGCAAATGTAACGAAGCAAGTGGTGGCTAGATTCATCAAGAGAGATATCATCTGCCGATATGGGATCCCCGAGCGGATAATCACGGATAATGGTTCTAACCTGAACAACAAAATGATGAAGGAGCTCTGTCAGAATTTCAAGATCGAACATCACAACTCCTCCCCTTACCGACCCAAGATGAATGGCGCTGTCGAAGCGGCCAATAAGAATATCAAGAAGATCGTCCAGAAAATGGTGGTGACCTATAAAGATTGGCACGAAATGCTACCTTTCGCTTTGCACGGTTATCGTACGACGGTACGCACATCAACTGGGGCAACTCCGTTCTCGTTGGTATACGGAATGGAAGCGGTATTACCATTGGAAGTTGAGATCCCTTCTCTGAGGGTATTGCGAGATGTTCAGCTGGACGAGGCAGAATGGGTAACGAATAGATTGAACCAACTGAGTTTGATGGATGAGAAGAGGCTAGCTTCTCTGGCATACGGTCGTTTGTACCAAAGACGAATGAAGAAAGCGTACGATAAGAAGATACTTCCGCGAAGCTTTCAGACGGGCGACCTTGTGCTGAAAAGGATTCTCCCGCCGCAAGCAGATCACAGGGGCAAGTGGACCCCCAACTACGAAGGGCCATACGTTGTCAGTAAGGTCTTTTCAGGAGGAGCGTTGTTGTTGTCCACCATGGACGGAGAAGACTTTGCGTCACCTGTGAATTCGGACGCAGTTAAAAAATACTTTGCTTGAAATAGACCCGCTGGACAAAAAAAGAGAGTCCAGGCAAAAATGGGGCATCCTGGCGAACCGAAAAACAGAATAAAAGGTTCGGGCAAAAGTTAGGGATAAAATTGAAAAAAATGTACACCCGCGAAGTTGAAAACCTACACTGGGCGGCTTCGGCAAAAAGGGGTATCCCGGTGAACTGAAAACCCGTAAAGGGCGGTTCACGCAAAAGTTAGGGATTTGAAAAGCAAATGACTGCGGTCCGAATTTGATATTGCAATGAGCATCAATGCGGGAGAATACATTTAAGGAGTCGGTTATCGGATACAATCTCTTCAGAAGTGGGGATACCGGGAAAGCATTAGAGTCGGATGAGTCATAGGAGGATCAGTTCATGGTGTTCATCTGCATCCCGTTGCCGACATGTGTACAAAATTTAATTTGTCAAAATATTCTTGCTTCTTGTGCATACTTATGTATTTGCTTTGCGTAGCTTCCTCTTTTCAGGAGTTACGTCCTGTGTACAAAACTCCGCCCATTCAGGGGCCCAATCAATGAAAATGTGTTATTCAGTATTTGACACTGTTCTTTACTGTTTTGTGCATGATAAAACGCCTAAGTTTGATGAAACTAGCATGAGTATAACGTCATTGGCCCTTGCCAACAATTGTTAAAGCTTTGAATTAACTGAGTGTAACGTCACTAACCTGAATTGATTTGATTGCATAGGCTTGTCGTGTCTTGTTTGTGTTGTTGCAGATTTCATAACCATACGAGGAAGGTGATCAAAAGATTGCGATAACGAAAGACTTGATCCCCACGCAGGTCCTGCGTGTTATTCCTGAAGAAGGATAGAATTTCCCAGCTAGCCGTAGCTTACCCAAAGGGAGCAGAAAAGTATTTCCTCAGCAGAGTTTGGCGATTCCAAGATCGTGAGGCTGTATTCAGACAGGCTCGTCTTTCCCCGCAGGGTCATGCACTCTCCCCCAGTGGAGTCAGTTAATTTTCCCCGAGAGAATCATCCCATCCCCAGCGGAATTCTCTTTGCAAGTGTTTTCATTCCTTCCAGTGGAATTCGAAGATCAAGACTCTCCCCAGCAGAGTTGGTGGTGGTTCCTGTCATTTATTTTGTCGGAGATACTGGTGATATCAGTTCACGTTCCAGCAGAAGTCCGATCGAACTATGCGCATCTGCTATTCCCCAGCAAAGTTGTTTTCCCCAGCAGGGGGTTACCTCAACAAGGTGTTTTGTTTGAGTTCCCAATTTCCCAGCAGGGTTGACTTCACCCTTCCAGCATTTACTTTGCTGGAATAATTCTGTAGCATCAGGCTATCCCCGGCGAGTTGGCATTATCCTTCCAGCATTTATTTTGCTGAAGCAGTTCCTGTATTCTAGCGGTTCAGGTGGAGAGAGCTCTCGCTCAAATGAATTACCAAACATTCAAGATCTCGGCATGAGACATTTGACGAAAATGTTAGCTTTGGCATTATTCCCCACAGAGTTATCATGATGAAGTTCTCTTTGTCTCCGAGCAGGGTTATTTGTGTAAATTTCTCTTGCTTTCCCCACCAGAGTCAGTAGGATAAGTTTCTCTTTGTCTCCGAGCAGGGTTATTTGTGTAAATTTCTCTTGCTTTCCCCACCAGAGTCAGTAGGATAAGTTTCTCTTTGTCCCCAAGCAGAGTTACTTATGTCCCCGCCAGAGTTTTTGTTGAAGTTCTCTAGTCCGGTCAGCGGATTGTTTCCTGCAAAGTTGTTGTTACGTCAACATTAAAAGGGTTTCCATGAATCAGAACTTCAGAGGCCACCGCCGGTTATCAGAGCAGGCATCCAATAGTTTGGTTTCCAGACATCCCCAGTAGAGTTCGTCTCAAAGTCGCTGTCACGTCAGTGCTAAGAAGTTTGTGGGTGAGGATCATTGGAGAACTAAGTCCTGACGTGGACCATTTACTCCTAGATTGACGGGATTTCTTCAGAAGTGGGCGTCCTAGTGTGGACAGGTTTATTTCCTTGGATTGGTGAAGTGTGTTAGTCCTATCGTGGGCAGATTCGGTTTTTCGAAACTAGTGGCATGGGAGGTCATGACGTTGACAAAAGTGATTACTCTTTGTGTTGGTGTCCTGACGTGGGACAGATCAGACCAGAGTCCTTACGTGGACAAGTCTTATTTCCCCAGCGGGTCGAAGATGCCTGAGTCCTGACATGGACAAATCAAGACGAAACATGGGTCCTGACGTGGAACGAAGTTGTTTCCTTACGTGGAAAGATTGAGTCCTTACGTGGACATATCAAGCCAGAATCCTTACATGGACAGATTGATAACGTATTCATTACGTGGAAAAAGATCATATTCCTTACGTGGAAAGATTGGAGTCCTTACGTGGACAGATTAAGATGGTGTTCCTGACGTGGAAAGGTGGGCCCTAACGTGGACGATATTCTCCTTACGTGGAAAGACAATGTTTCCTTACGTGGAAAGAAGATGGTTTCCTTACGTGGAAAGACGAATTTATTCCTTACGTGGAAAGAAGTTGGTATTCCTTACGTGGAAAGATTGAGTCCTTACGCGGACATATCGAGATGGATTCCTTACAGGGAGACAAGTGCATTCCTAACGTGGAAGAGTTTAGTCCTGACGCGGACAGACCCAGAAGAAGTCTTATTCCTTACGTGGAAAAATGGTGATTCCTTACGTGGAAAAGAGATTGATTCCTTACGTGGAAAGTTTAGTCCTGACGCGGACAGATGGAAAAGAAGTTGATTCCTGACGTGGAAAGAGAAGGTGTTTCCTTACGTGGAAAAGTTTAGTCCTGACGTGGACAGATCAAGGTTTGATTCCTAACGTGGAAAGATCAGAGTCCTTACGTGGACATATCAAGAGCATTCCTTACGTGGAAGAAAAATGGTTTCCTTACGTGGAAAGACGAGTTTATTCCTTACGTGGAAAGATTGAGTCCTCACGCGGACATATCAAGATTGATTCCTGACGTGGAAAGAAAGAGATTATTCTTGACGTGGAAGAGTTTGACAAAGCAGAGAAAAGTCACCCCTGACGGGGAAAAGCGATGTATTCCTTACGTGGAAAGGTGAGTCCTAACGGGGACAGTATTATTCCTAACGTGGAACGGTTATTCCTTACGTGGAAAGGTGAGTCCTAACGTGGACGGTGGTATTCCTAACGTGGAAGAGTTTATTCCTAACGTGGACGATTTATCTCTGACGAGAAGGCAGACGAGCCGTCCCCAGCAAAGTTGTTGAAGTTTTTTCCGAGTTGACAGCAGATAGAGTCCTGACGTGGACAAGCAAAGGACGAAGTTTCCGATGATTCAATCTTTTTCAGGATGATGAGAAGAATCCCCAGCACGGTCGCACGAGATCAGTGGGTTGCCGTAACAGTTAAATTCAGCTGATGAATGCCGTTCCTCAAGCAGGAGCGCAATTTAGTTTTGCGGTTGGCAAATTTCTGGTTTCACTAGTATTCAACCGTCTCGTACCGCGAATGTCTGAAGGCTCCGGGATCTTCACCCAATCGGGTCCAAGTCGCTTGAATAGGGGCAGCTGTTGCACCCTAAAATTTGCCCAACCTTATTTACTTGGTTTATGTTTCAATGTCATTAGCATTTGCATATAGAGTCATGTACATAGACTAATCATCTGCATAGCATAAGCATAGCAAGTCATTCAACAGGGGACCAATCATTATTCTCATCTCTAGAGGCCTATCAAGAGGTTATTATCCCAATTCAATCTCATTCAAGTCATCAGGAAAGAATTTGAAGGCAAAGAGCTCAGCAGATCAAGCCTTGAGTCCATCTCCTAGCTGAGGGTATCTGAGGGTCAACAAAAGGGTTGTGAGCTGTGAGGTGAAGGCATGGAGAGTATCTAGACATTATGAGAGACTTAGAAAGTCATTGGGATAAGGAGACAAGTCATTGATGAGAGCACAAGAGCTACAGTTGAAGGCAGTCAACTAGGGTTTCATCTGGGTCAACCCTAGGTCAATTGACTGATTTAAAGGGCATTCAAGTCTAGTGGAAAGATGTGGGGTTCATCATTTGACATGTGAAGAAGGATATGGAGATATGCTAAGGAGAATTCAAGAGAAATCAAGGAGAAGAGGAGTTTCTAAATTAGGGTTTCTGTGTAAAATCCCCTAGTTTAGGTCAAATTTCCAAGCAAGATAAGTCAAAATGCTAGCTTCAAATGGCTTCTTGGCCAACATGAAACTTGTAGAGGATCTCAAGACCTTTAATTTGAGTGGTGGAAGACCTCAAGGAGATTTATAGAACTCAAGTTATGGTCCTTACAAGTTACAGGTCATCTGAGGTATCTGAATTTTTGTCTGTGAAAGTGACTTGACTTCCAAGCAAGTTTTGCCCCTCAAGGAGATTTCAAATGAATTATTGGTCAACATAAGAATTGTTCCTCATTGTCTTAGCTTTCTAGAATGGTATAGCATGCCTTCATATGATGTGTGGAACTCAACTTATGGTCTTGGCAAGCAAAGGGTATTTTGGGCATTTGTGAATTACAGGTCATTTTAACCTATGTCCAAAACTCATACAAGGAGGCCTCAAATGGAAAAACTTACAACATCAAACTTGCTCCAAATGGGATTTTAAGTCTATAAAGAAGGTCACAAATTATTGTAGAAGCTCATAACATGAAGTTGCATAATTGGTCAAAATATGAACTAAAATGGCTTATAAAGTGAATAAATTCAAGATGGAAAATGGTTTGGGAGATTTATGAGTCCAAATGGAGACTTCCAATATATGATTTTGAATGGAAAAACAATTCTAAGAACAATGGTTCAAACACTTTTTTGAGTTTAGAAGGAAAAAAGAAAGTTATCTTTGGTTACTTGTAATTGAAGAAACATAACCAAAATGGATCAAAGTTGGAAAGCAAGGGAATGTGCAAGATGGATCTAGAATGTTCATATGAGGTCTATATATTCATGAAATGAGAATTTAGCAAGGGTTGGCTTCATTTTTCACCAAGAATTTCACAAACTTTCTCATTCTTTCTCTTTGAAGTTTCATTCCAATCTCACAAAACCTTCACCAATTCTCATCCACACCAATTCAATCTTGTTCAATCATCATCATAGATCATAATTCAACCAAGAATCAAGTGTGAATCATCCATTTTCGAGCACTTCCATCATCAACATCAAAATTGGAGTTTCAAGTGGACAGCATAATTCAAGCCAAGAATCATCACAACATTGCATACAGAATCAATCCCTGAGTTAATTGATCAAGATCCAAGCCTTGGAAGCCTCAGATCCTCAATCTTCCATAGCTGTTTTCAAGCTTTTACACCAGGTATGTTTTCATTCAAACTGCTTGATCTAGTTGGTTTAACATGTTGTTGTTAGTTTAGACATAATGTAGGAGGTTAGTAGAGTAATTAGGTTGAGTTTGGAGTGATTTGGTGATGGTTGTTAGCAGGTGCAATAAACTGTTAGGGTTTAAATCTCTTAGGTTAGTGCATTAGAATGTTAGGTTGATAGCGCAGATTAATTACCATTATGCATAGATTAGGTTAGTGCAAGTTTGAGGGAGAATTGTGATGGTGCATCTCAGAGTAATTTCATGGTGACCAGACCTTGGCTTGATCGGGTTGAGAGTTGTGATGAGTTTCAGACTGAATTAGTGCCATAGATGTGTAGAGGGAGAGTTGTAGAGTAATTTTCATGTTTACATCATGTTGATTCGTGGCTTGTAGAGTGCTAACAGCTTGGTGTAAGTTTGGTTCGTGCATGGATGTTCATGGTGAAACCCTAAGTTTCAGTTGATCCATTGAGGAAGACGTAATCCTACCCGTCCAATGCGTGTGAGACTTTTGACTGGATGAGCAATCGTGTGGCCTATATTCAATTCAGAATGTGGAGGGAGTGAGTTGGCCAAAACGCGCCGTTTCATTAATTGAAACGGGCGGGCCTGAGCGCTATGTTGTTATTCCCACCCCCAATACTAAGCCCAAAATGAATTTGAACGTGATTCTGATGCTATTTTCACCCCTGCGTGGTTTTTTTTCTTTTCAATAATTCTGAATGAAGCTGGGCCTTAACCCAAGGCGCTATCTGCACCCCCTATTGTTGGCCCATCCTGGATTTTTAACTGAATGCGCTTGCTGAATACACCCCTCTCCCATTTATTTCTTTCAATTTTATTTTTTAATTTCTCTTACTATTTTCTTGATTTTCTTTAATTCATAATAAATTCATAAAAAATGCATTTCAATCCATTCTTTTTACATCATTTTCACTAAAATGTCTAGAAAATTTTCATTAAATAAAATTGCATTTTTGTTTTTATTTCATATTTTTTCCATATTTTCTAAATAAATGTCATTTTAAATAGATTCATTTCATGCATAAATTTGTTAATTTTTGTTCTATCAAATGCTTTAATATTTTTTGTTCATTCTTTTTATATTGTTTAGATTAGACATTGAGCTTGTAGAAATATTTTAGTTCCCATTTTTTAGAGATTAATTTTAGGTGATTAAAATAGGTTTGAACATCATGAACAAAACTAGGGTTTTAGGTGATGACTTAGGAGTTTGATTTCATTTCCCTTAGGACTTAGGGTTTGAATAGATTAGTTATGGGACTATAGGGGCTATGGGTAGCTATGAGACCCCTTAGAAAAAGTCAGGATTCCCCTACTGCTATTACTGTCTGTATATCTGATTGACTGGTGTGGTGTGCCCTCTGGGGATTTATTGCTTGCTTGCTTGGGTATTGGGTTTGTCTGGGGTCCTGGGGAAGCTGAAGACTTGAGGAGATGAAAGCCATTGAAGATCCAGAGATTGAAGATCAACTTCCAGAGTTGAAGAGGAGGTTCTTGCTAGCAGCTGCTGAGGAGACTAGGGTTTAGGAGCTAGGCAGAGCTCTAGATTAGAATGATTGTTTCTCAAACATGGATTGCCTTGTCTGCATCCATTCTTCTCTGTGATTCAGAGTCTCTCTAAGACACTCACCCCCTTCCTTTGGAAGGCTTGGTGATAGGGTCTAAGAGATAGAACTCTTGAGAGAAAATGTCTTTTGTGTTAGAAGCAGTCTGTTCACCACCCTTGGTAGTCAACTGATTGCTTAACACCCGATTCACTCTTGTGACTGATCCCTCATCCTGGAGGTTTGAGCATGAAGGAAAGCCATTGCAGATGGAAGATAGATGATCAAAGCCCTTGCCTAAAGGTCATGAAGATGGAGATTGATGCTTGTTGAAGCCTGTAGCTGATTGGAGATTACTGGGAGCCAGATGCTGATTCAGAGCTGCTGATGCTGTTCTTTTGCTGTTGTATTTCATTTGCTGATGTATTGATTGGTTTTCTGGACTGTATTGTTTGCTGTTTACCCTGTTGGGTTGAAAGTGAAGCCTGTTCACTTTTGCCCATTGTTTTCCAGGTTCGAGGTTGAGTGGGACTCCCTTGCCTCGCTTGTATTGCTGCATTCATGCATTTTATTGCTTTCCTGTATATATCTGTTATTGTTTCTGTTTCTGCCTATCCCATAGGATCTCTGTTTCTCTCTGTGCAAGAGAGGAGCATGATAGACACTAGGTCTTAACCCATGCATGATAACACTAGGATAGTTTGTTTCCCTCCGCAACCGTAGATTAGAGTTCTGTCTCTTTCTTTCTCAAAACAAACAGAAAAACACAATAAAGATTTCAAACACAATAAAAGACACTTCTTTCGTAAAAGAAGGTGAACTCATCAAAGCGTCATTTTTGTCCGCCGGGACTGTTAATCAAGAAAACCTTTTCAGAAGGAATAAAATCAATCAAGACAAGCTTGTGTCTTCCGTGGCCCGAACTACGTTTGCTCTGATCTTTCATGCTGTGTGAAAGTACGTAGGCATAGGATGCGATATCCTAGCGAGCAACCTTTCCCTCCTTTCCCGTAGGTAGGCGAACTACGTTGACTCTGATTTCTCGTTCCAGGCGGGAATACGTAGGCATAAAGTGCGATACTTTGCCGAGTCATTTTTATTTTCATTTTATTTTCTTTTTAACCCCAGACCTTTAGCGTAGATAGAATAACAATCCATACCTAAAAACAAGCGTGGATCCCGTCGAGTACGACGGACGTGAGGGGTGCTAATACCTTCCCCTTGCGTAACCGACTCCCGAATCCAGGTTTTGGTTGCGATGACCATACCTTTCCCGTGTTGTGCGAGGTTTACTCTGAGCGTTTCCTTTCCCTCCCGTGGGATAAATAACGCACGGTGGCGACTCTTCTGTTCAGCCGGCGCCGATTTTCGCAGTAGCGACAGCCGTGAGCTGAGAAATAAACCTTGCAATGTAGTTTATTCTGCCCAGGAAACCACGAACTTCTTTTTCAGTTTTTGGCGCTGGCATTTCTTGTATGGCTTTTATCTTTGCAGGATCAACCTCGACGCCTCTTTCACTCACGATAAACCCCAGTAGTTTTCCAGACCGTACTCCGAAAGTACACTTGTTAGGATTCAGCCTCAACCTGAACTTCCTAAGCCTCTCAAAAAGCTTCAGCAAATTGACCAGATGTCCTTCCTCCGTTTGGGACTTCGCAATCATGTCATCAACATAGACTTCAATCTCATGATGAATCATGTCATGAAACAAAGTGACCATTGCTCGTTGGTAAGTAGCCCCCGCGTTCTTCAGACCGAAAGGCATTACCTTGTAGCAGAATGTTCCCCAAGGTGTGATAAACGTAGTTTTCTCCATGTCCTCTGGCGCCATCTTGATCTGATTGTAGTCGGAGAAGCCATCCATGAACGAAAATACAGAGAACTGAGCTGTATTGTCGACCAACACATCAATATGAGGCAGCGGGAAATCATCTTTAGGGCTCGCCCTATTCAAATCCCGATAATCGACGCACATTCGCACCTTACCGTCCTTCTTCGGTATAGACACTATGTTGGCGACCCACGGAGGGTAAGTAGTGACCGCTAAGAAGCCAGCATCAAGCTGCTTTTGCACTTCTTCTTTGATCTTAACGGCCATATCTGGTCGTGTCCTCCTAAGCTTCTGCTTAACGGGGGGACAATCTTCTCGCAGCGGCAAGTGGTGGACCACGATGTCAGTATCAAGTCCGGGCATATCTTCGTATGACCAAGCAAAGATGTCACTATACTCTCGAAGCATCTCGACCAATCTCTGCTTGACATCACTCTGCAATGCAGCCCCTATCCTGACGTTCCTGACAAGTTCTTCAGAACCCAGATTCACAATCTCAATCTCTTCTTCGTGAGGCAGAATAACCTTCTCTTCTTGTTTCAACAAGCGGGCCAACTCTTTGGGAAGGTCTTCGTCTTCATCAATCTCTTCTTCAGCTTGATAGATCGGGCAATCGAAGTCGAAGTGAGTCGTAGAAGGTCCAGAGTCGATGTCATCTGCTATGTGGATCCTGCAATAACAAGGATTAAGCTTAAAACAAGGATATGCAGGTTAACACAAACCCTATTGCCATTTTATTGTTTTTCAAAACAAATATAAAACAGGAATAACAGGGATCACAACATTTGAATGCAAAGAACAACACCTTTTGATTTATTGGTAAAATGCATGTACATAATCAAACAAGGCCCTGACAATAAAACCACTATGCCCCGGGTAAGACATAGGGTTGTACAATGATTAGAGAAAGTAAATCATTACTCTTTGCCTGTCACTTGGATGGTATCCCTGATGGACCAGTTGTTGAGGCTTTCGCCTGGTTTGCTTGGCTGGATCCAAGAGTCTAGGTCGCAATCGCTGTCTTCGCCGTCTTCAGACACCGCGTTGACACTTTCAAATATCACCCCGCCGCTGGTAAACTGGATCGGCCCTTTACCTCGCGACGCACTGTGAGAAGAAGAAGCTTCAGCCGCAGGAGAGTATCCTAACCCAAACTTGTCCTGCTTGTTAGGTATCTCTAGAATTTGCCCCCAACCTGGGGTAGATCCGGCCTGAACAACGGCCCGGGCTTCCTTGAAGGAAGAGAGAGTCATCTCTGGTTTCTCAGCGATTATAGGAGCCACGTTCTTGACTTTAACAACTTCGAACGCCTGACATAGGGTTTTGTGGATTTCCCCATCCATCTCAATATAGTTGAAGGACGACAAATGGCTCACCATTATGTCTTCCTCGCCACAAACAGTCACGATGCTACCTCCGACAGCATACTTGAGCTTCTAGTGCAACGTGGAGGTCACGGCGCCAGCAGAATGGATCCATGGCCGGCCTAAGAGACAGCTGTAGGCAGGCATGATGTCCATAATGTAAAAGACTGCGTCGAAAGTTTCCGGCCCAACTTGGATTGGTAGCGTCACCTCCCCAAAAACATGACGTTTGGTTCCATCGAACGCTTTCACCACCAGATCACTGGGTGTGCAAATCAATCCTCGAGTATCTAACTTCATCAATGCTTTCCTTGGAAGAACATTGAGTGACGACCCCGTGTCCACCAACACGTGAGACATAATCGTTCCCCTACACTCTATCGAGATGTGCAGGGCGCTGTTGTGGTTTCTTCCCTTCGGCGTCAGCTCCAGGTCAGTGAACCCTAACCCGTTCCCAGCATTCACGTGGGCTACGACCCCTTCTAACTGATTGACCGATATTTCCTGTGGCACATACGTGGCGTTCAAAACCTTTAACAGCGCGTTGCGATGTGCCTCAGAACACAGCAACAAATTCAGGATGGAAATTTTCGAGGGTGTTTGATGGAGGTGATCCACGATCTTGTAGTCACTCTTCTTAATCAACCTCATAAACTCTTCAGCGTCCTTTACAAGTAAGTCCTTCTCTACCCCACGAGAGTTTTCCTCAACGACTTTACTCTTTCCCTAATCGGTTACATCAGCTTTGTCGGCTTTGTCCGCTTTGTCCGCCACAATCTCAGGTGGAGCAAATACTCTTCCGCTGCGAGTGATTCCGCCAATGCCCACTAGGTCATCCACAGATCGCCCTGAGGATTCTAGTTCCAACTTCTGTCCGTTGCAGTAGACGTCTGCCCCGTAATTCCACGGGTCCGCATTGGTGCTTTCAAAAGGTATCGGCCCGGCCTTGGTGATGGTAATCGTGGGTGGTTTGGGTGCAGAAATAATGATCATCCGGCGAGGGATGGTGATGGTGGCAACCTCATCATTTTGCTTCAGCATTACCTCTCTAGATCCACATTCGGCCCTTCGGCTAAATTGCAAGATCCCTTCGGTCATCAGACTCTGAATCCCTTCTATCAACTGTTCACATCCGTCAGGACGAGTCGCACAACCCATACACAGTTCTCCACAGCCTGGAAAGAAGCCTCTCTTCATCAGCTTGGCCTTAACGAAGCTAAGCAGTGTCTTCAGATCCTTGACATCAGTCAACACATCTAAGCTCTCGTCTTCCATAATGGCATTTACCCCACCTCCCCTATGATTCGGCATAGGGTTCTTCGTGACATTTGGCACATTATCTGAGAAGTTGATGATCTTGGCGTCCACCATATCTTGCACCTTGTGCTTGAAGGCTTTGCAATTTTCTATCGTGTGGCCTGGTGCCCCTGAGTGAAACTCACAAGTTGCATTCGCATCATAACCTGGCGGCGGTGCCCCTGTCAAGGGAGCCAGGGTTCTCTTCTGGATTAGCTGTAACTGAAGCAGAGTCTGTAACAGCTGAGCATAAGACATAGGCGGTGTTTCAAGGTGACGACTTGATAGAGGTGCCCTGTTCTGATACTTTCTGTACCCTTGCTGATTTGGCTGCTGCTGCTGCTGCTGCTGTTAGACCGCGGGGATGGTTATGCTAGCCACCTGCTGGTGCTGGCCCTTACTTTTCCTTTGAGCGTTGGACACGGCGCTCGTCTCTCCTTCCCGCCTTTTGCCACCATACGGTTTCTTTCCTCCTCCAGCTGAGGATAAGTCACCTTGAATTTTCCCTAGTTTGATCCCATTTTCAACGTGCTCGCTGGTGATGATGAGATCTGAGAAGCTTCCAGACATACTGCTGACCAATTTCTCGTAATAAACCCCTGGGAGGGTGGCTACAAACATTTCAACAAGCTCGCATTCAACCATCGGCGGCTGAACTCTAGCTGCCAATTCACGCCACCGCTGGGCATATTCTTTGAACCCCTCGTTGTTCGTCTGTGACAAATTCTGCAGCTGGACCCGGTTTGGAGCCAAGTCGCTGTTATATTGGTAATGGTGCACGAATGCTTCAACAAGTTCCTTCCACGTGCACACACTGGTAGGCTCCAGACTCATGTACCATTCCAAGGATGGCCCGGACAAGCTATCCTGGAAGAAGTGCATCAGCAGCTTCTCGTCTTCAGAGTGAGCGGACATTTTCTGGTAGTATGATCTCAGGTGGACGCGAGGGCAAGTGGTGCCCTTGTACTTCTCAAAGTCGGGTACCTTGAACTTGGGAGGCACCTTGAAATCAGCAATCAGTCCCAACTTGGACATGTCGACACCCATAGTGTTCAGGTTCTCGAAATTTCTCATCTTGTCCTCGAAGGCCTTAAACCTCAGACGTGCTTCAGCAACCAGCTCTCCTTCAGCACCCTTCTGTGAGAACAAATCGTCTTGACGATCTTCTAACCATGGCTGAGGCCCATACAGATTTCCAACATCCGCGTTGCCGTTGCCCAGCCCAACATTGACATTAGCTTCGGAATTCCCATTACCGATGCCAGTCGTATTACCATTGAGCCCCATGTTAGCGATCACATTGCCGTTACCACTACCATTCCCCCCGGTCATGGGGACACCATTCTGAGGAGTTTCAACAGGTGGAGGGGTTAGAACAGTCCCACCATGGAGTACACCATTGTTGTCAACCCTTGAAATCAGAGGCTGGACCAAGGTTCTGAGCTGGTCTTGGCCGTTGGCAACCACTTGCATGAGTTCCATGAAGCGGTCCATCCTCTCCCGGAGTTCCTGAACGTCAGTTTGCACTTGCTCCATTGCTCTAGCTTGATTTGCTCTGGTCGGATAGCGGTGGATTGGTCTTTGATCAATCCTGGAACAACCTGAAACAACCTGCACACAAAAGGGTTAGAAAAAACGACAAAGTGCTCGTTATGCAGATGCTTCATGCAAATGCAAATGTGTGTCTGTGCGTTAGGGAGATTTCCCCCGATCCTAGTGCCTGAGTGCCAGTGCTGATAATAAGAAGTCTGAGTCCAGTCATGGAAATAACATCTCATATATATAAAGAAAGCCCATCAAGGCGGTACGCAACGTCACTGAGTACAAGCAGAATCAATAACATGACCTCGACCAACAAGCCTGGTGATGGTCAGCGTACAACAATGATCAACACAAAAGGATTACAACTATAGTCAAGTACGACCACGGGCTCGAAACTCTTCTAACAGATTCCTCGTTTCTGGATGATCAGGCCGAGTGAGCAACCCTTCGACGAGTAACTCCCTTTGTGTAATAGTGTACTGAAGACCTTCAACTGAGTCTTCCCATGCTCCTTCGCCGAAACAATCTTCTAACTTCCGCTTCTTGGATTCAAACGTCAGCTTGCGCTCCTTCAGGTTAGCAAGAGCTTTGTTGAGCAGGCCTTCAGCGGCATATCTGCAAGCGGTTTCTTCATCAAACCTCTTCTCACTAGCCTTCACCTGGGCTTTCAACTTGGAGATCTGTTGTTTCAGCTTATCCTCCCGTTCTTTTCCATTGGCTAGGGTGGCCTTCCAATGCTGATTAAACTTGGATATTCTCCGATACGCTTCATCCAAGTGCTGCTTCTTAGTAGCTAGTACGTCATTAACAGCTTTGAAGTCTCGACCCAAGCACTCACGCTCAGCCATCTGCTTAGTCAAATCCGTCCCTAACTGGTTCACCAACTCTGTTTGCCTCTTGAAGGAATGGACGACTTTGCTTTTCTCGCTTCTGAGTTGAGCCAATTCTTTCTCCAGTTCTTCATTTTCCTTCTTCAGCTCATCTCTCTCAGCTAACACCTGATTGTACTGCTGAATAGGCACGGTGGTAGGCTCTTCAATCACTGGTGGGCTTTCTGGCTGGGCAGGTGGAAACAGCATCCCTATAATATCTGCTCTGGCTCTGATCCAGGTCACATACGGAGCATATGCTTGACTATTACTTTTTCCCAACAACGGTTTTCCCCGCTTACTGATACCCTTCCAAGCGTGCTGAAGCTTAGATAACATATCCCCCTCTAGAAGACCAGTGAGGTACAGAGATTCCTGCACCTCTTCATCCCTCGGTGGAGCTCTCAAAGCATAAGCAAACTGCCGGACCAGCAGAGATGGATTATAGTTGATGCAGCCTTTCCTGCCTATTAAAGGCACATTCGGAAACCCACTGCAGCTAAAGATAATCTCAGTACCCAATCTATCTCTATCAAACCAGGTAATATCCTCCGCTGACAGACTCATCAGACGCTCAGGCCACTCAGTTGTGGCTGCAGACGAAGCAAAGGGGCCCTTCTTGGGTAGGTGGCTATCAAGCCATCTATAGAGCAGGGGTACACAGCATGAGACATTCTTACCCCTTCTGTTCTCGTTTTTGTAGTGGACGGAATGGTAAACATCTCCTATCAAGGTAGGGACTGGATTCCGTGATGCAAAGATGTGGAAGGCGTTGAAGTCTACAAAGTCGGGCATATTGGGGAACAGAATGATGCCATATATGCACAGAGTGAGGATGGCATTAAACACAATCCAACATCCGTCTTTGGCACACTGCTGAGCTTTTCCCACTAAGAACTGCAAGGAGAAACCGGGAACCTTGTTTTAACTAGACAAGACCAACTCGGAGGCATCTAGGTGAAGTGAAGGAGCTAGACTAGCCAGATTAGGCTCAGCATCCATATGAACAAAGGGCATCTGACTCTTGATAGGCACACCTAACAAATTAACATACTCCTCTAGCGTGGGTGCGAGAATAAAGTCCTGGAAAGTAAAGCATCTCAAAGGAGGATTGTAGAATTGCAGCAGGGCGTGCAACCCATTCAACTCAAACATAGAGGGTTTACGAACCAGGCTGAGTAGTTTATCGTAAAACTTTCTGAATTCATCTCTCACAGAATCATCTGCCAAAGCAATCAAACCAGTCAGCTGAACAACATCAGGAGTGGGGAGTTTGTAGGCCACAGTCTTCCTCGGAGAACCCATGACAGTGCAATAGAAGGCAAGAAAACTTGAACCGGGGGAAACGGTACCTGCAACACAGACACACGTTAATGAAATGCAAATGAGTATGTAAAGCAATGTAAAATGCAATCATGCAGCAGGAGATCAAGACAATGTTGAAGAGATGAAGGTGAAGATTATGTATCAACAAAACCACAATACTGCTCTGTCAAGAACAACCACTATCTCTGATAATAAGAAAACCCTGGTATCGGACCATAAATATGCTCTGTCAAGAACACACATATCTGAAGACAAGGACCTCTGATACAAAACCACAAATATGCTCTGTCAAGAACAAACACACATCTGATAATAAGGACCTCCGATACAGGACCATAAATCTGCTCTATCAAGAACAAATATACATCTGATGATGAGAACCTCTGATACCGACAAAACTGATTCACTATCAAGAAAACCAGGTAGTCTGAAGGTTAAGGTTTCCTACAACAAACCCAATCCTGCTCACAGGTATGGACCTAAACTGACACAAGTTCGGCATCCTATGCAGTCATCAGCGTCACAGACATTCAAGAGGGGTGATACGATACCCAGAAGGTGTGGCATCACCATCTCCTGAAGCGGCCTCACTCAGCTGAATTCCAAATGATCGGTCCTCATAGTCGACAATCCTCCAAACCAACAACCCCTCAGGCCCAAAGGGCCGGAAAAGAAGTCAACCGAGAGAACCTCGTCTGAGCATGGATTTCATGAGACACTAGTGCCTGCAAAGCAAGCACGCGCCCACTAATTTCCACAACTAATGCTAGGTACACTCAAGCCTGGGTCTGGCTTCTCACTCATCAGAATGCCCCTCCCACAACAGCACAGATAATCATATCATACTGAAAGTAAAATGCGGGAAATAAAATGCGATAAACAAACACAACCCAACAAGTAATCATACAAGCGCTAGGATTGACTCTCGCAGGGGACGTTGGATCCCCACACTGACTCGCATAAGGGATGTTGGATCCCAGGAAACTATCAAGTCCCCAGCAGAGTCGCCAGCTGTCACTACCGCGAAAATAAGGTGTCGGCAAAATAGAAGAGTCGCCACCTTTCATTATTCATCCGTCAAAATGGGAAAGGAAACGATCGGAAAAAACCTGACGAAAAGGTATAAGACAAGGTCATCGCAACCATTGTCTGGGTTCGGGAGTCGGTTATGCAAGGGGAAGGTATTAGCACCCCTCACGTCCATCATACTCGATGGGATCCACGCTTGTTGTGTTTATCTGACGGGTTGGTTTAACTATCTACCTATCAAGGCTGGCTTAAAAAGAAAAGAAAATGACTCGGCAAAGCGTCGCACTTTATGCCTACGTATTCTCATCAGAGAATGAGAAATCAGAGTCAACGTAGTTCGCCTAACTACGGGTTATGGGGAAGGTGGCTCGCCAATACATCAGTATTGTGCCTACGTACTCTCAACAGGTATGAGAGATCAGAGCTTACGTAGTTCGGGAAAATACGGATTACGGGGATTCAGATTCATCTATTTTATCGAGTAGAGTTAACAAACAGTTCCAGCAGTTTGGCGTACGCAGCTCGACCCTTGGAGACTCAGGCGTTACCGTTTGCGGTAGAACTAGGAGTTAACGACACTCTTTTCTTCAGAAAAGCTTCCTTTGACTTATGGGCCCACGAGGCAAAAAGGTTTGAAGTTTGTTTTCTGTTTTTTACGGAAGAACTGTTTTTTATGGTTGTTTGCAACCAATATCGCACTAGAGACTATGACTTGAGAGTGAATGCGTTGCATGTCACCCAAAGGGTGCCATACTAAACATCCAAGCTGTTGAAAAGAAACTCTTCAACAACCCTTTCTCAAGTAGCTTAAGGCTCGTAACGTACGACGTCAGTTAACCTTTATTACTGTATTTTAATTTGTTTCGAGATGAGAAGAGAGAACATGCTCAACTAAGGGGAGACTATCAAGTCCTAATGTTGTCATGCCAAGGATTCATCCTATGATTGAGGTTTGAAACGGGGGTCTCCTAGAAGTTATCATGCATAGGTTTCAACCTAGAGTTATAATCATCACTTCCTTATCAAAGGAAGTGAGATTCCTAGGGGATCATGTCAATGATAAACAGAAATAGATAAGCATCAGCTTAAACAGTAAATGGTAAACAGTATAGGAAACAACTGTAATAAAATGCATGCAATGCAAGTTAGGGAGGAAATATGTGTGGGGCAGCAGCCTCCACAAGCTCGTCTCGACCTCAAGCCAAATATGAATAACTGTAATCATACAGAGGAAATAACATGCTATCAAGCAAAATATAATAACTGCAATCATACAGAGGAAATAACATGCTATCAAGCAAAATATAATAACTGCAATCATACAGAAGAAGTAAAATGCCATCAAGCAAACACAAACCACATAGGCAAGGGAGCAGGGCTCTACCGAATACCCGCAAGCAAAGCCACACAGTAAAAGTACAAGCAGAGGGAGCAACTCAACCTCTAGTGCAATCATGCTCCTAGCTTAAATCAGTCTAAGCATGAACTTATTCTAATGCATCAAGCAAAACACACAAGTCACAGCAATACAGTTGCACAGAAAGCAAACAGACAGGAAAGAAAGCAGATCAACAGCTTCCACAACTTCACAACAAAGCTCCTCTGACATCAGTTCAGTCCTCAGTCTGCAACTTCTCTTCAAGTCTTTCATCTTTAATAGCAAGTGTCAACTTGCTTCTTCAGGCTTCTAATACATCAAACATAAGTATCAACCTATTCTTTCTTCTTCAAGCCTCAGCTCCAAAGTAAACTCCACATTCAGGATTCAATCCCACTAGCAAGCATCAACTTGTTCCTTCAGGCACTCCAAGCATTGAACTCACAAGTATCAACTTTCTTTCCAACTTCAAGCTTCAGCTTCTTCATTCAATCTCCATTTGATCTTCTTCACACAAGTGTCAACCTGCTCTCCTGGATCTTCAAGCCTCAGCTTCAATGGCAGTCTTCAACCACAAAGAAGTAGCAACCTCTATCATCTTCAAAGCTTCTAACAAGGAATTCCATCCTCTAGCAAGGGAGAAAGATTCATCTAACAAGAGCAAGATTTGGATGATTGACAGCAGAGTGAAGACCAAAGGTCACCACTAAGCATTCCATCATCAGAGAAAGGGAACCCTCAAAGGTTCTACCAACTTGTAAAGAGCCACACATCCTACCAAAGGAGGGATGAGGCCTTTACAAGGGGACCTTACATCATAGGGAAGAATGTAAGTGATCAACATCTTCCATGTTTATGAAGGAAGAGAATCTATCTAGAAGCTCTGCCTACAAACCCTAATCTTAACACCTAATCAACACTACACCAAAAGAAGGGAAGATCTTCACATCCAAGCTTCTTCAAGCACTCCATTGCATCTTCAACTTGCTTTCATCATCCACCAAGGGTAAAAACAACACAAGCTTACTCTAAGGGAACCTAAGGGGTTAATCTAGTCAGACTAGTGCATTAGAATCATCTAAAGTTAGCACCTAAACTAAAAATCAAACAAAAATAGTAAACCACATTATAAATTCCTACAAAATTCCTAAGAGACCCTAATTCAATCATGAATCTACCATAAAAAATTCAGAGGTTGAATCATCCACCAAGTTCTAGATATAAAACCTAAATCATAAGGTACTAACCATAACCCTAAAAATGGAGCTCTTAAAGTTTCAACTCAAAACCACCACTTAACTTCATCAAAAAAATGTGAGGAAAATCTAAGGGGAACATGCATATCTATGCTAGCTGCCTACAAAAAATCAAGGCAAGAATCATCATCAAATGCTCAAACCAAATTCAACAAAACAAAGTATCAACCATGGTTATTTTAATATCAATTAAAATTCAACAAATGCTAATAAAATAAAAAATGAATGAAATATTAATATTTTTTATCTAAAAAAAACTAGATTCAATCATGAATCAATGGAAAAAGGAATGGAATTATTTGAGTTATTCTTCAATTATTTATGAATTATTTACTAAACTATGTAAAATGAGGAAAATAAAGTGGAAAATATGGTCAGAGGGTGTGATCAGCAAACAATTTCCATTAGCTTCGCTTGGGCCCTTCATCCTGGGGGTGTACATAGCAACTGGGCGCTAGGCCCATCTAAATTTCAATTCAGTCACAAGCAATAAGACCAGAGGAGGGTGCATTGAGTAAGGAATTCATGTTGTAAATCCCATTGGGCCTGGAAAGAGGGGTGTTGATATCAATCACAACCCAAGCCCACACGCCTGAGTTCCTCATATATTCAGCTCAAAAATAAATAAAACAAGCACACGCGAGGACTTGAACTCACGTCCCTTTGGTGCTCACAGCGTGCTGGATCTCCCACTAAATGAAACGCTGCGTTCAGGGGGGAGGGTACGTGGCTCGCTCAGTGAACGTTGGATCTACTGACTGAGTCAAATTCTCATCAAGCATGGACGATGGAGATTGTGTCTTCTCCATTTCAATTTCTGCAAATAACAAAACGCGCGCGCAGCCATGGCCACCGCCGGTGGCTTTTCCGGTCGGCCTCGTCCCACCCTAACTCTCTCTATAATCAACCATTCCACACAATTTCTTGATGAAAGTTGACCAGAATTTCCTCAGGAATTCAACCATACCACTAGTTCATGCTAAAAACGCAGGGTTCGCAAAAACACGATCTCAACCGAAAATGGCATAAACCCTAAATTGTCTCTAATCTTCAAATCAATTAACCAGAATCCATCTATATCCTAAGGGGAACTTAACCACATGCTTCTAATGGATTAAAAGTGCATAATCAGAGAGATATTTCAAGAACGTAGAACCAACCTTGAAGCTTGAATTGCAGTGGTTATGCGCCTCAATTCTCTTCCAAACTTTGCAGAATCCTTCAAGGAGTAATGGTGAACGATTCTTGATGCTTAATTCTGGTTGAAACCTCTTGATTCTCCAAAACAAATTTTCAACTTTCAAGCTTTTCCTTCACCTCACTCCAATGGCTTTTCAACAGAATTATGCACTAGAACTTTCCTATCATGATCCAAAACCTATTTATAATGTGTTCAGATGGATTAGAAGCCCAAACTAGGCCCAATTATGGATTTTGGATCTTCACTTTTCCTTTCAAAATTCAACATGGATATGTGCCTTTAAGCCTTGGTCATGCTCTACTAAACTTCCAAACCATTCACTTAATCATTAAGGAGTGTAATGAAATGGTTTTCTTCCTTTGTTCTCAACACATGGAATGTATAGGATATGTTTCTTACTTGTGAAGTAACCATCCAAATGACTATGTTATGGACCTCAAATCAAAAATGTGGCAATGCCAATCTTTCTAAAACATCAATTCCATTCAAAATGACCATAAATTTGACTTGGAAACATGTTAATCTCATTTATTTTGAATTTTCTCATTTTAATTCATTAAAATGGCTTTTATGTGAAGTTTCTTCAATCATATGCTTGATATAATCCATATCAATGAACACTTGATGTTTATACAAGCTAAAAACATCATTTTTAACACCTTTCATGTTAAACAAAAATGCATTTGAGACCTCTAAGTTGGTGAAAATGGCCTATGATCACAAATGACCTATAATCACCAAATATCCAAAATACCCTTGACTTGTCAAAGCCATAACTTGAGTTCTACAAATCCTATCAAGGACTTCTAGTACTCTCTAGAAAGCTAAGAGGATAAGGAACAACATTCATGTTGACCAAAAGTTCATAGGAATCATCCTTCTTGGGCAAAAGTTTCATGCAAGTTGGGTAACTTTAAAGCTCCAAATTCACATACCTCAGATGACTTGTAACTTGTCAAAGCCATAACTTGAGTTCTACAAATCCTATTGTTGCGGTGAAAATTTGATATCAAGCTATTAATTAACTTGAACCGTATTTCTTTTTACAACCGGACTTTAATTTATCCAAAGGATGGGTCTAAAGAAAGAAAGAACCTTTTTCGCGATGTAACGACAACGCTTTTAAGAGATTCGGGGGTTGGTTATATCTAGGGAAGGTATTAGCACCCTAAATATCTGTAGTACCCTACAGGAACCTTTTGTTTAATTAATTGCTAAGTTTGTGAATTGTGCTATGATTTAAGAATTGGGAATTGAGATAAAAATAAAATAAAGGCCTAAGTGGTTTTCTAAGTTTGCTCGCAAAGGCATCGCACCTTCTGCCTACGTATCCTGACTAGGATAGAATCAGAGCAATCGTAGTTCACCTCACAAGGGAAAATAACTCTTGATGATGATCAAGGTTCAAGGGGGAACAAACATGACAATGTTTGTGTGGAGTTTGACAAAACTCCCTAATCTAAGTTGAAGGGGAAGTAAGAAGTCATGACGATGATTCTTACACAGAGTTGACGAACTCTTTCCTAGGGTTCTAGTTGAAGAACACTCCTAGTATGGGTGATTTTCTTAGACTTCAAGCAAAGTATAAAGGTTTCTAAACTAGGGTTAAGGTGACTTAACAAAGTCAAAAGGGTTTAAGATTTTGGTCCAAGACATTGACAGTCAAGTGGACAGACTTTCCTTTGGAGGAACAAATAGTGGGCAACTGGATGAAAGCTAACAAGCTTCATCACTTGGGGATAAAATAAACATTATACTAAAACATTCATGGTGACAACCAATGAAAAATTTTTAAGGACGAAAAAGCCATGGTGACAATCAAAGCAGATGATTAGTACGAAAACTGTGACGACAGATCGCACCTGGAGTACAATTAACAAACAGATGAGATAGGCATGATAATAATTCAAAGTAAAAATCCTAGCACGTTGACAAACATGTATAGGAATGAGAGCACTCAATTGTCACAAAGAAAAACAAGTGGAACCCTTTTAACTTTCATCTGCAACAACTAGGGTTAGTACTGTCAAAATAACAAGTTGCACATAGTCAAACATGGTGAAAAATTAATCAAACATGGAAAATAAAATTATGACATGAAAGTATACATTAAAACAAACACAATGAAAAAAGAATGGGTGAAAAAGGATAAAAAATGAGAGAGTTATGATTTTTTGAAGTTTCATTTAAAAATGAGAAAAAAAATGGCAGCAAGGGTTATCACAAGGGATCAAACCCATGCCAAGTACAATGTGCGTGCAAGCTTCTACCGCTGTGGCGGCCATACTTCCATTAATTAAAGCGCAATGATAAATATACAAGACTTGTTTGGTTGGTTTCCTCTTGATGAACCTTTGAGTGTGTTAAGATAGCTGAGAAAACCAGAGATTCCTTCTTTCACTCTTTGACCTTTTGAACTTTCTTCAACTTTAAGCAATAATGCACTTTCAATGCCAAATGAAGAGATGTGAGTTTCTACTGGTTGATAAGTGTTTGGATAGTTGAGATATGTTATTTATGAGGTGTTCAAGTGGTTAGAATGCCAAGAGTATGCTTAGAACAAAGTTTGGTGTTTTTTGTAGCTTTTGGTCAAAGTATGGTACATGAAACATTGACTTTTTAATCCTTTGGTTTCTTGAGAAAACTAGTGGTTGGAACAGCTTCAGAGGGTCATTTTAAGATTGTCTATGAGGTCCTTGAAGTGTTTTGAAGCTTGGAGAAACTTCTGGTGTGAAATGTACAAGTTGGCAATTTTGAGGTTTTTTGAAGGATTTGGAGAATTTTGAAGCAAGGTGAGAGGATTGTGATGACAGAAGTTTTCTATGGTTTCTATTAGATGAATTGTCTTGGAAATGAGGTGAGGGGGGTCTCTTATTTATAGTAAAATGGCTTGAGGTGCTTACTAGAGACTTTGCTTCACCATGAAGCAACCTTGAAGATATTTTGCAAAAACCCCTCTTGGAGGGTTTTGTCCATTGGTTCTGATACAAGGCCAACTTGTGGAGCATAATGATGTATTTCTCAGACTCATAGCATGCTAGGAACCATAGGAAAGGGGCTGGATCATATTTCACTTTCCACCTCATGCTTTGAAAAGTCCACATTTTCAACTTTGGCAATGAAACTCAAAATTTCAATTTTATGATGTTTCTATGAAAACTTTCTGTTCTAACATGCTACACACATCTTATATGTCACATACAACAAGTTAGATCAAGAAAAAATGGCAAGTTTAGTGAAAGAAATCAATTTTGAAAATTCAGCCAATGTGGGACTTAACATGTGAAACCTCCAACTTTGAATATATGTAACTTTCTGCTCATAACTCCTCTTGAGATGTTCTAGTACAATTTAGAAAGCCCTCACATAGCTCTAAAACTTTCATGTTGTCCAGAAGTCTTGATTCCATTTGAAACTAGGTGAAAAATCCCCTTGAAGTTGGCTGATTTTAGCTTTTAAAGTGAAAATAACTTAGAAATTTTCTAAGTTATTTTCCCTTCTAGGAATGTTTTTGCTTCTATCTCAAAAAGTATGCATTTTCTGGTTGTGGACTAGTATGGGACTTTTGTAGGACTTGTCAAGAGCTTTCAAATGATACTAGAACCAACTCAATTGGATGTGTGGTTAAGGAGATACGGTTTAGCCCTTTTCAAAACCCTAATTTCCCGATTTCTCGATTACTCTCTCATGCTTGATCCAATGATCATGAAAATTGATATGCAAGTCCATTATGACATAAGGAACAACTTTGATTCACAACTTAGATTCCAATTCCCAAAATTTGAGGAGTTGACTTTTCGGTCAACCGTACGATCGATCGGTGCCGATTGAGTCGCCTGTTGACGTTCTGGATATCCTGAGACTTTGATACTTATTGAATAGTCTTTAATAGTCTATATGAACTTCATGGACCTCAATCCCACCATTAAAAAATCTTCCAACCTCAAAGTCAAACCACAGTTGACTTTTCATTGTTTAAAAACCCTAATCGGGGCCTCCTGACCGCACTGTCTTTGATTCTGAACTGATTTCTTCAAATTGACTTCTCATTTGACTTTGATATTATCTTTGATTTCATTCCATGATTGAATTGGCCCAAATCATTGGTTGATCATTCCTTGGTTGTTTTGAATTTGTCGGTGCGAAAACCCTGATTCATCTGTAACTTGACAATAATGAACTTGCACTGATTTAGGGTTAGATAATTCATGATCATGCTTCTAAAATGATAATGAGAATCTAAGGGGTCAAAATTTGGGGTACAACATTTGCCCCTATTTAAATATCTTCACGAGATGACTGAGAGATGACAATTCTCGGAAAATCGCAGTGAAAGGTATTTAAATATAGATAACCAAAAATTTTGTCCCTTAGATTCGATGTCATGTTTAAAGGACAAGTTATGATATGCCATGAATCCTAAATGATGCTTTATGATGCTTGAATGCAAACAACAAAGACGCAAAGATAATCATAAAAGAAACAGTAAAACAAACAATGACAAATACAAGGACTCGACACTAGGGACTCGTACTGAAAAACTAAATTAACAGTTCAGACATGACTGATAGCGTAAGCAGGGAAACTTCACATGGGGAAGAGACAAATCCAATAAAGATGACAATCTTATTGGAACAGAGGTACTCTACCGGGGAGAAGAATTGACTTCTACTGGGGAAAAGGATATACTTTTACTAGGGAAATGGAAAATTAATTCCATCGGGAAAAGAGAATCAGGATTCACCGGGGAAGCGAAAAGACTGGATACAACCTCACTGGGGATGATCAGATGAGGAACTTCCTATAGCGAAGAGTTCAAACGGGATCTTCAGGAATGGACTAGAAACAAGACTAATCACACACGGAGGATACTAGTGACAACTAGATCTCCGAGACCTGACTGGGAACATGGATCACTGGGGATACACCCTTAGTTTCTGCAAATAGTTCACACAATGCTGGTAATTAATAGACTTCCTGGGGAAATTGGTAACGACCAGAATTCCAAGCGATGCCAGTGACGACTGGTCTTTTAATGGTGATTGGTGACGACCAAATCAGGGTACCAATAACGATTGGTTTTAAACAATGCCAGTTACGACTGGATTTTTAATGAAGATGGTGACGACCATACTGGGGAATACCAATGACAATTAGTTATACAAAAATGCTAGGGATTACCAGATCTTCTAGCTGGAGATTGGTGACAACCAAACTGAAATAGACTCCAGGTAACGATTGGACTCTAGACGATGATACCAGTTACGACTGGGTTTCAAAGGGAAAAATTGGTTAAAACCTCAAGATACCAATGACGATTGGATTTAGGCAGTGCCAGTGACGACTGGACTTCACGGGGAGAGTTAGTAACAACTAACACGATACCAATAATAATTGGAACAATACCAGTGACGACTGGATTTACAGGGACTTGTTGGTAACGACCGATCCACGAGGTGCCAATGACAATTGGACTTTAAAACAGTGCCAGTGACGACTGGACTTATATGTGATTTCGTTAGTGACGACTAACGAGATACCAATGACGATTGGACAGTGACGATTGGGTTTTAAAAGGACATGGAGGGTGACGACCAAATGAATATCAACAACAATTGGTTTGAACAAAATGCCAGTTACGACTGGGCTTGTACTTGGAAACGAAGTGCGTAATAACTTAGACTTCGTGGGGATTGATAGATGTCACCGACTTGGGGAACGAATGAATCACACTGATCCCATGATGAGGGGTGTACGTAGACTTGGGAGAATAAACCCGAAGACCTACTGAGGAATAGAGCCTGTAGGTAGATTTTGCTGAGGTGAATTCAAACAGATGTCCAGAAATACTTCGCTGGGGAAAGAACCTTCACATCATCATAAGAAATTCTGAGGGTTAATCTTCAATCTTGGTAACCATACATGGCCAAAGGACTCTTTGTCGCTCAACTGGCTAGCATTTCATTGGGGAATGTAAATTCTGACTGTGCATCAAGACTCCTGCTACCCTGAAGTTTCGGGGGATATATGATTTTCCTCGAGTCTTTCCACAAGTTAAAACATTTTGTAAAATCTTTCCAAGTTATTTTTTTTTCAAAAATTTGGACTTTTAATGCTTTCAAAAACAATCGTTGACTAACGAACGGTATTTTGCATAACAAAGAAAATAAGGAACTGATAATTTGCACAACAAAGAGAGGCTCAAAAGGCTGATTTTATTTAAAGGATGAAATCTTGCCAATGACAATATTCCATGGAAATTTTTACAAGTAAAATGGCAAAAGTGGATAAGGTTACATTGAATCCTGTGACCTAACTATCCCTAAAGACTAGAATTCTCCAAGATCCTTGCTTCTGACGAGAGCTGTTGAGATGAATCTTTGTTGAGTCTGCAGTGTTGATGACTTTGTCTGATGCAGCGAAACGCCTTTGTCCCTAATTTTTTCCTGGATCGCCCTTTCGGGTTTTCAATCCACCGGGACGCTCATTTTTGCCTAAGCCGCCCTTTCGGGTTTTCAACTTAGCGAGCTTTTTTTATTTCTTTTCTCTTTTTCCTTTTCTTCTCATTTTCCTTTTTTTTTACCCTAACTTTTGCATAAACCGTTCTTTTGGATTTTTCGGCTTTATCGGGTACTTTTTAGGCGTAATATTTCCGAACTGCGTCAGAGTTTATCGGGCGTGTGAGTTGTTCCCCGTCCATGGTAGTAAGGATCAGTGAACCCCCGGAGAATACTGTCTTCACAATAAAGGGGCCATCATATTTAAGCATCCACTTCCCTCTTGCGTCTTTGTGAACTGGTATGATTTTCTTGAGCACAAGTTCTCCTTCGCGGAACTCTCTGATACGGACCTTTTTATCGAACGCCCTCTTGATTCTTTTTTGATACAACTGGCCATGACACATCGTAGACATGCGCTTTTCATCGATGAGATTCAGCTGATCAAATCTTTCTTTAATCCATTCTGCCTCTTCTAACTTGGTTTCCATGATGACTCTGAGGGATGGTATCTCGACCTCGATGGGAAGAACTGCGTCCATTCCATATACCAGAGAAAAGGGGGTTGCCCCTGTGGAAGTGCGGACAGAGGTTCTATATCCGTGCAGGGCAAACGGTAGCATTTCATGCCAATCTTTGTAGGTTTTAACCATTTTCTGCAAGATCTTTTTGATGTTTTTATTTGCAGCTTCCACAGCTCCATTCATCTTTGGACGGTAAGGGGAAGAGTTGTGGTGTTCGATTTTGAAGTCATCACATAATTCCTTCATGACTTTGTTGTTCAGATTGGTGTTGTTGTCTGTTATAATTCTGCTTGGGATCCCGTAACGATAGATGATCTCCTTTTTAATGAAACGAGCCACCATTGACGTGTAACATTGGTGTAGGATGCAGCTTCAACCCATTTTGTGAAGTAGTCGATGGCAACCAGAATGAAACGGTGTCCATTTGAAGCTTTTGGCTCAATTGCCCCAATCATGTCAATCCCCCACATAGAGAAAGGCCATGGCGACGACAGTACATTCAAAGGTGTTGGAGGCACATGCATTTTGTCTGCATAAATCTGACATTTGTGACACTTTCTGGCGTATTGAATATAGTCAGTTTCCAAGGTCAACCAGTAATAACCAGCTCTCAAAATTTTTTTGGCCATGGCGTATCCGTTGGCGTGAGTACCAAACATTCCTTCATGAACATCTTTCATTAACAAGTCCGCTTCTCTTTTGTCAACACATCTGAGTAAGACCATATCATGATTTCTTTTGTAAAGTACCCCATTGCTGAGGAAGAACTTGGATGCTAATCGTCTCAGTGTTTTCTTGTCAAGTGCTGTAGCATCTGCGAGATATTCTTGTTTCAATAGATAATTCTTTATATCATGATACCAGGGTTTGCCATCGGTTTCTTCTTCAATCATTTGACAGTAAGCAGGCTCTGTCTTGCGTTCAATTTTGATAAGTGTGCCATCATTGACATCTCTAGTTTTCCACATCGAGGCCAGCATGGCTAAGGCGTCGGCGATGTGATTCTCTGCTCTTGGAACATGTTTAAAGGTGATTTCGTTAAAATACTTGATCGTTTCAACGATATAAGCTCTGTAAGGGATCAGGTTTTCATGTCTTGTCTCCCATTCACCCGTGACTTGGTAGATAACCAAAGCTGAGTCTCCACTGACTTCGAGATTTTTGATTTGGAGATCAATGGCTGCTTCGAGGCCCAGGATACATGCTTCGTATTCAGCGATGTTGTTTGTATAATCAAAGTCTAATCTGGCTGTAAACGGAGTGTAACCCCCTTCAGGATTCATTAAGACTGCGCCTACGCCATGTCCGCTATAATTGGAGGAACCGTCGAACATCATCTTCCACCAATTATCTGTCTGTTGACCTTCGTCAGAACTTGTTTCTTCACAATCTTTTACTAACATGATATCTTCGTCTGGAAAATCAAACTTCAGAGGTTCATAATCTTCGACAGGTTGATCTGCGAGATATTCTGATAACACACTGCCTTTGATGGATTTCTGAGCCACATATTGAATGTCATATTCTGATAGTAACATATGCCACCGGGCGAGTCTTCCGGTTTGTGCCGGCTTCTCAAAGATGTACTTTATTGGATCCATTTTCGAGATCAATAAAGTGGTGTGACAAACCATATACTTCCTCAAACGCTTAGCGACCCATGCTAAAGCACAACAAGTCTTTTCTAGGAGTGAGTATCTGCTTTCACAATCAGTAAACTTCTTGCTCAGATAATAAATGACATGTTCTTTCCATCTGGATTCGTCTTGTTGGCCCAGAACGCAACCCATTGAGTTTTCAAGCACTGTCAAATACATAAAGAGAGGCTTTCCCGGAACAGGTGGTATCAAAATTGGAGGTTCTTGGAGATAACCTTTGATTTTGTCGAACGCTGTTTGACAATCAGAATTCCATACAACCGTTTGATCCTTTCGTAACAACTTGAAGATCGGTTCACAGGTAGGGGTCATATTGGAAATGAACCTGGATATGTAATTCAACCTTCCAAGGAAGCTTCTAACCTGATTTTTGGTCTGCGGAGCTGGCATGTCTTGAATGGCACGGACTTTGTCTGGATCCACTTCAATCCCCTTGTGGCTGACAATAAAACCGAGTAATTTTCCTGATCTGACTCCGAAAGTGCACTTTGCGGGATTCAATCTCAACTGATATTTCCGGAGTCTTTTGAATAACTTCAACAAATGTTCTAGATGGTCTTCTTCATTTTGAGACTTGGCGATCATGTCATCCACATATACTTCTATTTCCTTGTGCATCATGTCGTGGAACAAAGCCACCATAGCTCTTTGATAAGTTGCGCCTGCATTCCTTAAACCGAATGGCATAACCTTATAACAATAGGTGCCCCATGGAGTGATGAAGGTTGTTTTTTCCATGTCGTCAGGATCCATTTTGATTTGATTGTAACCAGAGAAACCGTCCATAAAGGAAAACACTGCAAACCGAGCTGTATTATCTACCAAAGTATCAATATGTGGTAAAGGGAAGTCGTCCTTTGGACTGGCTTTGTTTAAATCTCGATAATCCACACACATCCTTACGTTTCCATCTTTCTTTGGTACAGGAACAATGTTGGCTACCCATTCTGGATACTTGGCCACTGCAAGGAAGCCTGCATCAATCTGCTTTTTTACCTCATCTCTGATTTTAAGAGCCATGTCGGGTCTGGTTCTTCTGAGTTTCTGTTTAACCGGCGGGCATTCAGGTCGGAGTGGTAACTTGTGAACCACTATGTCTGTATCCAAACCAGGCATATCCTGATAAGACCAAGCAAACACATCTACATATTCTCTTAAGAGTTCCTTTAACTGCTGTTTTACTTTTGCCCCTAGGGCTGCCCCAATTTTGACTTCTTTTTTGTCTCCTTTTGTGCCAAGGTTGATAACTTCCACCTGTTCCTTATGGGGTTGAAGCTCTGCATCCTGTTTTTGGGCCAATCTTACCAGTTCATCAGGAATTTCACAGTCCTCATCCTCGTCTTCAACTTGGTAAATTGGTGAATCAAGGTCAGGAGGAGATGCATGGTCACAGGATTCAATGGGGTTATGGTCATCACTGCATGTTTGAAGGGTTTACTTTATTAACACACAATCAACAAATGCAACACACACAGAGAAAGAGAAAATTGTTTTTGTTTTGGTTTTTTGTATTGCCATTTTTCTTTCAAAGTAAAAGCAAAAAAGACGGTAAAGAAACAACACGAGGATTTTTAACAAAATAGTCCATTCTCATTGATATTTCTTTGAAAGCATGGGGCCCTTACAAAACATTCCTATAGCCTTGGGCACGGCTATGGAGATTTTAAAATAACAAAGAAAGAAAACGACAAATTACTTTAACTCGGGAAAAACTACAGGAACTTCGATAGCCTCCCAGTTGTTCAGAGTAGCTTCGTCATGATACACTAGCGCTCCTATGTCTTCACTTTCAAGATTTCCTTCCACGGCGTTAATTTGAAAACCGCCACTGATAAATATTTCTTGAATAGCCTTTGGCAGGCTGTTGTCATGCCTTGGTTCTTCACTTTGAGTTGGTTTGTAACCCAACCCCTGGCGGTTCATCTTCGGCTTTACCTCAATGACTTCTCCCCATCCTGCGGGAGTGCCTTCTTCCATTGTAGCTTTGGCGCCTTGAGCAGATGCGAAAGTTGGACCACTTTTTGCCACCGTCTCCTCTATCATCACTGCGTTTGCTATTTCTAGTGCTTGGAATGATGTCTCTAGCGCGTCCTCTTCTGCTTCAATGTACCGGAATGATGAAAGATTACTGACCATTAATTCCTCTTCACCATGAACAATCACCAGCTTATCATTTACCACAAACTTCATTCTTTGGTGCAGGGTAGAAGTTACTGCCCCTGCTTCATGGATCCAGGGACATCCCAGTAGGCAGCTATAAGCTGGATTTATGTCCATCACCTGAAATACAATGTTAAACTCATGGGGTCCCACCAAGATCGGTAATTCTACTTCTCCGATGACCGTTCTCCTCGAACCATCAAAAGCCTTTACAATTAATGAGGTTGGTTTCATCTCTGCCCCGGCATAGGCTAGTCTGGCCAGTGATCTTGCGGGTAGCACGTTTAACGAGGATCCTGTGTCGACCAGTACTCGTGCCAAAGTATCTTCCTGGCATTTGATGGATATGTGTAGTGCACGATTGTGATCACGTTTTTCCTTCGGTAACTCGGCATCGCTGAAACTTAAAGTATTGCATGTCGTGATGTTAGCCACTACTGAATCAAACTGCCCAAGTGAAATATCCTTGGTTACGTGTGCTTGTCTCAATACTTTCTGTAATGCTTCCCTGTGAGCTGGAGAATTTATCAAGAGTGACAAAATTGATATTTTTGATGGCGTCTGATGAAGCTGATCTATCACCTTGTAATCACTTCTTCGGATAATCCTCAAAAATTCATCATTTTCTTCTTCTGTGCTTGGAGCTTCTTTTTCTTTGATTACCACAGCAGGAATGACTTCTTTTGGAATAGCTACTGATTCTTTTGGCTGATAGATCCGACCGCTGCGGGTCATCTTGCTAGTGCCGGCAATATTGGTCACATCTTTCTGATTATCTGTCTGAACAACCTTTCTCATTTCTTTATCTACCACAGTCACATCGTACTTCCATGGAACAACTTTTGTATTGTCATAATGGAACGGTCTCGGTTTTTGAACTACGATTGGTCGTGGTTGACCAATAGCAGCTCTGTTGAAAACTGGCCTTGCACCCCTGTTAAACACTGGAACTTTCTCTTTTTTCCTAGACAGGTCGAAAACTGGCTCTATTACAGAAACTTCTTCTTTCTTTCCCTTACCACATACTTGTAACATCCCCTCATTTATCAATCTTTGTATATCTTCCTGCATCGCATTACATCTGCTGGAACCTATGGTACATTTTTCACATTTGCTATGAACACTTCCCAACAACCCTGCTTCTGTCAGCTTGTCATGCAATGTCTTCAATGGCGTTCTGATTTTTGACACATCATTAATTATCTCTTCATCTGACTTTTCAATGGCATTGACCCCTCCGTGGTTTGGCAGTGGGTTACTCTTGACGTTAGGTGGTACATCATCAAAGGACAGGATTTTCTTCTCCATCAACTCTCTGACCAAATGTTTTAAGGCAAAGCATCCTTCTAAGTCGTGGCCGGCAGCACCTTCATGGAAAGCACAATGGGCATTTGGGTTATAATGCGGAGATGTGGTATCCGGATTGAGCGGTCTTGTCGTGATCAACCCCTGATGGACCAAAGATGGATATAACTCAGTATACGTCATTGGTATTTGTGGGAGTGGAGGTTTTGTGGTTGGCCTCAGGTTCTGGTATTGTTGCCTGGGTTGTGGTACCCTCTGCTGCTGATTTTGTTGAAAGGGCGGAGCGTTGGGCGCTCGTTGATGCCCTTGCTGGTTTTGCTGATACATGGGCGCTGGTCGCCCTGGTTGATAGTTTGAAGTGGAATGGTTGAATGCTGGGGTCACAGCTGCCACATATTGCTGAGGGGCATACTGTACCGGGTACACGGGTCTTTGTTGATGAAACGGTTGAACATAGTTAGGTTGGATTGGCTGGAAGAAACTTTGTTGAGGCGGCTGATATTGCTGATATGGAGGTCTCATGGTACGATTTCTTCTTCCCATTACGGCATTTGTTTCACCTTCTTTCTTCTTGTGAAACCCACTGCTGACTTTCTTAATACCGTTGTTGTTAGAACTGCTGGAGCTGCTGGCTACCTTTCCACTTTTCATTCCCAATTCTACCCTCACTCCCACGGCCACAATGTCTGAAAAACTTGCAGACACACTGCTGGAGCTGCGGTGAAAATTTGATATCAAGCTATTAATTAACTTGAACCGTATTTCTTTTTACAACCGGACTTTAATTTATCCAAAGGATGGGTCTAAAGAAAGAAAGAACCTTTTTCGCGATGTAACGACAATACTTTTAAGAGATTCGGGGATTCGGGGGTTGGTTATATCTAGGGAAGGTATTAGCACCCTAAATATCTGTAGTACCCTACAGGAACCTTTTGTTTAATTAATTGCTAAGTTTGTGAATTGTGCTATGATTTAAGAATTGGGAATTGAGATAAAAATAAAATAAAGGCCTAAGTGGTTTTCTAAGTTTGCTCGCAAAGGCATCACACCTTCTGCCTACGTATCCTGACTAGGATAGAATCAGAGCAATCGTAGTTCACCTTACAAGGGAAAAGAACTCTTGATGATGATCAAGGTTCAAGGGGGAACAAACATGACAATGTTTGTGTGGAGTTTGACAAAACTCCCTAATCTAAGTTGAAGGGGAAGTAAGAAGTCATAACGATGATTCTTACACAGAGTTGACGAACTCTTTCCTAGGGTTCTAGTTGAAGAACACTCCTAGTATGGGTGATTTTCTTAGACTTCAAGCAAATTATAAAGGTTTCTAAACTAGGGTTAAGGTGACTTAACAAAGTCAAAAGGGTTTAAGATTTTGGTCCAAGACATTGACAGTCAAGTGGACAGACTTTCCTTTGGAGGAACAGATAGTGGGCAACTGGATGAAAGCTAACAAGCTTCATCACTTGGGGATAAAATAAACATTATACTAAAACATTCATGGTGACAACCAATGAAAAATTTTTAAGGACGAAAAAGCCATGGTGACAATTAAAGCAGATGATTAGTACGAAAACTGTGACGACAGATCGCACCTGGAGTACAATTAACAAACAGATGAGATAGGCATGATAATAATTCAAAGTAAAAATCCTAGCACGTTGACAAACATGTATAGGAATGAGAACACTCAATTGTCACAAAGAAAAACAAGTGGAACCCTTTTAACTTTCATCTGCAACAACTAGGGTTAGTACTGTCAAAATAACAAGTTGCACATAGTCAAACATGGTGAAAAATTAATCAAACATGGAAAATAAAATTATGACATGAAAGTATACATTAAAACAAACACAATGAAAAAAGAATGGGTGAAAAAGGATAAAAAATGAGAGAGTTATGATTTTTTGAAGTTTCATTTAAAAATGAGAAAAAAAATGGCAGCAAGGGTTATCACAAGGGATCAAACCCATGCCAAGTACAATGTGCGTGCAAGCTTCTACCGCTGGGGCGGCCATACTTCCATTAATTAAAGCGCAATGATAAATATACAAGGCTTGTTTGGTTGGTTTCCTCTTGATGAAAACCAGAGATTCCTTCTTTCACTCTTTGACCTTTTGAACTTTCTTCAACTTTAAGCAATAATGCACTTTCAATGCCAAATGAAGAGATGTGAGTTTCTAATGGTTGATAAGTGTTTGGATAGTTGAGATATGTTATTTATGAGGTGTTCAAGTGGTTAGAATGCCAAGAGTATGCTTAGAACAAGGTTTGGTGTTTTTTGTAGCTTTTGGTCAAAGTATGGTACATGAAACATTGACTTTTTGATCCTTTGGTTTCTTGAGAAAACTAGTGGTTGGAACAGCTTCAGAGGGTCATTTTAAGATTGTCTATGAGGTCCTTGAAGTGTTTTGAAGCTTGGAGAAAGTTCTGGTGTGAAATGTACAAGTTGGCAATTTTGAGGTTTTTTGAAGGATTTGGAGAATTTTGAAGCAAGGTGAGAGGATTGTGATGACAGAAGTTTTCTATGGTTTCTATTAGATGAATTGTCTTGGAAATGAGGTGAGGGGGGTCTCTTATTTATAGTAAAATGGCTTGAGGTGCTTACTAGAGACTTTGCTTCACCATGAAGCAACCTTGAAGATATTTTGCAAAAACCCCTCTTGGAGGGTTTTGTCCATTGGTTCTGATACAAGGCCAACTTGTGGAGCATAATGATGTATTTGTCAGACTCATAGCATGCTAGGAACCATAGGAAAGGGGCTGGATCAGATTTCACTTTCCACCTCATGCTTTGAAAAGTCCACATTTTCAACTTTAGCAATGAAACTCAAAATTTCAATTTTATGATGTTTCTATGAAAACTTTCTGTTCTAACATGCTACACACATCTTATATGTCACATACAACAAGTTAGATCAAGAAAAAATGGCAAGTTTAGTGAAAGAAATCAATTTTGAAAATTCAGCCAATGTGGGACTTAACATGTGAAACCTCCAACTTTGAATATATGTAACTTTCTGCTCATAACTCCTCTTGAGATGTTCTAGTACAATTTAGAAAGCCCTCACATAGCTCTAAAACTTTCATGTTGGCCAGAAGTCTTGATTCCATTTGAAACTAGGTGAAAAATCCCCTTGAAGTTGGCTGATTTTAGCTTTTAAAGTGAAAATAACTTAGAAATTTTCTAAGTTATTTTCCCTTCTAGGAATGTTTTTGCTTCTATCTCAAAAAGTATGCATTTTCTGGTTGTGGACTAGTATGGGACTTTTGTAGGACTTGTCAAGATCTTTCAAATGAGACTAGAACCAACTCAATTGGATGTGTGGTTAAGGAGATACGGTTTAGCCCTTTTCAAAACCCTAATTTCCCGATTTCTCGATTACTCTCTCATCCTTGATCCAATGATCATGAAAATTGATATGCAAGTCCATTATGACATAAGGAACAACTTTGATTCACCACTTGGATTCCAATTCCCAAAATTTGAGGAGTTGACTTTTCGGTCAACCGTACGATCGATCGGTGCCGATTGAGTCGCCTGTTGACGTTCTGGATATCCTGAGACTTTGGTACTTCTTGAATAGTCTTTAATAGTCTATATGAACTTCATGGAACTCAATCCCACCATTAAAACATCTTACAACCTCAAAGTCAAACCACAGTTGACTTTTCACTATTTAAAAACCCTAATCGGGGCCTCCCGACCGCACTGTCTTTGATTCTGAACTGATTTCTTCAAATTGACTTCTCATTTGACTTTGATATTATCTTTGATTTCATTCCATGATTGAATTAGCCCAAATCATTGGTTGATCATTCCTTGGTTGTTTTGAATTTGTCGGTGTGAAAACCCTGATTCATCCGTAACTTGACAATAATGAACTTGCACTGATTTAGGGTTAGATAATTCATGATCATGCTTCTAAAATGATAATGAGAATCTAAGGGGTCAAAATTTGGGGTACAACACCTATCAAGGACTTCTAGCATTCAAATTAAAGCTAAGACCATGCTCTACAACAATCATGTTGGGGGTAAGATGAGGTGACAATCATATCTTGAGTTAAATGGCCTGAAGTCAGGGGTCAAACTAGGGGATTTTACACTGCCAAGCCTTAGAAACCCTAGCTTGAAACTTCTCAAACTCTTCAATCATGATGAGTTAACCTTGGAATCATCCTATGACATCTCAATGCATCAATCCATGACCACATGGCTCTTGGATTAGGTCTCAACCTTCTTCAAATCATCAGTTGACTTAGGGTTGACCCAGTCAAACCCTAGCTGCACCACTCATGGCTGAGTCTTCTTAATCTTGCACAATGACCTATCTAGGCCTCAAAGTGATCTTCAACACTTCTCATGAGCTCTCTCAAGACCTCAAGTCCAACTTCATGGCCTCAGAATCATCTGATGGCTTTCCACAACTTTCAAGTTAGGAGACCTACACACTTGGCTTCAACCACTCTCTCTGAGGATCTTTTAACTTCTCTGACAAGGACATCAACCCTTGAGCACCTGAATAACCTTCTTAGCTAGCTTCATAGTCTTGTATAGCTCTTAATTGGTAATCATTCCTCTTGATCTCCTGCATACATGTCAATGGAATGCAAATGATAATGCTAATGTGAATGAAATGAAACACAAGCTAGGTAAAGAAAAGTTGGGCAAATTTTGGGGTGCAACACCATGAACTATGGACGCTCTGATTATTCATTCTTGTTTGAATGTAAGATACGTAGGCACAAGATTGCGATGATCTTGGCGAGCTCACTTTTATTCATCTTCTATTTCCCCCCTTTCAAACCTTTCTCATAGTCGAACTATGAGCACTCTGATTCCTAATTCTCGCTCGAATAAGCATACGTAGGTACAAGAGCCCTAATCCTTGCCGAGCACCCTATCCTAAAACCATCCCTTTTCCTTAGCATTGAATCCTTTTATTGTACCATTTTGCATTTATCATTGAGAAGAAAACAATTAAGCTTAGATAACGCTCATCACAAATTGAACTAAGAGGTTCCCATTGAGTACAACGGACGTGAGGGGTGCTAATACCTTCCCCTTGCGTAACCGAATCCTGAACCCATAATGTGGTTGCGACGAACATGTTCTTATCTCTATTTAAAGGTTTTCTCGATATTTTCCTTTATCTCTTTTAGGATAAATAAAGTTCAGTGGCAACTCTGTCGATTCTCATTTTCCGCACTTTTCGTGCAAGGGTCGTGTTTTTGATGTTTTTTTAGGGTGCAACAGATACTCTATGCTCAAGAAAACCTATTGCGCTTTAGCTTGGGCTGCTAAACATATTTGCCAGTATATGATTTGTCATACCACTTGGTTAATCTCCGAAATGGACCCATTGGCAGATGTTTTTATCATAATATGAGATTGAGTACCACGCTCATAAAGCTATCAAAGGAAGTATTCTAGCTGATCATTTGGCCCACCAACCAATTGATGATTATGAATCTCTCAGATTCGGCTTCCTCGATGAAGATGTTGAAGGTGAGAAAATACTTAGAAGGGGGGTTGAATAAGTATATAGAAATTATTATGGCAATAAAAACACAAAGATTTTTATCCTGGTTCGTTGAACTCAACTACTCCAGTCCACCCTATCAAGAGTGATTTGCCTTTCTCCACAAGAACTTAATCCACTATTAATCAAACTGATTACAATAGCAAACACTAAGAGCAACTGTTCTTAGTCTTCTCAAGAACTACTGACCACAACTGGGTCTTCTCAAGGAACTTTTACAATCAAATGTAAAACTAAACAAGTGTTTGAATGCTTCTAAGAAAGCTATATCACAACTGTGATTTACACTAAAGTTTAAGAACGTATGAAATAAATTCAGCAAATAGAATAATTTGTATGAGAGCTATTCAATGAATTTCTTTCAATAATCGTCAACTTGAGAAAGATATTGAAGTCTTGCTTTTATAGGCTTAGGAGTCCAAGGCATTGCCACTTGAAGACCGTGTACTGAAAAGTAGCTGTAATCTTTTTGTCTTCACATCACTTGTCCTTTCCAAGAAGAAGAACATTCAGAGAAATCCTTTTTGCCTGTATTCTTGTGTCTAGCATAAAAGAGGAAAGATTCGTTTAGCATAACCAACAGGTATATCTTCAAATAATCTTCTTCAACAAGTTTCTAATTCCCAGCAATTCACATCAGAGCCTTGAGTTGATCAAAGTCTTGATGTCTTCAGAATTTGCTGTATCAGAGTGTTGCAGCAAGTGTACTTTAGCGTGAGATTTCATTAGAGCAGAGTTTAGGGATCAGATCCTTAGTACTTGCAGCATACAGTACTATCAGAATCTTCTGAAAAACTGTGCTTGAAACTCTTCATACAAAGTCTTCAGTCTATGCTTCAGATGCTTCTGTAGCTTTTGCTTCAGATCCTTCTGTAGACAGTGCTCAGAGTCTTCTGTAGGCAGCGCTCAGAGTCTTCTAAGAGATGCTTCTGACGCTTCAGAGCCTTGCATAGGTCAACGTTCAGATCCATTTTTGCTTTCAGAAGAATATAAAATTTAGTATCTGCAGCAAAAATACTTGAACAAATTTAGAGTATATAATTTCTTAATACAAAATTTCGTAAGTGTTATCATCAAAACATAGAGATATAACTAGGAACCAATCTGTGTTCTAACAATCTCCCCCTTTTAGATGATGACAAAAACATAAGAAATTTTGTTCAATAAAGAGATAATTATAACTCCCCCTGAGATTATGAATCTCCCCCTGAATTGAATACTTAGAAAGACTAGAAACTTCCCTTTTTGCATGAGTATTCTTTTTCAGAATCAGAGCCTGATTGTTCCAAAAAATAGAGCTTGACTTGGATGAACTTTTCAGAATCAGAGCCTGATTGATTAAAACTTGATCTGGGGATCTCAGAGTTACTTTAAGAATTTTGTCAGATTTTTCATAAGTTCTGAAATACTAAAAGTTCATGTTAGTTATAATTTGATATGTCTGAATTCCATTCAGGTAACATTTATTTGAACAGTCAGAATTTCATTTTCTCCCCCTTTTTGTCATAATAAAAAAGAAAATGTAAAAAAAATAAAAGGAAATAGAGAGAAACGATACATTCATGGAGAGAAAACATCAGAGTCATTCATTCATTCAAATAAGTACTCAGACAGAACAGACAAGACATTAGATAAGAAATTCAAGTACAAGTGCACAAACATCAGATACAGAAAACATAAAACTAGGTTTGTTTGGAAAGAATCATCTTCAGAAGATGGGTAATCTCAGATGAGGATTCTTCTTGCTTTGACATCCATTTCTCAATATTCTCATTCTTCTGATCTTGCTTATCCATCCAGGACTTGATCTCAGATTGCCCAGCTTCCAGCACTGCAATCTTATCTTCTAAGTCTGGGTTTTCTTTCTTGATCTCAGAAGAAGTAGATGGAGTAGATTCTAATGTAGGAGCAGAGTCCATAACCATTGGAGTTGCAGAGTTTGGAGCCACAGATGCAGAGGGTTTATCCACAATTGTCAGAGCCAAAGGATTATCTTCAGAAGCAGATCCTGCAATGGTTTCTGTAGCAGATACTCCAGAAGATGAAGGTACATCCTCAAGAAGCAAAGGTGCAGATCTTTTCATACTCCATATCATGGTTCTGGTAGTCTCAGCAAATCTGATCTTCGCATCATTAGAACAGACATTCTTCAGATTTGAAGCAACAGTATTGAATCTTGAGATGAAGCTATTCCAGATAGCATCAGATTCATCTGCACTCATGGTTGACAAACATCTCTTCTGTACAGAGCCTGAATTCATCTTTATTTCTTTCATAAAATTTGCAAATAGAATATCAACATTTAGCCTAGGTTTTGGTTTAAGAAAGGCTTCAAGAGTTGATGGTTTGATTGGTTTTGGTGGAGTTGGTATGGTGAAATGTGGGATGATGAACAGAGGACGAGGATAGGAAGGAAAAGATGGATGGTCAGATGATGAATTAGTGGTTTTGAATCTAGATAAAGTATGAACCATAGATGGTTTTACACGTGATGCAGAGGGAATGACATCAAATGTAGTGGAAGTGTAGGGAATGAAAACAGATTTATCAGACAACAGAGATTCTGATGAAATGATATCTGGTAGTTGTTCAAAATGGGTTTGAAGTTCAGATGGAAGAGTAGATGAAAAGCTAGGTTTGTATGGAGTGATTGTGTCAGATGGTTCTATTCTGGTGTAGAAGTGTTTAATCTTTAGACCAGAAGGAAGGGGATCAGAGGGAAGTGGTTTAAAGGATGCAACTGAAACAAACTTAGATATCCTGGGTTTAGGTGTTGGAGTGGGTTCATGAATGATAGTATCAGATGAAATAGGTGGATCTGATTGTTTAGGTTCATATCCTCTGAGAGAGGTGGGTGAGCTAACATCTGGATGAACATCAGATTCAGATGAATCAGATGAGGTGGTTGAGTGACAAGATGTGGAGGATATGTCAAACATGATTTTGAGGGGTTGAACGTCTAGAACCTCAGAATCAGATACGTTTGATTCAGCAGGTTTGGGTTGATCTGGTTGAGGATTAGAAGGTATGGATTTTGGTGGTTCAGATACAACGGGTTCAGATGGTATTGGTTTAGGTACAGAAGTTTGTTGAATTTCAGGTTGTTGAGGTGTTGGAGTTGGTTCTGCTGGTTTTGTTGTTTGTGGTTCTGATTGAGGAGTATCAGATGATTGTAATGGTGTTGTGGGAATGGGATCAAATGTTGTAGGTGGTTCAGAGGTTTGAGATGGACAAGAAGTGGTTTGAGTTTTAGAAGGAGGGGGTTTAGGAACAGAGCTAATAGTTGATAAATCTACTGCAATTTCAGAAATAGAAGGTAAAGATGTTTTAGTACCTTTTATCTTGATGCGTTTGGTAGGAACAAAAGGAACTTCTCCAGAAGCTTTTCTGTTTATCTGCTTATGTGGTTTTTCAGAAACTTTCTGTTTCTTCTGAGCAGCAGCTTCTTCTGCCTCTAATTGTCTTCTTTTCTTCATATTCTCCTCATAAACATCTGGAACTGGTTCTCTTGCACGTATCAGAATATCAGTAGGAACATGTGTTCCATCTGCCTTGCACATATCAATGTACCTAAGAATAACGTCTTTGGGTTCCTCAGCACCAAAGATAGGAAAGTCTTCTGACTGGCTTCAGTAACATTCAACTTTTTAGGAGCAGTTGTGAGTTCATCCACAACTCTTAGCCTTTGGAGACTCTTTCCATTCAAGGGTTTTCCAACTATTGAGTCAAGTTCTTCTTTCACTCCAGCTTCATATAGAGCAACTACCAGACCATTCTCCATCAGAATGTCTGAGATTAATCTTCCAAAAGGTATCTATGTTCTGATCTTCTGACCCTTAGTCTTGACAGATTCTCTGGATGCATTAATGTGATTCCACAGATGCATGAAGAGAATGTGTGGCAGATCCACTTTAGTACTCTGACTTAAGCAGTACTTGAAGTAAATTTGTTCATTGTTCACATAATCTGGAGAGTTTGTGGATTTTCTATGGTTGATGCAGCCCAGAAAAATCTTTGCCCAGATTTTGTAATCAGGTTTCAAATCCTTAAACTCGTTGGAGGCTTGACCAGATGAAATCACTTCAGCATAAACTTCTTCCATTTCAACACGCCCAGCTGGCAGATGAGAAACTCCATCTATTTCCTCATACCCAATGAGTTTTCTGATTAGATCTTCAGTGATTATAATCTCTTTTCCCAGAACAGAAGAGATGATGAACTTTGGGTAAGCAGATGCGTGAATCCAGAATTCTTTCACTAAGTGAGGATAAACTGGTCCAAATAATCTATCAAAATACTTTACCCAGCCTTGAGCATCAATGATAAGACGCAAATCAAAGCCATTGTCATCTAAGGAGTCAAATTCCACCATTGATTCACATAGCACTTCAAGCTTATCAACAGGGGTTAACAAAGTTCTCTCAGGTTCCTTAAAAGGAGTAGCACACATGTTTGATGATGCAACTGCAGCCATTGATGATTGGAACTGAGCTGAGGTTGAAGATGAGGTAGCCATTGTTGAAGATGATGAAGGTTTAGGGTTTAAATGAAGGCCAAAGAGCAAACAGAAATGCATATACGTGTTTGTGAAAGTGAAAAGTGTGAAATGGTGAGATTTGTGGTATTTATAGAGAAAAATTAGGGCACACAAACAGACACACAATCAGCATGTTCTCAATTAGCAATTAATGGCATTTAATGAAAAGAATAATAATCATTTCAAAGCATTAATTGATTCTGACAATTTGGGGGGAAAATCAAGAATTTCAACTATTCAAACGTTACCTCAAATGTCTCTTCAGTATTGTGCATGCCATCTTTTCAGATTCAGAGTGACACGTGTTTGCTTGCATATGCTTCTGAATTATCTTTGAGAAATGAAACGTTAGTCAATGTTCAAATCCTCTGAGATTGGTTAGTTCAGATACACACATAAATAATAATTCAAGAAATCAAATAATTGACAAATGAAATACTTCAGAGTTTTAAACATTTTGCATCTGAGAAGTTTGCTTCTGATAAATATTATTCTGGACAAAATTCCATACCAATATTTTTCAGAATAAACTTGAACCTATCTTCAGCAAGGGGTTTTGTGAAAATATCAGCCCATTGATGATCTGTATTAACAAAGTCTAATTTTATAATACCCTTCTGAACATAGTCTCTGATGAAGTGATGTTTAATTTCTATATGTTTTGCCTTAGAGTGTAAAATGGGGTTTTTAGACAAACATATAGCAGAAGTATTATCACAGAATATAGAAATATTACTCTCAAAGATCTGATAGTCTTCTAGCTGACTTTTCATCCAGAGCATCTACGTGCTACATCTAGCAGCAGCAATATATTCTGCCTCTGTAGTTGATAGTGCAATTGTAGGTTGTTTCTTGCTGTACCAGGAGATTAAATTTCTTCCTAGAAATTGACAACTTCCAGAAGTACTATTTCTTTCCACTCTGTCTCCAGCGTAATCAGCGTCACATAATCCAACTAGTTTAAATTCATTAGATCTTCTGTAACACAAACCCACATTAGAAGTACCTTTCAGATACCTTAGAATCCTCTTAACAGCTGTTAAGTGTGATTCTCTAGGATCTGATTGGAATCTTGCACACAAGCATACACTGAATAAAATGTCAGGTCTAGAAGCAGTTAAGTAGAGAAGAGATCCTATCATGCCTCTGTAGAGTTTCTGATCCACTTTCTTACTTACCTCTTGTCGCTACCGCGAAAATAAGGTGCCGGCAAAAAAAAAGAGTCGCCACCTTTCGTTATTTATCCCACAGAAAGGGAAAGGAAACGATCGGAAAAACTTGACGAAAAGGTATAAGACAAGGTCATCGCAACCATGTCTGGATTCGGGAGTCGGTTACGCAAGGGGAAGGTATTAGCACCCCTCACGTCCGTTGTACTCAACGGGATCCACGCTTGTTGTGTTTATCTGACCTATCAAGGCTGGTCTGAAAAGAAAAGAAAATGACTCGGCAAAGCATCGCGCCTTATGCCTACGTATTCTCATCAGAGAACGAGAAATCAGAGTCAACGTAGTTCGTCTAACTACGGGTTACGGGAGAAGGTGGCTCGCCAATACGTCAGTATTGTGCCTACATACTCTCTACATATATGAGAGATCAGAGCTTACGTAGTTCGAGATAATATGGATTACAGGGGCTCTATTGCGGTGAGAATCGTGATAGCAAGCTATTGATTAACTTGAATCTTGAATTCTTAAATTCACAATCGGACTTTAATTTATCCAAAGGAAAGGTCTAAAGAAAGAAAAACCCTTTTGTGCGATGTAACAACAACGCTAAGAGATTCGGGGATCGGGGGTTGGTTATGCATAGGGTAGGTATTTCACATCCTAAACATCTATAGTACTCTACAGGAACCTTTTGTTTGATTGCATGCTAAGTGGGTAAATGTTTGCTATGGATTGGTATTGGGTAAAGGATGAAGGTTAAAACCTAAAGATAGTTTCTAAGCTTGCTCGTAAAGACATCGCGTCCTCTGCCTACGTATCCTAACTAGGATAGAATCAGAGCAATCGTAGTTCACCTCACTAGGGTTGAAGAACACTTGATTATGATCAAGGTTCAAAGGGGAACAAACATAACAATGCTTGCATAGAGTTTAACAAAACTCTCTATGTATATATTATAACACTCAAGAGGGGAGTAAGTAATCATTACTATGATTCTTACATAGAGTTTACAAACTCTACCCTAGGGTTCTAGTTGAAGAACACTCCTAGTGAAGGTGGGTCTTTTAGACTTAAGGCAAAGTCTAAGGCTTATACTAATGTTCAAGATGACTTCACAAAGTCAAGGGAAGGTAATGAGCTATCCAATGATACAAGGGTCAAGGGAGAGACTTTTCCTTTGGAAGGAGAGAGAGAGAGAGACAACTTGGATGAGAACTAAAAAGTTCCATCACTTGGGGAATAAGTACTTAACAAAGCAATAAACAGATGAGCAAGATGAAATAAGATTAAGACAAGTAAGCTTGCAAATTACAATGAGCAGATACTTCAAATAATACCAATGGTTACAACCGATAGTCAAACATCTTAACAAAGATTTGGGGCACATCTTAACAAATATTGGAACATGATGAAGGTAATTACCACATAAACAAATCACAATTTGAAGATAGGCAAGTCACTGGTTCAAAACATAGTAAATGTAACAACAATGCGCATAGATGATAATCAAACACAGTTAAAATCAGTTTAAACCTCATAATTTTGGAGGGATAAATGAGACAAGATTATGGTGACAACCAAAGGGGGTACCCTAACATGTTAACTAACAAAGGGAAAAAAGATCTCACAAGAAATTCAATCATGCTCAGAGGAATTCAACTGCAAGTAGGATCACAATCACAATAAAGAAGTAAATTTCCACATGGGCAAAATGCATCATAATTTATGGCAACAAGTAATATTTCACATCATATAAAAGTAGACATCATACCAAACACAATGCAAAAAGAATGAGCAAAATAGGATGAAAAATGAGAGAGTTGTGATTATTTGAAGTTTCATGAATTTTAAAGCACAAAACAATATTAACAAATAAAAATAGAAGAAAATGCAAGGGGTGGGAGTTGAACCCACGCCCTCTAGCTTGCAGGAAAGTAACCTGGCCACTAGAGCATACACACACGCGCTATCTAGGTAGAAAAAAAAGTGAAACATGAAAAAAAAATGAAAAGAGGAAAAAACAAAAAGGGTTGATCCTCCTCAGGGATCGAACCCAGGTTCAGGCAATGATAGGCGTGTTTATGGGCAAGTGTTCTACCACTGGGGTGGCTATACATCCGTTGATATAGCCACCCCCATAAATATATATGGCTTGATGTGTTAATTTTCTGGGCACAAAAGGAAGCAAAAACAAGGCAAGTTCACAAATACGTTTTGGTATCAAACTCACTCATTTCTCAATCAAATCAAGTAAACCTTAGATCAATTTTGGGTATTTTTAAACAAGGAAAAGAATGGTCCAGGTAGATTTTTGAAAACATGCCTTGAAATAAAAACACGATAGAAGTTGCTTATGTGGATGAAAGATGCATTTATGAAGCAAATGGACAAACCAATCATGCTATGGTTAGGGAAAAGGCTCAAACACAATTCAAATATCATACATATCATGTTCATGCATTCAAACCAACTGCTTAAGAGGTGCAAGTCCAACTGTCATGTGAGAATGAGGTGAAAATCAAGACATTGCAAGTGAGTTTGTGAGTTTGTAAAACAGGCCAAATTAGAGGTCAAAACAACATATAGAAAGTGTCTATACCAAAAAGAAGTTTACAAACCAAGTGAAATTCAAAAACCTATGACAGCTGCAATGTTGGTGAATTGACATGCATATTCAAAGCCATAGTTCAAATTGCTCATGCTTAAATCAAATTGAATGTCCTCACACACTCCAAATACAACATATATGAAGTTTAAAAAAAGATGAAGTCCAAAATCCAACCTAAATACAAAGTGACTCATGATTTGCAATTTGTGACATAAGTTGCAAAAAGAACAATTTCAAAACAGTTTGACAGTCATGGGGGTATAAACATGTTCTAGCTGCAATCAAGGCCTCATGTTGACAAACATCACACACACACATCATAGATGCATAGAACAATGAGTTATAACTCATAAATTAGGCACTTTGCAAGCAAGAAAGAAATTGGCATATTCATGGTAGGTTTTAGCTCAAAAATGCAGTTGGGAGGTGAAATGAGAAAACAGGTACATATAGATCAAACCAAACATCTACACACATCAAAATCAAGCAAATAGATGAGTTTCAACTCATAAATTAGGCATATGACAGTTGGAGCACAAAATTGGTATGTTGTGGTAGGAGGTATGAAAAGCTGTCTTGGTAAAACTTAGCACAGCAGGTTGTTTTGGCAAGCAAAGAGTTTTGTGTTGAGACAAGCAATATGCACATACCATGAACATGCTAACAAATGAGGATATGCCCTAGAAATAGATGAAAACCTTACCAAACAAAAAATAGCATTTTGGAACTCATGACATACAAAATCAACAACTCAAATATGCAGCCAGCAATATCCATGACAGATTGAGGCAAATGACATCATACACAAATTTCAAATGAGTAAGGCAATGATTTTATGAACATAGATCAAGTAAGCATGGATTGAAACAGAATATAGCATGTTTGTCATCATGATATTTTACAAAGTGCAGTAGTTTGAAGCATGATATGTCAAATAGAACCTTAGACAGATTTTGTGCATAACAATAACATTCACATTCTTGAAATGAATAGGAAAATGAGTTTACAACTTCAAGTTAGGCAAAAACTCATTAAATCAAAGAATGACATGTTGAACCAATATTGGACAACAAAAAGCACACATATCTCATGACAAGCCCTAAAGTTCACACTTCATGTTTCTCACATTTCCACCAAAACAAACATTATGAGCTTGATCAAGTAAGCATTAAACAAATGACTCAGAACAAATGAGATACAAAGTAGTAATCACAACAGCCCAACATACAATTCTTAGTATCATAATAACATAAGAGCACAAACAATAGCCACATTGATTCAAACATGATCAGGGGCAGGGGGAATCTATGAGTAACTTACAAGTCATCTACCCATCCTAATAGTGAGCCAAGATCATAGTTATAGGGCAAGCACACTACTTTTTCAAGTTTGGATCCTAAAACTACCAAATGACCAAAAACTCACTAACAAGTCTAAACATGGTATCAAGACACAAACTTACAATCCAACATCCACATATCATTTACAAATGATAAAATATTTGACAAAACAATCATTATGATCATGGAACTAACATTCTTGACAAAGAAGTATAATAGGGCAGCCATGGTACATTTTCACACAAATCACCATAAAATGACAATACATGACACTGTATGATTTCTAGACAGTTAGAAAATCACATACCTCTTATTGACCAGCCTTGAACAAGCTAAAAAGCTTAGAAACCCAGAGATGCTCCTTCCTTTGCAATGATATGAAGCTTGCTTCCTCTTGAAGCAACAAGACCAAACTTCAAGACAGTTGGAGTTAGGGGATTTCCAGTTGGTTTTCAATGCTTTGGACAGTTATGATATGTCATATGTGAGGTGTGTGGATGCTTAGGATAGCAAGAATCAGCTTGTGCAAGGATTTGGCAAGTTTTGAGGGTGGTGGTCAAACTTTCTTAGTGTGAAAGTTGACCTTTTGCAAAATGGTATTTTTGAGAGGATTGAAGGTATAAACACCTTCTATATTATATTTAGGGTTTGTGTGGATGCTTTTTAGAGGTTTTGAAGTGATGGAACTGGTCTTGAGCAGAGTTTTGCTCAAGACAGTTTTTTGGTGAAAATGGAGGTTTTGAAGATTTTGGAATTCTTGATGAATGAGAGGAGAGTGAGAGCTATGGTTTTTTTGAGATTGCTCTGGTGTCTCTAGACTCATTGAAGAGGCCTCTATTTATAGCTAAACAAGAGTGAGGACAGCCTTGGTCATTTTCCACTTTTGGAGGGAGGTTTGTGAAGTTTTTGAAATATCTTGCCAAGATCTCCATACATCAGTTCCATGGACCAAAGAAGATCAGAAAATCAAGTGGAGAGGTAGACATGAAGTGACTGAGGTGAGCTTAGGGTGTAGGGGACTGCAGCTGCTTCAAGTCATCCAAAAAAGTTTCTCTTTCTTCCTTACATTTGAATATAATAATGCCACGTTGCAACCTACCATCTCTCTCTCTCTCTCTCTCTCTCTCTCTCTCTCTCTCTCTCTCTCTCTCTCTCTCTCTCTCTCTCTCTCCAAACCTTACATTTTCTGCATTTCCTTTTCTCTACACATCTGAATATCATATTGGATCATGATCCAAGGGTTGAGGATGTCTCAAGTTGTGAAAATCTGATTTTTGGGAAGTGTTGGATTGTGGTTTCAAGTGTTGACAGCCCTAACTTTCATAGTGTATAACTTTCTGCTCACACATGCTATTGAGGAGTTCTACCACAATTTAGAAATCCCTTAAGTAGCTCTACAACTTTAATGTTTTGGGAATTTCCAAATTCTTGATGGAACTAGGTTGAAAAACCCTTCAAAGTTTCTGAAAAAACCACTTACAAGTGCTAAATAACTTAGAATTTTTCTAAGTTATTTTCCCTTCAAAAATGAATTTTGCTATAACTCCAATTATATGCATTTTTTGATCATGGACCACTTTGAGGCTTTTGTAGGATTTGTCAATAGATTTCCAATGAGCTTTGAACCACTTCAATTGGATGTGTGGTTGAGGAGTTATGGTCTTGCCCATTTTGAAACCCTAATTCCCGATTTTTGCAATTACTTCTTAACCCTTGATCCAATGGTCATGAAATTTTATGGGGAGGTGTAATATTACATAAGGAACATTTTTGATTCACATCTTGAGGTCAAATTCCTTATTGTTAAAGAGTTGACTTTTCGGTCAACCGTTCGACCGTTCGGTGCCTACCGAGTCGCCCGTTGATGATCCGGACATCCTGAGGACTTGAAACTCTTTGGATGGAATTTACTAAGCCATAGGAACTTAATGGACCAAAATACCACCATTGAAATACTCTTTAAAACAAAAGTCAAACTATGGTTGACTTTTCCTGATCGGAAACCCTAATCGGGTATCTCAAATTGCACTGTTCTCAATCCCCGGGTGACCACCTCAAATTGAATTCATACTTGATCCAATGTATTATCCTTGATCTTGTTTGAATTTTGATCAATCCAAAACATTGATTGATCAAACCACTGAAGCCTCGATTTTGACGGTACAGAACCTTAATTCATCTGCATCTTAACAAAGCTAAACTGAAAATGGGGTAAGGTTAGTTAATCAAACAAATATGATCCTACAATGATGATGAGGATCTAAGGGGTCAAAATTTAGGGTGCAACAGATGCCCCTATTTAAATATCTTCACTAGATGGTGATGAGAGATGACAATCCTCATATAATCGCAGTGAAAGGTATTTAAATATAGCAAACCAGAAATTTTGTCCCTTAGATCCGATGATATGAAAAAGGATAACTGCCAATATGCCATGAATCTAAATGATGTTATATGATACTTGAATGCAAGACAGATGCAGACACACGAGCAAATATAAAAGAACGGCAAAACGACGAGTAACCACTCACGAGGACTCAACACACTGGGGCAAGATTCAAGACAGAGTAAGCAAGATAGTTCAAACATGACTAAAGATGCTGTTCGAGGAAATCTTTCACACAGGGGATACAAATTCCACCAGGGAAGATACCTCTTCAATGGGGAAAGGAGATACGACCCTTACTGGGGATAACCAGATGAGGAAGCCCATCGGGGAAGATGATAATTCTTCACTGGGGAAACGAAAGAAAAGAAGCGCAAACCACACTGGGGAAGGAACCCGCTGGGGATAACTTTGCTGGGGAACAATTCCACTGGGGAAGCAGAACTTCACCAGGGAAAAGATGGAACGAAGACACGAATCTCACTGGGGATGACCAGATGAGAAATTTTCCTATAACGAAGAGTTCAAACGGGATATTCAGGAAAAGGTTAGAAACAAGACCAGATGCGCAGGGGAAACTAGTATCCAGTAGTTCTCCGAGACTCGATTGGAAAAGCAAAAGCTTTAACTAGGGAGACTGGTGACGACCTAGAATAACAAATAGCTTCAAACAGTGCTAGTTTCCACTAGACTTCCTGGGGATATGGTGACAACCAAATCAACAACGGTTTCCAAGAAGTGCTAAATATTACCAGACTTCCTGGGGATATGTGTTGCACCCCAAAATTTGCTCAACCTTTTCTTGCCTGATTTATGTTTCATTGCATGTCATTTGCATAGTTACACCATGTACATAGTTCAATCATTGGCATATCATAGCATAGCATGCATCTAACAAGGGATCAAGGGTGTCTATCAAGAGAAGAGCCTAGCAAGAGGTCTTATCCAAGTATGAGAAGTCATCCAGGCCATCAAGAAGTGATTTGAAATCTTGAGAAGTTTGAGTGTCTACATGTGGGTTTTGCTCCTATCTTGGGGGATATTGAGAATCATCAGTGGGATGTGAAACATGGAATGTGAATATGAGGTGTGTATGGATCTCATGGGGTGCCTAGAGGGCCATATTGGAGGTGAGACAAGTCATTGATTCAAGTATGAGAGCCACAGTTGAGGTGCAGTCAACTAGGGTTTCATCTGGGTCAATCCTAGGTCAATTGAGTAATTGAAGAGCATCAAAGCCTACTTTGAGGTCATGGTATTCATGGATTGGTATGTTGATACATGTGTGGTTTTGTGCCAAGATTAAGCAAAGAAGAATCAAGAATGTGGGAAGTTGCTAAATTAGGGTTTCAGTGCAAATCACCCTGTTTAGTGCCTAAATTCAAAGCCACATAAGTAAAAATACAAGTTTTTAATGGATCTTTGGCCAACATGAAACTTGTATATCATCTCAATACCTTTAATTTGAGTACTAGAAGTCCTCAAGGGGATTTGTAGAACTCAAGTTATGGTTCTTGCAAATTACAGGTCATCAGAGGACTATGAAATTTATCTGTGAAAGTCACTTGACTTCCAAGTAATTTTTTCCCTTCAAGGAGCTTTCAAATGGATTCTTGGTGAACAAGAGATTTGTAGATCTTGACCTTAGCTTTCCATAGAGTACTAGAAGTCTTCAAGGGGATTTGTAGAACTCAAGTTATGATCTTGGCAAGCCAAGGGTATTTTGGGTATTGGTAATTATAGGTCATTTTCAAGCATGGGCCAAAATCTCCAACTTGCAAGCTTCAAATGGAAAATTTTTCAACTAGAAAGTTTCTCAAAATAGGGTTTTAACCTTGACCATGCATCAAGGAGGCTTTGAATTGGCTCATAGGAGAAGTTGGTTTGAGAAATTTTGAAAAGGGAGAAAAGTAAGTCATTTAAAGGCCAAAAAAATGGAATTCTTGGTTTTATGGTCAAACAAGTCCATGTTATATACCAAATTGATCAGAAAAACCATTCCAAGAAGGATGGCAATACCACTTTTTGGATTTGAGGCCAATTTCACAAGGTTCCCTTTTGTACCTTAAGGATGAAGTAACACATCAATACATGGCCATGGGATCAAAAACAAGGAAGATATCACTCCCATTCAATTTAAAATATCATGAGGAGAGAAATTCAAGCCAGATGGTGAGCTAGAACAGAGCAATGCATGACTGTTACATATGAGATTTTCAAAGGGAATGAGATTTTCAATTTCTCATTCAGGTTGTTACAGAAAGTTCTAGAGTGTTCTAACACACTCTATATATTGTATGCAACTGATTCAGATCATTTTTTGGGAAGGATTGAGCCAGAAACAAGAAAGAGCAACTGAATTTTCTTCATTGCATCTCAGAATCGGGTTTGGAGATAGAGGGAATTTCGAGACAAATTGATCATTGGAGAAGCTTTAGAAATGGTTCTTGAGTGATTCTGCAAAAGATTGGAGGTTGAGTCGAGCATTTGCACCTTCTGTTCATCCAGTTTTTCCAGGTTTGTAACTTTCATTTTTTTAGCTTAGATTAGGGGAAATTGATTAGCATTTGATATGTGGTTAGGTTATAGATGTTGTTAGGTTGGATTTAGGCACGAGAATTGGATGATTAGAGACACTTTAGGTTGTGATCAGAATTCTGTTGAGAGGAATATCTTGAGATTCTTGAGGCTTTAGGCATGGCTGAGTGGTTAATTTTGATCCCTGAAGAGTGTAGATGACATTGATGACTTTAATTTTAAGTTTAGTGGTGATCAAGAATTGGATGAATCTCTGCAACTTGGATCGGGTTTGGCTTTAGGGTTAGAATCATTGGAAATGGAGGTCATAATTGGACTCAAGATAAAATTTCGAGTGGGATAGGGTGTTTAGTTGCAAGAATTGATGAGGTTTTGGGATGCCCTCGCCGGAGAAGACGGTGGCGCAAAGCTCATGCCACCGTTTGAGCTTCTCCCTCCATTTTTCAAATGTTTTGGGGACGATGACTCCCAACCCTTAGATCATGCATTGACTTTGACTGAAGACTCCATCCAAGGGCCACGATTGCGTTTCAAAACTGAAGAGAGGGAGTTTAGATGAAACGCTCCATTTCATTTAATTGGCATTGGGTGGGCTGAATGAGTTCTTGCTTTCCACACCCCTGGTTTGGGCCCCAATGAGAAAATACACTGAAATGGATTGCTATTTGCCACGCCTGTTTCTCAATTTCCCTTTTATTTTCTGATTTCTTTTCATGTGGGTTTGGGCTTAGTACTCGCTTGCTACCAACACCCCCTCTTGGGCCCAGGTTTGGATTTTAACTGGATTTTATTGCTATCTGGCACACGCTTTTATCATTTTCTTATTGTTTCTTTCTTTTAATTTTATATTTTGCATATAGTTAGGAATTAATTCACCATAAATAGGAAAATTAGTCTTTTTAATCTAGATTTTTTTCCTGAATTCCTTAGAAGGTTTAAAATTTAATAGTTTTGAAGTTTCATTAATTCATGCATTTTATATTTTATTTGCATTTTTTGTATTTTAATTGGTTTTATTTTCAATATGGTTGACATGTGTTCTTGCTAATTTTATTGTGGATGATTGGTGTTTGATTTTGAGTTGATTCTTTTTGGGCTAGATAGCTTAGAGATGCATGTACCCCTAGTAATTTTCTCATAATTTTGTGAGATAAATTTAGGCTAGTTTGAACATTAAACATTAGGTGTTGTAGAATTAGGGTTTTAGGATGGTACCTTTAGGTTTAGGGCATAGTTTTAGGTCCAAATGAATGGTTAACCCCCTGGTTTTTGTATGAGAGATTTTTAAGAGGTTTAGGAACCCTTAGTAATTTTTTCAGGATTTTACAATCACTTTTGGTATTTTAATTAGATTTAGTTTTAGGACTAACGTCTAGGTTTTTCTGATGAACTAACTTGACTAGTTTAATTCAATAGTTCCCCTTAGATTAGGGTGGTGTTGCTTTTGTGCTTGGATGATCATGAAGACCAATTGAAGATGCTTTGGAGAGATTGAAGGAGCTTGGATTTGAAGATTTCTCATCTTGTGGAGTGCTTGTCAGGAGCTTAGGAAAACTAGGGTTTTAGGAAGAGCATTAGATTAGCTTTGTTTCTTTCTTCAAACATGGAGTATATTGTTCATCTCCATTCAATCAAATGTCATAAATTCCTCTTAAAGAAGTCACATCTCTCCTTTGGAGGGATGAATGGCATGCTGTAAGAGTAGAACTTTGAGGATGCCTTCCTATTACAGTGTTAAGATCTTAATGGCTTCCCTTGGTTGTCACTGAGTTCCTTAACACTTCAACTTGATCTTGTTGAGTGATTCTCCCTAGGAGGTGCTTGTTGAAACTTGGTAAAGAGAAAGTTGTGTGCTTGTTGAAGCTTGTTGAGAATGAAGGTTGTGCTTGTTGAAGCTGGTTGCTTGTTGAAGCTAGGGTTTTGCTGTTTGCTAGATGAAGTCTGGAGCTTGGTGAAGCTTGGTGTTTGTTGAAGATTGAAAGTTTGTTGAAACTTGAAGATTGAAGATTCATGAAGATGAAGGATGTTGCTGTCAACTTCTTTGCTGTTTAATCAACCTGTTGCTGTCAGAGCTGCTGCTTGTGCTATTTGCTGTAGGAGTTTGGTGCTGCTGCTTGGGCTGCCTCCTCTGCTTTGGTTTTTGTTTTCTGTTTTGTTTGTTGGCTTGTGCAGCTTGCCCCCTTAAGGTTTGAAGTGAATGTTGATTCACTTTACCTGTTGTTTTCCCAGGTTCGAGGTTGAGCAGGACTCCCTTGCCTCGCTTGTATTGCTGCATTGCATGCATTTTACTGTATTTGCTTGCTTTCTTTTCTGTTTATCCCCTAGGATCTCTGATTTCCTCTGTGCGGGAGGAAATTATGACAGACATTAGGATTCTTATCCATGCATGACAACATTAGGTTAGTTTTTATTCCCTTTTCAACCCTAGGCTTTTAGGGCTTCTTTCTCTTCTTATCTCAAAACAACTCAAAAATACAGTAATAAGGTTAATCGATGTCGTACGTTACGAGCCTTAAGCTATTTGAGAAAGGGTTGCTGGAGAGCTTCTTTCCAGTAGTTTGGCTGCTTAGTGTGGCACCCTTTGGGTGACACGCGATGTAGTCATTCTCAAATCATAGTCTCTAGTGCGTCAGAGATTGCAAACAAACTAAAAAACACTTCTTTCGTAAAAGATTCAAAACAAACATCAAAGTGTCATTTTTGTCCGCTTGGACTCTTAATCAAGAAAAACCCTTTCATAAGGTAATAAAAAACCAGTCAGACAAGCTTGTGTCTTCCGTAGCCCGAACTACGTTTGCTCTGATCTTTCATGCCGTATAAAAGTACGTAGGCATAGGATGCGATATCCTAGCGAGCAACCTCCCTCTCCTTTCCCGTAGGTAGGCGAACTACGTTGACTCTGATTTCTCGTTCCAGACGGGAATACGTAGGCATAAAGTGCGATACTTTGCCGAGTCATTTTCTTTTCCTTTTAACCCAGACCTTTAGAGTAGATAGAATAACAATCCGTACTAGAAAACAAGCGTGGATCCCGTCGAGTACGGCGGACGTGAGGGGTGCTAATACCTTCCCCTTGCGTAATCGACTCCCGAATCCAGGATTTGGTTGCGATGACCATTCCTTTCCCTCTTCGCGTTAGGTTTTCTCTGAGCGTTTCCTTTCCCTTCTATGGGATAAATAACGCACGGTGGCGACTCTTCTGTCATAGCCGGCGCCGATTTTCGCAGTAGCGACAGCTAGCGACTCTGCTGGGGACTCCAACGGTTCCCTACGCGAGTCAGTCCTAGCGCTTGTTTTCCCGTCGTGGGCTTTGTATGGATTTACTTTTTTGTATTTACTTTCAGCATTATATTATTGTTGTTATGCTGGGTAGGGGTTCAGATTGAAAGATAAGCCGAACCTGGGCTTGAGTGCACCTAGAATTAGTTGTGGAAAGTAGTGGGCGCGTGCATGCTTTGCATGTACTAGTGTCCCGCAAAATTCACGCTCAGACGAGGTTCTTCTGGTTGACTTCTTTTTCAACCCTTTGGGTTGAGGGGGTTGTTGGTTAGTTAGATTGTCGACTCTGGGGACCGATCAATTGGAAGTTGGCTAAGTGAGGCCTCTTCAGGACATGATGATGCCACACCTTCTGGGTATCGTATCACCAGTCTTGAAAGTCTGTGACACCGATGACCGCATAGGATGTCGTACCTTGTGTCAGTTGATAGGACACCTACCTGTGAGAGGGATTGGGGCATGCAGGAAACTTGACCTCCAGACTACCCGGTTTTCTTAATATTGGATCAGTATGTGTGGTTACTTGGGGTTCTTCATCAGGACAGTGTTATAGGTATGTTGAGACCAGGTTGGAGCTTTCTTATAGGTCTGTTGAGATCAAAGTGGAGCATTGTTATGGGTCTGTTGAGACCAGGGTTGAGCAGTATTGTGGGTCTGTTGAGACAGATATTGTGGATGGATCTCTTCAGCAATATATCACTTGATCCCTGTTGCATGTTTGCATATTGCATTGTTGCATACTCATTTTGCATATCATTAACGTGTGTCTGTGCTGCAGGTGCATTTCATACCCTTTGATTCTAGTTGCCCGGATTTCTGTCTGCTGCTATTATGGATACTTTGAAGAAGACTATGGCATACAAGTTGCCTACTCCAAATGTTTCTTCTTTGCTTGGGTTGATGTCTTTAGCTGATGATGATGTGAAGAGAAGCTTCAGGAAGAGTTATGGGAAACTGCTTAGGTTGGTTTGCAAACCATCCACGTAAGAGCTGAACGGATTGTACACGCTTATGCAGTTTTATGATCCCCCGCTGAGGTGTTTTACTTTCCCTGACTTCATTCTGGCTCCGACCATGGAAGAATATGCTGAGGTCTTGGAGTTAACCATTCAGAACAGGCCCTTCATGCATATGGATGCTAAGCCCAAGCTGGAGGATTTGGCTGTTGCTTTGCATTTAGACTCCTCAGAGTTGTTGTTAACCTCGTGGAATGGAGTTTCTGGTTTTTCTCTCAAGTTCTTGGTTGGGAAAGCACAAGAGTATGCCAAGAGTGGCTGTTGGATTGTGTTTAATGCTATCCTTGCTTTGTGTATCTATGGCATTGTACTGTTCCCTAATATGCCTAACTTCGTTGATTTGGATGCATTCCATATATTTGCTTCAGGCAATCCTGTGCCTACACTGATTGGAGACTTCTATCACTCTCTGCATTATAAGAACGAGAATAGGAGGGGCAAGAATGTCTCTTGTTGTGTGCCTTTGTTGTATATGTGGTTTGATAGTCACCTGCCCAAGAAGGGTATCTTTGCTGAGTCTGTAGCTACGGTGGAATGGTCTGAGCGTCTGATGGGGCTTTCTTCAGAAGATGTTATCTGGTTTGATAGGGATTTACTGGGATCTGAGATTATCTACAGTTGCACAGGATATCCTAACGTTCCTCTGATTGGGAGGAAATGGTGCATTAACTACAATCCTTCATTGTTGATCAGGCAATTCGGTTATGCTTTGAGAAGCCCGCCAAAAGAGGATGAAGTGCAGGAATCTCTGTACTTCACAGGTGACCTGAAGGGAGAGTTATTGTCCAAGCTTCAGCATGCTTGGAATAATATCAACAAGAAGGTTAAGTCGTTGTTGGGTAAGAATGATTGTCAAGCCTATGCTCCGTACAAGGTGTGGATCCAAGATAGGATAAAGCAGGCGCTGATGCTGTTTCCTGCAGTGTTACCTCCTGCTCCCCTCGTGGTTGAAGAGCCAACTACTGTGTCTATTGAGAGATATGAACAGGTTGTGAAGGAGAAAGAAGAGCTGATGAAAGTCAACGAGAAGTTGGAAGAAGAGCTAGTGCAACTCAGGAGCGAAAGGAATGAAGCCGTATATTCCTTCGAGCAGCAAACAAAGCTGGTGAACCAGTTAGGTGCGGAACTGACTGAGCAACGAAAGAAGTGTGAACGTTTGGGGATAGATTTCAAGAGCTCTCATGACATGCTGGAGTCTAAGAAGAAAGCACTTGATATAGCCTACCGAGAGATCTCCACGTTCAACAAAACCTGGAATGCTACACTGGCAAATAACAAAGAAAGAGAAGACAAACTGAAGCTGCAGATCTCTGAACTGGAAGATCAGTTGAAGGCTAGCCAGAAAAAGTTTGAAGAAGAGGTTATGCGGAGATACGCCGTTCAGAATTCATTGAACAAAGTTATCAAGCGCAAGAAAGAGTCTACATCCCAGAAGCAAAAGCTAGAGGAGTGCTTTGGGGAGGGTGCTTGGGAGGAATCCATTGGGGATCTCCAGCGCGTTATCAAGCAAAGAGACTCGCTCGTTGAGGGGTTGCTTTCCCAGCCGGATCATCCCAAGACTAAGAGATTGTTAGAGGAGTATCAGGCATATGGTTGCACTTGATTACCTTATGTACTGTTGTATGCTTTATTTGCATTGTGTTGGCCATCACCAGGATTGTTGGTTGAGGTCATGCCTTCTTGTTGTGTACACTCAGTGATATTGTATTTCTGCCTTGTTGGGCTTTTCAGCAATATATGAGATGTTTCTTTCATGAGTGGATCCAAGCTTCTTAGCATTATCACTGCACTGACACTTTGGCACTAGAATCAGGGGTTGATCTCCCTAACGCACAGACACATATTGCATCTGCATATTCATTTTGCATTGCCAGTTACTTGTTGAATCTGTATCTTAGTTCCTACATCTCACAGGTTTTTTCAGGATTGACGACCAAAGAGTCCACCGCTACTCAACCAGAAACAACTGCAAGAAGATAATGGATCAAGTTCAAGTCGAGATGCAGGAAATCTGCGAGAAGTTGACTCTGTTCATGCAAGCTATGGAGAGCATGGCCAAGGGCCAGGAGAATCTTCAGACCTTGGTGCAGCCGCTGCTGACGCGGGCAAACGGAAATGGCAATACTGACCACATTTCTGTTGAAACTCCTCGCCGGGAGGATGAGATACCGGCAGTTGTTACTCCACCTGTTGTGACTGTCAACGGAAACACTGGTACTGGTGCAGGTGCGGGCGCTGGTAATGGCAATGCTGGAAATGGTGGTGATGGGCATGTTGTTAACAACAAAGGCAACATTGTGGATGCCGACCAGGGATTCGGTGACAATGTTGACTTTGGAAACAATGGGTATGGCAATGTCAATCAGGACGGGAACTTCGGGTTCAATAATCAAGGCTTTGGTAATGACGGTTACAGCATCAATCAGGGGTATGGCCATGGTAATGGTGGATTCGGTAATGTGAATAACAACGGCGCTGGAGAATTCCCTTTCAACAATGGTTTTGGACCTGCTAGGGTCAATCTATGGTTCGGCAACCGAGGACAGGGTCCTGTGTTCAATCAGCAAGGATTTGGCTGTAACATGGGCTACGATGGGTATGACAATGACTGGAATGTGGATCACCAGGATGACGCTTTTTCGGGAAGAGGTATGGGACCTGAGGGCCCTATTGACCCTGTTCAGAGGATCAGAATGCTAGAAGAGCAGATGAAAGGTGTGGTTGATCAGAACTCCGCTGGGTTAGATATGACTACTATGGGGTTGGTACCAGGGCTGAGAGTGCCATTAAAATTCAAGGCTCCAACATTCGACAAATACAAAGGGGATACCTGCCCAAAGGTCCATGTACGTTCTTATTATAGAAGGATGTCTGCATATTCCAATGATGAAAGGATGCTCATGCATTTCTTTCAGGATAGCTTATCTGGACCATCGTTGGAATGGTACATGGGATTGGAGCCCACTCAGATTAGAAGCTGGAAGCAGTTGGCTGATGCTTTCGTTATGCATTACAAATACAACAGTGATTTGGCGCCAAACAGAGTTCAGTTGCAGAGTCTGTCGCAGAAAAGTGGTGAAAGTTTCAAGGAGTACACGCAGCGGTGGCGCGATATGGCAGCTAGGGTACATCCTCCTTTGGTTGAAAGGGAGATGAATGACATGTTTGTGGGGGCTTTTACAGGGATGTACTATGACAAGTTACTCAATGTTTCGATGGGTAGCTTCTCCGATATGATCCTTATGGGAGAAAGGATCGAAAATGGAATTAAAATTGGGAAGATTCAGGCAGGTGAATCTACTTCAGCTGGGGGTGCGAGAAAAGCGTTCGGCGGAAGACGACAAGGTGATACAAACGCTGTATTTGGTGGCAGAGGCCGGGGCAGAGGTAGAAATCAGTACAGCCAACCTCAACAAATAGCCAGTGTTACTATTCCAATTCCTCAACAACAACAACAACAACCACAGCAGCAGCAAAGGCAGAATCAGGGTCAGAGAAGGTTCCAGAATGCAAAGCCGAAGAGAGTATTCGATAAGCCTCCATCGACATACGCAGAGCTTCTTCAGACACTGCTGGGTTTAAATTTGGCCGAGAAAAGAACATTGGAACCGCCTACGGGACCGACACTTCCTTATGGGTACAACGCTAGTAAGCTTTGCGAATTCCACTCTGGGGCGCCCGGACATGATGTAGAATCTTGTCATGCTTTCAAGCACAAAGTTCAAGACTTGTTGGACAGTAAAGCCATCAACTTTGGGCAGGTGGGGCCCAATATTGTACAACAGCCTATGCCTAATCATGGGGCAAATGCTACCTTAACAGAAGAAAATTTAAACTTGGTGATGGATGTTAACGAGCTGAAGACACCACTGAGTAAGGTGAAAAGCAGGTTGCTCAGGGGGGAGTATTCCCTGGTTGTGATGAATATTGTTTAGAGTGTTGGACCCAGCCTGAGGGTTGTACTGATTTGAAGCGGGGCATTCAGGCCATGATCGACGAAGGGACCTTGCAATTTGATCGAACTGCGGTTGAGAAGCCTGTGGAGGAATTATGTGATGAGCAGAATGATATTGCAACGGTGACGATCCCGAGGAAGACTATAACGATAACGGCGCGCGCCAGGCGGCCAACTATTACGATTAGCAAAGCAGGGCCCGTTCCCTTTGAGAGTACGAAAGCGGCCCCGTGGACATATGGATTAGAGGCATATTGCAACAGTGAAAAGATTGTGGTGAATAGCCAGCCAGCTGGGGCTGTTGATAATGTCGTTGGAACGAGGGGCATGACCCGTAGCGGAAGGATCTTTACCTCACCTGAAATAGAAGCAGAGAGATGGGCCAAAGGTAAAGCCAAAGTAAGTGAAAGCGGACCTACTCAGTCGAAAGAAAAGGATACGTCACTCAAGGACGTAGAGGAGTTCATGAGACTGATTCGCAAAAGCGACTACAAAATTATTGAGCACCTGCAGCAAACGCCGTCGAAGATTTCTACCTTGTCGTTGTTGTTATGTTCCGAGGCCCACCGGAACGCCTTGATGAAGATACTGGATACGTCATTCGTGCCCCAATAAGTTTCTGTAAATCAGTTAGAAGGGGTAATGGCACATGTCAATGCTGGACATAGCCTGGGTTTTGCAGATTTTGATCTAACACCCAGGGGTTGAGAGCACAACATGGCTTTGCATATATCGGTGGAATGTCGGGGCACCGTAATGTCGCGTGTATTGGTGGATATTGGATCGTCGTTGAACGTATTGCCAAAGAAAGCCATGATGAAGTTGGACATACGGGGAATTATTTGCACGCCCAGCGATTTGGTTGTGAGGGCGTTTGACGGGACAAAAAGATCAGTGTTTGGGTCAATAACATTACCGCTTCAGGTGGGGCCGGAAGTTTTTGATACCGAATTCTACATCATGGTTATTCATCCAGCTTACAGCTGCCTTCTTGGGCGCCCATGGATCCATGCTGCAGGGGCCGTAACGTCCACATTGCATCAGAAGTTGAAGTACATGGTGGGTGATAGTGTTGTTACCGTTTGCGGGGAGGAGGACATTTTGGTCAGTCACCTGTCATCGTTCAGATATGTTGAGGTTGATGGAGAAATACACGAGACACCTTATCAAGCCTTCGAAGGGTTGCGGATTAAAGACAAAGCTCAGGGTTCCAGCAAAATGCCAGAGGTGGCAGTGTCATCCTACAAAGAGGCTCAGGCTTTAGTGCAGACTGGTGAGACTAAAGTCTGGGGGCAGGTACTGGAGATTCCTGTGAAGAATGACAAGTTTGGGCTAGGGTATCGACCGAAGTCGTCAGCGTCATCTTCAGGAGTGCCCAAGTTCAAAGGACCGATCACGATTACGCCAAGCGGGGTGTGCTTTGAGACTATCAACGCTATTTCCGATGCTGAAGACGGAGATAGTGACTGCGATATGGACGCATGGATCAAGCCAAGCGTGCCAGGACAAAGTCTCTGCAACTGGTCCATCCGGGAAACTGACCCAGTGACTCTTAAACAATAATGATTTGTTTTGTCAATTGTTGAATAATCCTATGTCCTGCCCGGGGCATAGTGATTTTACATTAGGGCTACTTAATTATGTGTATTGCACTGTTTTAATCATGAAATAAAGGCATTTTTCATATTCAAATATTGTGATCCCTGTTTTTCTTGTTTTTCTTTAACAATAAATGGCAACATGGTTATTTGCTTTGTTTGCGTTTTGAAGCATTTAACTGTTTCCTTTGCAGGACTAATATTTCAGATGACATCTCCTACGAACCGCCTATGACTCGTTTCGACTTCGAGCACCCGGTATTCCAAGCAGAGGAAGAGATTGTTGAGGATAGCGACTTGCCAGAGGAGCCGACTCGTTTGTTGAAACAGGAAGAGAGGATCATTCTGCCTCATCAGGAGGAAATTGAGATTATCAACTTGGGGTCGGAAGAAGTTGTGAGAAATATCCGTATAGGGGTTGCGCTGCAGAGCGACATCAAGCAAAGGCTGATTGAGATACTGCGAGAGTATAGTGATATATTTGCTTGGTCGTACGAGGATATGCCTGGGTTGGATACGGACATGGTTGTGCACCGTCTGCCGTTGCGAGAGGAATGTCCAACTGTTAAGCAGAAACTCAAAAGAACCAGACCAGACATGGCTGTGAAAATCAAGGAGGAAGTTCAAACACAGTGGGATGCTGGTTTCCTAGCTGTTATAACTTATCCGTCATGGTCGCTAATATAGTACCAGTGCCGAAGAAAGACGGTAAAGTGCGAATGTGTGTAGACTACCGTGATTTGAATAGGGCGAGCCCGAAAGATGACTTTCCACTTCCTCACATCGATGTGCTGGTTGATAACACTGCTCAGTTCTCCGTATTCTCCTTCATGGACGGCTTCTCAGGCTATAATCAGATCAAAATGGCACCAGAAGACATGGAGAAGACTACCTTCATTACTCCCTGGGGAACATTTTGCTACAAAGTGATGCCCTTCGGACTGAAGAACGCTGGGGCAACATATCAACGTGCTATGACGACTCTCTTTCATGACATGATGCACAAAGAGATCGAGGTTTATGTTGATGATATGATTGCCAAATCCCATACGGAGGAGGAGCATTTGGTTAATCTGCTGAAACTGTTCAAAAGACTTAGGAAGTTCAGGCTGAGACTGAACCCTAACAAGTGCACCTTTGGGGTGAGATCGGGTAAACTGCTGGGGTTTATTGTGAGCGAGAAGGGAATAGAGGTTGATCCTGCAAAGATAAAAGTTATACAAGAAATGCCGATGCCTAAAACAGAAAAAGAAGTGTATGGGTTTTTAGGGAGGTTGAACTACATTGCTCGGTTCATATCTCACCTAACTGCGACATGCGAGCCGTTATTCAAGTTGTTGAAAAAGGATCAGGTGTTGACCTGGAATGAAAATTGTCAAAAGGCGTTCGACAAGATAAAAGAATACTTGTAGGAACCTCCTGTTTTGATACCCCCAGTGGCCGGGAGACCTTTGATTATGTATTTGACAGTTCTTGAGGAAAGTATGGGTTGTGTTCTCGGTCAACACGACGAGACCGGACGTAAAGAGCATGCGATCTACTATTTGAGTAAGAAGTTTACCGAATGTGAGTCCAGATACTCAATGCTCGAGAAGACGTGTTGCGCGCTAGCCTTGGCCGCCAAACGTTTGAGGAAATACATGCTGAATCATACAACCATGCTAATTTCAAAGATGGATCCAATCAAATATGTGTTTGAGAAGCAAGCACTCTCCGGAAGAATTGCCCGATGGCAGATGGTGTTAACAGAATACGATATCCAATATGTCTCGCAAAAGGCTATTAAAGGTAGCGTTCTGTCAGAGTACCTCGCTGAGCAGCCGGTTGAGGACTACCAATCGATGAGGTTTGATTTTCCTGACGAGGATATCATGTACCTGAAAATGAAAGATTGTGAAGAACCGTTGCCGGACGAAGGACCAGAGTTGGGTTCCAAATGGCAGTTGATATTTGACAGAGCTGTAAATTCCTAAGGTAGCGGAATAGGTGCAATTATCACTACGCCTCAGGGGTCGCACATCCTATTTACTGCCCGATTGACCTTTCCTGTTACTAATAATGAGGCTGAATATGAGGCTTGCATCATGGGTCTGGAAGAAGCCATTGATTTGCGAATCAAGAACCTGGATGTATACAGAGACTCAGCTCTAGTGGTGAATCATATTAAAGGAGAATGGGAGACACGTCAACCCAATTTGATACCCTATATGAATTATGCGAGGAGATTGTTGCCTTTCTTTGACAAGGTGGAATTGCATCACGTACCGCGAGTAGAAAATCAAATGGCTGACGCCCTGGCGACATTGTCTTCAATGTATAAAGTTAACTTCTGGAACGAGGCTCCCCGGATTGTTATCTCTCGGTTTGATAGGCCTGCATTCATATTTGCCATTGACGAGGCTCCTGATGGTAAACCCTGGTATTTTGACATCCAGAACTTCCTGAAGAACAAGGAATATCCGGCTGGGGAATCCAGTCGAGATCAGAAAACTCTCAGGAGATTGGCCGGCAATTTCTATCTGAACTCGGACGGTGTCCTATACAAAAGAAACCACGACTTGGTGTTGCTACGTTGTGTAGACGAGAAAGAGGCGAAGTTACTCATGGAAGAGATACATGAGGGTACATTTGGTACACATGCTGGTGGGCATGCTATGACGAGAAAACTGCTGCGGGCAGGTTATTACTGGCTGACTATGGAAACAGACTGTTTCAAGTTTACAAAGAGGTGTCATAAATGCCAGATTTATGCGGACAAAATCCATGTGCCTCCAAGTCCTCTGAATGTGATGTCATCACCGTGGCCTTTCTCGATGTGGGGGATCAACATGATTGGCAAGATTGAGCCTAAGACATCAAACGGACACCGGTTCATTTTGGTGGCAATCGATTACTTCACCAAATGCTTGGAAGCAACATCATATGCTAATGTCACCAAACAAGTGGTAGCCAGATTTATCAAACGAGATATTATCTGCAGATACGAATCCCTGAGCGGATTATCACCGACAATGGTTCAAATTTGAATAATAAAATGATGAAAGAGCTGTGTCAGAATTTTAAAATTGAGCATCACAACTCTTCTCCTTACCGGCCCAAGATGAATGGCGCTGTCGAAGCGGCCAATAAGAACATAAAGAAGATTGTTCAGAAGATGGTTGTGACGTATAAGGACTGGCACGAGATGCTACCTTTCGCTTTGCACGGTTATCGTACGACAGTACGCATATCAACCGGGCAACCCCTTTCTCATTGGTATACGGGATGGAGGCGGTGTTACCGTTGGAGGTCGAGATTCCTTCCCTGAGGGTTTTACGTGATGTCTAACTCGACGAGGCAGAATGGGTTAAAGATAGACTGAATCAGCTCAGCTTAATGGATGAGAAGAGACTGGCTTCTCTAGCGTACGGTCGGTTATATCAGAGCCGGATGAAGAAAGCTTATGACAAGAAGATGTGCCCTCGAAGCTTTCAGACGGGCGATCTTGTTTTGAAAAAGATTCTTCCACCACAATCAGATCACATGGGCAAGTGGACTCCCAATTACGAAGGTCCCTACATTGTCAAAAAAGTCTTCTCTGGAGGAGCCTTGTTACTATCCACCATGGATGGTGAGGACTTTACGTCTCCTGTGAATTCGGACGCAGTTAAAAAATACTTTGCTTGAAAGTGACCCGCTGGACAGTAAAAAGAGAGTCCAGGCAAAAATGGGGCATCCCGGCGAACCATAAAAAATGAATAAAAGGTTCGGGCAAAAGTTAGGGATAAAATTGAAAAGATGTACACCCGTGAAGTCGAAAACCTGAAAAGGGCGACTTTGGCAAAAAAGGGTATCCCGGTGAATTGAAAACCCGCAAAGGGCGGTTCACGCAAAAGTTAGGGATTGAAAAAGCAAATGACTGCGGTTCGGATTTGATACGGCATTGCTTAGTGGTTTGGGAGTACCTGGGGGCCGTCTATCCAAAAACAATCTCTTCCGAAGATCGAGTACCGGGAAAACGCAGAGTCAGGCGAGTCATAGGAGGATCAGCTCATGGTGTTTGTCCGTACCACGTTGCCGACATGTATACAAATATTGTTTTGTATTTTTCTTTATGCTTCTTGTGCATATATTTAGGTGTGGTTGTGCGTAACTTCCTCTTTTCAGGAGTTGCATCCAATGTACAAAACTTTGCCTATTCAGAGGACCGTTATCAATAAAACATGTTATTCAGTACTTGATGCTTGTTCTTTACTGTTTTGTTTGTGAAAGACGCCGATGTTTTTGGTAAACTTGCACTTACATAATCTTGTTGGCCCTTGCCAATAATTGCAAAAACTTCGAATTGACTGAAGTAATGTCACAGATTCTAACCCGGATAGATTCTGTTGTATAGGCCTGTTTTGTCTCGTTTGTGTTTTGCAGGGTTCCTACCTTTGGAGCAAACGGTCAGGAATTGTATTCCCCATCCTAGGTCGCTTGACGTAAGACCTGACTCCAGTTGATGTCATTCCTCAGCTAGTCGCAGCTTATCCCCAGAGAGTTGAAATGACATTTATCACTTCCCGAAGGAGGGAATTATTCTCCCCAGGAGAGTATTCTCATGGAAAGCCGTCCATAGGATTAACACCAGCAAGTCAAAATCAATGTCCCTGCAGAAGTTGCGCTCCTCAGCGAATCGAAGATGTGCACGTTCAATCTCCAGCATGGGAGGTTCCCCCAATAGTCAACCAAGTCGTTGGTTCGAAAGGTTTATATCCGCGAAGGATGGTTTTCTTGCTCCCCACAGGTAGTCATGCCATTGACAGGATGTTGATCCTCAGCGGAGTGGTAACTCTGAATGTGTAAACTGTGCCCAGACAGTGTGCATTGCCCAGAAGTGTCGCTTCTTCCCCAGCTAAGTTTGTTCACCAGCAGGGTGTTTGTTCTTTCCTCCCAGTGGAAATTGATGTTTAATCTCTCCCCGACAAAGTTGGTTGTGTTTCCGGCATTTATTTTACCGGAATACCTTATGATACTTGTTCTCCCCAGCGGAGTTGGCTTTATCCTCAGCATTCATGTTGTTGAGACATCATTATCAAAGTGGACCTGGCAGCTTGAGCCTGCATTTGCATCTGCATATATCGTCATATTTGCATCTACTCAAACGCGTAGCATTTCCGTGCCGTACAGAGCATTACGCCAGTTTCAAACATACGCATTTTGAAACATAAATCAGGTTGGTTAACCTTTTTGCTTTCAGGTGTGTTTTCTCAGCAGGAGTGTGGAGTTCTAGCTCAGATCTATTACCAGGTATTCGAGGTCTCGCCGTGAGACGTGTGATGATACGGTTCATCTTACTTGTTTTCCCCGAGCAGAGTTACTTGGTTAAGTTTCTCTTTGTCCCCGAGCAGAGTTATTTGTTTAAATTTCTCTTGTTTTCCCCGCCAGAGTTGCTTGTTGAAATTTCTCTTATCCGGCCCGCAGATTATTTTCTTCAAATTTGCTGTTACGTCAGCATCAAAAGGGTTTCATGAATCAATTTCAGAAGCTGCCGCCAGTTATCGAAACAGGCGTCCGGCAATTGGGTTCCCAATACCCCCCGTAGAGTCCTCCTCAAAGTCGCTGTCACGTCAGTGCTAAAAGGTTTGTGGGTGAGACCAATGGAGTTAACTACTGTAGAGGTAAGCCGAGAAACTGTATTCAGAGTACCCTCCCGTATGGATAAACGGATGTATTTTCCTACTGGTTGACAGAGATATTTCCCTGGAAATCACCAAAATTCTATTGCCTATGTTGATAGGAGTTCCTCATGTTGACGAGATATGAGTCCTGACGGGGACAATTTATTCCTGTATTGACAGGATTTCGCCGTGTTGACGGAATGCGAAGTCCTAACGTGGACAGATTTATGTCCTCGTGTTGACAAGATGTGCTAGTCCTGACGTGGGCATATTTGATTTCTCCGTGTTAACGGAATGGGGAGTCTTGACGTGGACAAAATTGATTACTCTTTATGTTGACGAAATGGTGTCCTGATGTGGACCATTTATCCCCAGCAGATATCTTTCTTCGTATTGGCGAAATGTGAGTCCTAATGTGGACAATTTATTCCTAACGTGGACAATTTATTCCTAACGTGGACAGTTTATTCTTAACATAGACAATCTATTCCTGACGTGGACGATTTATTCCTATGTTGATAGGATCTCCTCGTGTTGACGAGATGCTGACAACTCATCCCCAGCGAAGTCGCCGGGATTTCTCCGTGTTGACGGAATGTGGCGTCCTAACGTGGACAAAATTTTGTTCCTATGATAGGACTTCTCCGTGTTGATGGAATGTGGAGGCCTAACATGGACAAGCTTATGATAGGATTTCTCTGTGTTGACGGAATGTGGAGTCCTAACGCGGACAAAGTTTATGATGGATCTTTCTTCGTGTCGACGAAGTATGCGTCCTAACGTGGACAAAGTTTTGCTCTTGTTGAGGGGATTTCTTCGTGTTGACGAAAAAAGCGTCCTAACATGGACAAAGTTCTATTCCGGTGTTGTTAAGATTTCTTCGGGTTGACGAAATGTGAGTCCTGACGTGGACAAATTTGTATTTATTCGTGATTTGGCGAAATTTGGGTCCAGATGTGGACAAGGTTACTCCCGTGACGACAGAATCTCTATTCGTGTTGACTAATTTGTTTCTCTTCTTGTGTTGACAAGGTTAGCCCAGTTGTGGACGGAAGGGTTTTTGCAATAATTGCTTAGTACCTGCGGCGTTACATAGGTGGTTGAAGGTGAAAACAGAATTATTACCAGATGTTTGATCAGTTGTTGTCGTGACAACCAGATTCAGTTGGTGGATGTCGTTCCCCAAACGGCGGGGCAGTTTATTTTTGCGGTTGGCAAATTTCCAGGTTTCTTGGTATTCAACCGTCTCGTACCTCGATTGTTTGAAGGTCGTTCGCTCTTCACCCAGTCGGGTCCAAGCCGTTTGAATAGGGGCAGCTGTTGCACCCCAAAATTTGCTCAACCTTTTCTTGCCTGATTTATGTTTCATTGCATGTCATTTGCATAGTTACACCATGTACATAGTTCAATCATTGGCATATCATAGCATAGCATGCATCTAACAAGGGATCAAGGGTGTCTATCAAGAGAAGAGCCTAGCAAGAGGTCTTATCCAAGTATGAGAAGTCATCCAGGCCATCAAGAAGTGACTTGAAATCTTGAGAAGTTTGAGTGTCTACATGTGGGTTTTGCTCCTATCTTGGGGGATATTGAGAATCATCAGTGGGATGTGAAACATGGAATGTGAATGTGAGGTGTGTATGGATCTCATTGGGTGCCTAGAGGGTCATATTGGAGGTGAGACAAGTCATTGATTCAAGTATGAGAGCCACAGTTGAGGTGCAGTCAACTAGGGTTTCATCTGGGTCAATCCTAGGTCAATTGAGTAATTGAAGAGCACCAAAGCCTACTTTGAGGTCATGGGATTCATGGATTGGTACATGTGTGGTGTTGTGCCAAGGTTAAGCAAAGAAGAATCAAGAATGTGGGAAGTTGCTAAATTAGGGTTTCAGTGCAAATCACCCTATTTAGCGCCTAACTTCAAAGCCACATAAGTAAAAATACAAGTTTCCAATGGATCTTTGGCCAACATGAAACTTTTATATCATCTAAATACCTTTAATTTTAGTACTAGAAGTCCTCAAGGGGATTTGTAGAACTCAAGTTATGGTTCTTGCAAATTACAGGTCATCAGAGGACTATGAAATTTATCTGTGAAAGTCACTTGACTTCCAAGAAATTGTTTCCCTTCAAGGAGCTTTCAAATGGATTCTTGGTGAACATAAGAGTTGTAGATCTTGATCTTAGCTTTCGATAGAGTACTAGAAGTCCTCAAGGGGATTTGTAGAACTCAAGTTATGATCTTGGCAAGCCAAGGGTATTTTGGGTATTGGTAATTATAGGTCATTTTCAAGCATGGGCCAAAATCTCCAACTTGCAAGCTTCAAATGGAAAATTGTTCAACTAGAAAGTTTCTCAAAGTAGGGTTTTAACATTGACCATGCATCAAGGAGGCTTTGAATTGGCTCATAGGAGAAGTTGGTTTGAGAAATTTTGAAAAGGGAGAAAAGTAAGTCATTTAAAGGCCAAAAAATGGAATTCTTGGTTTTATGGTCAAACAAGTCCATGTTATATACCAAATTGATCAGAAAAACCATTCCAAGAAGGATGGAAATACCACTTTTTGGATTTGAGGCCGATTTCACAAGGTTCCCTTTTGTACCTTAAGGATGAAGTAACACATCAATACATGGCCATGGGATCAAAAACAAGGAAGATATCACTCCCATTCAATTCAAAATATCATGAAGAGAGAAATTCAAGCCAGATGGTGAGCTAGAACAGAGCAATGCATGACTGTTACATATGAGATTTTCAAAGGGAATGAGATTTTCAATTTCTCATTCAGGTTGTTACAGAAAGTTCTAGAGTGTTCTAACACACTCTATATATTGTATGCAACTGATTCAGATCATTTTTTGGGAAGGATTGAGCCAGAAACAAGAAAGAGCAACTGAATTTTCTTGATTGCATCTCAGAATCGAGTTTGGAGATAGAGGGAATTTCGAGACAAATTGATCATTGGAGAAGCTTTAGAAGTGGTTCTTGAGTGATTCTGCAAAAGATTGGAGGTTGAATCGAGCATTTGCACCTTCTGTTCATCCAGTTTTTCCAGGTTTGTAACTTTCATTTTTTAGCTTAGATTAGGGGAAATTTATTAGCATTTGATATGTGGTTAGGTTATAGATGCTGTTAGGTTGGATTTAGGCACGAGATTTGGATGATTAGAGACACTTTAGGTTGTGATCAGAATTCTGTTGAGAGGAATATCTTGAGATTCTTGAGGCTTTAGGCATGGCTGAGTGGTTAATTTTGATCCCTGAAGAGTGTAGATGACATTGATGACTTTAATTTTAAGTTTAGTGGTGATCAAGAATTGGATGAATCTCTGCAACTTGGATCGGGTTTGGCTTTAGGGTTAGAATCATTGGAAATGGAGGTCATAATTGGACTCAAGATGAAATTTCGAGTGGGATAGGGTGTTTAGTTGCAAGAATTGATGAGGTTTTGGGATGCCCTCGCCGGAGAAGAAGGTGGCGCAAAGGTCATGCCACCGTCTGAGCTTCTCCCTCCATTTTTCAAATGTTTTGGGGACGATGATTCCCAACCCTTAGATCATGCATTGACTTTGACTGAAGACTCCATCCAAGGGCCACGATTGCGTTTCAAACCTGAAGAGAGGGAGTTTAGATGAAACGCTCCATTTCATTTAATTGGCATTGGGTGGGCTGAATGAGTTCTTGCTTTCCACACCCCTGGTTTAGGCCCCAATGAGAAAATACACTGAAATGGATTGCTATTTGCCACGCCTGTTTCTCAATTTCCCTTTTATTTTCTGATTTCTTTTCATCTGGGTTTGGGCTTAATACTCGCTTGCTACCAACACCCCCTCTTGGGCCCAGGTTTGGATTTTAACTGGATTTTATTGCTATCTGGCACACGCTTTTATCATTTTCTTATTGTTTCTTTCTTTTAATTTTATATTTTGCATATAGTTAGGAATTAATTCACCATAAATAGGAAAATTAGTCTTTTTAATCTAGATTTTTTTTCATGAATTCCTTAGGAGGTGTAGAATTTAATAGTTTTGAAGTTTCATTAATTCATGCAATTTATATTTTATTTGCATTTTTTGTATTTTAATTGGTTTTATTTTCAATATGTTGACATGTGTTCTTGCTGATTTTATTGTGGATGATTGGTGTTTGATTTTGAGTTGATTCTTTTTGGGCTAGATATCTTAGAGATGCATGTACCAATAGTAATTTTCGCATAATTTTGTGAGATAAATTTAGGCTAGTTTGAACATTAAACATTAGGTGTTGTAGAATTAGGGTTTTAGGATGGTACCTTTAGGTTTAGGGCATAGTTTTAGGTCCAAATGAATGGTTAACCCCCTGGTTTTTGTATGAGAGATTCTTAAGAGGTTTAGGAACCCTTAGTAATTTTTGTAGGATTTTACAATCACTTTTGGTATTTTAATTAGATTTAGTTTTAGGACTAACTTCTAGGTGTTTCTGATGAACTAACTTGACTAGTTTAATTCAACAGTTCCCCTTAGATTAGGGTGGTGTTGCTTTTGTGCTTGGATGATCATGAAGACCAATTGAAGATGCTTTGGAGAGCTTGAAGGAGCATGGAGTTGAAGATTTCTCATCTTGTGGAGTGCTTGTCAGGAGCTTAGGAAAACTAGGGTTTTAGGAAGAGCATTAGATTAGCCTTGTTTCTTTCTTCAAACATGGAGTATATTGTTCATCTCCATTCAATCCAATGACATAAAGTCATCTTAAAGAAGTCACATCTCTCCTTTGGAGGGATGAATGGCATGCTGTAAGAGTAGAACTTTGAGGATGCCTTCCTATTACAGTGTTAAGATCTTAATGGCTTCCCTTGGTTGTCACTGAGTTCCTTAACACTTCAACTTGATCTTGTTGAGTGATTCTCCCTTGGAGGTGCTTGTTGAAACTTGGTAAAGAGAAAGTTGTGTGCTTGTTAAAGCTTGTTGAGAATGAAGGTTGTGCTTGTTGGAGCTGGTTTCTTGTTGAAGCTAGGGTTTTGCTGTTTGCTAGATGAAGTCTGGAGCTTGGTGAAGCTTGGTGTTTGTTGAAGATTGAAAGTTTGTTGAAACTTGAAGATTGAAGATTCATGAAGATGAAGGATGTTGCTGTCAACTTCTTTGCTGTTTAATCAACCTGTTGCTGTCAGAGCTGCTGCTTGTGCCGTTTGCTGTAGGAGTTTGGTGCTGCTGCTTGGGCTGCCTCCTCTGCTTTGGTTTTTGTTTTCTGTTTTGTTTGTTGGCTTGTGCAGCTTGCCCCCTTAAGGTTTGAAGTGAATGTTGATTCACTTTACCTGTTGTTTTCCCAGGTTCGAGGTTGAGCAGGACTCCCTTTCCTCGCTTGTATTGCTGCATTGCATGCATTTTACTGTATTTGCTTGCTTTCTTTTCTATTTATCCCATAGGATCTCTGATTTCCTCTGTGCAGGAGGAAATTATGACAGACATTAGGATTCTTATCCATGCATGACAACATTAGGTTAGTTTTTATTCCCTTTTCAACCCTAGGCTTTTAGGGCTTCTTTCTCTTCTTATCTCGAAACAACTCAAAAATACAGTAATAAGGTTAATCGATGTCGTACGTTACGAGCCTTAAGCTATTTGAGAAAGGGTTGCTGAAGAGCTTCTTTCCAGTAGTCTGGCTGCTTAGTGTGGCACCCTTTGGGTGACACGCGACGTAGTCACTCTCAAATCATAGTCTCTAGTGCGTCAGAGATTGCAAACAAACTAAAAAACACTTCTTTCATAAAAGATTCAAAACAAACATCAAAGTGTCATTTTTGTCCGCTTGGACTCTTAATCAAGAAAAACCCTTTCATAAGGTAATAAAAAACCAGTCAGACAAGCTTGTGTCTTCCGTAGCCCGAACTACGTTTGCTCTGATCTTTCATTCCGTATGAAAGTACGTAGGCATAGGATGCGATATCCTAGCGAGCAACCTCCCTCTCCTTTCCCGTAGGTAGGCGAATTACGTTGACTCTGATTTCTCGTTCCAGACGGGAATACGTAGGCATAAAGTGCGATACTTTTCCGAGTCATTTTCTTTTCCTTTTAACCCAGACCTTTAGAGTAGATAGAATAACAATCAGTACTAGAAAATAAGCGTGGATCCCGTCGAGTACGGCGGACGTGAGGGGTACTAATACCTTCCCCTTGCGTAATCGACTCCCGAATCCAGTATTTGGTTGCGATGACCATTCCTTTCCCTCTTCGCATTAGGTTTCTCTGAGCGTTTCCTTTCCCTTCTATGGGATAAATAACGCACGGTGGCGACTTTTCTGTCATAGCCGGCGTCGATTTTCGCAGTAGCGACAATATGGTGACGACCAAATCAAAGTTCCAATCACCATTGAGAATTCCAAACAATGTTGTTAGAACAACAGGACTCTGGCTGGGGAAGTTGGTAACAATCAACTTTCAACACTAATAACGATTAGTTTTCAAGCAATGCCAGTAACCACTGGATTTAGAGGAGACTAGTGATGACCAAATCAGAATATACCAATAACAATTGGTTCTGGATAATGCTAGTAACCACTAGACTTCCAAACGAGGCTAGTGACCACTGGACTTATAGAGATTGGTAATAACCGAATCAAGGGGTATCAATAACAATTGGGTCTGAAGGTAGTACTAGTAACGACTGGGTTCAGAAAGACTGGTAATAATCAAATCAACGGGTACCAATAACAATTGGATTTGAGGGTGATGCCAATAATCATTGGATTTTTAGGGAATTTTGGTATCGACCGACTCCAATGTCAATGACCATTGGTTTTTAGAGGGCAATACTAGTAACCACTAGATTTTTAGCCAGATTGGTGAAAACCAAATCACAGGGACTCCAATAACAATTGGTTCGCTTTATAACAGAATCAGTAACAACTGGGTTTGGAAAAAGTTGTTGGTGACGACCAAATCACGGTACCAAACGTAATTAGTTCTGAACGTGTGCTAGTGACCACTAGTCTTTCAAAGTTTGTTGGTGACGACCAAATCGAAGATGAAAATTGGTAACAACCCCCTGTTGGTATAAATTGGATATTGCTAGTCACTACTAGCTTCCCAGGGAAGATAAGGAAACCCCAGGATGTCAACTTTGAAGCGAACTTGTTACAACAGATCAAAGATAATGGTAACAACCGAAGGATCTCAAAGGCGACAGCCAAACAAGAAATGCAAACAAATGCGTATGCTGGCATGATGATGTATGTAAAATGCAAACCGACCCGCAGGAACAAAGGAAAGCAAAAACATAGAAAGAACTCGTCACGCTGAGTTTCAAAACGCCTCAAGTCAGGCGACACTTTCTTCTTTGGTGTAGATAACGATCTTTTTCAATAATATCCTCGTAATTCTGCAGAGAAGAAGTCTTGACTTAAGAGCCAGAATTGTTGTCGGGCACATCTAGCTTGATCAAAGAGAACAGCAAACGTCCACAACTTTGGAAACTGTGTAATATCCTCAGATTACCTCTAGAACTCTTCAATCGTTTTGTCGAATTGTGTTTTCTTTTTAAAACAAGACTTAAGTTTTTCAAAACACTTTGCTTTCAAGAAAATTTTTATTAACAAATAAGTGCAATTGCATAACAAAAACAGAGGATCATAACAATGATTTGGCCAAAAAATGATCTTATTGATAGACAAGAACTTTACAAAGGGTAAATCCTTGGGAACTTTATAAGTTTGAAAAATGGTAAACAGAAAAGGTTACAGAATCCCATAATAATCCGGTCCTTTTAACTGTCAGTTTACTTACTTTGCTGCTTCTGACGAGAATGACAGGCGTTGATCTTTCTTCTGATATCTTGCACAAGACTCTGCCCCGGCGTTTGCCAGCTTTCAAACATTAGGCTTTCATCTTGTTGAAGAACTGAAATCTCCTTTCTAGGTCTTCTGTTTCAGGCGTAGTATTTTCTCACTGCGTTTGACTTGATGGGATACTTGAGTTGTTCGCCATCCATAGTTTCGAAAATTAGAGATCCTCCGGAGAAAACAGTCTTTACAACGAAAGGGCCGTCATAGTTGGGCATCCATTTGCCACGCATATCCTTTTGAGTTGGCAGGATCTTTCTAAGCATAAGCTTTCCTTCCCTATACTCTTTGGGACGAACCTTTTTGTTGAATGCTCTGATCATCCTTTGTTGATAGACTTGATTGTGACACATGACCGTCATTCTTTTCTCATCAATGAGGTTCAACGAGTCGAATCTTTCTTTTATCCATTTGTCTTCATCAAGCTTTGCTTCCGTCAAGATCTTCAAGGAAGGTATTTTGACTTCAATGGGTAACACAACGTCCATCCCATACATTAAGGAGAAAGGGGTTACCCCTTTCGAAATGCGCATTGATGTTCGGTATCCGTGCAAAGCAAATGGTAGCATCTCGTGCCAATCTTTGTAAGTTACGACCATCTTTTGTATTATCTTTTTGATGTTTTTGTTTGCAGCTTCAACTGCACCATTCATATTAGGTCTGTAAGGAGACGAATTGTGATGTTTGATCTTGAAATCGTCACAAAGTTCCTTCATCGTTTTATTATTCAGATTCGACCCATTGTTAGTGATGATTTGGTTAGGGATACCATATCGGCAGATGATCTCTTTTTGATGAAGCGAGCAACCACTTGCTTTGTCACGTTTGCATATGACGCTGCTTCCACCCATTTGGTGAAGTAATCGATTGCGACAAGGATGAAGCGATGGCCGTTGGAAGCCTTTGGCTCTATTGCCCCAATCATATCTATGCCCCGCATTGCAAAAGGCCAAGGGGATGTCATCACATTGAGAGGATGTGGAGGGACATGCACTTTATCAGCATAGACTTGACATTTATGACATCTTCGAGCGAAGAGTATGCAGTCTGTCTCCAAAGTTAACCAGAAGTAGCCTGCTCTTAAGATTTTCTTAGCCATGGCGTGGCCATTCTCATGGGTGCCGAAGGTTCCTTCGTGTACTTCGGTCATTATGAGATTCGCCTCATTTTCATCGACACATCGGAGTAAAACCATGTCATGATTTCTTTTGTACAAGGTACCATTGCTGATGAAGAATTTAGATGACAATCTTCGTATTGCTCTTTTATCAATTGTGGACGCGTCAGCGGGATACTCTTGGTTTTGGAGAAAATTCTTGATATCATGAAACCACGACTTCTCATCGGATTCTTCATCTATTGCCATGACGTATGCGGGTACTGTCCTTCTTTCGATGCAGATCAGAGGTGCCTCGTTGACAAACTGGACCTTCCACATTGATGCCATCATAGCTAGTGCATCGGCAATGTGATTTTCTGCTCTTGATACATGCTTGAAGGTAATTTCATCAAAATATTCGGCCATCTCCAAGATATGGGTCTTGTAAGGGATCAACTTTTCATCTCTGGTTTCCCATTCTCCTTTGAGTTGGTAGATCACTAACGCGGAATCACCAATTACTTCCAAGATTTTGATGCGGAGATCGATGGCGGCTTCATACTCAGCTATGTTGTTTGTACATGAGAAACAAAGCCGGGCCGTGACGGCAGTGTACCCTCCAGTTGGATTTTTCAACACAGCTCCGACACCATGTCCATTCTTGTTCGACGCTCCATCAAACATCATTTCCCAGCGGGATCCAGGCTCGGGACCTTCTTCCGGACCAGGCTCTGGTTTTGTGCGCTGAATATACATCACATCTTCATCAGGAAAATCAAACTTGAGTGGTTGATAATCCTCCATGGGATGCTCTGCGAGGTGTTCTGACAAGACACTTCCTTTGATAGATTTCTAAGCCACATATTGGATATCGTACTCTGATAAGAGCATATGCCATCTGGCTAATCTTCCTGTTTGAGCTGGCTTTTCAAAGATGTACTTGATGGGGTCCATCTTAGAAATCATCATTGTTGTGTGACAAATCATGTACTGCCTCAAACATTTGGCGGCCCATGCTAACGCACAACAGGCTTTTTCCAGGGGAGAGTAACGACTCTCGCAATCAGTGAACTTCTTGCTTAGATAATAGATTGCGTGTTCTTTCTTCCCTGACTCATCGGTCTGACCTAAGACATAGCCCATTGAATCTTCTAGTACCGTTATATACATGAACAAAGGCCTTCCGGGTATAGGAGGAATCAATACCGGCGGTTCTTGTAAGTACTGCTTGATTTTCTCAAATGCGGCCTGGCAGTTTTCATTCCATACCACTGTTTGATCTTTTCGTAATAACTTGAAGATCGGTGTGTAGGTGGGATTCAGATTGGAGATGAATTTGGAGATGTAATTCAGACGTCCGAGGAAGCCTCTGACTTGTTTCTCTGTTTTGGGAGCAGGTATCTCCTGGATTGCTTTAACCTTGTCGGGGTCTACTTCAATTCCTTGTTGATTAACGATGAAACCAAGTAACTTGCCTGAGCGAACTCCGAAGGTGCATTTTGCTGGATTTAATCTCAGTTGATACTTCCGGAGCCTCTCGAATAGCTTCAGCAGATCATCCAAGTGGTCTTCTTCACTTTGGGATTTTACGATCATGTCATCCACGTATACTTCGATTTCTTTGTGCATCATATCATGAAAGAGTGTGACCATAGCTCTCTGATACGTTGCCCCTGCGTTCTTCAAACCAAAAGGCATGACCTTATAACAATAGGTACCCCAGGGTGTGATGAAGGTTGTTTTCTCCATGTCATCTGGATCCATTTTTATCTGGTTATAACCAGAAAATCCGTCCATGAATGAGAATACTGCAAAGCTTGCCGTGTTATCCACCAGAGTGTCAATGTGTGGTAGACGGAAGTCGTCCTTCGGACTCACTTTGTTTAAATCCCTGTAGTCGACGCACATTCTGACCTTGCCATCCTTCTTCGTGACTGGTACAATGTTTGCTACCCATTCTGGATACTTGGATACTGCTAAAAAGCCGGCATCAATTTGCTTTTTGACCTCATCTCAGATTTTAAGCGCCATGTCTGGTCTTGACCTGCGAAGCTTTTGCTTGACCGGAGGACATTCTGGCTTTAGGGGGAGCTTGTGCATGACAATGTCAGTATCCAACCCTGGCATATCTTGGTAGGACCAAGCGAATATGTCAACAAAATCTCTGAGGATTGTTATTAGCTTGTCTTTGATCTCTGGCCTTAATGATGCCCCGATCTTGACTTCTCTTTTTTCTTTTTCTGACCCCAAGTTGATGACGTCAGTCTGCTCTTTGTGGGGCTGGAGATAAACATCTTCGTATTCAGCCATTCTCTTCAACTCTTCTGGGACTTCTAACTCTTCTTCATTCTGTTCTTCAGCTTGAAAGACAAATGAACTGCTAGTAGAAGGAGCCGAAGGATCATAGGATTCTGTGGTGGATGGAGGTATTTCTAAAGGTAAAAAAATGGGAACTTCCACAGCCTCCTAGTTGCGCAACGCTGCTCCTCCTCCAGTTATTAGATGATCCAGATTACCATCTTCATCTTCAGCAATAATGGTGTTGACTTGCATGCCGCCACTGATGAATATCGCATTCAAAGACTTCTTCTTCATGTTGCTTTCTTCTGGCTCGCCTTCTGGAGTTAGTTTGTAACCCAACCCTTGTCGATCATTTTTGGCTCGAGCGTTGACTTCGATGACCTCTCCCCATCCCAATGGGACTCCAGTTTTTAGTGCTGCTTTAATACTTTGAGCAGAGGTAAATAATGGCCCACGGGTTATGTCTGATTCATCAACTAGAACAGCGTGAGCTATTTCTAGTGCTTGGAAGGCCGTCTCGAGGGAATCTTCATCAGCCTCAATATACCGGAATGATGACAAGTTGCTCACCGTTAAGTCTTCTTCTCCATGGACAATGACCAATTGGTCATCCACAACAAACTTCATTTTTTGGTGGAGAGTAGAAGTGACAGCGCCAGCTGTGTGAATCCATGGTCTTCCCAATAGACAACTGTAGACCGGATTTATGTCCATCACCTGAAAGGTGACTTCAAAGATTTGTGGTCCAATTAGGATAGGAAGATCAACTTCTCCTATCACGGTTCTCTTGGATCCGTCAAATGCCTTGACTATGAGAGAAGTTGGCCTCATGGTAGCGCCTTGATATGCCAGCTTGGCCAAAGTCCTTTTAGGCATTACGTTGAGTGTTAATCCTGTATCAAAAAGCACTCGAGACATTGTATCCTCTTCACATTTGACTGACACATGTAGAGCATGATTGTGCTTACGCTTCTCAGTTGTCAGATCGTTATCGTCAAAGCTCAATGTGTTGCAGGCAGTGATATTTGCTACAATGGAGTCAAACTGCCCCACTGTAATATCTTTAGTAACGTGGGCTTGCGTCAGGATTTTGAGCAACACCTGACGGTGTGCCAGAGAGCTTAAAAGCAAGGCCATAACCGAGATCTTAGAGGGTGTTTGATTTAGTTGGTCCACCACCCTATAATCACTTCGTCTAATGATTCTCAAAAATTCTTCTTCATCGTTCTTGAGACTTTCTTTTCCTTTAACTAAAGGTTCTTTAGTTGCGACTGCCTCGGGTACGGGCTTCTGAGGAACCGGAGTTTTTTGAACAAAAACTGCTGGTGGAGAAGCCACATTATATGTTCGAGGTTGGTAGTTGCGACCACTCCGGGTCATTTTGCTTCCACCGGCAATGTTAGCCACACTTGCTGGTTTCTTTTCTTTGAAAATCCCCTCGCACCATGAATAGTCTTGTTTTGGTGTCACGGCTCTTGGGTGAGGCTTGGATCCTCCCCTCGGTTCGAACCTGGTCTGTCCCCTCCCGAATTTCGGGGGTGCATCGTCGCGGAATATTAGCCGGACGTTCTTGTAATTTTTGTTGCTGTTATCATCTCTGAATACGGCTCTTTTGTTGGTCTCTCCTGGTATGTTAAACACAGGTTCGATGACCGCCACATCTTCTTCTTTTTTCCGATGAGTGATTTCTATCATTCCCTGTTCTATCATGGCCCGAATGTCTTTTTTCACAGCGTCACACCTCTCAGGATTCAGCATACATTCTTTGCAATCTTCGTGAGACGTCTTGAGCGACCATGCCTGAGCAAGGCGTTTGTGTAGGTCTGCTAATGGCACTTTGATCTCACTAACAGTGGTAACTTTCTTGTCTTCTGACCCCTCCCCTTCTTCAGTAATGGCATTGACTCCACCATGATTTGGAAGAGGGTTTCTCTTTACATTGGGATGATTATCTTTGAAGGATAGAATTCTTTTTTCAATTAGTTAACGAACTAGATGCTGGAGGGCGAAGCAACCTTCGAGATCGTGGCCTGGAGCATTCTCGTGAAATGGGCAACGAGCATTTGCATTGTAATAGAAAGGGAGTGGATTAGGCGGAGCACCTAATTTCCTTGTTTTGACCAGCCCTCTTTCTATTAGCATGGGAAACAGGTCGGTGTAACTCATTGGAATGGGTTGTATCTTTGGCCTATTTGCTTGATAATTTGCCCTCGGAGCCTTGTTCTGAGGTTTTTGACTCTGCGGCTGCTGGTATTGTTGCTGATTACTGGAATGATAGTGTTGCTGATTGCCAGGCTGATACTGGTGCTGATTGCTGGATGCCCCAGGCTGGGGACCATGCTGTGATGAAGGTTGAAAAACCGGGGTCACTGCTGCCACATATGATGGTTGGTACTGTTGGCGATGGCTTCGGGAGTTTTGTGCTTTCTTCCCATATGTAATTGCACTTACCTCTCCCTCTTTCTTCTTGTGGAAAGTGCTGACTGGCTTCTTTGTTGTGCTGGCGCTTGAGGTGATATTTGGAGTGGTCACTTTTCCACTCCTTAAACCTGCTTCCACCTTGACTCCCACTGCCACAATATCAGAGAAATTTGTTGTAACACTGCTGATCAAACGTTCATAGAATTCTGGTCGAACTGTATCCACAAACCAGTCTGCCAACTCCTTTTCAGTAAGGGGAGGCTCTACTTGTGCTGCAGTTCCGCGCCATCTTTGCGCATACTCCTTAAAGGTTTCAGTATTTTTCTGCGTCATGCTGAGAAGCTGACGGCGGTCGGGAGCTAAGTCCATGTTGTACTTGTACTGTTGAATAAAAGCATCTGAAAGGTCTTGGAAACTGTGGATCTTCGCTTGATCTAAACCGAGATACCACTTAGCTGAAGCTCCTTTAAGACTATCTTGGAAACAGTGTACTAGCAGTTTATCATTTTCAATATACGGAGCCATCCGCCTACAGTACATGATTAGGTGCACTTTAGGACAAGTGGTCCCCTCATATTTGTCGAAGACCGGCATTTTAAATTTCTGAGGAAATACTAATCCAGATACCAGACATAGGTTCTTAGCATCAGATCCAAAGACATGGCTTCCTTCAATGGCCCTCATCCTCTTGGCCATGATGTCCATCTCCACTCTTAATTTTTTGTGTTTTTCGTCCTCGGCTTCAGATCCGTCGGGTATATCAAAGATTGGCGGTTGATTGGCGAGAACTGGTTGCACTGTGGTAGGTCCACCCGCCTGGGTGAAAATAGGATTTCTGATTGTTGAGTCGAACAGGGGATTGAGACTCGAAGACTGCATGTTGTTGAATGGTGGCACAAAATCCCGGGACATGCCGTAGGGAAACTCTGCTGAAGTAATAGGAGCTGCTGTGACATTGGCCGCTGCGGTGGCAACTTCGGAGATCACTGTAGGTTGCGTATCCATCTTTGCTTTGATTATGTTGAGGACTTCCATGATATGGCTGACGTCCCCTTTGATCCCTTCGATATCATTATCCATTTGATCGAACCTCTGGTCGTTATCTGCCATCTTCTTTTGAGCTTGGGACCGTGTGTTGTATCTGTGAGTACTCAGCGTGGCTCTTTCTCTCTTTCTGAACAAGAACAAAGGATGAGCTGCGGAACCCAAATGCAAGACCGATGCAGGATGAAATGTGAATGCAAATGCAATGCGGATGCATAAACCATTCAAGGAAACCCAATTTTTTTTGTTTACAAACAAAAGGTTAAAACAACATGTAACGACATGCTTAAAAAGCGTTTTTCATTTGATAGCTGGAAATATATTACAATAGGGTGGCCCTTGCTAAAAAGCAAGACCTTTCTTACAAGAAAAATGAAAGTAAATGCAACAAACAGGATTTCAATCCTTTTTAGGGAAAGCAGGGAAATGGCGAAACAAAGATCAATCTAACAAGATGATCCTTCTCCTTCTTGGACTCTGACATGAACTTGGTCCTGGCGGATAATCTCCTACAAGTCTTCGTTCTCTCTTTGCGCTTTGGTCAAAGCGTATTTTAGCTCCTCCCTAGTTGCGGGGACCTCAGGCTCCATGGTTATCTCATAGTCATGAGTGTAGAACATGTTTAAGGCAATTTCTTTTGACCATAGCAAGTACCCCCTGGTGGTTAAACAGCTTGCATTCTCCATTGGAGTTAGGCCCAAGAGGTGTGGATCTCTTTGAGCGTATTGAGCATTAGCTTCTAGTTCTTGGTTGCGACCCGTCTCGCAGAAGTAAGGCCTCAACAGTTCTGGTTCGGGCTCTGATCCGGTAGGATATCCATGTTGACGCCGGGCGAGAACAGGATTGTAAGTGATCACCCCTTCTATCCCAATGAGAGGCACATTGGGGAAATCTCCGTAACTAGGAATCATGACTTGGTCACCGAGGCTGGTGTCATACCATGTGATGTCATGGTGTCTGAGAGTGACGAGTTTAGAAACCCATGCACTTTTGGTAGGAAGCCTCCAAAGGATATGAGTCCTTGGCAGATGAGAAGTAAACCATCGGTCGAGTAGTGCAAGACAGCATGAGAATTGCCCACAATCATACAAGATGAAACGGTGGATGACCACATAAGTGTCAGCCAGTATCGCGTTGACCGGATTTTTGATGATGAAGAGGCGGATCGCCTCTTCGCTGATGAAGTCGTAACTGCTTGGAAAAAGATACAACCCATATATCAGTAATGCTAGAATCGCCTCAAAAATGCCCAGGTTTCTGCTTTCATAATGGTACTCAGCCATCTCCATTAGAGGCCTGACATTCATTCCGTACCACCCTCCTTTCGCTCTCATCGGTGGTAAGTCTTCCAGCTTGATATGTAAGGCTTTAGCCAAGTCCCTCTTCTTTGGTTTTCCATAAGGGAGCGTAAAAGTCCATGGAATCTTTAGGTAATCAGTATACTCCTCGATGGTTGGGAGTAGCTGAAAGTCTGGAAATACAAAGCAGTGGTAGGTTGTATCATAGAATTCAACCAGAGCTTGCAGCATGGGCTCGTTGATTGGAGCACTTATCAATGGCAATAGGTCCCCATATTTGACTATGAAAGCAGCAGGATTTCGGACAAGTCTTGTTAACATCCTTAGACGGCCCAACCTCAGATCCGGAACCCGAAGCATGTCTCTTCTTACCATGTTGTTGTCTGCAAAAAGAAAAAATATGAATTTCCTTGAATGGTTAGAAGAAGTGCAAATGCAAATGGTGTCATGGAACTCAGACATTTACGAACATCAGAAGTTGCCATTTCATTGATTAATAAAACGGGTTACAAAATATTGTTTCCCCTTAAAAGAGATTTAAACAAAAGCTAAATTAATCCTATCAAGGTTCCCCTAGCAATCTTAAGTTAAGCTTCTCGATCTTTCTTTCCATCTGAGTCTTCTCAAAGATGAGTCTGTCCATAATTATCTTCCATGGATTAGACTGAGGCTCATAAGGTTCTTGTAGTGCTTTCCTCTTCTTACAAGAGAGGATTTCTTCATCTTTCAACTGGAGTTGTCTCTGGAGCTCCGCATTTTCTTCGACGACTATTTGATACTTGTGCTTCCAAGCTTCTTCAGTTTGTTGTGCTTTGACCAAAGCAATCTTCAAGTTTTCTTCTTCAGACATGAAGACTAAAGGGCGTTCTTCCTTCAAGGCCAAAGGCTCTTGCTTAGGATAAGGCATCCTTAGTGTAATGGCTCTTTTTCGAACCCATTGAAGGTAAGGTTCCAAAGAGACACAGTTGAGTCTTCCAAGATCCTTCTTCCCTTTCTTGTGTAGATGCTTCCAAGCCTTTAGAATCTTCTCTTTTAGTCCTTGACTATCTTCTCCCTCTTTGAAGAAAATATTTTCTGCTTGAACACTATTGGGTTTGTCTTTTAACGGGTATCCCAATTGTCGGCAGGCGAGTATTGGATTATAGCTGATTCCTCCATTAGTGCTGAGAAGAGGTACATTGCCGAAATCCCCACAATTGTCAATAATCATTGTCCCATCATAGTCACGACTATACCAATCAATATCGGAATGGGTAAGAGCCATGATCTTTTGCGACCACCATCCTTTCTTTGGATCCCAAAAAGCGTTTGCTTTGGGCAAGTGTGAAGTGAACCATTTGTATAATAAAGGAGCGCAACAAGTGATCATTCATCCATTGTGAAAGTTCCTCAGATGAACAAAATGGTATGTGTCTGCTAACAAGGTAGGCACATGATTCTTCTTTAAGAAAATTTTGATGGCATTGAGGTCCATAAAATTCTCAAAGCTCAGGAACAAGAAGATACCATAGATGAGTAAGGCAAGGATAGCCTCGAACGCATCCATGCTTAAGTGATCTGCATAATACTGAGCTTTCTCAACCAAGAATTCTGCTTTTAACCCAAAGACTCCTCCTTTTGTAATCAGATTCTTTTTAATATCAACCACTCCCAAACGTGTAGCTTTGGTGATATCTTGCTCTTTAGGGTCCTTCTCCACAATTGAAAAAGGAGAATCTTCAAGAATGGGCAATCCAATCAACTGAGAATACTCTTCTAGTGTGGGCACTAGCTGATAATTAGGGAATGTGAAACAGTGGTAGAGTGGATCATAAAACTGGAGGAGGGTAGAAAGGAGTCCACTATCCATCTTTATCTTCAAGAGTAGCAACAACTTCCCATACCGGCTTTGAAATCCCTCTGGATCTGTCACTAAGGTGCTCAACCTTTTCAAGTCATCTAGGTTAAAACCCTTGTAAGTATACTTCAAAGTTTTCTTTCTTTCACTGTTCATGACGACCTCTGATGTTTACAAACAACAAAGTCTGAGTTCCATGAAACCATGTGATGATATGATGATATGATGATATGAATGCAAGATGCACAAACACAAGCAAATGCATATGCACACAACACAAGCTTAGGTTTACGGACAAGCATGAGTCCAAGGGTCTACCCGTCCCCAAAGATTTTTACTATGGATTGATTGTACCTGCCGAACGGGTTCTACAAAGTTCCCAGAGTCATCAACCCATCTTTCGGATATTATCAACTTCCCAAATTACTTGGTAATCGATAATATTCTCAAGAGAATCTCGTCTGAGTGTAGTATTGCGTATCAACTATTTCAGAAATACTTCCTTATAGTCATCGCGCTACGTTCTAATAAGGCCAAAGTGGGGTAAAGTGTATTCTAAAAGTCCACATTGTCATGGGCTCCTTCGTTGAAAGTAGCATTGTTTTCATGAATACTCGATCAACAATACTAAACTTTCAAGAAGGCCTACACTGAGCGGTGGTTTCTCAAGTTAGCTTGGTCGGGAATCAACTCCCTATAAGCCTTCTTGAATATACCACCATCCTATCACAATTGCGCTCAAGTCCGGGTATAGGACCGTCTCACCACTCGAAGCACCCAATACCCAACAATTTGAACAAAATATATTGACAAATATACATGTTAAGCAAATATTTACAAATATAGCATGCAATTAAACAAAATAGGCTAAACCCTCAAGCTAAGTAAAATTCCCCAGTGAAGTCGCCATTTCTGTTGCGGTGAGAATCGTGATAGCAAGCTATTGATTAACTTGAATCTTGAATTCACAACCGGACTTTAATTTATCCAAAGGAAAGGTCTAAAGAAAGAAAAACCCTTTTGCACGATGTAACAACAACGCTAAGAGATTCGGGGATCGGGGGTTGGTTATGCATAGGGTAGGTATTTCACATCCTAAACATCTGTAGTACTCTACAGGAACCTTTTGTTTGATTGCATGCTAAGTGGGTAAATGTTTGCTATGGATTGGTATTGGGTAAAGGATGAAGGTTAAAACCTAAAGATATTTTCTAAGCTTGCTCGTAAAGACATCGTGTCCTCTGCCTACGTATCCTAACTAGGATAGAATCAGAGCAATCGTAGTTCACCTCACTAGGGTTAAAGAACACTTGATTATGGTCAAGGTTCAAAGGGGAACAAACATAACAATGCTTGCATAGAGTTTAACAAAACTCTCTATGTCTATATTATAACACTCAAGAGGGGAGTAAGTAATCATTGCTATGATTCTTACATAGAGTTTACAAACTCTACCCTAGGGTTCTAGTTGAAGAACACTCCTAATGAAGGTGGGTCTTTTAGACTTAAGGCAAAGTCTAAGGCTTATACTAATGTTCAAGATGACTTCACAAAGTCAAGGGAGGGTAATGAGTTATCCAATGACACAAGGGTCAAGGGAGAGACTTTTCCTATGGAAGGAGAGAGAGAGAGAGACAACTTGGATGAGAACTAAAAAGTTCCATCACTTGGGGAATAAGTACTTAACAAAGCAATAAACAGATGAGCAAGATAAAATAAGATTAAGACAAGTAAGCTTGCAAATTACAATGAGCAGATACTTCAAATAATACCAATGGTTACAACCGATAGTCAAACATCTTAACAAAGATTTGGGGCACATCTTAACAAAGATTGGAACATGATGAAGGTAATTACCACATAAACAAATCACAATTTGAAGATAGGCAAGTCACTGGTTCAAAACATAGTAAATGTAACAACAATGCGCATAGATGATAATCAAACACAGTTAAAATCAGTTTAAACCTCATAATTTAGGAGGAATAAATGAGACAAGATTATGGTGACAACCAAAGGGGGTACCCTAACATGTTAACTAACAAAGGGAAAAAAGATCTCACAAGAAATTCAATCATACTCAGAGGAATTCAACTGCAAGTAGGATCACAATCACAATAAAAAAGTAAATTTCCACATGGGCAAAATGCATCATAATTTATGGAAACAAGTAATATTTTCAAATCATATAAAAGTAGACATCATACCAAACACAATGCAAAAAGAATAAGCAAAATAGGATGAAAAATGAGAGAGTTGTGATTATTTGAAGTTTCATGAATTTTAAAGCACAAAACAATATTAACAAATAAAAATAGAAGAAAATGTAAGGGGTGGGAGTTGAACCCACGCCCTCTAGCTTGCAGGCATGTAACCTGGCCACTAGAGCACACACGTGCGTGCTATCCAGGTAGAAACAAAGTGAGACATGAAAAAAATATGAAAAGAGGAAAAAACAAAAAGGGTTGATCCTCCTCAGGGATCGAACCCAGGTTCAGGAAATGATAGGCGTGTTTATGGGCAAGTGTTCTACCACTGGGGTGGCTAAACATCCGTTGATATATCCACCCCCATAAATATATATGGCTTGGTGTGTTAATTTTCTGGGCACAAAAGGAAGCAAAAACATGGCAAGTTCACAAATACGTTTTAGTATCAAACTCACTCATTTCTCAATCAAATCAAGCAAACCTTAGATCAATTTTGGGTATTTTTCAACAAGGAAAAGAATGGTCCAGGTAGATTTTTGAAAACATGCCTTGAAATAAAAACACGATAGAAGTTGCTTATGTGGATGAAAGATGCATTTATGAAGCAAATGGACAAACCAATCATGCTATGGTTAGGGAAAAGGCTCAAACACAATTCAAATATCATACATATCATGTTCATGCATTCAAACCAACTGCTTAAGAGGTGCAAGTCCAACTGTCATGTGAGAATGAGGTGAAAATCAAGACATTGCAAGTGAGATTGTGAGTTTGTAAAATAGGCCAAATTAGAGTGAAGAAACCATACACACATGCTCAAAACAACATATAGAAAGTGTCTAAACCAAAAACAAGTTTACAAACCAAGTGAAATTCAAAAACCTATGACAGCTGCAATGTTGGTGAATTGACATGCATATTCAAAGCCATAGTTCAAATTGCTCATGCTTAAATCAAATTGAATGTCCTCACACACTCCAAATACAACATATATGAAGTTTCAAAACAGATGAAGTCCAAAATCCAACCTAAATACAAAGTGACTCATGATTTGCAATTTGTGACATAAGTTGCAAAAAGAACAATTTCAAAACAGTTTAACAGTCATGGGGGTATAAACATGTTCTAGCTGCAATCAAGGCCTCATGTTGACAAACATCACACACACACACATCATAGATGCATAGAACAATGAGTTATAACTCAGAAATTAGGCCCTTTGCAAGCAAGAAAGAAATTGGCATATTCATGGTAGGTTTTAGCTCAAAAATGCAGTTGGGAGGTGAAATGAGAAAACAGGTACATATAGATCAAACCAAACATCTACACACATCAAAATCAAGCAAATAGATGAGTTTCAACTCATAAATTAGGCATATGACAGTTGGAGCACAAAATTGGTATGTTGTGGTATGAGGTATGAAAAGTTGTCTTAGTAAAACTTAGCACAGCAGGTTGTTTTGGCAAGCAAAGAGTTTTGTGTTGAGACAAGCAATATGCACATACCATGAACATGCTAATAGATGAGGATATGCCCTAGAAATAGATGAAAACCTTACCAAGCAAAAAATAGCATTTTGGAACTCATGACATACAAAATCAACAACTCAAATATGCAGCCAGCAATATCCATGACAGTTTGAGGCAAATGACATCATACACAAATTTCAAATGAGTAAGGCATTGATTTTATGAACATAGATCAAGTAAGCATGGATTGAAACAAAATATAGCATGTTTGTCATCATGATATTTTACAAAGTGCAGCAGTTTGAAGCATGATATGTCAAATAGAACCTTAGACAGATTTTGTGCATAACAATAACATTCACATTCTTGAAATGAATAGGCAAATGAGTTTACAACTTCAAGTTAGGCAAAAACTCATTAAATCAAAGAATGACATGTTGAACCAATATTGGACAGCAAAAAGCACACATATCTCATGACAAGCCCTAAAGTTCACACTTCATGTTTCTCACATTTCCACCAAAACAAACATTATGAGCTTGATCAAGTAAGCATTAAACAAATGACTCAGAACAAATGAGATACAAAGTAGTAATCACAACAGCCCAACATACAATTCTTAGTATCACAATAACATAAGAGCACAAACAATAGCCACATTGATTCAAACATGATCAGGGGCAGGGGGGATCTATGAGTAACTTACAAGTCATCTGCCCATCCTAATAGTGAGCCAAGATCATAGTTATAGGGCAAACACACTACTTTTTCAAGTTTGGATCCTAAAACTACCAAATGACCAAAAACTCACTAACAAGTCTAAACATGGTATCAAGACACAAACTTACAATCCAACATCCACATATCATTTACAAATGATAAAATATTTGACAAAAAAATCATTATGATCATGGAACTAACATTCTTGACAAAGAAGTATAATAGGGCAGCCATGGTACATTTTCACACAAATCACCATAAAATGACAATATATGACAATGTATGATTTCTAGACAGTTAGAACATCACATACCTCTTGTTGACCAGCCTTGAACAAGCTAAAAAGCTTAGAAACCCAAAGATACTCCTTCCTTTGCAATGATATGAAGCTTACTTCCTCTTGAAGCAACAAAACCAAACTTCAAGACAGATGGAGTTAAGGGATTTCCAGTTGGTTTTCAATGCTTTGGATAGTTATAATATGTCATATGTGAGGTGTGTGGATGCTTAGGATAGCAAGAATCAGCTTGTGCAAGGATTTGGCAAGTTTTGAGGGTGGTGGTCAAACTTTCTTAGTGTGAAAGTTGACTTTTTGCAAAATGGTATTTTTGAGAGGTTTGAAGGTATAGAAACATTCTATATTATATTTAGGGTTTGTGTGGATGCTTTTTAGAGGTTTGGAAGTGATGGAACTTGTCTTGAGCAGAGTTTTGCTCAAGACAGTTTTTTGGTGAAAATGGAGGTTTTGAAGATTTTGGAATTCTTGATGAATGAGAGGAGAGTGAGAGCTATGGTTTTTTGAGATTGCTATGGTGTCTCTAGACTCATTGAAGAGGCCTCTATTTATATCCAAACAAGAGTGAGGGCAGCCTTGGTCATTTTCCACTTTTAGAGGGAGGTTTGTGAAGTTTTTGAAATATCTTGCCAAGATCTCCATACATCAGTTCCATGGACCAAAGAAGATCAAAAAATCAAGTGGAGAGGTAGACATGAAGTGACTGAGGTGAGCTTAGGGTGTAGGGGACTGCAGCTGCTTCAAGTCATCCAAAAAAGTTTCTCTTTCTTCCTTACATTTGAATATAATAATGCCAAGTTGCAACCTACCATCTTTCTCTCTCCAAACCTTACATTTTCTGCATTTCCTTTTCTCTACACATCTGAATATCATATTGGATCATGATCCAAGGGTTGAGGATGTCTCAAGTTGTGAAAATCTGATTTTTGGGAAGTGTTGGATTGTGGTTTCAAGTGTTGACAGCCCTAACTTTCATAGTGTATAACTTTCTGCTCACACATGATATTGAGGAGTTCTACCACAATTTAGAAATCCCTTAAGTATCTCTACAACTTTAATGTTTTGGGAATTTCCAAATTCTTGATGGAACTAGGTTGAAAAACCCTTCAAAGTTTCTGAAAAAACCACTTACAAGTGCTAAATAACTTAGAATTTTTCTAAGTTATTTCCCCTTCAAAAATGAACTTTGCTATAACTCCAATTCTATGCATTTTTTGATCATGGAACACTTTGAGGCTTTTGTAGTATTTGTCAAGAGCTTTCGAATTAGCTTTGAACCACTTCAATTGGATGTGTGGTTGAGGAGTTATGGTCTTGCCCCTTTCGAAACCCTAATTCCCGATTTTTGCAATTACTTCTTAACCCTTGATCCAATGGTCATGAAATTTTATGGGGAGGTGTAATATGACATAAGGAAAATTTTTTATTCACATCTTGAGGTCAAATTCCTTATTGTTGAAGAGTTGACTTTTCGGTCAACCGTTCGACCGATCGGTGCCTACCGAGTCGCCCGTTGATGATCTGGACATCCTGAGGACTTGAAACTCTTTGGATGGAATTTACTAAGCCATAGGAACTTAATGGACCAAAATACCACCATTGAAATACTCTTTAAAACAAAAGTCAAACTACGGTTGACTTTTCCTGATCGGAAACCCTAATCGGGTATCTCAAATTGCACTGTTCTCAATCCCCGGGTGACCACCTCAAATTGAATTCATACTTGATCCAATGTATTATCCTTGATCTTGTTTGAAGTTGGATCAATCCAAAACATTGATTGATCAAACCACTGAAGCCTCGATTTTGACGGTACAGAACCCTAATTCATCTACATCTTAACAAAGATAAACTGAAAATGGGGTAAGGTTAGTTAATCAAACAAATATGATCCTACAATGATGATGAGGATCTAAGGGGTCAAAATTTGGGGTGCAACAGGCTCAGATTCATCTGTTTTTCCGAGTAGGGTTAACAAACAGTTCCAGCAGTTTGGTGTATGCAGCTCGCTCGTCAGAGACTCGTGCGTTACCGTTTGCGGTAGAACTGAGAGTTAACGACACTCTTTTCTTCAAAAAAGATTTCCTTTGAATTACGGGCCCACGGGGAAAAAAGGTTTGAAGTTTGTTTTCTGTCTTTTACGGAGAAGTGCTTTTTATGGTTGTCTGTAGTTTGTACAACACTAGAGACTGTGACTTAGGAGCGAATGCGTCACATATCGTCCAAAGGACATATACTAAACACTCTAGATGATTGAGAGGAGACCGCTAAATTATCATTTCGCAAGTAGCTTAAGGCTCTAAACGCGCTTGTACCGACTTGCCTTTATTACGTTTTTTACTGTTGTTTTGAGATGAGAAGAGAACGAACTCTACGGGGAAACTGTCAAGTCCTAATGTTGTCATGCCAAGGATTCATCCTATGGTTGAGGTTTGAAACAGGGAACTCCTAGACGTTATCATGCATAGGTTTCAACCTAAAGTTCTAATCATCACTTCCTTATCAAAGGAAGTGAGATTCCTAGGGGATCATGTCAATGGTATACATAAAACAGATAAAGCATCAGCTAAACAGATAAACAGAAGAAAACAATAAAGATGCACATGCAATGCAGCAATACAAGCAGAGGGAGGCTCAATCAACCTCTTAGCAATCAAGCAAAGAAAAACAGTCAAAACAGACAAGTAGAGGGAGCTCAACTCAACCTCTATTATGCAAATACGTCAATTAGAAAAAGAAAAACAACACACAAGCAAGGGGAGGATCACCTCAACCCTTAAGGCAAACAAGCAGAGGGAGACCCACTCAACCTCTTAATGCAGTCATGCACCTACACTTAAACTATCCTAAACATGAACTATCCTAATGCAACACACCACTCAATCATGAATGAGGAAAAGGACTTATGACAAATAAGGAATTCATTCACAAGTAATCAAACAAGGCTTCTATCCTAAGGAAAGAAATCGAATGTTGGGAGGCAAGGGTAAGGTCCATAGGAACTTATCCCAGGCACTCAACCAACTAAAAGAGATTTGGGGGAATCCTAGAGGTTTGGATCCTTCAGGAGATGTGCAAAGTTCCCCCCACAGGAGGGACTATGCTACCCCAAGAAGGTTCCTAAAAAGAATTGAATAAGAGAATATTAGGAGAATGGAGATGGGAAGCAAGGTAAGGTCCACAGGAACTTACCACGGGCACTCAACCAACTCCACTTCCTTAGAGAGAGCTTTCATAGACTCAACTCCTTTATGATAATGTAATGAATTCCTCCACAGGAGGAAACATGCTCGCAAGGAGGATTCCAATTAAGCAAGGAAAATCGAAAGGGAAACTAACCCTATAGGAAGAATCATCCACCTACTTGAACTTCTAAAGAACCTCAATGATTACCTTCTAAGGATCACCTAAACTAAAGATTCAAAGCTCTAAAGAGGTATCTATCGAATCAACATTCTATCAAGGAAGGATATGAGACCTAAAATCATCTAATGGTCATTTACAAGACTACTCTATGAAGTTAACCTAGTTAGGGTCACCTAAACTATAACCAATTTGTAATGGGGAACTAATAGAAAATCATTTCTAAAAATTCTAAAGAAAATCCTACATTATCCTACATGGGTTAAGTATCTATGGTACAAAAACCAGGGGTCAAACCTAAATCAAAAGGTTCAAACAAAATCCAAATCCAAAGAGTGTACTAAAGGGGATCCATCAATGAATACTCCTAAACAACTATCTCAAACTCCTATTTAGAATCATCTAAAAATCACAACAAAAATCCTATAACATCATCAACATGTCTATAACTAGCCAGCATAAAATCAAGTCTTAATTCTATACCAAACTCCAGAACAAAAATTAGCAAGAAACTATGCATTTTTTGGCATTTTTATTATCCACTTAAAGGAGAAAAACGAAATTAAATTGACAACTGAACAAAAATAAAATCTAATTGCACACAAAAATCATAGATATGATAAAGATCATACACGATTTTTTTTAAATAATTTTCTAAGCATTTTTACTGTTTTTTTAAATTAAAATGAATGAAATAATTAAAACAAATAATGAAAGGAATTAAGGAAATTAATAAAAGCCAGAAAAATCTACAGCCACAAGATCAAGTGACCAAGTCAAGCTATCAAAGTGGTAGAAGCTTGCCAACACATTAATGAAAATGTAGTAATATGGTGGAATTAGTCAAAGATGGACCATGGAAACGTTTTAATCACAGCCGTTCACTACGAAGCAGTCCGATCGGACGGACGTGGAGTCGTCTTCAACCTCTCTCACTCTCCTTCGCCGGAAAAAAATTCCGACCACCGCCGGCGGCCGCGCGGACCCAACAACAACATGGCTTCCACGTTTTTTCACCGTTTTCCACGTTTCTTTAACCAAAATCGCGTGTTTTTTCGTGTAGAATCCAAATATGCAATCTATTTCCACTTTTCTCCATTAAAACTCAAAATCATGATCATCCAAGAATCTACTCAAGAATTTCAACTTTCTCAAAACTCAAAATTTAAGATACTAATCTCTTCCTCTCACTTCCTACATCATGAATATCAAATTCTTTTCCATTTTCATCCACTAACAAGAGAGAAAATCAAACTACAACCTAGGGTGTCAATTCTTGAAGTTTCATAGAACCTAACCAAACTAATCCTAAAAGCTTCTACATACTCCAAGGATCATAATTATGTAAAAATGACACAATAACTCATCAAGAACAGAGCGTATGGATGAGAAATAAGAACCTTGTTCGGAGCTTCAATGGTGGATTGTTCTTGCACGAATTCTTAATCAAAGTTGTTCAAAACCTTTCAATGATGCTTGGAGAAGCTTCTTGAATGGTTAATTCCCTCTGAAATTGCTCCAAAGTAGGAAATCAATTTTCACCTCCAACCAACTTTTTTTTAAGTGCTTCTTACCTCATTCAAGCTTTTCCAATCACCAACCTTGCTATGAACTCTTCCATGGTGTTATATAGAAATGATTTGGATCCTTATTTGGCCCAATTGTGGCCCAATTCACTCAATCCAAAATTTTGATTTTTCTCACTTTTTCCTTTGTGATTTCCATGAACATGGTGTGTGGAAGCTTCCAATTCTGTTCATATCAGTTCCTTATGATGCAAGGATCATGTGTGGCTGGGATTGATCCCTTGGAAATGAATGGATGGTGGATTTCCATTATGTTGCTTAAAGAAGAAGAAACCATGAAATTGGCATAGCAAATGACCTCAAACTTGATTTCTAATTTTTCCAATGTTCTTAAAACATTAATTGGACTCAAAAAATGTACCAACATGACATAATTTGGTTCCAAAATGAATTGGATTGAACTAGCCCATTTCAAGCTTCCTTTAATGATTCATTCATGAATTTTCTTCAAGCATTTCTCATCCTAATCCATATAAATGGATTCTTGGTTCATAGTTAGCCAAATAACATCATTTTGAACAACTTTCAAGTTGGACAAAATTTCATCTGAGGTGTTTAAGTTGGTGAAATTGACTTATAACCAAAATGGCATGTAATTCCAAATTCCCAAAATACCCTTATCTTGTAAAGCTCATAACATGAGTTCTACAAATCCAGTCATGGACTTCTAGTACTTTCTAGAAAGCTAAGAAGATAAGGAACAACATTAATGTTGACCAAAATTTCATAGGAATCATCCGTCTAGGGAAAAAGTGTCATGCAAGTTGGGTAACTTTCAAGCTCTAATTTCACATGTCTCAGATGACCTGTAACTTGTCTGCCTCATAACTTGAGTTCTATAAACCCTATCAAGGACTTCTAGTACTAAAATTAAAGTTAAGATCATGCCCTACAACAATCATGTTGGGGTCAAGGTGAGATGAAAATCACATCTTGAGTTAAGTGGTCTTGAAGTTAGGCACCAAACCAGGGGATTTTACATTGTCAAGCATAACAACCCTAGCCTAGCAACTCCTCACACTCCTGATTCATGATAAGCTGACCTTGGAATCATCCATTGGACATCTCAACACATCAATCCATGATCACATGGCTCTTGAATTAGGTCTTAACCTTCTTCAACTCATCAGTTAACCTAGGGTTGACCAGGTAAAATCCTAGTTGTATCAATCTTGGGTATATCTTCATATCCTTTTCATAATGACCTGTCTAGGCTTCAAAATGAACTTCAATACTTCTCAAGAGCTCTCTCAAGGCTTTAGGTCCGACTCTATGGCTTCAACATCATCAGATGACTTCCCACAACTCTCAAGTTAGGAGATATGCACACTTGGTTTCAACCACTTTCTCTGAGAATCTTTGACTTCTCTGGTGAGGATGTCAACCCTTGAACACTTGGATAACCCTCTTAGCTAGTTTCATGGCCTAGTGTAGCCCTTGGTTGGTAGTCATACCTCTTGATCTCCTGCATACATGTCAATGAAATGCAGATGATAATGCTAATATGAATGCAATGAAACACAAGCTAGGTAAAGAAAAGGTTGGGCAAATTTTGGGGTGCAACACCTCTTCCTTACCAAGAGTACTTGTTGGATGCACAGGAGTCTTTGCCATCTTACTATTAGTTATGTTGAACTTCTTCAGAAGCTCTTTAACATATTTGGTCTGATGAATGTAAGTGCAATCTGGAGTCTGGTTGACTTGAATTCCCAGAAAGAATCTCAATTCTCCCATCATGCTCACCTCAAATTCAGCCTGCATACATTGAGCAAACTCCTTTCCCAGCGTAACATTTGTAGATCCAAATATAATATCATCCACATATATTTGAAAAATTAACAGATCTTTCTTAAATGTTTTACAAAAGAGAGTTGTGTCCACTTTGCCTCTGATAAAATTTTTCTCCAGAAGAAAATTGCTTAATCTCTCATACCAAGCTCTGGGAGCTTGTTTTAAACCATAAAGAGATTTCTTGAGTTTAAAAACATGTTCTGGAAATTTTTCACTTTCAAAACCAGGAGGTTGGTGAACATAAACTTCTTCTTCTATACTTCCATTTAGAAAGGCACTCTTAACATCCATCTGATATAAAGTGGTGTTATTTTGTGCAGCAAAAGAAATAAATAAACAAATAGACTCTAACCTGGCTACATGAGCATAAGTCTTAGTATAATCAATTCCTTATTACTGGCTATAACCTTGAGTAACAAGCCTTGCTTTGTTTCTTTAAACTTCTCCTTTTTCATTCAACTTATTTCTGAAGACCCATTTAGTTCCAATTATGTTGAATCCTTTTGGTCTTGGAACCAAATCCCAAACGTCATTTCTTGTGAACTGATTGAGCTCTTCTTGAATGGCAATTATCCAGTCATTGTCTTGCAGATCTTCATCCATGGAAGTTGGTTCAATAACTGACACCAACCCAAATAATGACGCTTCAGATGATCTGAGGTAGGATCTTGTTCTTATAGGGTCATCCTTCTTTCTAATGATCACATTCTCTGGGTGAGAGGCCTTGATTCTGGAAGATGATCCTCTAACATTTGATTCTTCAGAAATATTCAAGTTATTCATTTGAGAAGCTAAAGGAATTGCATCTGGCGTTGCTTCTGGTTCCTTCACTTGAACTTTTTTTGCCTCTGAACCTTCAGAGTCTGTGAGAATTACTACTCTATCTGCAGAACTTTCAAACTGCTTTGGCTTTTCAATGCCAAGCTTATCATCAAATCTAACATGTATAGATTCTTCCACAATCAGTGTTTCAGTATTATATACTCTGTAGCCTTTAGAGCGTTCAGAATAGCCAAGCATGAAACACTTCTGTGCTTTAAAATCAAACTTGTTTAGATTCTCTTTAGTGTTCAACATATAATATATACATCCAAAAGGATGAAAATAAGAAATGTTGGGCTTTCTGTTCTTCCACAATTCATAGGGAGTCTTTTCCAGAAGAGGTCTTACAGACACTCTGTTCTGAATATAACATGATGTGTTTATTGCTTCTGCCCAAAAATGTTTTGCCAGATTAGTCTCGTTGATCATGGTTCTGGCCATTTCTTGCAGAGTTCTATTTTTCCTCTCTACAACTCCATTCTGTTGTAGAGTTCTAGGACAGGAGAAATCATGAGCAATACCATTTTCATTAAAATATTTGTCAAAATATTTGTTTTCAAATTCGCCACCATGATCACTTCTAACTTTAACAATTTTAAAATCTTTTCCATTCTGGACTTGTTAGCAGAAGTCAAATAACACAGAATGTGACTCATCCTTGTGTTTTAGGAATTTCACCCATGTCCATCTGCTATAGTCATCAACAATGACTAATCCATACTTCTTGGCTCTGATGGATGCTGTAACACCCCCTTCTATACCCCAAATAAATGCATATAAAACAATTAAGCACATACAAATTATCAGAGTAAAAAGGTTTTATAATAAGGTATAAAGGAAGAATGTCACAATTTCACCAACAAAACTCTTTAACATTTTGCTCCATAAAATATGTAACATTTTCGTAGTTTTAGAAATCACATTTCAACATTTAATTTAAGCGGAAGATAACATCATTTAATCAGTTCCAAAATATTAATTCAAATGCACATAAGTCATCCAGATTAATACATCATATCAGTTAGATTACAAAACCACATCAGCTGATACATCGCAATGTATCACAAAAGAATGACTATACTAGTCTAACTACCCGGTGTTACATATCAGAGCAGCCGACTCAAAAGAATGAAGACTAACTTCACAAAAGGACTCCAGCATCCTAATCTGCAATGCCTCATAGAGCATTATAAAACAGCAGAAGGGTGAGAAATATGACCATATATATATATATATATATATATATATATATATATATATATATATATATATATATATATATATATATATATATATATATATATATATATATATATATATATATATATATATATATATATATATATATATATATATATATATATATATATATATATATATATATATATATATATATATATATATATATATATATATATATATATATATATATATATATATATATATATATATATATATATATATATATATATATATATATATATATATATATATATATATATATATATATATATATATAGGTAGTCATATAACACATATTCACATTTCTCACCACACTTCATTCTCTTAGTCATATATATTTACCACACATATATAGACAAACATGGATATTCACAAAGCATTCCCACATTATACATACACTTACAATTTCCACGATCTCATCATTCACACATAAGCATCTCTTCATGCATATGTCATATATCAATGTGACTCAACAACTCAATGCAACTCATGCAATGCGGTACCGACTCTCGTTATCTTTTTTCGGCTTTTACATTAAACCGGGTCCACTCTTCTAGACCGATAACCCGTTATCTTTTTTCGGTTTTTACATTAAACCGAGTCCACTCTTCTAGACCGATAACCACAAAGGCCCGTCCTCTAAGCCTTCAAACCCACTCTTCTAGGTTTGGGACAAGCCACTAGTTTCCACGAAACTAACAGACATTGCCTCTTGACTAAATGATGCATGTACAATCAACCACAACAAATGCACTTAAGACCGACATCTTAATCTCATGCATTTACATAATTCATCTCTTCAAGAATTACACAATGATTGCACATACAACATATCACAATAATCACCAATGTATTCGCAATTCAATAATATCACCACATTAACACACAATGCACACATATCTGCGATATGTTCTCATGCATTATCCACATATATATTCACAATTCAATACAACATCATATTTAGCAAGCAATGCACGCATATCCATCATTATGCTCTCATGCATTCTTCATGTATTTTAACATACAATCGCATATAAACAATATGCATCCACAACACATTTTTCATAGTATGTTTATTCTTTATCTCATGCCATCTCATACAAGGTATACACATCACAATACCAATCATACAATTATAAGTTATGCACACATATCCACCATGTTCTCATGCATACTCATCATATAATTGTATACACATCAAGCATTCGCAAGTTCATTAGACAATACACATACATTCATCATTGTATTCACATGTATTTCTATTTATCACAATTAATACGCATCGCGCATCAACTAGGATTCACGCCCGTAGGCTACCCACAACACACATCATCACAATAGATCATATCCATATCATATCATAGAGGCATTCCCCTATGAGAAGCAACCAAACCATCTCCACATGAACAACACAGCAAAAGAAAAGTGTTGTCACATTCGCCTTCATTCGCCTGGCGAACCCTCGCAGCGAACCTTCGCCTGGCCTTCGCCTGGCGAACTCTCTCAGCGAACACTCGCTAGGCTTCGCCTGGCGAGACTTCCCAGCGAGCCCAAGTCAGTAGCTACTGACTTCATTCGCCACCATTCGCCAGCACCTTCGCTGGGCGAACCTTCGCTATCCACCTTCGCTTGGCGAACTCGCCAACGAAGTCCACTGGGACTTAATCATAATTACTCGCCAGCATTCGCTAGGCTTCGCCTGGCGAGACTTCGCCTTCGCTCGCCTGGCGAGAGCCAGCGAACCTGCGCAGAACAGAACCCTATTCTGCCTCTCATTCATCAATCCATCATCAACCAAACCTCAAACATCCAAATCAGTACAAATAGCATCAATACATGTTACCCGACTATTCTACGGCATTATTGCTCAGTTCCAACCGATTAAATCACAGTTCTACCGATTATTCCAACTTTTGCCCTAAATGAAAAAGGATGGAAACTACACCAAAACCCCAACCCAACATACATAACATCATGCAATGATCAAATAGAAACATTTCTCACCCTTACCTCGATTAATCGGAGCTTTGATGTTGGTTCTTGATGATTTCCACTTTTCCTCTTCTTCTCTTCTCTTTCTCTCCTTTCTTCTTCTTTCCTCTTTCTTTCCAAATGTTTTCTATCTTTCTTTTCTTTTCTTTCTCTCTTATATATTTCCTTCATTTTCCTTCCTCTCCAATTCCTTCTTAATTTTCTATCCATACCAATTAATAAAAATTAATTCCAACATTAATAAAAACCCCACTAAATCAATTAATTACTATAATTAATTATTTAATGAAATTTGGGCTGTTACAGTGAGAATCGGACATAAAGCTATTAATTAACTTGAATCACAAAACATGAAGTTCACCACCGAGCTTTGATTTATCCAAAGGAAAGGGTAAAGATCGAAGAAAACCCTAAGTGCGCTACGTAACAACGAAGCTAGAGATCTAAGGTTCGGGGGTTGGTTATACCTAGGGAAGGTGTTAGCATCCTAAGTATCTGTAGTATTCTACAGGAACCTCTTGTTAGTATTTGTGTTATGCTAAAGTTGTTTGCTAAGGTAAAGACCTAGGGGTATATACACTAAGTATGCTCGCCAAGACGTCGCATCTCGTGCCTACGTATCCTAACTAGGAAAGGGGAATCAGAGCCTCCGTAGTTCGGCCTAACTAGGGATTGAGGAACTCTTGATAACGATCAAGGTTCCAAAGGGGAGTAAGTATCCATAATCATGGTACTTACATGGAGTTAACGAACTCCCTAAGTCTAAGTTGAAAACTAACTAAGATTGACTTTAACGAAAGTCAAAAGGGGAAAGTGAGCAATCATAACAATGATGCTCACGTAGAGTTTACAAACTCTAAACCTAATTCTAAGTTGCAACGGGCAAGACTCTCACAAGGTTTCAGGGAAAAGATAGACAAAGCTATACAACATGACTTACGAGTCAACTGATTCCTTCCTTTGGAATTAGTCACACCAAAGGCAACAACAATTTATCAATGCTTAATCCACAAACAACATCAAAACATTGAAGGTATCAAGACTCAAATTCAAAATCAAACATCAAGAATTAATTAAAATTTAATTAAAAAAACTAATTAACAAATTAAATAAAACCTAATTAGAAAATTAATTAAAAAATTAATAAACAAATTAAATAAATTTTAATTTAAAAAAGTGTGGTACGAATGAAGGTATTCAGCTATGGGGTGTGGTGGCCCAGGTTTTAAAACAGCCAGGGTCTTTGACCCAAATCCACTTTAATCTCAAAATAACAAAAAAACAAAGTAAACAACTTACTGGAACCTCAAAACGCAACTCCTGTAACTGAATGAAATCCAAAAACGTCAAATCCCTAGCACGGTCTTGAAATACCACTTTAATATCCGCTACCCAAAAAGAAGATTCTCACTACGCTTCTCATTCTCACGACTTCTCAAAACGCCGCCGGAAAACCTCAATGCTCCGTCATAAACCAAAATTCGTTCAGATCCGTTTCCTCTTTTCTTACCAATCGTTACAGCGGCGGAGACTCTCCAATCCGATCGCGACTCAACTAGCTACCGTCTGTTCGCAAACCTCTATCGATTCGATCCGTTACTCTTTCATTCACGAGTTCGACTTTTGGGCGATGGTAAGTTGAAAGAGGGACGATTGAAGATGAGGTGTAGTGTTTTGGAGATTGTTGTCAACTACAATACGAACCACAGTTGCCGTAGAAGAGTTGTTCGTCGTCGCCGTGAAGATGATACCTCAGGTTCTTCGATTTATTTTGGTATCCTTCAAGCTTCTATAGTGAATTGTTGTTGGGTGATAATGATGATTGCTGGATATGGTAAGATTATGAGTGAGGTTATTGTTAATGTGATAGAAGGGATCACCTTTTTGTTGGAACACAAAGAGGGGTAGAATGGACTCAGTTGTAGGTAATCATGGAAGGTTTGTGTTTGGCCTGGTGATGAACTGATGAAGGTTGCTGGCTATATGATTTTAGGGATTCACTCAAGGTTGAAGAGAAGGTGGAAGTATGGTGGTGTAGGGGTCTAAGCTGTTGTTATTGATTTGTGAAGGTTAACAAATTTTGGTTTTGCAGGTCATGTTTTTTTATGGAAGAAGATGAAAAAAGTTTTGGTTTTGTTAATTTGTGGTGTCTCTGAAGTGGGAAAAAGGTTGAAAATCAAGTCTCAGGGAAGCTCTCCCACCCCTGAATAACTTTGGATACTTCCCTTTTTATTTTCAAATCAAACTCGTTGTCCCCAGCAATCCTCTTCCCTCTTGTTGTTATAACAAACTATTTTTTAAAGCAGAACCTAAGCTTGGTCTTGATTGCAGGTCTGTGTTGAGACAGTGTGATGTCTTTTTCGCTTGGCTTGTTGCTACCAAATTGTGTGGCAATTTTGTCTTGGAGTGGTGATTTAGATATTTGTGGCAGGTGATACAGATGTCTGTGGCAATATAATTTTGGACTGTTATGACATGAATTTGGTCAAGGTGTGGCTCAGTTTGGAGAAAATCTTTGCAGCTAGTTATGCACAATTTAGGGAGAGGTTTCCATTTTGGTGTGAGTTTTGGCAATGTTGTGGAATTTGTGAAAGCAGGGTAGTAGCAGTTCGTTTGGGGTTTGTCATTCGTCTTGGTTTATGTGTTGCAGGTTTGTATGCCTTGATGCAGCAGCAAGTTTTTTGTTACAACTTCCTTGAGAGCAGTGAGTACCAGGATGAAGCTTGTTCCATTCTTGAAGTGAAACAGTAGACTGACTGATAATGAGAGGGAAAACAATGAAGCTTGTTCCATTCTTGAAGTGAAACAGTAGACTGACTGATAATGAGAGGGAAAACAACAGGGACAAGAACAGTTTGAACAAAGTAGAAGCAAAACTCATAAAGGTACCAACCAAAAACTTCAAATCTAGAATGCTTTTCACCAACTTCATCATTGTAGCCGCCATTATAAGCTTCTCTGGCTCTTAAGATTTTGACAGCCCTGTTGTGTATGTTCAGGTCTAGTAGTGGAGTTACCTTTACCAATCTCTGATGGTGCAACACCTTGAGTATGGCCATGGATGGGTTCAGGTTCAACGGTTATCTCTTCCATTGGGATGGAGAAAAAGAAAATGAGAAAAGAAAAGGGGTATCAGACTGAGGAGTAATGGTCTTGGGATGGTATCAGCAGATGGTAGCAGGGCAGGCAGAAAGTAGCAGCGCAAGTGGCTCATTTGTGGTACCCTTGACTTCGCAGACAAACTTGGAGCTTTTACCATTATGTCTTTGTTGTTTGCTTTAGTGAAAATTTGACTTTGCAGGGAACAGGGCGGTACAGGCTTTGGCTTTTGCAAAGTTGCAACATGTTGGTAGCAAGGCTCTAGTACGGTTCTGCAAAAGCTTTGGTGAATAGATGCACATGCTTTGCAGCGGTACTTTATCTCATAGCAGGTTTTGTGCAGGTTATTTTCTCTGGTGCAGAATTTGGCAGCATGAAGCTTAGGCGTAGCACTTCACGAATTTGGCTTGGAGTGCTTGGTGGTGTACTCGTAACAGCTTTATGGCATAGAGATTTGTAGCAGTTTTATTTGGCAGTGAGTATGGAGAGGTCAAAAAGTTGTACTATTGCAGAGTTTTGGATTTTAGTGTTTTGGTTGGATGGGGCAGCTGCAAGGACGGTACAGTTGGGGAGAGTAGACGAAGGAAAAGGGCGAATTTTTTACATGAATGCCACCTATTGAAAAAACAAATACCAAATTGCCACTGTTTGAAAAAAAATTCAAAAAATACCACTATTTTACTAATGGACGACCCATTGAAAGATCATTTTCTCTAGTTTGGGTTCGGCCATCCATTGGCCGACCCTACACTATGTTTTTTTTTTTTTTTTTTTTTTAAATTTCAGATATAATATTTTTTTATATTTTAAATTGTTTTTTATATATTAAAATATATATATATATATATATATATATATATATATATATATATATATATATATATATATATATATATATATATATATATATATATATATATATATATATATATATATATATATATATATATATATATATATATATATATATATATATATATATATATATATATATATATATATATATATATATATATATATATATATATATATATATATATATATATATATATATATATATATATATATATATATATATTTTGGATAAACAATCCTCAATTAAGTAAATATATTTTTAGATAATTATAAATGTTAGATAAACAAACCTCAATTTTGCGCCATATTCTTATGTGCAATTTAAAAAAAAAAAGTCTACTTTTGTGTTTTTATGAATTTTTTAATCACTTTATTCGAAATAATTTGTGTCCTAGTACTAACACCCCAAAACCCACAATTTAAACAACCAATCAAAACAATCAAGAAAAAACAACATATATCTTTTTTACAAAAAAAAAGAATAAATAGAGAAGAAGAACCAACCTATAGAGAGGAGGATTTTTCTGATCAGAGGTACAATATCTCTTTCTTTCAACTATTATTCTTTTTTTTTTCCTCTTTCCGCCTTGAATTTCTTCAGTCCTCTTCTTATTTTGCCTTTGGTTGGAGGGACAGTTGAAACTTTAGATTAGAGTTTATTTGTTGTTCTTCGATGCGAAGAGCAACAAGTTTTTGGTAGTATATTTGTAAATTGCAGATGAAAAGAAGTGTAGAAAATATGTGCTATTTATAGATAAAAATTAGGCCAAAAATTGAACTAAATTGAATTGTTTTAGGAAAGATTTCATTTGACCTGATTTTATCTATTTCTTAAAGCTTAAGCCAATGAATCTGGATGGATTCATGGTTTTGTGAATTTTAAATAAGGGTTAAATAATGTTTTGGTTCCTATAAGTATTTCACATTTCAATTTTAGTCCCCATAAAAAAAGGACACATTTTGGTCCCTACAAAAATTCTATGCATGTTGTTTTAGTCCTTACTATTTTCTAAAATTTTGAAAACTATTTAATTACTCTTAAACTTTTAAATTTTTGAATAAGTTTTTTCATACGTGTTCAAATTATTATGAACTGTTTCTTTACCAAATTATATAATTTTTAAAAATAAGAAGAATTAAATATTAATTTTTAAAAATTCAAAAAATAATGATAAAAGTAATGAAAATCTCGACTTATAAATCATATTTTGAGTTCCTTTTTTTTCGAAGAACTTTTATATTGTTCTAAACATATATGCAAAATAATAACTCAGAAAATATACATAACAAGATACACAAATTACCTGCGGATTTTCCTGCGGAAATAGATCCGCAGAAATACCTGCGATTCCACCTGCGCCTGTATATTGTAAAACATAATTTCCTGCGAAATTTATGTAGCAGCAAATTTCGCAGGAATTCCTGAGACACTTGCTGCGACTTTAGATTTGAAAGTAAAATATAAATTTCCTGCGGATTTAACTGCGATAGATTTCGCAGCAATTAGTTATCCATTGAAAACAGGAATTGCTGCGAAGTTTGCTGCGGAATTTGCTGTAAATGTTTCTGCAACTTTTGCTGCGAATTGTTTAATTTATTTTTCATTTTTATTATGTTTTAAATATTATTAAATAAAATTATAAAACACATATCGATTTCAAGAATATATTGTTGAGACATTTTTAATTTTATATTAAATCTTAGTTTTTCTTAAGAAAATTTTATAATATTAATTGAGTTTTTTTAGTTATTTTTTAAAGAATATTTATTTATTTAATACTCTTTTATTGTTGTAAAAATTAGAAAAATAAAAAATATAAGTTTATGATATAATTGTAAAATATAAGTTTATTTATTTAATAATTTTTTATTGTTGCAAAAATTAAAAAAATAAAAAATGTAAGTTTATGATATAAGTGTAAAAATATAAGTTTATGATATAATTGTAAAAATATAAGTTTATTTATTTAATTATATTTTTACTATTATTAAATATAATTGACATATTGATTTTTTAGATTTATATATATAATATAAAAACAAACCTATTTTAAAATAATTTTCACAATAATTTTTTTTTGCTTTATTGAATAATAATAGTTTTTGTTTAAATTTTGTCAAAAATTATTTTTTATTTATTTTCTTTAAGATCATTTTAGTACATATTATTCTTTTTTAAGACATTTTTTAAGATTTCATAATTGTTGCAGTTTTTTTTTTAAAAATATTTACAAAATTAGAATAATATTTTTAATCTCTATTTTTTCTATTTTATTAATTATTTCAAAGAAATATTTTTTATTCATTTTGTAATATAGAATTTCAACTTATTTAAAAAAAATAATTTAGTCCACATTAGTCTCATTTTAATATATTCTTAGAGTTTTCATAACTATCATATTTATAAAATTAGACTGAAATTTTTAATCTTAATTTTATATTTTATTAATTATTTTTATGATGTTTTTTTAGTTTTTTTGAATTTTTAATTTCAATCTTCTTTATACCATACTTAGTAACTCAACAAAAAAATCAAATACAAAAAATTTCCCAGGTCATTCACCAAGTACCCTCAATCCTTTCCCTTCATTCAATTAAATCAAATACAAAAAATTTCTCCACTCAACCACAGCTTCGCAACTCTCCAAAAATAATGGACACTGATAAAAAAGGACAACAAAGCTTCCAGATCTAGTAAAAGCACCCGTTCACCAGCCTAAATTCTCCACTCTTGGAACTAGTACATTATGTTGGTTCTGCTCCATAAAACTAAGTATGTTATGCTCCTTATACCGGCTTGAAAATCGAGGTGCATTGGAGGAAAGTATTTGAAACCTGGAACTTTGGCTCAGCTATGGGGTAACAGAGCTTTAGGTTTTGGATCGGTTGTTGGTAGGGTTTGCAGTGATATTGGGAAAAAAGGAGATGCCGATTTGATTTCAAAGATGGATGTTCTTGAGGGCAAGGTGTTTGATGAAAGTCCTGTGATACTATCCTCTATGAATTTTGTTAAGAGTAGTTTGGTCGGGACAATTCGTTTTAATTCAATTCCCGCTATCTCCCTCACGCGCCGTCACAACGATGCCGTATTGCATGTCGGAACACTTCTTTCCTCCCCAACCACCTCCTCATCCGCCGTCGCACCCGACGATGCTCAACTTAACAATGACGTTAGAATATTTTACAGAACTTACGGTCGCGGTCCCACCAAAGTCCTTCTCTATCATAGGTATTTATTTCCATCATTGTTTCATTCTTCTTCTTCTTCATTTTTTTTTGCTTATTTTTTATTTTAAGTTCCAATAAATTTTGCTGAATTTTTGGAGATTGATTTCATTGAATAATCAGGATTGGCTTCTTCATACAAAGGGTGGGGCCCACAAATCAAGGGATTGACTGGAACTGACGTACCTAACGACGAAGACGACGCCGTTTGGAGTGGAGGTGACAATGAGGCCGGTGGAGGTATCGAGGTCTACGCTTTTGATAATCGGGGCGTCGGTCGGAGCTCTGTGCCTATCAGAAAATCCGATTACTCGTAAGTTACACCGTATTCTTATGTTTTGGATTATTAATTTCAGTCATATACACTGTTTGGCTTAATTTAAGTAACAATTTTAAAAAGTGGAGTTTAAGTAACATTGTTTGGCTTATTCACCAAACAAGTCTTTAATAGGAAGTGATTTTGAATATTGGTGAATGATTGTTGAGTGCAGAAAAAAAATCATGGCAAAGGATGCTATTACTTTGTTGAATCATTTAGGTTGGAAAAAGGCACATGTTTTTGGCCACTCTATGGGTCAGTATTTTCTGTTTTTCATTTAGTCGAAATTCTGATGGTTTATTATAAGATTTGTTTGGCTAAGTTTATTTATTTGTGCTTAATTTTAATTATGTTTGTTGCCTAATGAAACAGGGTCTATGATAGCTTGTAAATTAGCAGCAATGGTTCCTGATAGAGTTCTTCCATTGGCGTTGCTCAACATGATATGTTTTTCATTTAGTCCAAAGCATATATCGCCGTTCGCGATTTCTCAGGTACTATTTCTGCAAATATCGGATCATTTGTTGCTGGTGCACACCAGAATGTGATTATTCCCATGATGACCAAAACAAAACCATGAATGAATGGCGTGGACAGATCATTAGGCAATAATAACAACAAAATCGCTGTTAAAGGGAATTGTCGAACCCGCGCTTATTTGCACCAACATTATTCTTCCAGTGTTTGGTAACCGTTGAGATAAAAAATCTCCAAGCCATCCTCCAAACAGACCCCCAAATGAAGCAGAAATTATAAATACTGTTCAAATAACTGCTGTTGACAATTTGAGAGAGAAATTTGATACAACAATTTCAATTTTAAATATTTTGGCTTAATTCTCTTCCTTTTGTTTGATGTCGTATAACGGTGGCGTGTTTATAGCTATTGTGGTTGGTCTTGCGGTTGGTTATTTGTTGTTCAGGAGCGACGGCGAAGATTCCGTCGTCGTTGATAGTGCTTGTGCATGTGCTTGAATTTGAGACAGGGTGTTTATGCTATGTTGTGTAAGTTTATGCAGTTATTGTAATTTACTAATTATTATCAATAAATTATTGTTAAGATAGCGTGAGATTTATCAATGATTCATCATGTGTATGAGAGTTGAGAAATGAAAGGAAAAGAAAAAGCAATTGTCATCCCTTTTCAAGGGAAATGATAACGAGTGTTCTGATGGAAGCTGTGCTAGCTAGTTTATGGCCTTGAATTGGAGAACTAAGTTGGAGGATGGTTGCTTAAAGGGAGCACTTGGATGACTATGTGATCCCTACACATTTGGCAGCAAACATAAGATCAAGAGTAGGATTATGAGATGAACATTGTAAAAATCTCTATTATGTTTGAATATTTCATCAACTTTGCTTCATCTTCTTGAGTTTGAAATATGTTTGATTGTAAGTTGAAAATGGATAAAAAGCTTATGTTTTCTTTAATGCTAGTCACATTATAGATTTTATGAAAATGATGCTATTAGGTTTTATGTAAATATGTATGTTTTCCTGAATGATGAATGGTTCTTTTTTGGCTAATTATTTAGCCATGTAATGTAACTATAATTTTTTGTTGTCACGAGGGAAATTGAACACACTAATTAGTCACATTTCATAGTGGAGTTATCATTAATGAATATAAAGGTTTATTAATTATCATGATTCAAGATATAGCTGAGTGATATAAAAAGTTAGTTAGCTAATTCAATTATCTTATAACTGATTTGTAATTAATTGTAACTGGAGTAACTAACAATGACAAATTAGTTATAAGTGGTTTTCTTATAAACCGATTTTTTGGCTTTATTCAGTTTAACTGACACAGTAACTATCAATGATATTATGTAGAGCATCAACTCAAGAGCTGTTTGTGCTTATGGGAGCTCTTTATTCTGCTTGCTTGTTTCTTGGTGTAAACAATGCTTCTTCTGTACAGCCGATTGTTTCAACAGAAAGGACAGTATTTTATAGAGAGAAAGCAGCAGGAATGTACTGTCCATTACCATATGCAGCAGCCCAGGTAGGTCTCATTACAACACTTAAAATTATCACATGGCTAATTTTTCAGCTAAATTATTTACTTATAATGATAGTTTAATCTAACTTTCAGGGGCTTATAGAAATCCCATACATTGCTGTTCAGACATTGTTGTTTGGCTTGATAACATATTTTATGGTCAACTTTGAGAAGACTGCGGGTAAAATATCAACTTTCCATATATTCATATATTGGTTGTTTTATATGTTTGGAGATTTCACTTCTAATGTATAATTGTAATTATTGCAGGGAAGTTTTTTCTCTATCTATTTATTGTTCATGTTCCTAACCTTTACCTACTTCACCTTTTACGGAATGATGGCGGTTGGTTTTACAGCTTCACAACAGCTAGCTGCTGTTATTTCTTCAGCTTTTTACTCCCTGTGGAATCTTCTTTCCGATTTTCTTATCCCAAAAGCGGTGAGTAATGCTATACTGAGAAATTTTTGAAGTTTCATTCTTTTTAAATCTTTCAAGTTGTTACTGAGATGCCTTACATTTAGAAAGTTGCTTTCCAAACTCAAATAAATTAGTCATTAATTTAACAGTGTCATAATAATACTGTAGTTCAAACAGTATATTTTACAATTGGAGTGTGTTATGTTATTTTCACAGATGGAGTCTAAAATCCAATTAATTTTCCCGACTAGTTAAACCGCCAAAAGTTTCTTTTCTATCGGCTTCTAAAAACTAATATTGTGACAATGATTATGGATGTTTCAGAATATTCTGGGTTGGTGGATTTGGTTCTATTATATTCGCCCTGTTCAATGGACATTACGCGGTATTATAACATCTCAGCTTGGTGATGTGGAAACAACAATTGTGGGACCAGGATTCAAAGGCACTGTGAAAGAGTATATATCTGCAACTCTTGGATATGATCAGAAACTGAACGGAATATCGTCTGTAGGTCTTTCAGTGATAGTTCTTCTTGCATTCAATATCCTATTCTTTGGTAGTTTTGTTTATACATTGTAATATCGGCTTCTGCGTCGTTTATCAAGATAAACTTCCCCTGCACTCTGCATTTACTCTCACTCTAACTTGCATCGTACATCTTGATATGATATTTAGGTAATGTTAATAACACTGAAGGAATAAAAGATAGTCCATTCCAAGCCGAGTCAAAAGATGATCAACACAACGCTGAGTTGAGGGACAACCGGTCGTTGATCGACAATAAAATAATAAAAACAATGAGAAGGTGAGGGCTTCTTATTTTGTTTGGATTTTCAGCGTTATTGTTGTCTCCTCACTTCAGACTTGATGAAAAAGAATGATAAAGTTTCCTGCATTTTTTGTGTACTTCGGTTCTATGCTTGGGATTTAGCAGTGAGAAATTATGCTATTCTTTTTATGCAGACAGGGTGCTAAGGGTAATGAAATAATTGAAGCTCTCATCTCCAATAACGCAACATTTGATAAGAAAACATCACTTCAACAAAACTCGAAACAAGATGTCGGTAGCGTGAAAAGCCAATCAATTGTAAGATGCACTTCCTTGATATTCTAATAAGTACTATCTTATTGTTTGAACAATTTATCATATATTTCAATGTTGCAGGATCCAATGAGTACATTAGTCTGCATGGAGGAAATCTCTCCATTAAAAAATGGAGTTTCTGAGCTTGGTACTGAGAATATCACATTTCCTATTCTAAAAGCTTACAAAGCTACAAAGGCTGGAGAAAAGGCGTCTAAAGAAATCCTGGACTCATGGAAGGAAAATGGTTTTTCTAGATATTTCAACTTAAAAGCCAAGTGTTTGACACACAATTTAAAGATCATAAAGTTGATGTAGCTTTAGATTCATAAGCTAGTATTGGATCAAACTTAAAACTCGTATAGCTTCAGAATTCGACAGATTCGAATTAACATGATGTAATCGAAGTCCATTAATGTTTAATTCAACATGCAGTTTGATGATGGAGTAGATATGTATGTCATGTAGTTATCGTCATACATATGACACATAATTCTATAAGTAGGCTGTTCAGAGAGTGATTGATTGTTATTTTTATTGTAAATTTTGATTATATTTAAAAAATTTTAAGTAAATTTAATTTTTATTTTTAAGTAACAAATATGAGAAAATACTTTTAAAGAAAATTATTATTATTGTTACTTTGATATTTAACAATAACTATAATATTTTAAATATAAATAAAACACAATTAATAATAAAAGTTAAAAACCTGAGAGAGAAATTATTTGCGACTTTACCTGTGAATTTATAATTTGCTGCGACATTTCCTGCGAAAATTACAATTACCTGCGACATTTTCCGCGAATTAATCTACTTTATCTGCGACATTTTCCTGCAAAGATTTTCTGCGACTTTATCTGCTAGATTAATTACCCACGAAGGTTTTAGCTGGGAGCGAAAAATAGTAGGAAGAATCGCAGGTAATACGTTTTCTGCGAAAATTTTGTCAATTTCCGCAGGTAAAGCCGCAGGAAAATAGAGTTTTTTTAATAGTGATTGGTTTAACATTAAGGACTAAAACTACGTGTATAATTATTTTGTAGGGATCAAAACACGCTATTTTTTTATAGGGATCAAAAATAAAATTTGATAATTTTATAGGGACCCAGAACATATTTAACCATTTAAATAAAAATTTATTTTAAAAATGAACTAATAATAATAAGAAAGATTTTGATTTTGATTTTATTTTTTGAGATTTATTATAAAAATAATATTTTAAAAAATCCTTTAATAAAAAATACAAAAATTAATAATAAAATGATAAAAGATGCTATTTTAAATTATAAAATAGTGTAAAAAACCCGAAAAAGAGAAAAAAAGTATTAAAAGTGGCGCTTGAACTCATGACATTTATAAGTTCTTACACTACTTTTGATACCAACTAGGCCATCACAGTTATTTTTAAAATAAAAGACAATAGCAAACATATAAAGAGTGGCTCACAAATTAACTATATAATAATTATTATAATGCTAATTAATAATAATAATCATCATAATTTGGTTAGTCTATAACTTAATCATCATATACAAATAACAATTAAATTAAAATGACCTAAATATTTTAAATTACACTCCTCTTGATACCAACTAGGCCATCACACTTTTTTTAAAAATAAAAGACAATAACAAACATATAAAGAGCGGCTAACAAATTAACTATATAATACTAATTATAATACTAATTAATAATAATAATCATAATTTGGTTAGTCTATAACTTAATCATCATATACAAATAACAATTAAATTCAAATAACCTAAATATTTTAAATGATGTTTTCCATAATGAAAAACTTATTTAAATAATATCCCAATTAACTCTTATTAAGAATATTTTTTAGTAAGTCAGTAACTAACTCTTCTAATGAAATTTATATGATATCCTACTTAATTAATAAGACTACATATTAAATTATACCTTGAAAGATAGAAACTAAGTTATGATGGGATCAAAATTCCTAAAAAGTCACAAGTGGTCCATTTGTCTTTCAGGTCATTGGGATTGACCAGATGATTTGTATGGGCTCTAGATATGTTAATGATCTAAATTCTATGTTAGGTGAAATAAGGAACAAAAAGGTGGTCAAAATTTGGGGTACAACAGTTGCACCTATTTAATCAACTTAAAATTGAGATGATGACGAAGACGAGTCTTCATCTTCTCGAAGAGGAGATGATTAATATAAAGAGGAACCCTAATTTTAACCATGGAGTTAATAGGTTTTGGATCCAAGCAAGGATTGATTAATCCTTGGTGCTTTATTGTTATCCAACTTTGATGTATCCTTGATAATACTTTGTTGATTAATTTTAACCCATATGGGTGAAACTTGTATACGATTCTCATAATCATAGAAATCAGACAGGACTCTGACGATCCTCCAGTCGTTCTTTAATAAACCCTAGTAGAACCCTTGATGAAGCCCTTAAGACAACTTCTGATGGAACCCCTAATGATAAAACCCTAATAAAATCCCTGATAAAACCCCATAATAATCCCTAATGATCGGTTTCAACCCTTCTAGGTGAAACTTAAATACGATTCTTACGATCATCTGACCATGTTACTGGAAGCGAGCAGGACTCTAGTAATACCCCGATCATTCTGGATGAAATTCCCTGATAAAACTCTGATGAAACCTCTTGATGGAACCATTCGATGAAACTCTTGATAGAACCCCTTAGTGAAACTCTTGATAAATCCTTTTGATAAAATTCTTTGATAAAATCCCTTGATAAAATCCAGGTGTATTTGATGGAACATATCTCGTGCGTCGGGTAGGTTACTAAGCTAGGGATGTGAGCATTGAAGACCTACTCACTGGATGATAACAATCATTCAAGATGACTAATTATTGAATAAATTCCTTTGAAGACTCACAGTGAGTGAGTTTGTTGGGGAAATCTTTGCTGAAAAGGCATTTATAGGAAATCATATCATGGAAGAAGGTCATCATTTCCCTAGAATTCTTCAATCCAAAAAGCGTTTGTGGGACAAAATTAAGTTTGATGAATTGAAATCTTTTTAGGGTTTTGGAAATGATTGTTTTTATTTGAATTGCACAAGACTATGGGTAGAGGTGATTATTTCGAACTACCAAGCCAAGCGTCTTGTGTCAAAAATAATCAGAGTGAGTGTAGGAATGCTTCATTCTCCACCACTTAAGGCTCGTGGTGCACAATTCTCCTCGTATTTATTGGGTTTTTGAGTTTATTTAAGAAACCGCCACTTGATGTTGGATAAAGGGTTTGTTTTATTATTATGAAAATGTCTAGGTCATAGATGTAATATCCCAAATTCTTGGAATATTTATTTAATTTATTTAAATATGAATATTCATATTTTTGGTGATTTGCGGTGGTTGGTGTGAATATTGAAAATTATGGATTTTGAGTTATTTATTTAAAGAATAGTATATAATATGAATATATTGGTATTATTATTAATTTAAATAAATATAAGTGAATTAAAGGCAAAGTGGACATTTGAGGAGGAGTTAGTGAGGGTGAAGTTGTAAAGTCCAATTTTAAGGCTCAAAGTTAGGTTTAACCAAAAGGAATTTTGAGAGAATTAGGATTCATTCTTGCTAAACCGTGAAAAGGGAAGAAATAGAGGCCAGAGCTCTGAGGAAGAGGATTGAGGCAAAAGCTTCGTAAGGTTTCCAAGAATCAAGGAGAAAGGCTTAGAGTCGGCAATTAAGGTATGAGGAGTATTGCCTTCATTGTTTTCAATATGTGATTCAATGTATTTAAAGCTGATTTAAGGGTTTATGGATTTTTGATATTGAATTGTTGTTGCCTTTCTGATGGTGAGTTCAATGAGTTTGAGGGATTTGAACTGATGGTCTGATAGGTTTGAGGCTGATTTGAGAAAAAGGGAAATTAGGCTTTCGTGGCCAAAATCTCTTGTTGAGGTTTTAACTGTATAGAGTAATTGATTATGAGGACCTTAATGACTGTGGGGTAGTTGTAAGAAATTATGGGAATTAGAGGCGTAAATATGATATAGGATTGGCCTAATAAGTCGTAGATTTTGTGCCTTTATCGTCGTAATACCTTAGAAATAATTTAGGGATGTTTTTGGGGCATTGGGGGAAGGAAATCGTAGAGGTTTTTGGTCTGGTTTTGGTGCTTGTGCATAACAACGATTTGCTGTACTCATAAGTTCGCACAGTGAAGAATGCTTCGCACGACGAACATTCGCCCCAAATTCGCACAGCGAACTTGCTAGCAAACGTAGCAGAGTTTCGCGAATTCTGATCTTGTGCAAGTGATGTCTTGATGTTTTGTTGTTGTGATTTCTTTGATGAATTACCATGAGTATGACTATGATTTCCATGAGATTATTACATGATTGTATGATGATACCTATGAGTAATGATGATGAGTTATAATGTTGATTCCATGAGTTTTGATGATTATATTATGACATGATTATTATGATGATTTTGATGAATGATGATGCACCTAATGAGTTTATTATGAGGATGATATTGACGTGTGCATCATGCATTCATATGTATCCGGACTTCGGTTCAGGACCTTGATTTATGTGGCTTCAGTCCCATTGTGTGGATGTGAGGTATTTTGTTGTGCTCAGTTTCTCGTGTAGAATCGATCTGACTATTGTGGATCTATGGAGGGTTGATGGCCCAGTGTCCATCAAATCTTGTTGATTGGTACCACATGCATGAGTCTTGTTGCATTTGCATTTATGTGACGATTTGGTGTAATTTATAAAATTGTGGCTTTTGATGTTCCTTGATGATTATGATGATGTTGAAAATGAAAATGACGCCATTTTATATATTGATTCTTATATTGATTATTATGAATCGTTTTACTCACCCTTCCTATTTGAATGTTGCCTCCACGTGGGTAACACACAGATGACCAGGTTTAGCTGTGGACGCCGTCGAGGACTTTTTGAAGTTTTTGGGTCGTTAGCCATTGTGGTTGACTTAGAGGGTCTTGCTCTGATAGTGTAACATCGAGTTGGGGTCTTTTGAGTCAAACTATATTTTATTGAGTTTTTGTTATGTTGATTTCCTTGCGGTGAAAGGAAAACTTTGGATTTGCCTTTTTGAGTTCCGCTATCATTTGAGCACTTTTTAGTAATTTTGAGAAAACCCGTTGCTTACGGAGCATTGACCTTGATTTTGAATGTATTGAGAAATGTACGCCCTTTTATGATGATTTTATTGCATTCAATATTTTAATCTGATAAACTTGATTATTTTGCCATAATATTCGTGGAGTAGAAAAGGGTGTTACATTAGTGGTATCAGAGCAGGTCGGTCCGTCCGACCAAGTTGTCTATTGTTATTTGTTCCCTAGTATGCAACATGTGTGTGAAAACATTGTCGGTACACATTTGTTTTCTAATCTTTGTCTGCATAAGGGGGAATGAAACAAGTGGGGGAGAAGCTTGTGCTTCTCCAGGATGCTTCAAGTGTGGTGTAGTGGCTCAGTGTGTCGATGAACGCTCTTATAGTTTGGTAAAAATGGTTTATACCCCATCATAATTTTTGGATGTGTGTTGACAAATTGAGAAAATGATCACCCTTAATCTCTTGTTGATATTAGACGAAGTCCTGTTGGATGGGATAGACGTGTCTTGCAAGCTTAGATGGCGTGTGCAGTGAATTGTTTTGAGTTAAGCTAAGGCTTTCAGATTGTTTTGGTGAGTCGGTGCAGGATGGTGCTGAGATGTTTATTTTGATGAAAACTTTGAGTGTTAATAAAGTGGGGAAGTTGGTGGTGTGCCAATTATTTGTGATTATCTGGAAGTTTTTGCTGATAAGATAAGTGATTTACTACCGGAACCTGAAGTGAAGTTTACGATCGACCTAGTTCCTGGAACAAGTTTGGCAGCAATGGCTCCATATCGTATGTCCACACCGAAATCGAAGAAGTTGAAGAACCAACTTGAAGATCTGTTTTAGGAGAGGTTCTTTTGTCCGAGTGTGTCACCGTGGGATGCACCAATTTTGTTAGTTAAGAAGAAAGAAGGTTCTGCGAGGCTTTGTGTGGATTATAGACAATTGAACAAGGTGACTATCAAGAATAAGTATCCACTTCCAAGGATTGATGATTTGATGGATCAGTTGGTTGTTACAAGTGAGTTCAGTAAGATAGATTTGAGATCTGGGTATCATCAGATTTGTGTGAAGGCTGAAGATATTCAGAAGATTGCTTTTAAAACAAGGTATGGACATTATGACTATTTTGTGATGCCATTTGGTGTGACTAATTTACCATGTGTGTTTATGGATTATATGAACATGATTTTCCATCCTTATTTGGACAAGTTTGTGGTTGTGTTCATTGATGATATTTTGATATATTCGAAGAGTAAAGAAGATCATGCTGAGCATCTGAAACTTGTGTTATCAATATTGAAAGAGAAACAATTATATACTAAACTTTCTAAGTGCAATGTTTGGTTGAAGGAAGGGAGTTTCCTTGATCATGTGATATCGAGTAGAGTTATTGCGGTTGATATGTCGAAGGTTGAAGCTGTATCGCAATGGGAAGCTCCAAAACCTGTTTTTGAGATTATAAGTTTTCTTGGGTTGGCAGATTATTATCAAAAATTCATTGAAGGATTTTTCTAAGTTATCTTTGCCATTGACGTAGTGGAATAGGAAGGTTCAAGCTTTTGTTTTGGATGCAAAGTGTGAAGAAAGTTTCAAGAGCTTTTGAGAAGGCTGACAACAGCTCATGTTTTGATTTTGCCAAATCCGGCATAACCATTGTTGTTTATTGTAATGCTTCGTTGATGGGATGGAGAGGTGTGTTAATGCAACATCAGCAAGTTTTAACTTATGCTTCAAGGAAACTTAAAGTGCATGAGAGGAATCATCTAACGTAGGATTTAGAGTTGGTTGTTGTTGTGTTTGTGTCGAAGCTTTGGAGGCATTATTTGTTTGGTTCGAGAATTGAGGTGTTTAGTGATCATAAGAGTTTAAAGTATCTATTTGATCAGAAATAATTGAATGTGAGACATAGAAGATGGTTAGAACTTCTGAAAGATTATGACTTTGGTTTGAATTACCATTCGGGTAAAGCAAACGTGGTAGCTTATGCATTGAGTAGGAAATCTTCGCATATACCGATGATGATGGTAAAAAAAGTTAGAACTGATTGAGCAATTTTGTGATATGAGTTTGGTTTGTGAAGAGACTTCTTATGGTGTTAAGCTTGGTATGTTGAAGCTTACTAATGGTATTCTTGATAAGATTCGAGAAGGTTAGAAAAATCTTATTTGAGTTGGTAGATCGGTTGAATTTGATGAATCAAAATCGAAGAGCTGATTTTTGGATTAATGAAAATGGTATCATGAGATGTCATGATAGAGTTTATGTTCCAAATATGGTAGAGTTGAAAAGGAGTTTTCTTGAGGAAGGACATCGAAGTAGATTGAGTATCCATCCTGGTGCTACGAAGAGGTATCAGGATTTGAGGAAATTGGTTTGGTGGCCAGGGATGAAGAAAGAAGTGGTTGAGTTGTATATGTTGGCTAGACTTGTCAGAAGTCGAAGATTGAACATCAAAGATTGTTTGGTCTGATGCAACTGTTGAATATTCTAGATTGGAAATGGGATAGTATTTCCATGGATTTTGTGTCGGGTTTGCCGAAAACTATGCGGGGAGTGATTCTAATTCGGTGATTATGGATAGATTGACTAAATTAGCTCATTTCTTACCAATGAGGATTAATCATTCTATGCTGAAGCTAGCTGAGATGTATATTGAGGAAATTGTTAAATTGCATAGGATACTATCGAGTATTGTGTCCGATAGAGATCCGAGATCTTCATCGAGGTTTTGGGAGAGTTTGCAGACGCTTTGGGTACCGTGTTGAGATTGAGTTCTGCCTATCATCCGCAGACGGATGGATAGACAGAGAGAACTATCCAGTCTTTAGAGGATTTGTTGAGAGCTTGTGTATTGGATCAAGGTGGATCATGGGATAGTTATTTTCTGTTGATTGAGTTTACCTACAATAACAATTACCATTCTAGTATCGGAATGTCATCGTATGAGGCATTGTATGGTAGGAGATATAGGACTCCTTTATGTTGGTATGAATCAGGCGAGAGTGTTGTACTCAGACCTGAGATTGTGCAAAAGACGACTGAAAAGATCAAGAGGATCCAAGAAAAGATGAAAGTTTCGCAGAGTCGTCAGAAGAGTTACCATGATAAGAGGAGGAAAGCACTTGAATTTCAAGAGGGAGGTCACGTATTTTGATAGTTACGCCGGTAACTGGTGTTTGCTAAGCTTTGAAGTCTCGAAAGCTCACACCGTATTTTGTTGGTCCGTATCAGAGTGGCACATCGGAAGCGTGAGTGAAGTAGTATGTCAGATTGCTTTATCGCCGTGGCTTGCGGACTTGCATGATGTATTTCATATGTCTCAGTTGAGGAAGTACATTCCAGATCAGTCACATGTGATTCAGATGGATGATGTACAAGTGAGAGATAATTTGACTATTGACGCATTGCCAGTACGGATTGATAAACGAGAAGTGAAGCAAATGCGAGGTAAAGAAACTTCCTTGGTAAAGGTAGTTTTGGGAGGACCAGCAGGAGAAAGTTGGGCTTAGGAGCGTGAGGATCAGATGAGGGAGTCGTATCCGACTCTATTTACTTGAGGTATTTCTCGAGGGTAAAAATTCTTTTAAGCGGGGGAGAGTTGTAACACCCCAAATTCTTGGAATATTTATTTAATTTATTTAAATATGAATATTCGCATTTTGGTGATTTGCGGTGGTTGGTGTGAATATTGGAAATTATGGATTTTGAGTTCTTTATTTAAATAATAGTATATAATATGAATATATTGGTATTATTATTAATTTAAATAAATATAAGTGAATTAAGGGCAAAGTGGACATTTGAGGAGGCGTTAGTGAGGGTGAAGTTGGAAAGCCCAATTTTAAGGCCCAAAGTTAGGTTTAACAAAAAGGAATTTTGAGGGAATTAAGATTCATTCTTGATAGACCATGAAAAGGGAAGAGATAGAGGCCAGAGCTCTGAGGAAGAGGATTGAGGCAAAAGCTTCACAAGGTTTCCAAGAATCAAGGAGAAAGGCTTAGAGTCGGCAATTAAGGTATGGGGAGTATTGCCTTCATTGTGTTTCAATATGTGATTCGATGTATTTAAAGCTGATTTAAGGGTTTAGGGATTTTTGATATTGAATTGTTGTTGCCTTTCTGATGGTGAGTTCAATGAGGTTGAGGGATTTGAACTGATAGTCTGATAGGTTTGAGGCTGATTTGAGAAAAAGGGAAATTAGGCCTTCGTGGCCAAAATCTCTTGTTGAGGTTTTAAACATATAGAGTAATTGATTATGAGGACCTTAATGACTGTGGGGTAGTTGTAATAAATTATGGAAATTGGAGGCATATATATGATACAGGATTGACCTAATAAGTCATAGATTTTGTGCCTTTGTTGCCGTAATACCTTAGAAATAATTTAAGGATGTTTTTGGGGCATTGGGGGAAGGAAATTGTGGAGGTTTTTGGTCTGGTTTTAGTGTTGGTTCGTAACAACGATTTATGTAATTGCAAGTTCGCATAGTGAAGAATACTTCGCACAGCGAACATTCGCCCCAAATTCGCACAGCGAACTTGCTAGCGAACGTAGCAGAGTTTCGCGAATTCTGATCTTGTGCAAGTGATGTCTTGATGTTTTGTTGCTGTGATTTCTTTGATGAATTACCATGAGTATGGATATGATTTCCATGATATTATTACATGATTGTATGATGATACCTATGAGTAATGATGATGAGTTATAATGTTGATTCCATGAGTTTTGATGATTATATGATGACATGATTATTATGATGATTTTGGTGAATAATGATGCACCTAATGAGTTTATTATGAGAGTGATATTGACGTGTGAACCATGCATTCATATGTATCCGGACTTCGGTTCAGGACCATGATTTGTGTGCCTTCAGTCCCATTGTGCAGATGTGAGGTATTTTGTTGTGCTCCGGTTCTCGTGTAGAATCGATCCTACTATTGTGGATCTATGGAGGGTTGATTGCCCAGTGTCCATTGAATTTTGTTGATTGTACCACATGCATGAGTCTTGTTGCATTTGCATGTATGTGACGATTTGGTGTAATTTGTAATGTTGTGGCCTTTGATGTTCCTTAATGATTATGATGATGTTGAATATGAAAATGATGCCATTTTATATATTGATCCTTACATTGATTATTATAAATCGTTTTACGCACCCTTCCTGTTTGAATGTTTCCTCCATGTGGGTAACGTGCAGATGACAAGGTTTAGCCATGGATGTCGTAGAGGACTTTTTGAAGTTTTTGGGTCGTTGGCCATTGTGGTTGACTTAGAGGGTCTTGCTCTGATAGTGTAACATCGAGTTGGGGTCTTTTGAGTCAAACTATATTTTATTGAGTTTTTGTTATGTTGATTTCTTTGCGGTGAAAGGAAAACTTTGGATTTGCCTTTTTGAGTTCCGCTGCCATTTGAGCACTTTTGAGTAATTTTGAGAAAACCCGTTGCTTACGGAGCATTGACCTTGATTTTGAATTTATTGAGAAATGTACGCCCTTTTATGATGATTTTATTGCGTTCAATATTTTACTCTGATAAATTCGATTATTTTGCCATAATATTCGTGGGGTATGTTAGTTCCATGACTCTATGATTGTCCATGGTTCTATGATTGACTAAATTTTGGTAAAACATGATTCTGCACTGATGTTAAGCAGAATGTTATAACATCTCCATCTGCTGTGGTGACAGAACTGCTGGCATGTGTTTTAATCAGGATGTCACTACCAATGTCATGACATCACTGTCTGGTACAGCAGGAGCTGATGACAGTATTGATGTCATGTGTTTTAATCAGGATGTCATCACCAATTTCATGACATCGCTGTCTGGTACAGCAGGAGCTGCTATTTTATATCACTTGACATAAGTGGTTTGGTTTGATGAGATCCTGTTGGATATATCTCATCAAGTGTGTGCAGGTCAACTATAATATATTTGTTTCTACTGTTATGAAGAAGATTTTGCATGAGTGTGCTGCAGGGTGAGTTTGGTCAGCTAAGAACAAAGTGTGTTGGATGTCCTTACCAATGTTATGACATCAAGCATATGACATCAGCGCACGTGTTTTAGTTTTCTGGTATTTTACCTGATATATCTCAGGCTAGATTTCAGGAAACCTGTTATGGCTCCTTAGTTATCTCAGGCGAGATTCTAGTCAGGGCTGGGCATAACATGAAGCAGCTGTGACCTAATTCGCAACATCTGAATTATGGAAATTAGGCTAACTTGGTTAAAACTAATGTTTGTTACTTTTGACCAGCCCAAGCCCAGTCTGCATTGCTATTTAAGGAGGAGCAGAAGCAAAGGAAATCAAGTACTCACAACAAGAAAAACTTGAGTGTAGAATTAAGGTTTAGGGTTTTGAAAGTCCATTGTGTGTGACCTTGTAAGTCACCCTTTGTATCTTTGGATGCATAGTGGTAGACATGTTTAGGCTGTTATTAGTACAATGTTAATTGTTCATTCAAAGCTTTTAAGCAAGAGTGTATTTGTGAGTGAAGAGTTATGTTCTTCACGTGTATTATTGTGTCTTAGGAGTACTTGTGAGCCAAGCAATTGTCTACTGTATGATTGCATTGGTTAGTATTGTTGAGTTGTGTGTCACTCTAAGCTTTTAAGCAAGAGTGTTGTGTTCTTGATTGAAGCTGTGAAGCAAGATTAAGTGTTGTGACTTTGAAGAGTGTGTTCTAAAGTATGTCTTTTGTAATGAATTGATTATCACTGCGGTGATTAAGGGGGAGTGAGCGGGGTCTCTTGTCTAGTGGATTCTAGGCAGAAATTGCATTGGATAGAGATTAAGTGAGGAGTTGTAAACATGGGAGTTTAGCTCTGAATTAATTATGCTAATAGTGGATTTCCTTCCTGGCTTGGTAGCCCCCAGATGTAGGTGAGGTTGCACCGAACTGGGTAAATAATCCATTGTGTTATTTATCTTTTAGCGTTTACAATTCTGCACAATTTAAATGGTTAGATAAATAGTCTGTCTGCTAATGTTACAACAGACGTCATGACATTGGTACAATTTAAGGAAATTTAAATTGGTCATGTTCTGTCCTTGTTCTGTTTCAGCAGAGATCAATGTTCTTTACATCTCTTATGACATATGAGATCTGCATACCAGAATTTCAATTGGTATCAGAGCAGACATCCTGTATGCTCTGGATGAGATCTTGGGAGATACTTTATGGTGGTTTAAACAAGGAGAAGCTGCAGCTGATTTGCTGATTTTGCCAAATGAGGAGTTTGTGAAGGATTCTATGTATCTGTTGCTGTGCCCTCTGATATAGGAGCTTCTATGACCTGGTGAATGTACTGCCAAAGGAGGAGTGGCTACTTTTGTATGGTGACCTATAAGATTTTCTGACATCTTGTTTAGGACATGTTGAAGATGTTCTTTTGGTGGTTCCGCTGCATTTTTTCTGATGAAAGAACTCTGGTAGCCCTGGGAGAAGATTGCCCGATATTCAGTTTGATGTATGGCTGTGGGAAGTGTGTAGACTGTTTGAAGATGATGTTTGCTGCTGCTCTGTTTGATCTGATAAGCTGTTGATCCTGCTTGATGCTAATTTGTTTATGTTACTCTGATTTTTATCTTACAGATTGCTGAAGGTTGTCTTAGAGAAGATAAGTGGGAGGTGATTTATTTTCACCACTCATGACTTGCAAAGGCTCTATTAGGAAGAGGAAGTCATAGGCAGGTTGAGTCAAGGGTGTCAGCCTTAATGTTTCAGCCTTGGTATTCATGAAGTTGTATGGATTTAAGATTAATTGCTATTTGTGGACTACACACGTATTTAATTGGTTATCCATCAAGTTCAAGATTGCTGAAGAGAAGGATTTATTATAAGGATTTAAGATTCATTGCTATTTGAGATATTCTCAAATATTTAATGGATTATTCTTAGTTGGTGATCAAGGTGTCTCATTAGTTGTTGCTTAAGTATCAGGCCCCTGATCTGCTTTGTCTACTTCAAGGATCTGATGTTCAACCAGATGTTGAGACATTCCATCAGCAGAGATTGTACAAAAGTTTGATATAGCTGATGATCTTGTTACCATACTCATGTATGGTAGGATCTGTCTTTATTCTAGTAAGTTTCCTGGCAAGAAACTAAGACTAGAATGTAGTGCTGGGGGAAGTGAAGATGAAGACATTTTTCTTAGATCAGTTTATTGGAGTACAACAGGTGTGTTCTAGTCACTACTAGAAGCATCTGATATTTATCTAGAAAGTTTCATGGCAAGAAACTTGTCTAGAATATGGTGTTGGTGATAACACTGCTTGGATCAGTTTATTTCTGATCTAAGTGCATAGGAGCATGTGACTTTGCTCATCTTGGAGGTCAAGGATAAGTGGCAGTTATCTCTGACTTACTGAAGAAGTCTCTACTTAAGGAAAGCGAGATTCCTTCTGTAAAGATCTCTTGTGACTAATCTTCTCTAAAGAATCAAGCTTTGGCATGTTTGGTTTCTCTAAAGAGGAGTTGTATGAAGCAAATGCACTTCAAAGGGATTTGTTGTGGTATAATAAAGCAGAATACAGGTTGTCTACTCAAACTTGCTATCAGTAATCAAGTCTGTGTGAACATGGAACTCTTGATGAGGTTCTTCTAAATGGCATAATGAAGGACTGAATGCACCAGCAGGATGTCTGATCAGATGTTGTGACATTGAGCAGAAACTTCAGTTTGCAGGAGCTGTGAGAAGAAGTAGATGTTACAGGTCCAAGTCTTGGTGTATCCAAGTTGCCTTGCTATGGAACATGAAGGATATGAAGATAAAGTTTGCTTGGTGGATCAGAAGAGTTTCTAGAGCTCTGGAAGCAGCTGAGTAATCAAACAGTGGCATTTGGTTAATTAAAGAAGTGTGCTTAAACTAATTACTCTTGTGCAGAAGGGTAGTTGGTTGATGATCAAAGGAGGGTCTGGTTCTGTTCACATATTGGTGCTTGTGGTAGAAGCCCTAAGTTGTTTATGGAAGATTACCTTCTTTTAGAGTTGTGTTTGATCAAGCTGGTGGAGTTGTGTTCTCTGAAGATCTTCACTTGGATTACTAGGCAGTAGTAAGTCCAGTTGTGAGCATATCAAGAACCATTGGATGTTATCTCTGTGATATGTTAGGATGTCCTAACTAATGTCAGAACATCATTTTGGTTGATGGTCTTGAAGATCTGTTGTGGAACTGGTGATTCACATCTTGACTAAGAAGTACTCTATCTTGTCGTACGGGAGAATGATGAGGTAAAAGGACTGTCTTGGAGTATGATGTGAAGGTAGTGTACAAGACTGAAGTGGTTTATTGCATAAAAATTTGGACTATGATGAGTTATATGGAAGTAAATATTCACCAGTTAAACCAGAAATGTTCTAACTTATCATATGGGAGAATGATGAGGAAAGAATGTCTTGGATTATGGGGTGCCTATCTCGCTCTCTGACTCAGGCCAGAAGTCTTGTGGAGAAGTGGTAACTCTAGTAAGAAGTGAAGTAGTTTGGTACCTTCTCACTGTATGAGCATGAATTTGGTCTTGAGATATAATGTGGTGATCTTGGAGCAACTTTTATAGAAGATAGGGGGAGAACTTCTATTTGATGGGTGTACTAGTTACTTGTAGTTCAAGTAGTAAGTGAATGCGTTCAGCAGGTGTGTTGAACAAAGAGTGAGCTCTTGAAGACATGAAGATGAGTCTTATGTTTTCCATTCACGTGCTTCTGGAAAAAGAGCACTAGTTATCCTTGATATGGGGAGTCATACTTCTAGGATCTGTTGTTGCAATAGTACAGTTTCAAGATTGTTTGTGGTCTCAAGCAGGTTGTGATTGTATGCCTCTATGAGGATGGAATGTCATACCAGATGCTATGACATTGTGTTACTGCTCTAGCTCATGGTGAACCTGACAGTGTTTTGTTCTGTCATTGGGTATCAATGGATCAAGTCAGGTATTTGGGCCTCTATCCAAGTGTTTTACCTTGTATGACTAGTGAAGATGAAGATCAAGACACCATCAACTTTGATTTTGTGCATATGGAAGCCAAGGAAACCTTTCTAGGACTTTCACCCTAACATCTTAGAGAAATTTCTAGCTGAATCTGTGTGATCTTGTAGAGAGTTATGTCTATCATGTGACTACCTCTCCTATAAGGTTTGGTTCTGGTTTGTGAAACAAGGGATGTAAAGTTGCATGTGTTTCCAGCGTGTGAATATGAAGATGTTGAAGTAAGTCTTCATGTGTATGGGCTCTCTCTTTTAGGGGGAGTACCGAGTGTGCATGACAGGGGGAGCTGTGTACTTGTCTGATGTGTAGCTGCATTGCTGTAACCTGTACAGAGTTTGCTGATTCTCAGGCAATCTTGTGTTCCTGGTCCTCTGGTGAGGTTGGAATGACATTGTGATTTCTATTGTACCTTTCTACCTTGACAAGGTGTCTATGGGGTAAAGCTACATGAGAGTTTTTTTTGTTCTCTATGATGTTCTGGTGTCTGTGAAGACCTATTAAGCTGCTGCTGTTGTGCCCTTCTGAGATCTTCATATGAAAATGATAAGTCATATGTTTGGTGTCTCAAGAACCAAGGATGTTCTAAGATCTTCATGTGAAAATTATAAGTCATATGTTTGGTGTCTCAAGAACCAAGGATGTATTCTCAAGGAAGTATGGTATCTGGATCTGTACTAATCAGGATTGAGCTTGTTATGTTTGAGTGTGTTTAGTAGGGGGGATTAAGGCTTTGTCCATGGATTGTTGCTGCAGTGTGTTACACCCCAAAATTTGCCCAACTTTTCTTTACCTAGCTTGTGTTTCATTTTATTCACATTAGCATTATCATTTGCATTTCATTGACATGTGTGTAGGAGATCAAGAGGTATGAGCACCAACCAAGAGCTACACAAGACTATGAAGCTAGCTAAGAAGGTTATTCAAGTGTTCAAGGATTGATATCCTTGTCAGAGAAGTTAAAAGAGCCTCAAAGAGAGTGGTTGAAACCAAGAGTGTGTGTCTCCTAACTTAAGAGTTGTGGGAAGTCATCAGATGATTCTTAGGCCATGAAGTTGGACTTAAGGTCTTGAAAGAGCTCATGAGAAGTGTTGAATATCACTTTGAGGCCTAGGCAGGTCATTGTGCAAGATTAAGAAGGCTCAGCCATGAGTGGAGCAATTAGGGTTTGACTGGGTCAACCCTAAGTCAACTGATGATTTAAATAAGGTTGAGACCTAATCCAAGAGCCATGTGATCATGTATTTATGCATTAATATGTTCTAAGGATGATTCCAAGGTTAAATCATCATGATTGAAGAGTTTGAGAAGTTTCAGGCTAGGGTTTCTAAGGCTTGACAGTGTAAAATCCCCTAGTTTGACCCCTATCTTCAAGGCAGTTTAGCTCAAGATGTGATTGTCATCTCATCTTACCCCCAACAATAATGTTGTAGAGCATGATCTTAACTTTAATTTGAGTGCTAGAAGTCCTTGATAGGTGTTGCACCCCAAAATTTGACCAACCGGGTCTCGTATCTGGCTCGATGTTTCGACGCATGATCGCATTCGCATCTGCATATTGCATACAGTGCATTTTTTTCATTTGTTTTGATTTTATTGGGATCACAGCTCTCGTCTCGTGTTTCAGGTGTTTTTAATCAGTTTAAATAGGTAGAATCGTATTTTTGGGATATTTCGGTGCCCGTTTATTTTTACCGGCTATTTTGGTGCGCTCTCGTGGTTTTATGTGTCGTTCGGTGTTATTGTGATTTTTCTGGATTTTATTGGCCATTTTTAGATTTTTAATAGCTTTTAAATCATTTTTAGAATATTAATAGGATTTTTTAATAGTTTTAATTCTTCTTAAATATATTTTTAATCATTTTAGGATTTAATAGATTTTTTAGGATAATATAGAATTTTTAGAATATTAATAGGATTTTTTAATAGTTTTAATAGCTTTTTAATCTTTTTTGATATAGATTTTTTTCTTATTAAATAAATAGTTTTTGTTAATAGAAATTAAATATTTTTAATTTTAGATATAGAATAATAATAGATTTTTTCTTTTATTAGTAAATAGAGTTTAATAGATAATATAGGAAATTTACTAGGGATCTAATAAATTTTGAATTAGTGGGTCATTAGATTTTTCTGAGGTTTATTAGAGTATTAGGTTAATTCTTTTGTTAGGTTTAATTGAGATTTTATTAATTTTCAGTTTAGTTAATCAGGTTTTAGTTACTTAGTGTTAATTAATCCATTAATCTTTTAACCCAGTTTTAGTTTTGCAGTCCACGTTTATTTTGCTCGTTGGGCCCCATTCAGAAGAGCCCAGTTCAAAATTCAATTCAGCCCAAATCAGTCCACAATCTCCAGCATTTTCCAGATCGTTCTAGAAGTCTCCAGAAGTTCTCAGAGTATAAAAGTCTCAGTACACGTGTTAAACAGGGAGGGACCCACGTTTTCACTTCAGCTCACGCCACCTCACATTCCGTTTCCTCTCCCCATGCCACGCGTGGGACACGCGTCTCACATGCGTGTACTTCCTCCACCATCCCGGGCCACGCGTCACACCACCAATGTCCCACCGGGAAACCCCACCGACCGGCATGCATGGCCGGCGGCCACCATGAACATCGCTGGAGAACCTCACCAACCCAGATTCCGGTCATAGATTCATCTTCCTCCTCTCAAACCTCCATAACTTCCTCTAACCTTCATCATCCTCAACTTCGTTCAAACCCAGAAAACTCAGAAACCTCCATCTCCATCTTCTTCTTCCATCTTCTCCGTTCAACAAACAACCTTCATGATCTCCACATTCATCATCTCCAAGACAATCACCAGAAAAACTCAGCAACTCAACCTTCAACCTCCTTCAACATAAAACCACCATCGATGATTCACAAGATCCATCAGTCTTCCTCAAATTCAGAAACATCCCTCGCTGGTCATCATCAACAAGATTCACTTCAAATTTCATCCAAGATCCACCGTGTTCATCACGATCCAGAGTTCTTCAAACGTCCAGCAATGAGTTTTTTCGTCCGTTCATCATCAAGATTCTTCACCTTCAACACGAGTCTCCAGTTTCCAGTCTTCACCAACAATAACCGTTTCCCAGATTCGAAGCTCCTTCATCCATCAAGAACAATCTTCCAGAAACATCCATGGTTCGTCCTCATCTCCAGAATTTTCCTCACAAGAACATCATCAGTGTGCAATCCATAAACGGAGCTTCGTCAGGTGTAATTCTCTGGACACGATGTTTATCATTGATCTTCAAGATCTGTGAAGATCTTTGAAGATCTTCCTCATCTGAAGCATCTTTTCCCAGAACATCCTATAATCCTCGTCGTCCCTGAGCTTCGACGGAGTGTGTTTGCATGAAGGTTTGTTGGAGCGAAGTATTGAGAAGGTTGAGTTCAGAAGTTGTTTGAGAGTTGTAAGAGGTGGAATCTGAGAGGGAGAAGGAGAGGAAGGGCGGCGGCGCTGTGAAGGGAGGAGAGAAAGGGCTAGGGTTTCAGAGTGAATGGAGAAGGAGAAGGAGGTGGTCCACGTGAGGGTTGGGCCAGGCCCAACTACGTTTTTTGATCCAGCACCCCCGTTTTTTGGCAAACACTCCCTCTGTTTGGTGCGTTTGTGAGTAGATGCTGGGCCTTGGGCCCAGCGAACCAATTGCCAGGCACACCTTCCATTTTTCCATTGCCACCCCCCCTCCGTTTCCTGTATTATTAACTGGGCTGGGCCAATTTGCTGTTTTAATTTTTTCTGCTTTTTAATCCCCCCTTGTAAACAGATTCCCCCCTCCCTTATATTTTTCTTTTTGTTATTTTTTTTTAATATTTAACTGTTTCATGTGAAGAAAAAATAAATAGAAAAATATATTTGAAAAATAGTGGAAAAACAATAAAAGAAAGAAGAGAAAAATATAGAAAAAAATATGAAAGAATAGAGAAAAATAAAGAGAAAAATATGTTGAAAGAAAAAAGAAGAAAATAGTTGGAAAATAGCAAAAAATATTAGATGTAATATTTTTTAGGATTTATTTGTTTTAGGGATAGTTTAGAAGCCCATTTGTTAGGGGGCTATTTTCCATTCGATTTTTTAGGATAGGATAGGATAGTGTTTCCTAGGAGATTTATTTTTCAGTATTCAATCATTGTAATCACTTTTCAGAATGTTAATAAAACGAGATTTGAGCTGTGGTCCCGAAGTAGCCGAACTACAGCTGCTCTGATTTCTCGTACCAGACAAGAATATGTAGGCATAGGACGCGATATCCTAGCGAGCACACTAACGACTGACTTTTTGTTCTCTCGCTGCTGTGCGATCAAGACTTTCCCGCTGACGACTAATTGTTACCCTTTTTCTCTCTTGCCCGAGTGCATTTGAGACCAAGCCATAGTTTTGCCCATAGGTTCCCGACCCTGTGAAGCCAGTTGTTTTTTCTCACTGCTGTGTGAGAATGTTTGTTTAGCCGTAGTTAGCCTGAACTACGTAAAGCTCTGATCTTCCATGCAGTATGGAAGTACGTAGGCACAAGACGCGAGGTCTTGGCGAGCCAATTTCCCTGTAGTCCCGAACTACGTTGACTCTGACTTTCTCTCTTGAGAATACGTAGGCATAGAGTGCGACGCTCTATCGAGTCAATTCCCTTTCGTTTAGATTTAGCAGCCGTAGATAGATTGTTTTGCATCCTTTAGACAACCCAAGCAAGCGTGGATCCCGTCGAGTACGACGGACGTGAGGGGTGCTAATACCTTCCCCTTGCGTAACCGACTCCCGAATCCAGGTTTTGGTTGCGATGACCATACCTTTCCCCGTTTTTTGCGAGGTTTACTTCGAGCGTTTCCTTTCCCTCCGTTGGGATAAATAACGCACGGTGGCGACTCTTCTGTCAGCCGGCGCCAATTTTCGCAGTAGCGACAATAGGATTTTTAGAACTCAAGTTATGACTTTGACAAGTTACAGGTCATCTGAGGTATGTGAATTTGGAGCTTGAAAGTTGTCCAACTTGCATGAAACTTTTGCTCTAGAAGGATGATTCCTATGAACTTTTGGTCAACATGAATGTTGTTCCTTATCCTCTTAGCTTTCTATAGAGTACTAGAAGTCCTTGATAGGATTTGTAGAACTCAAGTTATGGCTTTGACAAGTCAAGGGCATTTTGGTCATTTGGAGATTATAGGTCATTTCAACCATAAGGCCATAACTCCTATTTCCAAGCTTCAAATGGGAAAATGTTCAACATAAAACTTGTTCAAAATGATGTTTTAAGGCTAGCCAAGAGGACATGAGAGCTTGGAATTGCTTGTAGCTCAAAATCACAAAAATGGCTTAAAATAAGGGTGATTTTCAAATGAACCAAAGATGGAAATTGGTATTTTGATCTACATGTCCAAACCAAGGCATGTAATATGTCATTTTGATTCTAAAACACATTTTAAGAACATTGACATTGCCACAATTTTGACTTGAGGTTTAATTTGTGGACTTGCTTTGAAAAGTAGTTACTTACATCATAAGTAACATTTGCCAAACCAAAATTCAAGGCATAACCAAGGTTCCTTTCAATCCAAACACATCCAAAATACCATTATGAGAGAAATTGGAAGAGAATGAGGGTGAATACAAGCTGCTAGTAGAACTGATGTGTGCATACCATCAAGAGAGAAATCCATGACATGAGATATTGAATTTCTCATTAGAAGGATCTAGAGCTTTCTAGATCATCCATACATGGCCTATATATTGAATAGAGGTGATCCAAGGCCAAGGTTGGTGATAATTGAAGGAGAGAATAGAGATTGAGATTGAAAAATTCTTATTTGCAACTGAATTCGGTTACACCATTTTCTTCACTTTCCATCCATTTTCTTGAGTGCAATCACTTCCATGGATGCTAGTGAGTGATTCCAGATCATAATCAAGGCAAATTCGTGGCTGAATAGTGTTCTTGATCTCAGATTGTTTCACCTACAACTCAGAATTGGTTCCAAGAATCCAGAGCATTTCCATCCATTTCATTGCATACAGAAGCTTGGAATTGATTCATTGAAGGAATCTGGAGCATTTAAAAGCTTGATTTGAAGGTTTAATACCTCTGTGTACACGAAATTCTCAGGTTAGTAACTTTCAATCTCCAGCTTAAATTAGGTAGAATTAAGGAGAATTATTGTGTTAGATGCATAGTAGAATGGTGTAGGAAGGTTTTGGGATCATCAATTTGAGAATTAGTGACCAATTAGGGTTGTTGCCATTTTTGGGTGAGATTGTGTTCTTGCTAATATTGAGGTTTTAGAGTGAATTAATGGCATGATTGAGTTCCTGAGGAAATTTGGGACAAGTTTCATTGAGGAATCGTGGCCAATGGTGGATTCTATGGGGAGTTAGGGTTGTGGAATGGTGATCGGAAAATGTCACCGGAGGTGACTTTGGCGCGCAGGTGGCCTGAGTTTCAGAAATTTAAAAGGTTGAAGATAACCTCATGGCCATTGGATCAGGTGTGTGACTTTGACCAAAGTGAGATCTGACGGCCACGATTATGTCCAAGTTTGTGAAGGAGTTCTGAAGTAAAATGAAACGTTGCGTTTCATTAAGTTGGAGGTTTTGGGCTTAGTCTATAGATGCTAACCACACCCCCTTTGTGGCCCAGTCTGGGAAATGAACTGATTTCGTTTGCTATCCACACCACGCGCTTGTCTTTTTTCTTTTGATTTTCTTTATTTTTTTCATTTTATTCATGGTTATTGATTAATTCATAAAAAATGGAAAAAATGATTCAATTAATCCCATTCTTTTTGCCATGGATTCATGATTGAATCTAGTATTCTTTAGATAAAAAATATTATTATTTCATGCATTTTCTGATTTTTTGTAATTTTTTACATTTTTATTGATATTAAAATAATCATGTTTGATGCTTGATTTTGTTGAATTTGGTTTGATCATGTGATGATGATTTTGGCCTTGATTTTTTGTGAGTAGCTAGCATAGATATGCATGCTCCCCATAGATTTTTCTCACATTTTTGTGATGAATGTAAGTGGTAGTTTTAGGTTGAAACTTTAAGGGATCCATTTTTAGGGTTTATGGTTGATACCTTTTGATTTAGGTCTTATTTTTAGAACTTGGTGGATGATTCAACCTCTGATTTTTGTATGGTAGATTCATGATTGAATTAAGGTCCCTTAGGAATTTTTGTAGGAATTTTCCATGTAGTTTACTATTTTTGTTTGATTTTAGTTTAAGTGCTAGTTTTAGATGATTCTAATGCACTAATTCAACTAGAATGACTTCTTTAGTTCCCTTAGATTAGGGTTTTGCTTTGTTTGCTCTTGGTTGAAGATGAAGACAAGCTTGGGCTGCCATGGATTAAATGAAGAAGCTTGGATGTGAAGATCTTCCCTTCTTTTGGTGTAGTGTTGATTAGGTTAAGATTAGGGTTTTGTAGGCAGAGCTTCTAGATAGATTCTCTTCCTTCATAAACATGGAAGATGTTGATCACTTCCATTCTTCCCTATGATGTAAGGTCCCCTTGTAAAAGCCTCATCCCTCCTTTGGTAGGATGTGTGTCTCTTCACAAGTTGGTAGAACCTTTGAGGGTCCCTTTCTCTGATGATAGGAGGCTTAGTGGTGACCTTTGGTCTTTACTCTGCTACCAATCATCCAAACTTTGCTCTTGATGGATGCACCTTTCTCCCTTGTTAGAGGATGGAGTTCCCTGCTTGAAGAGATTGAAGGATGAAGTTGATACTTCTTTGTGTTTGAAGATTACTCCGAGAAGCTGAAGCTTGTAGATGAAGAGGAACAAGTTGATACTTGTAAAGAGTAGAGAGCTGAAGCTTGAAGACCAAGTTGACACTTGTGAAGAAGATCCAATTGAGATTGAGTGAAGAGCTGAGGCTTGAGGAATAAAGGACAAGTTGACACTTATGTTCATGCACTGAGAGCCTGAGGGAGCCAAGTTGATACTTGATATTAGGGTTGAAGCCTGAAAGTGGAGTTTACTGGAGAGCTGAAGTTTGAGGAAGAAAGAATAAGTTGATACTTATGTGGATGTATTAAAAGCAAGTTGATACTTGCTATTGAAGATGATAGTCTTGAGGGGTAGTTGAAGTCTAAAGACTGGACTGCTGTCAGAAGGTTGCTTTGCTGTGAAGTTGTGGAAGCTGTTGATTTGCTTTCTTTCCTGTCTGTTTTATTTCATGCGCAACTATATTGATGTTCCTTGTTTGATTTGCTTGATGCATTAGAATAAGTTCATATTTAGATTGTGTTAAGCTAGGAGCATGATTGCACTAGAGGTTGAGTTGCTCCCTCTGCTTGTATTTTTACTGTATGGCTTTGCTTGCGGGTATTCGGTAGAACCCAGCTCCCTTGCCTATGTGGTTTGTGTTTGCTTGATAGCATGTCATTTCCTCTGTATGATTACAGTTATTGTGTTTGCTTGATAGCATGTTATTTCTTCTGTATGCTTACAGTTATTCATATCTGGCTTGAGGTTGAGATGAGCTTATGGAGGCTGATGCCCCACACACATTTCCTCCCTCACTTGCATTGCATGCATTTTACAGTCGTTTACTGTTTACTGTTTTAGCTGATGCTTTATCTGTTTCTGTATCTCATTGACATGATCCCCTAGGAATCTCAATTCCTTTGATAAGGAAGTGATTATTAGAACTTTAGGTTGAAACCTATGCATGATAACTTCTAGGAGTTCCCTGTTTCAAACCTCAACCATAGGATGAATCCTTGGCATGACAACAGTAGGACTTGATAGTCTCCCCCTAGTTGAGCCTGTTCTCTCTTCTCATCTCGAAACAAATTAAAATACAGTAATAAAGGTTAACTGACGTCGTACGTTACGAGCCTTAAGCTATCTGAGAAAGGATTGTTGGAGAGTTTCTTTTCAACAATCTGGATGTTTAGTATGGCACCCTTTGGGTGACATGCGACACATTCACTCTCAGGTCATAGTCTCTAGTGCGATATTGGTTGCAAACAACCATAAAAAACAGTTCTCCCGTAAAAGACAGAAAACGAACTTCAAACCTTTTTGCCCCGTGGGCCCGTAATTCAAAGGAAGCTTTTCTTAAGAAAAGAGTGTCGTTAACTCTCAGTTCTACCGCAAACGGTAACGCCTAAGTCTCCAAGGGTCGAGCTGCGTACGCCAAACTGCTGGAACTGTTTGTTAACCCTACTCGATAAAACAGATGAATCTGAATTCCCGTAATCCGTATTATCCCGAACTACGTAAGCTCTGATCTCTCATACCTGTTGAGAGTACGTAGGCACAATACTGACGTATTGGCGAGCCACCTTCCCGGTAACCCGTAGTTAGGCGAACTACGTTGACTCTGATTTCTCGTTCTCTGATGAGAATACGTAGGCATAAAGTGCGACGCTTTGCCGAGTCCTTTCTTTTCTTTTTCAAGCCAGCCTTGATAGGTAGATAGATAAAACCAACCCGTCAGATAAGCACAACAAGCATGGATCCCATCGAGTACGATGGACGTGAGGGGTGCTAATACCTTCCCCTTGCGTAACCGACTCCCGAACCCAGACAATGGTTGCGATGACCTTGTCTTATACCTTTTCGTCAGGTTTTTCCGATCGTTTCCTTTCCCGTTCTGAGGGATAAATAATGAAAGGTGGCGACTCTTCTGTTCATCTGGCGCCGATTTTCATAGTAGCGACAGCTGGCGACTCTGCTGGGGACTTGATAGTTTCCTGGGATCCAACGTCCCGTATGCGAGTCAGTTTGGGGATCCAACATCCCCTGCGAGAGTCAATCCTAGCGCTTGTATGATTACTTGTTGGGTTGTGTTTACTTATCGCATTTTATTTCCCGCACTTTATTTTCAGTATGATATGATTATTTGTGCTGTTGTGGGAGGGTCATTCTGATGAGTGAGAAGCCAGACCCAGGCTTGAGTGTACCTAGCATTAGTTGTGGAAATTAGTGGGCGCATGCTTGCTTTGCAGGCACTAGTGTCTCATGAAATCCACGCTCAGACGAGGTTCTCCCAGTTGACTTCTTTTTCAACCCTTTGAGTTGAGGGGGTTGTTGGTTTGGAGGATTGTCGACTCTGGGGACCGATCATTTGGAATTCAGCTGAGTGAGGCCGCTTCAAGAGATGGTGATGCCACACCTCCTGGGTATCATATCACCCCTCTTGGATGTCTGTGACGCCGATGACCGTATAGGATGCCGAACTTGTGTCAGTTTAGGTTCATACCTGTGAGCAGGGTTGAGTTTGTTGCAGGAAGCCTTAACCTTCAGACTACCTGGTTTTCTTGATAGTGAATCGGTTTTGTTGGTATCAGAGGTTCTCATCATTAGATGTATATGTGTTCTTGACAGAGTAGAGTTATGGTCCTGTATCAGAGGTTCTCATTATCAAAGGTGTGTTTGTTCTTGATAGAGCAGATCTATGGTCCTGTATCAGAGATCCTTATTACCAGATGTGTGTTTGTTCTTGACAGAGCAGATTTATGGTCCGATATCTGGGTTTTCTTCTCATCAGATATATGGTTGTTCTTGACAGAGCAGTATTGTGGTTTTGTTGATACAGAACCTTCATCTCTTCAACAACACAGTCGTCTTGATCTCCTGCTGCATGAGTGCATTTTGCATTGTTTTGCATACTCATTTGCATTTCATTAACGTGTGTCTGTGTTGCATGTACCGTTTCCCCCGATTCAGGATTTCTTGCCTTCTACTGTGCCATTATGGGTTCTCTGAGAAAGATTGTGGCTTACAAGCTCCCCACTTCCGATGTTGTTCAGCTGACTGGTTTGATTGCTTTGGCAGATGATTCTGTGAGAGATGAATTCAGAAAGTCTTACGGTAAACTGCTCAGTTTGGTTCGTAAGCCCTCTGCGTTTGAGTTGAATGGGTTGCACGCCCTGCTGCAGTTCTACGATCCTCCGTTGAGATGCTTTACTTTCCAAGACTTTATTCTCGTGCCCACACTAGAGGAGTATGTTGATTTGTTAGGTGTGCCTATCAAGAGTCAGACGCCTTTTGTTCATATGGATGCTGAGCCTAACTTGGCTAGTCTAGCTCCCTCGCTTCATCTGGATGCCTCCAAGTTGGTTTTGTCTAGTTGGAACAAGGTTCCCGGCTTCTCCTTGCAGTTCTTAGTGGGAAAAGCTCAGCAGTGCGCCAAAGACGGATGTTGGGTCGTGTTCAACGCCATCCTTGCTCTGTGCATATATGGCATCATTCTGTTCCCCAATATGCCCGACTTTGTAGACTTCGACGCATTTCACATCTTTGCATCAGGGAATCCAGTCCCTACCCTGATAGGAGATGTCTATCATTGCGTCCACTACAAAAACGAGAACAGAAGGGGTAAGAACGTCTCGTGCTGTGTACCCCTGCTCTATAGATGGCTTGATAGTCACCTACCCAAGAAGGGTCCCTTTGCTTCATCTGCAGCCACAGCTGAGTGGCCTGAGCGTTTGATGAGTCTGTCAGCGGAGGATATTGCCTGGTTTGATAGAGATAGGTTGGGTTCCGAGATTATCTTCAGCTGCATTGGGTTTCCGAATGTGCCTTTGATATGCAGGAAGGGCTGTATAAACTATAATCCATCTCTGCTGGTCCGACAGTTTACTTATGCTTTGAGAGCTCCGCCGAAGGATGAAGAGGTGCAGGAATCTTTGTACCTCACTGGTCTTCTAGAGGGGGATATGTTGTCCAAGCTTCAGCACGCTTGGAATGATATCAGTAAGAGGGGAAAGCCGTCGCTGGGGAAAAGTAATAGCCAAGCCTATGCTCCATATGTGACTTGGATCAGAGCCAGAGCAGATGCTATAGGGATGCCGTTTCCTCCTGCCAAGCCAGAAAGCCCTCTAGTGATTGAAGAGCCTACCACTGTGTCTATTCAGCAGCACAATCAGGTGTTAGCTGAGAGAGATGAATTGAAGAAGGCAAATGAAGAATTGGAGAAAGAATTGGCTCAGCTCAGAAGCGAGAGAAGCGAAGCCGTTCATTCCTTCAAGAGGCAGATAGAGCTGGTGAACCAGCTGGGGACAGATTTGACTAAGCAGATAGCTGAGCGTGAGCGCTTGGGTCGGGACTTCAAAGCTGTCAACGATGTACTGGCCACTAAGAAGCAGCACTTGGATGAAGCGTACCGGAGAATATCCAAGTTTAATCAGCATTGGAAGGCCACCCTAGCCAACGGCAAAGAACGGGAGGATAAGCTGAAGCAGCAGATCTCCAAGTTGAAAGCCCAGGTGAAGGCTAGTGAGAAGAGGTTCGATGAAGAAACCGCTCGCAGATATGCCGCTGAAGGCCAGCTCAACAAGGCTCTTGCTAACCTGAAGGAGCGCAAACCGACGTTTGAATCCAAGAAGCGGAAGCTAGAAGATTATTTCGGCGAAGGAGCATGGGAAGACTCAGTTGAAGGTCTTCAATACACTATTACGCAAAGGGAGTTACTCGTCGAAGGGTTTCTCACTCGGCCTGATCATCCAGAAACGAGGGATCTGTTAGAAGAGTTTCGAGCCCGTGGCCGTACTTGACTATGTTTGTAACCCTTTTGTTTTGATCATTGTTGTATGCTGACCATCACCAGGCTTGTTGGTCGAGGTCATGCTATTGATGCTGCTTGTACTCAATGACGTGGTGTACCGCCTTGATGGGCTTTCTTTATATATATGAGATGTTATTTCCATGACTGGACTTGGACTCCTTATTATTAGAACTGGCACTCAGGCACTAGGATCGGGGGATACCTCCCTAACACACAGACACACGTTTGCATTTGCATGAAACATTTGCATAACGAGCACTTTGTCGTTTTTCCTAACCCTTTTTGTGTATACAGGTTGTTTCAGATTGTTCCAGGATTGATCAGAGACCTATCCACCGCTATCCGACCAAAGCAAATCGAGCTAGAGTTATGGAGCAAATGCAAACTGACGTTCAAGAACTCCGAGAAAGAATGGACCGCTTCATGGAGCTCATGCAAGCGGTCGTCAATGGCCAGGATCAGCTCAGAACCTTGGTTCAGCCTCTGACTTCAAGGGTCGACAGCAATGGTGTACTCCATGGTGGGACTGTGCCAACCCCTCCACCTGTTGAAACTCCTCAGAATGGCGTCCCCGTGACCGGGGGGAACGGCAATGCCAACGACAATGTGATAGCTAACATGGGACTCAACGGTAATACGACTGGCGTCGGTAATGGGAATTTTGAAGCTAATGTCAATGTTGGGCTGGGCAACGGCAACGCGGGTGTTGGAAATCTGTTTGGGCCTCAGCCGTGGTTAGAAGACCATCAAGATGATGTGTTCTCATAGAGAGGTGCTGAAGGGGAGCTGACCGCTGAAGCACGGCTAAGGTTTAAGGCACTCGAGGACAAGATGAGGAACTTCGAGAACCAGAACACCATGGGTGTTGATATGTCCAAGTTGGGACTGATTGCTGATTTCAAGGTGCCTCCCAAGTTCAAGGTACCTGACTTTGAAAAGTATAAGGGCACCACTTGCCCCCGCGTCCACTTGAGATCATATTACAGAAAAATGTCTGCTCACTCTGAGGACGAGAAGTTGCTGATGCACTTCTTTCAGGACAGTCTGTCCGGGCCCTCCTTGGAATGGTACATGAGTCTGGAACCTACCAGTGTGCGCATGTGGAAGGAACTTGCTGAAGCATTCGTGCACCACTACCAATATAATAGTGACTTGGCTCCGAACCGAGTCCAACTGCAGAATCTGGCACAAAGGAACAACGAAGGGTTCAAGGAATACGCCTAACGGTGGCGTGAGTTGGCAGCTAGGGTTCAGCCGCCGATGGTTGAACGCGAGCTTGTGGAAATGTTCGTGGCCACCCTCCCAAGGGTTTATTATGAGAAATTGGTCAGCAGTATGTCTGGAAGCTTCTCAGATCTCATTATCACGGGTGAGCACGTTGAAAATGGGATCAAACTGGGGAAAATTCAAGGTGATCTGTCCTTGGCTGGAGGAGGAAAGAAACCTTATAGCGGTAAAAGGAGGGAAGGAGAGACGAGCGCCGTGTCCAGCGCTCGAAGGAAAGGCAAGGGCCAGCATCAGCAGGTGGCCAGCATAACTATCCTGACAGTCCAACAGCCACAGCAGCAGCAGTAGCCGAATCAACAAGGGTACATAAAGTATCAGAACAGGGCACCTCTGTCGAGCCGTCACCTTGAGACGCCGCCCATGTCTTATGCTCAGCTGTTACAGACTTTGCTTCAGTTACAGTTGATCCAGAAGAGAACCCTGGCTCCCTTGACAGGGGCACCTCCACCAGGTTATGATGCGAATGCAACTTGCGAATTTCACTCAGGGGCACCAGGCCACACGATAGAAAATTGCAAAGCCTTCAATCATAAGGTGCAGGACATGGTGCACGTCAAGATCATCAATTTCTCAGATAATGTGCCAAACGTCACGAAGAACCCTATGCCGAATCATAGGGGAGGTGGAGTAAATGCCATTATTGAAGACGAGAGCTTGGACTTGTTGACTGACGTCAGAGATCTGAAGACACCGCTTAGCTTCGTTAAAGCTAAGCTGATGAAAAGGGGTTTCTTTCCAGGTTGTGGAGAGCTGTGTATGGGCTGTGCGACTAGTCCTGATGGATGTGAACAGTTGATAGAAGGGATTCAAAGTCTGATGACCAAAGGAATCCTGCAGTTTAGTCGAAGGGCCGAAAGCGGATCAGGAGAGGTAATGCTGAAGCAAGATGATGAGGTTGCCACCATCACCATCCCTCGTCGGACGATAACTATTTCTGCACCCAGGCCGCCCATGATTACCATCACCAAGGCTGGGCCGATACCCTTCGAAAGCACCAATGTTGTCCCATGGCATTATGGGGCAGACGTCTACTGCAACAGACAGAAGTTGGAATTGGAACCATCAGGGTCGTCTGTGGAGAACCTAGTGGGCGTTAGCGGAATTACTCATAGCGGGAGAGTGTTTGCGCCACCTGAGGTCGTGGCGGACAAAGCGGACAAGGCTGATGCAACTGATAAAGGGAAGAGTAAAGTCGTTGAAGAGACCCCTCGTGGGGTAGAAAAAGACTTACTTGTTAAAGACGCCGAAGAGTTTATGAGGTTGATTAAAAATAGTGACTACAAGATCGTGGATCACCTCCATCAAACACCCTCGAAAATTTCCATCCTGAATTTGTTGTTGTGTTCTGAGGCACATCGCAACGCGCTGCTGAAGGTGTTGAATGCCACGTATGTACCGCAGGAAATATCGGTCAACCAGTTGGAAGGGGTCGTAGCCCACGTGAATGCTAGAAATGGGCTAGGGTTCACTGACCTGGAGCTGACGCCGAAGGGGAGAAACCACAATAGCGCCCTGCACATCTCGATAGAGTGTAGGGGAACAATTATGTCGCATGTGCTGGTGGACACGGGGTCGTCACTCAATGTTCTTCCGAAGAAAGCATTGATGAAGTTAGATACTCGTGGATTGATTTGCACACCCAGTGATCTGGTTGTGAAAGCGTTCGATGGAACCAAACGTCATGTTTTTGGGGAGGTGACGTTACCGATCCAAGTTGGGCCGGAAACATTCGACGCGGTCTTTTACATTATGGACATCATGCCTGCCTACAGCTGTCTCTTGGGCCGGCCGTGGATCCATTATGCGGGTGCCGTGACCTCCACGTTGCACCAGAAGCTCAAGTACGCCGTCGGAGGTAGCATCGTGACTGTATGTGGCGAGGAAGACATAATGGTGAGTCATTTGTCGTCCTTCAAGTATGTTGAGATGGATGGGGAAATCCACGAAACCCTATGTCAGGCGTTCGAAGCTGTTAAAGTCAAGAACGTAGCTCCTACAATCACTAAGAAGCCAAAGATGACTCTCTCGTCCTTCAAGGAAGCCCGGGCCATCGTTCAAGCCGGATCTACCCTAGGCTGGGGGCGAATTCTAGAGATACCTAACAAGCAAGACAAATTTGGGTTAAGGTACTCTCCTGCGGCTGAAGCCTCCTCTTCTAGCAGTGCGTCGCGAGGTAAAGGGCTGATCCAGTTTACTAGTGGCGGAGTGATATTTGAAAGCGTCAACGCAATGTCTGAAGACGGCGAAGACAGCGACTGCGATCTGGACTCTTGGATCCAGCCAAGCAAGCCCGGCGAGAGCCTCAACAACTAGTCCGTCAGGGATATCATCCAAGTGGCAGGCAAAGAGTAATGATTTACTTTTTTCCAATCATTGTACAACCCTATGTCCTACCCGGGCATAGTGGTTTTATTGTCAGGGCCTTGTTTGATTATGTACATGCATTTTACCAATAAATCAAAAGGCGTTTTTCTTCATATTCAAATATTGTGATCTCTGTTATTCATGTTTTATATTTGTTTTGAAAAACAATAAAATGGCAATGGGGTTTATGCTAACCTGCATATCCTTGTCTTAAGCTTAACCTTTGTTATTACAGGATCCACATAGCAGATGACATTGACTCTGGACCTTCTACGACTCACTTCGACTTCGATTGCCCGATCTATCAAGCCGAAGAAGAGATTGATAAAGGAGAAGACCTTCCCGAAGAGTTGGCCCGCTTGTTGAAACAAGAAGAGAAAGTTATTCTGCCTCACGAAGAAGAAATTGAGATTGTGAATCTGGGTTCTGAAGAACTTGTCAGGAACGTCAGGATAGGGGCCGCATTGCAGAGTGATGTCAAGCAGAGGTTGGTCGAGATGCTAAGAGAGTATAGTGACATCTTTGCTTAGTCATACGAAGATATGCCCAGACTTGATACTGACATCGTGGTCCACCACTTGCCGCTGCGAGAAGATTGTCCTCCCGTTAAGCAGAAGCTTAGAAGGACGCGACCAGATATGGCCATTAAGATCAAAGAAGAAGTGCAAAAGCAGCTTGATGCTGGCTTTTTAGCGGTCACTACTTACCCTCAGTGGGTCGCCAACATAGTGCCTGTACCGAAGAAGGATGGTAAGGTGCGAATGTGCGTCGATTATCGGGATTTGAATAGGGCGAGCCCTAAAGATGGTTTCCCGCTCCCTCATATTGATGTGTTGGTCGACAATACAACTCAATTCTCCGTGTTTTCGTTCATGGATGGCTTCTCCGGCTACAATCAGATCAAGATGGCGCCGGAGGACATGGAGAAAACTACGTTTATTACACCCTGGGGAACATTTTGCTACAAGGTAATGCCTTTCGGTCTGAAGAACGCAGGGGCCACTTACCAACAAGCAATGGTCACTTTGTTTCATGACATGATTCATCATGAGATTGAAGTCTATGTTGATGACATGATTGCAAAGTCCCAAACGGAGGAGGGACATCTGGTCAATTTGCTGAAGCTTTTTGAGAGGCTTAGGAAGTTCAGGTTGAGGCTGAATCCTAACAAGTGTACTTTCGGAGTACGGTCCGGAAAGCTGCTGGGGTTTATCGTGAGTGAAAGAGGCATTGAGGTTGATCCTGCGAAGATAAAAGCGATACAAGAAATGCCAGCGCCAAGAACAGAAAAAGAAGTTCGTGGTTTCCTGGGCAGAATAAACTACATTGCAAGGTTTATTTCTCAGCTCACGGCCACGTGTGAACCGATGTTCAAACTGCTAAAGAAAGATCAGGCAATTATCTGGAACGAGGATTGCCAGAAGGCATTTGATAAGATAAAACAGTATCTGCAGGAACCTCCAATCTTGATACCCCCAGTGGCCGGAAGACCCCTAATCATGTACTTGACAGTTCTTGAGAATAGTATGAGGCGTGTTCTCGGTCAGCACGACGAGACAGGCAGAAAGGAGCATGCCATTTACTATTTGAGTAAAAAGTTCACAGACTGTTGTTGCACCCCAAAATTTGACCAACACTTATTTACCAAGTTTGTGGTTCATTGTATTCATCATCTGCATCTCATTGATATGTGGGCAGTAGATCAAGAGGTATGATTACCTAGCAAGAGTGATAAGAGGCTTTGAAGCTAGCCAAGAAGGTTAGTCAAGTGTTCAAGGGTTGATATCCTTGTCAGAGAACTCAAAGAGATCCTCAGAAAGATTGGTTGAAACCAAGGTTGTGTGTCTCATAACTTGAGAGTTGTGGGAGCTCCTCAGATGATTCTGAGACTATGAGGATGGACTTGAAGCTTTGAGAAAGCTTATGAGATGTCTTGAAAGCCATCATGAAGCCTAGAGATGTCATTGTACAATAATTCAGAAGATTCAGCCATGAGTGGTGGAATTAGGGTTTGATTGGGTCAACCCTAGGTCAACTGAGGATCTGGAGAGGGTTGAGACCTAATCCAAGAGCCATGTGATCATGGAATGATGCATTGAGATGCTATAAGGATGATTCCTAGACCAACTCATCATGATTGAGGAGTTTGAGAAGTTTTAAGCTAGGGTTTCTAAGGATTGACAGTGTAAAATCCCCTAGTTTGATCCCTATCTTCAAGGCAGTTTAGCTCAAGATGTGATTGTCATATCATCTTCCCCACAACATGAATGTTTTATAGCTTGTTCTTAGCTTTAATTTGAGTACTAGAAGTCCTTGATAGGATTTGTAGAGCTCAAGTTATGGCTTTGACAAATTACAGGTCATCTGAGGTATGTGAATCTGGGTCCTTGAAAGTCACCCAACTTGCATCCAACTTTTTCCCTAGTAGGATGATTCCTATGAACTCTTGGTCAACATGAATGTTGTAGATCATCTTCTTAGCTTTCTAGAGAGTACTATAAGTCCTTGATAGGATTTGTAGAACTCAACTTATGGCTTTGACAAGTCAAGGGCATTTTGGTCATTTGGAGGTTATAGGTCATTTCAAGCATAAGGCCATATCTCCTAGTTCCAAGCTTCAAATGGAAAAATCTTCAACATAAAACTTGCTTAGAATGATGTTTTAAGGCTAGTAGGGGTATCATGAGATGTTGAAAAGACTTGTATCAAAAAGTGATAAAAATGGCCTAAAATGGAGGCATAAGTTAATTAAGGTGAAATTGAAAATTGGAAATCACAAGTTATAAATCCAAACCATGTCATATAATAGGTCATTTTGACTCCAAATGACATTCTAAGAACAATGGTTCAGCCATAATTTTGATTTGAGGCTTGGATCATAGGGCTGCTTTGAAAATGGCTTACTTGCATATTAAGGTACCAAAGCAAAACTCAAAAGAACTCAATGTACAAGTTGGTCATGCATTGTAACTCATCATAAATCTCATGTGGGGAGAAATTCAAGTTAGAATTGAAGGGTACAAGGAGCTTGGCATGAGATAGCATGTAAGGAGAATTGAAATCAAAATGTCATGACATGAAAAGTTCAATTTCTCATTGGATGATCCTAGATGGTTCTAGATGATTCTAAACCACTCTATATAACATATGTAACTTTCTCAGATGCAAGGTTGGTGAGAATTGGTGCAGAGAAGAGAGAGTGAAATCAAGAATCTTCCATTGCAAGCCAAAGTTCATTTCTTCATTCTTCTTTATTTCCATCCCTTTTTTCTTCACAAACACATTCCATAGATCCCTCTGAGTGTGTGCATACTGAATTGAAGTTCCATTGATGGAAGATTGAAGGTTTGGCCATTGGATTTGCAAGAAGCCACTCATACTCGGATCTTGAAGTGCAAGCATTCTCCCTCCAATTTTTTGCAAACAGAAGAAGTATCATCATCCAAGGATCACTTCTGAAGAGTTTCAAGTGGTGAATTGAAGATCTACTACCTCTGTCAATCCAAGAAACCAGGTTTGCAAATTCTTCCCTACATCATTATTTAGGCATGATTAGGTTGAGTTATTAGTGTAGAATGGCTAGAGACATCTAGGTGATGAATTCTAGAGAGTTAGAGGCCATTTGATGAAGATTGAATATGTGACACCATTACTTTGATGAGCAAGAACTCGAGGCATGGTGAGAAAGAATGAGTGTTTGATAGCTGGTTTTGATTAGGGCAATGTGGTGATCATTTTGATGCAAGAAAATCTAAGATTTGTTGGAGTTGAGGTTTGAGCTCATATTGGATTCACTATCGGGTTTTGTGATGGAGACCATTTCAATGCATTCTAATACCATGAGCATGATCAGGGTGAAAAATGGATCAATTTAGTGTTTTATATTTTTGATTTTGGTGAGATAATGAGAGAACCCGAGTTGGTGGAAGTCTGAGTATGGAGCTCTGTTCTTGGAGCTTTCATGGCAAACCCTAGGTTGGAGGAAGAAGATGAGTCCCAGCCATCAGATGCAAGCAAGACCCATTGACCTGAGAACTAATCCAACGGCTCGTGTTTGATTTCAGTTTGGGAGGGAAATTCTCAGAACAAGCGAAACGCACTGTTTCATTAAACGGTGGTTCCTGGGCTTAAGTGAACTTGTGATATACGCACCCCCAGTCAAGGCCCATCCAAGTTTTACACTGCGTTTGCTTTCTATTTGCACCATTAGTTTTTTCATTTTCTTTAGGTTTTATTAATTGATTTTCTGATTTAATTTTAGGCCTAGCGCTTTGCTGTTTGAACCCCTTTTTCAGGCCCACGCGCATATTGCACTGCATATCCTTGCTATTCACACCACATCTTTATCATTTTAATTTCTTTTTTTATCATTTTATGTCAAATTTTGGAAAATCATAATAAATTGAAAATTAAAGATTTTTTAATGGGAATTTTTGCTCCCATTTTATATTCATGTCAAGAAAAATATAAAATAAAAATATTTTCCTTTCATGCATTTTTAGTATTTTTTGTATATTTTCTACTTTTATTGCATTTTATTCCTTTTATGTTGACCCATGAATTGGTAGAATTTTGTTTAGGTAGTTCCCTTAACATTTTTAGTTCATTCTTTTTAGGATAGTTAGATATATGTTTTAGCTTCCCCCTGGATTTATTCCATAATTTTGTTATGATGTTTAGGTTAGTTTTGCTTAGATGATTTTAGGTTGTATAGAATTAGGTCAAACTTCAACATAGGTCCATAATAACATTAGGATTTTGGATTTTTAGGAAAAATTAGACTATGGGACATATAGGGCATTAAGGGTAGGTATGTAGGATCCCTTAGAAATTATATTAGGATTTAATATAGTAGTATACTATTTTTAGTTGATTTTTGTATTGGTTGATTGTTTGTGTTGCCCTTGTGGGCTTGTATTTTTGTTTGCTTTGCTTTGTGGGCTTGGAGAGCTTGGTATTGTTCTAAGGAGCATTGAGGAGCATAGTAGGAGACTTGAGGAGCATTGAGGAGCTTAAGAGCTTGATCCTTTTTGTTTTTGTTTGTTTTAGGGTTAGGGATTAGGAAGAGTTTAGACTTAGTTAACTTCTTTCTTAAACAGGGATGATATATGTCACCTCCATTCCTCCCTGTGATTCAAAGTCCTTCCATGGTATACACCTCTCTCCTTTGGAGGGATAAGTGATGTACCTAAGGGGTAGAACTTTTGAGGGAACCATTCCTTTGATGTTGAACCCTTATAGGTCACCTTTGGTGGTCAATAAGCAGTTCAATATCCCCCAGCTTATCCAGTAAGTGATTTCCTCTGGTTTAATTGTCTTGAGAGATGTTGAGCTTTGGCTTGAAGATGAAGACTTCAATGAAGAGTGTAGAAGAGGATGAATCCTTGAGTATTGCCATTCCAGCTTGAAGAGCAACAAGAGCAAGTTGATACTTGAAGACCCCTGAAGATGAAGTAAAGACTGAAGGATGAAGTTGACACTTCTAAGTGATTGAGATTGATTCTGAAGAGTTGAAGCTTGAAGAACAAAAGAAGTTGATACTTGCTTTGACACCTGGAGCTGAAGCTTAAAGGAGAAGATAAGTTGAAACTTATGTTGAAGGGTTGAAACCTGGAAAAGCAAATTGATATTGGTCAAGAGTGATGGAAGTCTGAAGACTGAGTTGCTGTGGAGAGAGGAGTTGCTTTCTCATCTTTTTTCTTTGCTGTATTGATGTGTTCTGTTTGACTTGCTTGATGCATTAGAATAAGTTCATATCTAGAATAGGTAGAATCTAGGAGCATGATTGCACTAGAGGTTGAGTTGCTCCCTCTGCTTGTATTGTTACTGTGTGGCTTTGCTTGCGGGTATTCAGTAGAGCCCAACTCCCTTGCCCATGTGGTTTGTTTGCCTGATGGCATTTTATTTCATTTTATCTGTATGATTGCAGTTTACTGTTTTTGCTTGATAGCATGTTTTATATTTCAGTATGATTACTGTTATCCATTCTGGCTTGAGGTTGAGATGAGCTTGTGGAGGCTGAAGCCCCACACACATTTCCTCCCTCACTTGCATTGCATGCATTTTATTGTTAAGCTGAAGCTTTGTCTGTTTTGGTGTATCATTGACATGATCCCTTAAGACTCTCATTTCCTTTGATAAGGAATTGATGATAGAACTTTAGGTTGAAACCTATGCATGACAACTTCTAGGAGTTCCCTGTTCAAACCTCAACCATAGGATGAATCCATGGCATGACAACAGTAGGACTTGATAGTCTCCCTCCTAGTTGGGCCTGTTCTCTTCTCATCTCAAAACGGTTTAAGATACAGTAATCATGAATGATTTCTTTCGTACGTTACGAGCCTTAAGCTATCTGAGAAAGGATTATGGGAGAGTTTCTTTTCCATAGTCTGGATGTTTAGTATGGTACCCTTTGGGTGACATGCGACGCATTCACTCTCAGGTCATAGTCTCTAGTGCGATTGAAATCGCAAACACAATAAAAAACACTTCTTTCGTAAAAGACAGGAAATAAACCGTAGTTTCCCGAACTACGTGAGCTCTGATCTCTCATGCCTGTTGAGAGTACGTAGGCACAAGATGGCGATGTCTTGGCGAGCTACCTTCCCCCATAACCCGTCGTAGGCCAAACTACGCTGACTCTGATTTCTCGTTCTCTGATGAGAATACGTAGGCATAAAGTGCGACGCTTTGCCGAGTCATGTTTCTTTTCTGTTTAAGCCAGCCTTGATAGGTAGATAGAATAAAACCAACCCGTCCAAGTAAACACAACAAGCGAGGATCCCGTTGAGTACGACGGACGTGAGGGGTGCTAATACCTTCCCCTTGCGTAACCGACTCCCGAATCCAGACAACGGTTGCGATGACCTTGTCTTACCCTTTTTCGTTAGGTTTTTCCGATCGTTTCCTTTCCCGCTCTGAGGGATAAATAACGAAAGGTGGTGACTCTTCTGTTGTGCCGACACCTTATTTTCGCGCAAGCGATAGCTGACGAATCTGCTGGGGACTCCAACGGTTCCCTGCGAGAGTCAATCCTAACGCTTGTTTGTTTACTTGTTGGGTTGCGTTTATTTATCGCATTTTACTTCTCGCACTTTATTCCCCGCATTTTATTTTCAGTATAATATGATTATCTGTGCTGTTGTGGGATGGGAGTTCTGATGAGTGAGAAGCCAGACCCAGGCTTGAGTGCACTATAGACTTAGAGTGGAAATTAGTGGCCGCGTGCTTGCTTTGCAGGCACTAGTGTCTCATGAAATCCACGCTCAGACGAGGTTCATCCGGTTGGCTTCACTTTCAACCCTTTGGGTTGAGACGGTTGCTGGTTTGGTGGATTGTCGACTCTGGGGACCGATCATTTGTGATTCAGCTAAGTGAGGCCGCTTCATGAGCTGGTGATGCCACACCTTCTGGGTATCGTATCACCCCTCTTGAAAGTCTGTGACGCTGATGAACGCATAGGATGCCGTACCTTGAGTCAGTTTAGGTCCATACCTGTGAGCAGGGTTGGGTTTATTGCAGGAAACCTTGACCTTCAGACTACCTGGTTTTTTTTGACAGTGAATCAGTTTTGTGGGTACCAGGGTTCTCAGTTGCAGATTTGTCTGTTCTTGATAGAGCAGGTTTTGATCAGAGGATCTTATCATCAGGTGTATGTCTGTTCTTGATAGAGCAGGTTTTGATCAGAGGATCTTATCAGCAGATGTTGTTTGTTCTTGATAGAGCAGATTTTTGGGGTCTGAAGATCTCATCAGCAGATGTTGTTTGTTCTTGATAGGGCATATTTTTGGGGTCTGAAGATCTCATCAGCAGATGTTGTTTGTTCTTGATAGAGCAGATTTTTGGGGTCTGAAGATCTCATCAGCAGATGTTGTTTGTTCTTGATAGGGCAGATTTTTGGGGTCTGAAGATCTCATCAGCAAATGTTGTTTGTTCTTGATAGGGCAGATTTTTGGGGTCTGAAGATCTCATCAGCAGCTGTATGTTTGTTCTTGATAGGGCAAATTTTTGATTTGGGGTCTGAAGACCTCATCAGCAGATATTTCTTGATCCTACATCAGAGGTCCTTATTATCAGACATTTGTTCTTGACAGAGCAGAATTATGATCCTATATATATGGTCCTATCAGATGTTTGTTCTTGGCAGATCAGATTTGTGGTCCTACATCGGGGTTCTCTTATCATCAGATGCAGTGGTTGTTCTTGATAGAGCAAGATTATGGTTTTGTTGATACAGAATCTCCTATTGTATTGTTATGGGCTCTCTGAGGAAGACCCTGGCTTACAAGTTCCCTACCCCCGATGTGGTTAAGTTGACTGGTTTGATAGCTCTAGCAGATGATTCTGTGAGGGATGAGTTCAGGAAAGCTTACGGCAGGTTGCTCAGTTTGGTTTGTAAGCCTTCTGTGTTCGAGTTGAATGGGTTGCACGCTCTGTTGCAGTTCTACGACCCTCCGCTGAGATGTTTCAATTTTCAGGACTTTGTTCTTGCACCTACGCTGGAAGAGTATGCTGATTTGCTAGGTGTACCTATCAAGAGGAAGATGCCTTTTGTTCATATGGATGCTGAGCCTGATCTGACTGGTTTAGCTCCTTCATTTCACATGGACGCCTCCGAGTTAGTATTGACTAGTTGGAACAAGGTTCCTGGGTTCTCCTTGCAGTTTCTGGTGGTTAAGGCTCAACAGTGTGCCAAGGACGGATGTTGGGACGCGTTCAATGCCATCCTCGCTCTATGCATATATGGCATCATCCTGTTCCCTAGTATGCTCGATTTTGTAGACTTTGATGCGTTTCACATCTTCGCTTCAGGGAATCCAGTCCCTACTTTGATAGGAGATGTCTATCACTCAGTTCACTACAAAAATGAGAACAGGAGGGGGAAGAACGTCTCATGCTGTGTACCCTTGCTGTACAAATGGCTTGATAGTTATCTGCCCAAGAGGGGTCCTTTTGTCTTGTCTGCAGCCACAACTGAGTGGCCTGAGCGTCTGATGAGCTTATCTGCAGAGGATATTGACTGGTTCGACAAAGATAGGTTGGGTACTGAGGTGATCTTCAGTTGCAGCGGGTTTCCTAATGTGCCTCTGATAGGTAGGAAGGGCTGTATAAACTACAATCCGTCGTTGTTGGTCCGCCAGTTCGCGTATGCTTTGAGAACTCCGCCGAAGGATGAGGAGGTACAGGAATCTCTGTACCTCACTGGTATTCTAGAGGGGGATTTGTTGTCCAAGCTTCAGCGCGCATGGAATGGTATCAGTAAGCGAGGAAAGCCATTGCTGGGAAAAAGCAACAATCAAGCCTATCCTCCGTATTTGACTTGGATCAGAGCCAGAGCCAATGCTATAGGGGTGTCGTTCCCTCATGCCAAGCCTGAAAGCCCTCCAATGATCGAAGAGCCTACTACTGTGCCCATTCATCAGCATAACCAGGTATTAGCTGAGCGGGATGAATTGAAGCGGGCGAACGAAGAACTGGAGAAGGAATTAGCTCAGCTCCGAAGCGAGAGGAATGAAGCCGTCCATTCTTTCAAAAGGCAAACAGAGTTGGTGAACCAGCTGGGTACAGACCTGACTAAGCAGATCGCCGAGCGTGAACGCATGGGTCGAGACTTCAAGGCTGTCAACGACGTACTAGCTACAAAGAAGCAGCACTTGGACGAGGCATATCGGAGGATATCCAAGTTCAACCAGCACTGGAAGGCTTCCCTGGCCACCAGGAAAGAGCGGGAAGATAAGCTGATGCTGCAGATCTCCAAGCTGGAAGCCCAAGTGAAGGACAGTGAAAAGAGGTTTGATGAAGAAGTCGCCCGCAGATACGCCGCCGAAGGCCAGCTCAACAAAGCTCTCGCTAACCTGAAGGAGCGCAAGCTGACGTTTGAGTCCAAAAAGCGGAAATTAGAAGACTGCTTCGGCGAAGGAGCATGGGAAAGTTCGGTTGAGGGACTTCAGTATACCATTGTGCAGAGGGAATTGCTCGTCGAGGGGTTGCTCACTCTGCTAGATCATCCGGAGACGAAGGAGTTGTTAGAAGAGTATCACGCCCGTGGCCGTACTTGACTATTTGTATTCCTTTTGTTTTGATCGTTGTTGTATGCTGACCATCACCAGGCTTGTTGGCTGAGGTCACGCTGTTGATTCATCTTGTACTCGCTGATGCTATGTACTGCCTTGATAGGCTTTCTTTATATATGAGATTGATGTTTCCATGATTGGACTCAGACTTCTTCTTCTTATTATTATCAGCACTGGCACTCAGGCACTAGGATCGGGGGGAATCTCCCAAACACACAGACACACGCATGCATTTGCATGAAGCATTTGCATGACGAGCATTTTGTTGTTTTTCCTAACCCTTTAGTGTTTACAGGTTTTTCAGGTTTACAGGTCCCAAGCTGTTTCCGGTGGTTCCAGGATTGATCAGAGACTAATTCACCGTTATCCAACTAGAGCTAATCAGACCAGGATCATGGACCAAGTGCAAACAGATGTTCAGGAGCTCCGCGAGAGGATGGATCACTTTATGGAACTTATGCAAGTGGTCGCCAATGGCCAGGACCAGCTCAGGACTTTGGTTCAGCCTTTGATCTCCAGGGTTGATAGCAACGACATACTCCACGGCGGGGCTGTGCCTACTCCTCCACCAGTTGATACTCCGCAGAATGGTGTCCCAGTGGCTGGGGGCAACGGCAGTGCTAATGGCAATGTGATGGCCAACATCGGACTCAATACGACGGGCGTCGGTAATGGGAGTCTGGGAGCTAATGTCAACATCGAGCCGGGCAACGGCAATGCAGGCGTCGGGAATCTGTTGGTGCCTCAACCATGGCTTGAGGATCATCAGGATGATGTGTTCTCTCAAAGGGGTGCTGAGGGGGAGCTGAATGCTGAAGCGCGGCTCAGATTCAAGGCACTGGAAGATAAAATGAGAGATATTGAGAATCAGAATACTTTGGGCGTTGATATGTCCAAGCTGGGATTAATTGCTGATTTCAAGGTACCTCCTAAGTTCAGGGTACCTGACTTTGAGAAATATAAGGGCACCACTTGCCCTCGTGTCCACCTTAGATCGTACTACAGGAAGATGTCTGCCTATTCCGAAGACGAGAAGTTGCTGTTGCACTTCTTCCAAGACAGCCTTTCCGGTCCATCCCTCGAGTGGTACATGGGCCTGGAGCCCACTAGCGTGCGCACATGGAAGGACCTCGCTGAAGCGTTTGTCCACCATTACCAGTACAACAGTGACTTGGCCCCGAATCGGGTCCAGCTTCAGAACCTGTCGCAGAGAAATAATGAAGGATTTAAGGAGTACGCCCAGCGGTGGCGTGAGTTGGCCGCCCGGGTTCAGCCGCCGATGGTTGAACGCGAGCTCGTGCAGATGTTTGTTGCCACCCTCCCAGGGGTCTACTATGAAAAGTTAGTCAGTGGTATGTCTGGGACGTTCTCAGCTCTCATTATCATGGGTGAGCACGTCGAGAATGGAATCAAAATCGGGAAAATTCAAGGTGAGTCATCCTCAGCCGGAGGAGGTGGAAATAAACCTTATGCTGGTAAAAGGCGAGAAGGAGATGCGAGCGCTGTGACCAACGCTCGAAGAAAGGGCAAGGGCCCTCAGCAGCAGATAGCCAGTATAAATATCCCAGCAGCTCCGCAGCAGCAGCAGCAGCCGCAACAGTAACCGAATCAACAGGGATATAGAAAATACCAGAATCGGGCATCTTTGGCAAACCGTCACTTCGAGGCACCGCCCATGTCGTACGCGCAACTCTTGCAGACTTTGCTTCAGCTCCAGTTGGTTCAGAAGAGAATGATGGCTCCCTTGACAGGGGCACCTCCACCAGGGTACGACGCAAATGCCACCTGCGATTTCCACTCAGGGGCACCTGGCCACACAATCGAGAACTGCAAAGCCTTTAAGCACAAGGTGCAGGACCTGGTAGATGCCAAGATTATCAACTTCTCCGACAATGTGCCCAATGTCACAAAGAATCCTATGCCAAATCATAGGGGAGGCGGAGTGAACGCCATTATCGAAGAAGAGAGTGCAGATCTGTTGACTGATGTCAGAGACCTAAGGACGCCGCTTAGCTTCGTCAAAGCTAAGTTGTTGAAAAAAGGGTTCTTTCCAGGGTGCGGAGAACTATGCATGGACTGTGCCACACGTTCTGATGGATGTGAGCAGTTGGTAGAAGGAATCCAAAGTCTGATGACTGAGGGGATTTTGCAGTTCAGCCGGAGGGCTGAAAGTGTATCAGGAGAGGTAGTATTGAAGCAGGCTGATGAAGTCGCCACCATTACCATCCCTCGCCGGCCAATAACCATTTCTGCGCCCAGACCGCCTACCATTACTATCATCAAAGTCGGGCCGATACCCTTCGAGAGCACTAACGCCGTTCCGTGGCATTATGGGGCTGAAGTCTATTGCAACGGACAGAGGTTGGAGCTGGAGCCGTATGGGTCGACTGTGGAGAGTCTCGCCGGAATCAGTGGCATTACTCGCAGCGTAAGAGTGTTTGCACCACCGGAAGTCGTGGCAGAGAAAGCGGTCAGAGCTGATGCGGCCGATAAGGGTAAAAGCAAAGTCGTCGAAGAAGTCCCGTGTGGGGTAGAGAAAGATTTGCTTGTCAAAGACGCTGAGGAGTTTATGCGGTTGATCAAAAAGAGCGACTACAAGATTGTAGACCATCTCCATCAGACGCCTTCGAAGATTTCTATTCTCAACCTGTTGCTGTGTTCTGAAGCACACCGCAACGCGCTACTGAAGGTATTGAACGCTGCCTACGTACCGCAAGAGATATCGGTGAATCAGCTAGAAGAGGTGGTAGCCCACGTTAATGCTGGCAATGGGCTAGGTTTCACAGATTTAGAGCTGACGCCAAAAGGGAAGAATCACAATAGCGCCTTGCACATCTCGATAGAGTGTAGGGGCACAATCATGTCGCACGTGTTGGTGGACACGGGTTCGTCGCTTAATGTGCTTCCGAAGAAGGCATTAATGAAGTTGGACACTCGCGGATTGCTTTGCACACCTAGTGATCTGGTGGTGAAAGCATTCGACGGGACTAAATGCCACGTTTTCGGGGAGGTGACCCTGCCAATCCAAGTTGGCCCGGAAACGTTCGACGCGGTCTTTTATATCATGGACATCATGCTTGCCTACAGTTGTCTCTTGGGCCGGCCATGGATCCATGCTGCTGGTGCCGTGACCTCTACGTTGCACCAAAAGCTCAAATATGCTGTCGGAGGAAGCATAGTAACCGTGTGTGGCGAGGAAGACATAATGGTGAGCCATTTGTCATCCTTTAAGTATGTTGAAATGGATGGCGAAATCCATGAAACTCTTTGCCAAGCATTCGAGGCTGTCAAGGTGAAAGAGGTAGCTCCTGTAGTCACAGAAAAGCCAGAGATAAATCTCTCCTCATTCAAAGAAGCTAGGGCCGTCGTCCAAGCTGGATCTACCCCAGGCTGGGGGCATATTTTGGAGATACCGAACAAGCAGGATAAGTTTGGGTTGGGATATTCTCCTGGAGCTGAAGCTTCCTCTTTTTCGTCTAGCAGTGCGTCACGGGGTAAGGGGCCGATCCTATTTACCAGTGGCAGAGTGATCTTCGAAAGCATCAACGCGGCGTCTGAAGACAGCGGGGGTAGCGATTGTGATCTCGACTCTTGAATTCAGCCAAGCAAGCCAGGCGAGAGCCTCAACAATTGGATCATCAAGGATATCATCCAGATGACAAGTGAAGAGTAATGATTTACTTTTTTCCAATCATTGTACAACCCTATGTCCTACCCGGGGCATAGAGGTTTTATTGTCAGGGCCTTGTTGGATTATGTACATGCATTTTGTTAATAAATCAAAGGCGTTTTCTTCGTATTCAAATATTGTGTTCTCTGTTATTCCTGTTTTATATTTGTTTTGAAAAACAGTAAAATGGCAATGGGGTTTGTGCTAACCTGCATATTCTTGTTTTAAACTTAACCCTTGTTATTGCAGGATCCACATAACAGATGACATCGACTCTGGACCTTCTACGGCTCACTTCGACTTTGATTGCCCGATCTATCAAGCCGAGGAAGAGATTGATGAAGACGAAGACCTTCCTGAAGAGTTGGCCCGCTTGTTGAAACAAGAGGAGAAAGTTATTCTGCCTCATGAGGAGGAGATTGAGATTGTAAATCTGGGTTCTGAAGAGCTCGTCAGAAACGTCAAGATAGGGGCTGCATTGCAGAGTGATGTCAAGCAGAGATTGGTCGAGATGCTTTGAGAGTATAGTGACGTCTTTGCTTGGTCATACGAAGATATGCCCGGACTTGACACGGACATCGTGGTCCACCACTTGCCGCTGCGAGAAGATTGCCCTCCCGTTAAGCAGAAGCTTAGGAGGACGAGACCAGATATGGCCGTTAAGATCAAAGAAGAAGTGCAGAAATAACTTGATGCTGGCTTCTTAGCGGTCACCACTTACCCTCCGTGGGTCGCCAACATAGTGCCTGTACCGAAGAAAGACGGTAAGGTACGCATGTGCGTCGATTATCGGGATTTGAATAGGGCGAGCCCTAAAGATGATCTCCCGTTGCCTCATATCGATGTGTTGGTCGACAACACAACCCAGTTCTCCGTGTTTTCGTTCATGGATGGCTTCTCCGGGTACAATCAGATCAAGATGGCGCCGGAGGACATGGAGAAAACAACGTTTATCACCCCCTGGGGAACATTTTGCTATAAGGTAATGCCCTTCGGTCTGAAGAACGCAGGGGCCACTTACCAACGAGCAATGGTAACTTTGTTTCATGATATGATTCATCATGAGATTGAGGTCTATGTTGATGACATGATTGTGAAGTCCCAAACGGAGGAAGAGCATCTGGTCAACTTATTGAAGCTTTTTGAGAGGCTTAGGAAGTTCAGGTTGAGGCTGAATCCTAACAAATGCACTTTCGGAGTGCGGTCCGGAAAGTTACTAGGGTTTATCGTTAGCGAACGAGGCATCGAGGTTGATCCTGCAAAATAAAAGCCATTCAAGAAATGCCAGCGCCGAAAACAGAAAAAGAAGTTCGTGGTTTCTTGGGCCGAATAAACTACATTGCAAGGTTTATTTCTCAGCTCACGGCCACTTGTGAACCGATGTTCAAGATTTTAAAGAAAGATCAGGCAATTACTTGGAATGAGGATTGCCAGAAGGCATTCGACAAGATAAAGCAGTATCTCCAAGAACCTCCAATCTTGATACCCCTAGTGGTTGGACGGCCATTAATCATGTACTTGACAGTTCTTGAGAACAATATGGGGTGTGTTCTCGGTCAGCACGACGAGACGGGCAGAAAGGAGCATGCCATTTACTACTTGAGTAAAAAGTTCACCGACTATGAATCTCGATACTCGATGATAGAGAAGACGTGTTGTGCACTAGCTTGGGCTGTCAAACGTCTACGACAGTACATGCTCAATCACACCACTATGCTAATTTCGAAGATGGATCCGATCAAGTACGTCTTCGAGAAGCAGGCTCTTTCGGGCAGGATTGCCAGATGGCAAATGGTGTTGACGGAATATGATATTCAGTATGTTTCCCAGAAGGCCATCAAGGGAAGCGTATTGTCTGATTACCTTGCCGAACAGCCGATCGAGGATTACCAGCCGATGAAATTTGAATTCCCTGACGAGGATATTATGTTTCTCAAAGCGAAGGATTGCAATGAGCCGTTACCCGATGTTGCACCCCAAAATTTGACCAACATTTATTTATCCATCAAGATTTGTATGAGGCTTTGAAGCTAGCCAAGAAGTTTGTTCAAGTGTTCAAAGGTTGATACCTTTGTCAGAGAACTTAAGAGATCCTCAGAGAGATTGGTTGAAACCAAGGTTGTGTGTCTCATGACTTGAGAGTTGTGGGTGCTCCTCAGATGATTCTGAGACTATGAGGATGGACTTGAAGCTTTGATAAAGCTTATGAGATGTCTTGAAAGCCATCATGAATCCTAGAGAGGTCTTTATACAAGAATTCAGAAGATTTAACCATGAGTGGTAGAATTAGGGTTTGACTGGGTCAACCCTAGGTCAACTGATGATTTGGAGAGGGTTGAGACCTAATCCAAGAGCCATGTGATCATGGAATGATGTATTGAGATACTATAAGGATGATTCCTAGACCAACTCATCATGATTGAGGAGTTTGAGAAGTTTTAAGCTAGGGTTTCTAAGGATTGACAATGTAAAATCCCCTAGTTTGATCCCTATCTTCAAGGCAGTTTAGCTCAAGATGTGATTGTCATCTCATCTTCCCCACAACATGAATGTTTTAGAGCTTGTTCTTAGCTTTCTAGAGAGTACTATAAGTCCTTGATAGGATTTGTAGAACTCAACTTATGGCTTTGACAAGTTAAGGGCATTTTGGTCATTTGGAAGTTATAGGTCATTTCAAGCATAAGGCCATATCTCCTACTTCCAAGCTTCAAATGGAAAAATCTTCAACATCAAACTTGCTTAGAATGATGTTTTAAGGCTATTAGGGAGGTCATTTGATGTTGAAAAGGCTCATATCAAAAAGTGATAAAAATGGCCTAAAAATGAGGCATAAGTTAATTAAAGTGAATTTGAAAAATGGAAATCCCAAGTTATAAGTCCAAACCATGTCATGTAATAGGTCATTTTGACTCCAAATGACATTCTAAGAACAATGGTTCAGCCACAATTTTGATTTGAGACTTGCATCATAGGGCTGCTTTGGAATTTGATTACTTGCATCTTAAGGTACCAAACCAAACCAAGGCAAAACTCAATAAGCAAGGTACTTGTGCATTGTAACTCACCCTAAATCTCATGTGGGGATAAATTCAAGTCAGAATTGGTAGTTATGAGATGCAAGGCATGAGATACCATGTAAGGAGAATGAGAATTCAAAATACCATGACATGAAAAGATCAATTTCTCATTGGATGATCCTAGAGGGTTCTAGATGATTCTAAACCTCTCTATATAACAAATGCAACTTGCTCAGATGCAGGGTTGGTGTTAATTGGTGTAGAGAAGAGAGAGTGAGATCCAAATTCCTCCATTGCAAGTCACATTCAATCTCTTCATTCTTCTTCATTTCCCTCCATTTTTTCTTCACAAACCTTCTCCATAGATCCTTCTGAGTGTGTGCATGCTGATTTGAAGCTCCATTGATGGAAGATTGAAGGTGTTCCAATTGAATTTTCAAGAATGCAATTACCATCGAATCTTGAAGTACAAGCTCTCTCCCTCCAATCTTTTGCAAACAGAATAAGTTTCATCATCCAAGGATTATTCTTGAAGAGTTTCAAGCCTTGAAAGCGAGGATTTCATCATCTACCATACCAAGAAGCCAGGTTTGCAAAATCTCTTTCACCTCATAATCTAGGCATGGTTAGGTTAAGTTATTAGTGTAGAATTGTTAGAGACAACTAGGGGATCAATTTTGGAGAGTTTGAAAGCATTTGATGAAGTTTCAGTCATGGATACCATTTCTTGATGGAGTAATAACCAGTGGTATAATGAGTTACAATGCAAGATTGATAGCTGATTTTAATTAGGGTAATGTGAGGATCATTTTGATGCAAAGAAATTCGAGTTTGGTTGAAGTTGGGGATGGATCATATTTTGAGATTAATTGAGTTGCACCTTCGGGTTTGGTGATAGAGATCATTTCAATGGAAACCAAGGCCATGATCGTGTTCAGGGAGAAAATTGGATCAACTTAGGGTTTTGAACGGTTGAATTTGATGCTGAAATGAAGGAGCACGAAGGGATGGAAGATGAGTGCATGGAGCTGTGTTTTAATGGAAGTTTCAGAAAACCCTAACCCAAGGTTGAAGATGATCTCTCGTCCATTAGATGCGCGCTGACCAGTTGACTTGTTTATAATCCAAAGGCTCACGTTTAATCTCGCGTTTGGAGGGAAATCAGAAACACGCTTGAAACGCCGCGTTTCATTAAAAGAAACCCTGGGCTTAGTGGATCCAGTTGATAACCCCACCCCCTTTAAAGCCCAATCCATTTTATAACTGATTTGCATTGCTTTTGGCACCGTGACTTTCTCAATTTCCTTATGATTTTCATTGTTTGTTCTGATTTAATAATTGGGCTTAAGCGCATTGTTATTGGCACCCCACATTTTGAGCCCATCAATAAAATGAACTGCATTATATTACTTGTCACACCCCATGTTCATATTTCCATCTTATTTTTCCCCATTTTATTTTTGATCTTTAAAAATTCATATCAAATTGAAAAATCAATATTTTTTAATGGGAGTTTTTTTATCCCTTTTCATATTTTTGTCAAGAAAAATATAAAACAAAAACATTCCTAATTTCATGCATTTTAGTATTTTTTGTGTATTTTCTTCTTTAATTGCCTTTTATTGCTTTTATATTGATATATGAATTTGTAGAATTTAGTTTAGGTAGTTCCCTTAGTATTTTTAGGTCAATCTTTTTAGGATAGTTAGATATATGTTTTAGGTTCCACCTGGATTTATTCCATATTTTTGTAATGATTTTAAGGATAGGTTTGATTAGATGATTCTAGGTTGTGTAGAATTAGGTTAAACTTCAACATAGGTCCATAATAACTTTAGATTTTGGGTTTTTAGGTCAAGTTAGACTATGGGACATATATGGGTATTAAGGGTAGGTATGTAGTATCCATTAGAAATTATATTAGGATTTAATATAGTAGTATGCTATTTTTAGTTGATTTTTGTATTGGTTGATTGTTTGTGTTGCCTTTAGGGCATGTTTGCTTTAGTTGCTTTGCTTTGGAGTTTTCCTTTGGGCTTGGAGAGCTTGATCTTGTTCTAAAGAGCATTGAGGAGCATAGTAGAAGACTTGAAGATGGATTGAGGAGCTTGAGAGCTTGATCTTTTTTCCTTTTTGTTGTTTTAGGGTTAGGGATTAGGAAGAGTTTAGACTTAGACAACTTCTTTCTCAAACATGGATGGTATCTGTCACCTCCATTCCTCCCTATGATTCAAAGTCCTTCCATGGTATACACCTCTCTCCTTTGGAGGGATAAGTGATGTACCTAGGAAGTAGAACTTTTGAGGGAACCATTCCTTTGATGTTGAACCTTTATAGATCACCTTTGGTGGTCAAATAAGCAGTTCAATATCCCCCAGCTTATCCAGTAAATGATTTCATCTGGTTTGATTATCTTGAGAGATGCTTGAGCTTGAGTTTGAAGATGAAGACTTCAATGAAGAGTATTGAAGAGGATGAATCCTTGAGTATTGCCATTCCAGCTGAAGCTTGAAGAGCAACAAGAGCAAGTTGACGCTTGAAGATCCCTGAAGATTAGGTGAAGCCTGAAGGTGGAGCTGATCAAGAAGCTGAAGCTTAAAGGAAAAGATAAGTTGAAACTTATGTTGTAGGGTTGAAACCTGGAAAAGCAAATTGATATTTGTCAAGAGTGATCAAAGTCTGAAGACTGAGTTGCTGTTGGAGAAGCTGAGGCTTGGAGTTGAGAGAGGAGTTGATCTGCTTTCTTCTGTTTTCTTTTCTGTATTGATGTGTTTTGTTTGACTTGTCTGATACATTAGAATAAGTTCATATCTATAATAGGTAGAATCTAGGAGCATGATTGCACTAGAGGTTGAGTTTCTCCCTCTGCTTGTATTGTTACTGTGCGGCTTTGCTTGCGGGTATTCGGTAGAGCCCAGCTCCCTTGCCCATGTGGTTTGTTTGCCTGATGGCATTTCATTTCATTTTATCTGTATGATTGCAGTTTACTGTTTATTGCTTGATAGCATGTTGTTTATATTTCAGTATGATTACTGTTATTTCATTCTGGCTTGAGGTTGAGATGAGCTTGTGGAGGCTGAAGCCCCACACACATTTCCTCCCTCACTTGCATTGCATGCATTTTACTGTTTAAGCCGATGCTTTGTCTGTTTTGGTGTATCATTGACATGATCCCTTAGGACTCTCATTTCCTTTGATAAGGATTTGATGATAGAATTTTAGGTTGAAACCTATGCATGATAACTTCTAGGAGTTCCCTGTTCAAACCTCAACCATAGGATGAATCCATGGCATGACAATAGTAGGACTTGATAGTCTCCCTCCTAGTTGGGCCTATTCTCTTCTCATCTCAAAACAGTTTAAGATACAGTAATCATGAATGATTTCTTTCGTACGTTACGAGCCTTAAGCAATCTGAGAAAGGATTGTGGGAGAGTTTCTTTTCCACAGTCTGGATGTTTAGTATGGTACCCTTTGGGTGACATGCGACGCATTCACTCTCAGGTCATAGTCTCTAGTGCGGTTGAAATCGCAAACACAATAAAAAAACACTTCTTTCGTAAAAGACAGGAAATAAACCGTAGTTTCCCGAACTACGTGAGCTCTGATCTTTCATACCTGTTGAGAGTACGTAGGCACAAGATGGCGATGTCTTGGTGAGCTACCTTCCCCCATAACCCTTCGTAGGCCGAACTACGTTGACTCTGATTTCTCATTCTCTGATGAGAATACGTAGGCATAAAGCGCGACGCTTTGCCGAGTCATTTTCTTTTCTTTTTCAGCCAGCCTTGATAGGTAGATAGAATAAAACCAACCCGTCCAAGTAAACACAACAAGCGAGGATCCCGTCGAGTACGACGGACGTGAGGGGTGCTAATACCTTCCCCTTGCATAACCGACTCCCGAATCCAGACAACGGTTGCGATGACCTTGTCTTACCCTTATTCGTCAGGTTTTTCCGATCGTTTCCTTTCCCGCTCTAAGGGATAAATAACGAAAGGTGGCGACTCTTCTGTTTTGCCGGCACCTTATTTTCGCGCAAGCGACAGCTGGCGACTCTGCTGGGGAATCCAACGGTTCCCTGCGAGAGTCAATCCTAACGCTTGTATGTTTACTTGTTGGGTTGCGTTTATTTATCGCATTTTACTTCTCACACTTTATTTCCCGCATTTTATTTTCAGTATAATATGATTATTTGTGCTGTTGTAGGATGGGAGTTCTGATGAGTGAGAAGCCAGACCCAGGCTTGAGTGCACTATAGACTTAGAGTGGAAATTAGTGGGCGCGTGCTTGCTTTGCAGGCACTAGTGTCTCATGAAATCCACGCTCAGACGAGGTTCATCCGGTTGGCTTCACTTTCAACCCTTTGGGTTGAGACGGTTGCTAGTTTGGTGGATTGTCGACTCTGGGGACCGATCATTTGTGATTTAGCTAAGTGAGGCCGCTTCATGAGCTGGTGATGCCACACCTTCTGGGTATCGTATCACCCCTCTTGAAAGTCTGTGACGCTGATGAACGCATAGGATGCCGTACCTTGAGTCAGTTTAGGTCCATACTGTGAGTGGGGTTGGGTTCATTGCAGGAAACTTTGACCTTCAGATTACCTGGTTTCCTTGACAGTGAATCAGTTTTGTTGGTACCAGGGTTTCTCAGTTGCAGATTTGTCTGTTCTTGATAGAGCAGGTTTTGATCAGAGGATCTTATCATCAGGTGTATCTCTGTTCTTGATAGAGCAGGTTTTGATCAGAGGATCTTATTATCAGGTGTATGGCTGTTCTTAATAGGCCAAAGTTTTGTCATCAGTTGTTTGTCCTTGATAGAGCAGATTTTTGGAGTCTGAAGATCTCATCAGCAGATGTTGCTTGTTCTTGATAGAGCAGATTTTTTGATTTGGGGTCTGAAGACCTCATCAGCAGATATTTCTTGATCATACATCAGAGGTCCTTATTATCAGACATTTGTTCTTGACAGAGCAGAATTATGATCCTATGTATATGGTCCTATCAGACGGTTGTTCTTGGCAGATCATATTTGTGGTATTACACCGGGGTTTTCTTCTCATCAGTGGTCGTGGTTTTGTTGATACAGAATCTCCGCAGCACCAGCTACCCGGATATATTATTGCATGATTGCATTTTGCATTAGTTTGCATATTCATTTGCATTCCATTAACGTGTGTCTGTGTTGCAGGTACCGTTTTCCCCGATCCAGGATTTCTTGCCTCCTATTGTATTGTTATGGGCTCTCTAAGGAAGACCGTGGCTTACAAGTTCCCGACCCCTGATGTGGCTAAGATGACTGGTTTGATAGCTCTAGCAGGTGATTCTGTGAAGGATGAGTTCAGAAAATCTTATGGCAGGTTGCTCAGTTTGGTTTGCAAGCCTTCTGTGTTTGAGTTGAATGGGTTGCACGCTCTGCTGCAGTTCTACGACCCTCCGCTGAGATGTTTCACTTTTCAGGACTTTGTTCTTGCACCTACGCTGGAAGAGTATGCTGATTTGCTAGGTGTTCCTATCAAGAGGCAGATGCCTTTTGTCCACATGGATGCTGAGCCTGATCTGGCTGGTTTAGCTCTTTCACTTCATTTGGACGCCTCCGAGTTAGTATTGACTAGTTGAAACAAGGTTCCTGGGTTCTCCTTGCAGTTTCTGGTGGTTAAGGCTCAGCAGTGTGCCAAGGACGGATGTTGGGACGCGTTCAATGCCATCCTCGCTCTATGCATATATGGCATTATCCTGTTCCCCAACATGCCCGATTTTGTAGACTTTGATGCGTTTCACATCTTTGCTTCAGGGAATCCAGTCCCTACCCTGATAGGAGATGTCTATCACTCAATCCACTACAAGAATGAGAACAGGAGAGGGAAGAATGTCTCATGATGCGTACCCTTGCTGTACAAATGGCTTGATAGCCATCTGCCCAAGAGGGGTCCTTTTGTCTTGTCTGCAGCCACAGCTGAGTGGCCTGAGCGTCTGATGAGCTTATCGGCAGAGGATATTGACTGGTTCGACAGAGACAGGTTAGGTACTGAGGTGATCTTCAGTTGCAGCGGGTTTCCTAATGTGCCTCTGATAGGTAGAAAGGGCTGCATAAATTACAATCCGTTGTTGCTGGTTCGATAGTTCGCGTATGCTTTGAGGAGTCCGCCGAAGGATGAAGAGGTACAGGAATCTCTGTACCTCACGGGTATTCTAGAAGGGGATCTGTTGTCCAAGCTTCAGCGTGCGTGGAATAGTATCAGTAAGCGAGGAAAGCCTTTGCTGGGAAAAAGCAACAATCAAGCCTACCCTCCGTATTTGACTTGGATCAAAGCCAGAGCCAATGCTATAGGGATGCCGTTTCCTCATGCCAAGCCAGAAAGCTCTCTAGCGATCGAAGAGCCTACTACTGTGCCCATTCATCAGCATAACCAGGTATTAGCTGAGCGGGATGAATTGAAGCGGGCGAACAAAGAACTGGAGAAGGAACTAGCTCAGCTCCAAAGCGAGAGGAACGAAGCCGTTCATTCTTTCAAAAGGCAAACAGAGTTGGTGAACCAGCTGGATACAGACCTGACGAAGCAGATAGCCGAGCGTGAACGCATGGGTCAAGACTTCAGGGCTGTCAACGACGTACTGGCTACAAGAAGCAGCATTTGGACGAGGCATATCGGAGGATATCCAAGTTCAACCAGCACTGGAAGGCTTCCCTGGCCACCAGGAAAGAGCGGGAGGATAAGCTGATGCTGCAGATCTCCAAGCTGGAAGCCGAGGTGAAGGACAGTGAGCAAAGGTTTGATGAAGAAACCGCCCGCAGATACGCCGCCGAAGGCCAGCTCAACAAAGCTCTCGCTAACCTGAAGGAGCGCAAGCTGACGTTTGAGTCCAAAAAGCGGAAATTAGAAGATTGCTTCGGCGAAGGAGCATGGGAAAGTTCAGTTCAGGGACTTCAGTATACCATTGTGCAGAGGGAATTACTCGTCGAGGGGTTGCTCACTTTGCCAGATCATCCGGAGACGAAGGAGTTGTTAGAAGAGTATCGCGCCCGTGGCCATACTTGACTAGTTGTATTCCTTTTGTTTTGATCTTTGTTGTATGCTGACCATCATCAGGCTTGTTGGCTGAGGTCACGCTGTTGATTTGTCTTGTACTTGCTGATGCTATGTACTGCCTTGATATGCCTTTTTTATATATGAGATTGTTGTTTCCATGATTGGACTCGGGCTTCTTCTTATTATTATCAGCACTGGCACTCAGGCACTAGGATCGGGGGAAATCTCCCAAACACACAGACACACGCATGCATTTGCATGAAGCATTTGCATAGCGTACATTTTGTTGTTTTTCCTAACCTTTAGTGTTTGCAGGTTTTTTAGGTTTACAGGTCCCAGGCTGTTTCCGGTGGTTCCAGGATTGATCAGAGGCTAATTCATCGTTATCCAACTCGAGCTAATCAAACCAGGATCATGGATCAAGTGCAGACAGATGTCCAGGAGCTCCGTGAGAGGATGGATCGATTCATGGAACTTATGCAGGTGGTCGCCAATGGTTAGGACCAACTCAGGACTTTGGTTCAACCTTTGATCTCCAGGGTTGATAGCAACGACATACTTCATGGTGGGGATGTGCCTACTCCTCCACCAGTTGATACTCCGCAGAATGGTGTCCCTGTGGCCGGGGGCAACGGCAGTGCTAATGGCAATGTGATGGCCAATATCGGACTTAATACGACGGGCGTCGACAATAGGAGTCTGGGAGCTAATGTCAACATCGGGCCGGTCAATGGCAATGTTGGCGTCGGGAATCTGTTGGTGCCTCAACCGTGGCTTGAGGATCATCAGGATGATGTGTTCTCTCAAAGAGGTGCAGAAGGGGAGCTGAATGCTGAAGCGCGGCTCAAATTCAAAGCACTTGAAGATAAAATGAGAGATATTGAGAATCAGAATACTTTGGGCGTTGATATGTCCAAACTGGGGTTAATTGCTGATTTCAAGGTACCTCCTAAGTTCAGGGTGCCTGACTTTGAGAAATATAAGGGCACCACCTGCCCTCGTGTCCACCTGCGATCGTACTATAGAAAGATGTCTGCCTATTCCGAAGACGAGAAGTTGCTGATGCACTTCTTCCAAGATAGTCTTTCTGGGCCATCCCTCGAGTGGTACATGGGTCTGGAGCCCGCTAGCGTGCGCACCTGGAAGGATCTCGCTGAAGCGTTTGTCCACCACTATCAGTACAATAGCAACTTGGCCCCGAATCGGGTCCAGCTCCAGAACCTTTCGCAGAGGAATAATGAAGGATTTAAGGAGTACGCCCAGCGGTGGCGTGAGTTGGCTGCTCGGGTTCAACCGCCGATGGTTGAGCGCGAGCTCGTGCAGATGTTTGTCGCTACCCTCCCAGGGGTTTACTATGAAAAGTTAGTCAGCGGTATGTCTGGGACGTTCTCAGCTCTCATTACCATGGGCGAGCACGTCGAGAATGGTATCAAGATCGGGAAAATTCAAGGTGAATCATCCTCAGCTGGAGAAGGTGGAAAGAAACCTTATGCGGGTAAGCGACGAGAAGGAGATGCGAGCGCTGTGACCAACGCTCGAAGGAAGGGCAAGGGCCCTCAGCAGCAGATAGCCAGTATAAATATCCCAGCAGCAGCAGCAACATCAACCGAATCAACAGGGATATAGAAAGTACCAGAATCGGGCACCTTTGACAAACCGTCACTTCGAAGCACCGCCTATGTCGTACGCGCAACTCTTGCAGACTCTGCTTCAGCTTCAGTTGGTTCAGAAGAGGACGATGGCTCCCTTGACAGGGGCACCTCCACCGAGGTACGACGCAAATGCCACTTGCGATTTCCATACAGGGGCACCAGGCCACACAATCGAGAACTGCAAAGCCTTTAAGCACAAGGTGCAGGACCTGGTAGATGCCAAGATTATCAACTTCTCCGATAATGTGCCCAATGTCACAAAAAACCCTATGTCGAATCATAGGGGAGGCGGAGTGAACGCCATTATCGAAGAAGAGAGCGCAGATCTGTTGACTGATGTCAAAGACCTAAAGACGCCGCTTAGCTTCGTCAAAGCTAAATTGTTGAAGAAAGGGTTCTTTCCAGGATGCGGAGAGTTATGCATGGACTGTGCTACACATTCTGATGGATGTGAGCAACTGGTAGAAGGAATCCAAAGTCTGATGACTGAGGGGATTTTGCAGTTCAGCCGGAGGGCTGAAAGTGTATCAGGAGAGGTAGTGTTGAAGCAGGCCGATGAAGTCGCCACCATCACCATCCCTCGCCGACCAATAACCATTTCTGCGCCCAGACCGCCTACCATCACTATTACCAGAGCCGGGCCGATCCCATTCGAGAGTACTAACGCCGTTCCGTGGCATTATGGGGCTGAAGTCTATTGCAACGGTCAAAAGTTGGAGCTGGAACCGTACGGGTCGACTGTGGAGAATCTCGCAGGAATCAGTGGTATTACCCGTAGCGGAAGAGTGTTTGCACCGCCAGAGGTCGTGGCAGAAAAAGCGGTCAGAGCTGATGCGGCCGATAAGGGTAAAAGCAAAGTCGTCGAAGAGGTCCCGTGTGGGATAGAGAGAGATTTGCTGGTCAAAGACGCCGAGGAGTTTATGCAATTGATCAAAAAGAGCGACTACAAGATTGTAGACCATCTCCATCAGACGCCTTCGAAGATTTCAATTCTCAACCTGTTGCTGTGTTCTGAAGCACACCGCAACGCGCTACTGAAGGTATTGAACGCTGCCTACGTACCGCAAGAGATATCGGTGAATCAGCTAGAAGAGGTGGTGGCCCACGTCAACGCTGGCAATGGGCTAGGTTTCACAGATTTAGAGCTGACGCCTAAAGGGAGAGATCACAACAGCGCCCTGCACATCTCGATAGAGTGCAGGGGCACAATCATGTCGCACGTCCTGGTGGACACGGGTTCGTCACTTAATGTTCTTCCGAAGAAGGCATTAATGAAGTTAGACACTCGTGGATTGCTTTGCACACCCAGTGATCTGGTGGTGAAATCATTTGATGGAACTAAACGCCACGTTTTCGGAGAGGTGACCCTGCCGATCCAAGTCGGCCCGGAAACGTTCGACACGGTCTTTTATATCATGGACATCATGCCTACCTACAGTTGCCTCTTAGGTCGGCCATGGATCCATGCTGCTGGTGCCGTGACCTCCACGTTGCACCAAAAGCTCAAATATGTTGTCGGAGGAAGCATAGTAACCGTGTGCGGTGAGGAGGACATAATGGTGAGCCATTTGTCATCCTTTAAGTATGTTGAAATGGATGGCGAAATCCATGAAACTCTTTGCCAAGCATTTGAAGCCGTCAAAGTGAAAGAGGTAGCTCCTGTAGTCACAGAAAAGCCAGAGATGAATCTCTCCTCCTTCAAAGAAGCTCGGGCCGTCGTCCAAGCTGGATCTACCCCAGGCTGGGGGCATATTTTGGAGATACCAAACAAGCAGGATAAGTTTGGATTGGGGTACTCTCCTGAAGCTGAAGCTTCTTCTTCTTCGTCTAGCAGCGCGTCACGGGGTAAGGGGCCGATCCTATTTACCAGTGGCGGAGTGATCTTCAAAAGCATCAACGCGGCGTCTGAAGACAGCGGGGATAGTGATTGTGATCTCGACTCTTGGATTCAGCCAAGCAAGTCGGGCGAGCGCCTCAACAATTGGACCATCAAGGATATCATCCAGCTGACAAGTGAAGAGTAATGATTTACTTTTTACAATCATTGTACAACCCTATGTCCTACCCGGGGCATGGCGGTTTTATTGTCAGGGCCTTGTTGGATTATGTACATGCATTTTGTTAATAAATCAAAGGCGTTTTCTTCGTATTCAAATATTGTGTTCTCTGTTATTCCTGTTTTATATTTGTTTTGAAAAACAGTAAAATGGCAATGGGGTTTGTGCTAACCTGCATATTCTTGTTTTAAACTTAACCCTTGTTATTGCAGGATCCACATAACAGACGACATCGACTCTGGACCTTCTACGGCTCACTTCGACTTCGATTGCCTGATCTATCAAGCCGAAGAAGAGATTGATGAAGACGAAGACCTTCCTGAAGAGTTGGCCCGCTTGTTGAAACAAGAGGAAAAGGTTATTCTGCCTCACGAGGAGGAAATTGAGATCGTGAACCTGGGTTCTGAAGAGCTCGTCAGAAATGTCAGGATAGGGGCTGCGTTGCAGAGTGATGTCAAGCGAAGATTAGTCGAGATGCTTCGAGAGTATAGTGACGTCTTTGCTTGGTCATACGAAGATATGCCCGGACTTGACACGGACATCGTGGTCCACCACTTGCCGCTACGAGAAGATTTCCCTCCCGTTAAGCAGAAGCTTAGGAGGACGAGACCAGATATTGCCGTTAAGATCAAAGAAGAAGTGCAGAAACAGCTAGATGCTGGCTTCTTAGCGATCACCACTTACCCTCCGTGGGTCGCCAACATAGTGCCTGTGCCGAAGAAGGACGATAAGGTATGAATGTGCGTCGATTATCAGGATTTGAATAGGGCGAGCCCTAAAGATGATTTCTCGTTGCCTCATATCGATGTGTTGGTCGACAACACAGCCCAATTCTCCGTGTTTTCGTTCATGGATGGCTTCTCCGGTTACAATCAGATCAAGATGGCGCCGGAGGACATGGAGAAAACGACGTTTATCACCCCCTGGGGAACATTTTGCTATAAGGTAATGCCCTTCGGTCTGAAGAACGCAGGGGCCACTTACCAGTGAGCAATGGTAACTTTGTTTCATGATATGATTCATCATGAGATCGAGGTCTATGTTGATGACATGATTGCGAAGTCCCAAACGGAGGAAGAGCATCTGGTCAAATTATTGAAGCTTTTTGAGAGGCTTAGGAAATTCAGGTTGAGGCTGAATCCTAATAAATGCACTTTCGGAGTGCGGTCCGGAAAGTTACTGGGGTTTATCGTTCGCGAACGAGGCATCGAGGTTGATCCTGCGAAAATAAAAGCCATTCAAGAAATGCCAGCGCCGAAAACAGAAAAAGAAGTTCGTGGTTTCTTGGGCAGAATAAACTACATTGCAAGGTTTATCTCTCAGCTCACGGCCACTTGTGAACCGATGTTCAAGCTTTTAAAGAAAGATCAGGCGATTACTTGGAATGAGGATTGCCAGAAGGCATTCGACAAGATAAAGCAGTATCTCCAAGAACCTCCAATCTTGATACCCCCAGTGGCTGGACGGCCTTTAATCATGTACTTGACAGTTCTTGAGAATAGTATGGGGTGTGTTCTCGGTCAGCACGACGAGACGGGCAGAAAGGAGCATGCCATCTACTACTTGAGTAAAAAGTTCACTGAGTGTGAATCTCGATACTCGAGCTGGAGAAGACGTGTTGTGCACTAGCTTGGGCTGCCAAACGTTTACGACAGTACATGCTCAATCACACCACTATGCTAATTTTGAAGATGGATCCGATCAAGTACGTCTTCGAGAAGCAGGCTCTTTCGGGCAGGATTGCCAGATGGCAAATGGTGTTAACAGAATATGATATTCAGTACGTGTCCCAGAAGGCCTTCAAGGGAAGCGTATTGTCTGATTACCTTGCCGAGCAGCCGATCGAGGATTACCAGCCGATGAAGTTCGAATTCCCTGACGAGGATATTATGTTTCTCAAAGCGAAGGATTGCGATGAGCCGTTGCCCGACGAGAGGCCAGATTGGAAATCCCAGTGGAAATTGATATTCGATGGAGCGGTTAATTCCTATGGAAGTGGCATCGGGGCTATCATCACGACTCCCCACGGATCCCACATCCCGTTTACTGCGAGACTGACGTTTCCAGTTACCAACAATGAGGCGGAGTACGAAGCATGCATCATGGGTCTAGAAGAGGCAATTGATTTGAGAATCAAGAACCTAGACGTATATGGTGACTCAGCGCTTGTGATCAACCAAATTAAAGGGGAGTGGGAGACTCGTCAAGCGAATTTGGTGCCGTACATGAATTATGCCAGAAGGCTACTTCCATTCTTTGATCGAGTGGAACTCCATCATGTGCCCAGAGATGAAAATCAGATGGCTGATGCCTTAGCCACGTTGGCTTCAATGTATAAAGTCAATTTTTGGAATGAGGCTCCAAGAATTGTCCTTTCGCGTCTTGATAGACCGACATTTATCTTTGCAATCGAGGATGCCGCCGACGGCAAGCCATGGTTCCATGACATCCAGACTTTCCTTATGACTAAGGAGTATCCTGCGGGTGCGTCAACCCAGGATAAGAAGATTCTGAGGAGGCTGTCTGGAAATTTTTATCTCAATCCTGATGGAGTGTTGTATAAGAGAAACCACGATCTCGTGCTACTCAGATGTGTAGATGAGAAAGAGGCGAGTATGCTCATGGAAGAAGTCCATGAAGGCACATTTGGTACGCACGCCGGCGGGCATGCTATGACGAGAAAGATCCTGAGAGCAGGATACTACTGGCTGACGATGGAGTCGAATTGCTTCAGATTCGCGAAGAGATGTCATAAATGCCAGATTTATGTTGATAAAGTTCATGTGCCGCCGTGCCCGTTGAATGTCATGTCCTCCCCGTGGCCGTTCTCCATGTGGGGCATCGACATGATAGGCAAGATCGAGCCCACTGCATCCAACGGTCATCGTTTCATTCTGGTAGCTATCGACTACTTCACCAAGTGGGTGGAGGCGGCCTCGTACGCTAATGTGACCAAGCAGGTGGTGGCTAAATTCATAAAGAGGGACATCATCTGTCGTTACGGAGTTCCCGAGAAGATCATTACTGATAATGGTTCGAATTTGAATAACAAGATGATGAAGGAGCTGTGCCAGAGCTTCAAGATTGAACACCACAACTCATCTCCTTACCGGCCGAGGATGAATGGCGCCGTCGAAGCCACCAACAAGAACATAAAGAAGATTGTTCACAAGATGGTTGTGACCTACAAAGATTGGCACGAGATGCTGCCGTTCGCACTGCACGGTTATCGTACGATGGTCCGTACGTCAACTGGGGCAACTCCTTTCTCCTTGGTGTACGGTATGGAAGCTGTCCTACCGTTAGAAGTGGAGATCCCTTCTTTGCGAGTTTTGGTTGATGTGAAACTCGACGAGGCAGAATGGATTACGAATCGTCTGAACCAACTCAGCCTGATGGACGAGAAGAGGTTAGCATCGATTGCATTTGGTCGTCTGTACCAAAGCCGAATGAAGAAAGCTTATGATAAGAAGGTGCGTCCTAGAAGCTTTCAGACGGGTGATCTCGTCCTGAAGAAGATTCTTCCGCCACACTCCAATCACCGGGGAAAGTGGACTCCGAATTAAGAAGGTCCGTACGTCGTCAGTGTTGCACCCCAAATTTTGACCCCTTAGATCCTCATCATCATTTTAGGATCATATTCATTTGATTAACTAACCTTAACCCATTTCAAGTTTATCTTTGTCAAGATGCAGATAAATCAGGGTTCTGTACCATCAAAGTTGAGGCTTCGGTGGTTTGATCAATCAATGTGTTGGATTGATTCAACTATAAACAAGATCAAGGATACTACATGGGGTCAAGTATGAATCCAATTTGAGGTTGTCACCCAGGAATTGAGAACAGTGTAGTTCAGGATACTCAATTAGGGTTTCTGATTAGGAAAAGTCAACTGTACTTTGACTTTTGATTAAAATAGTGTTACAGATGGAATCATGGTCCATGAAGCTCATATGGCTTAGTGAAGTTCACTCAAGAAGTTTCAAGACCTCAGAGGACCCATAACACCAACAGTCGATTTAGAGTTCTTCAATTAATCGGTTCGTCTGACTGAAAAGTCAACTCATTGACCAACATGGTTTTAACCCAAAATTGAAGGCAATTATGTTCCTAATGGTATATCACATCTATTCATGAAGTTTGGTGACCAATGGATCAAGAATTGATAAGTAATCGAAAAGTTGGGAAATTAAGGTTTTGAAAAGGGCAAAGCCATAACTCCTTAACCACACAAGGGTTTTTGACCTAGTTTCAAGGGGAATGAGTTCCTAACACAAGCATAAATATTGTATTACCTAATTGTGGATTTTTAAAAAGTACAAGTGGGTTCCATAACTCTTCCTGGTTAGAGAGAACCAAGATCCACAAGTTGGCAAAAACTCACATTCGCAAAACTAGGTCAGCATGAGTTTTTTTATTCCAAAACCTCTCCAAATCGATGCTAATCAAAGGATAAACCTAATTTATGATGTTTTAATTGATAATTAACATTTTAATATCAAGTCACACGAAAAATGGTACAAATATCAAAGGAAATCATTATTTAATGCAAGTTGCAAAAGTGAATAGTGAAGAAAGAGAAAAAAGGTGGCTACCCTTGTCAAATCATCAACTTTAATTTAACAAGTCACCTCCTATCCTATCAAGCATGATGAAAAAATCTATAGGGTATGGAGAATATCTTAGTAGAGTGGCTTAAAGACAAATATGAAGATTGCATTGAAAAACTCAAAGATTTTCATGATGGAAAGTTAAAATTGGCAATTTGCTTCACTTTTGCCCATACCTTGATCCAAGGCCTTTGGCTATAAATAGAACTCACTTCCTAAATCACAAAGACACCAGCTCCATTATAGAAACCATCTATAACTCTTTCCCTTACACAATCACCTAATTCTTGCAAAATCTCACTAAGTCTCCAAAATCCCTCAAAATCTATTTTTGCAAAACACCTTCCAAAACCATTTCCAAACTTTTTCCAACTCAAGAAACACTTCAAACACATCAAATATGATGTATTGAAGCTATCCAAATCACTTCCACACTTATGTAACAAGGTTTGAGTGAGTTGGTCTTTGAAATCTTTGGATTTTAGAGTTTTTCCTTCATTTACAAGGCATTTCGTCCACTAGCTTGTTTGGAGGTTGTTTGGAGCATCTATTCATCAACCTAGGAACATTTGAAGACCTTGTAAGAGCTCTCAATATCTTTGGTTTTCTTATTGCTTAAGCTTGCTTCAAGAGGTAAACCTAAAACTCATAAATGTAAACTTTCTACTTGCATTTCACATGCTACCATGAATGTTTTTAGGGTTTTCACCTTCCTATCTCTCATTTATTCATTTCAAAACTTTAATTTCATTCTCTTTTGAGTTTTATTTTAAAGTTATGATTTTGGCTTGTTAGCATCCTTGTGTACTTGAGTTTTACTAAAACTCTTGCTTGTAAGCATTTGTGTTTGATCTTCTCTTAAAACTTGAAAGTTTTCCCCGTGAAGTTTTTAAACTTCTCACTTACATTTGTTGTGACATTATTTGATTACGCTTGATAATTGTAATTACATATGGCATCTTGTAAGCTCTAAGAAACCATTCTTTGTCAAGATACATCTTTATCTTTGTTAAGATCCCCTGCCATCTTTGTTAAGATATATCCCCATCTTTGTTAAGATATGTTTATGGTTGTGACTTCCTTATGCTTAAGTCTTGTAAGAACTTACCCTTCTTGATATTGTAATATCTTGATACTTGCTTTGGTTGTGACCATCTATCTTGATTGAAATCATTAATATTGTAATATCTTAAATTCTTGCTTTGGTTTTAACCATTCATCCTGATTTAGATCCTTGCTTATTATAATATGCTTGATCATTCTTGGTTGTAACCATATCCCTTATATTCATCATGTATGAATGATTATGATTTGTTAAGTTTATTTCCCCAAAGTGATGGAACTTTTTAGTTCTCATCCCAGTTGCCTCCTCTTTTCCCTTCCAAAGGAAAGTCTCTCTATTGACCCTTGGGTCATAGATAGCTCATTAAACTCATAGGTCTGGATAGAACCTTCACCCTCTTTTAGTCTGGATAGAACCAATTGATCCTTATTCTGTAGTTCGGGCCCGAACTACGACCGCTCTGATTTCTCATTGGACAATGAGAATACGTAGGCACAAGATGCAATATCTTGACGAGCAACCTTCCCCCTCACTAGGAGTGTTTACAACTAGAACCCTAGGATAGAGTTGTTAACTCTATGTAAGGATCACTTACTTCCCCCTTTGAGTGTTACAACATAGACATAGAGAGTTTTGTGAAACTCTACACAAACATTATTATGTTTGTTCCCCTTTGAACCTTGATCACAATCAAGCGTTCTTCAACCCTAATGAGGTGAACTACGATTGCTTTGATTCTATCCTAGTTAGGATACGTAGGCAGAGGACGCGATGTCTTTGCGAGCAAACTTAGCAACAATCTTAGGTCTTCATCTATCATAACCTTCACCTTTTTACCCCATACCCAAACCTTAGCAAATATTTACCGACTTAGCATGCAAACAAACAAAAGGTTCCTGTAGAGTACTACAGATGTTTAGGATGTGAAATACCTACCCTATGCATAACCAACCCCCGATCCCTGAATCTCTTAGCGTTGCTGTTACATCGCGCAAATGGTTTTTCTTTCTTTAGACCTTTCCTTTGGATAAATTAAAGTCCGGTTGTTTAAGAATTAAATATTCAAGTTAATCAATAGCTTGGTATCACAATTCTCACCGCAACAGAAATGGCGACTTCACTGGGGACATTTAAACATGAGGGTTTAGCCTATTTTATTTAATTGTATGCTATATTTGTGAATATTTGCTTAACATGTATATTTGTCAATATATTTGTTTGTGTGTTGGGTATTGGGTGCTTTGAGTGGTGAGACGGTCCTATACCCGGACTTGAGTGCAATTATGATAGGATAGTGGTATATTCAAGAAGGCTTATAGGGAGTTGATTCCCGACCAAGCCAACTTGAGAAACCACCGCTCAGTGTAGGCCCTCTTGAAAGTTTAGTATTGTTGATCGAGTATTCGTGAAAACAATGCTACTTTCAACGAAAGAGCCCATGACACTGTGGACTTTTAGAATACATTCTACCCCACTTTGGCCTTATTAGGACGTAGTGCGATGACTATAAGGAAGTATTTTCGAAATAGTTGATACGCGATACTACACTCAGACAAGATTCTCTTGAGAATATTATCGATTACCAAGTGATTTGGGAAGTTGATAATATCCGAAAGATGGGTTGATGACTCTGGGAACTCTGTAGAACCCGTTCGGCAGGTACAAATTAACCCATAGTACAAATCCTTGGGGATGGGTAAACCTCTGACTCCCTGCTTTGATCTTGAGCCTAGGAGGTCTTTGTGTATGCATTGTATTTGTGAATACTTGCCTTTGTGTTATGTGTGCATCATCCCGTCATATCACCATAAACATATCATGTCGCAACTAGTTTTATAAAACTCAGTCGATCTCTGGTTTTTTTTTATATAAAAAAAAAGTTGTAACTTTTTCCAATGATGAATGAAATGGGGGTTTTTAACCTAATCAAACTTCTGAGTTTTGTAAAACCAGTTGCGTTTTTGCACTCGCATCAACATTTTACATATCATACTTCGTTGCATTGGTTTTTTTGGTTCATTCTGTGTTCCGTTGACATCATAAGGGGGATATCTAGCACAAATATGCAACAATGGAAGGACTTTTGAAAGCTCAGGAAATGCTGAAAGAGGACATCAGAATTCTCAAGTGTCAGATGAATTGGGTACTTGAGACATTGCAGAATATGATGAAGAAAGAGGGTCACTCTGACCATGTTACGTCCAGAGAAACGAGGGATGCATTATCTTTGATGGTTCCTCCAACTCAAGGACATCCTCGGCATCAACGAACAAATAACCATCAATCGCGTCAGTACGCCCAACATTCAGTGTTTGTTCCTCCTCAAGCTTCTCAAAGCCGAAAATTGAACAAGAAGGATCATGTCAGGAAAGATAAGACTTGTGGTAGACAAACTCCAGTACCGTTAAGCAAACTTTACCCGCTACTGATTCAGAACTCACTAGTGACTCCACGATTATCCAATCCGGTGCCAGGACCATGGCATAACGCGAACCTAAACTGTGAATTTCACAAAGGAGCCGAAGGACACAACTTGGATGCATGTATAACATTGAGTTATCTTGTGCAAGAGCTAATCATTGACAAACGCTTGATCCTCGAGGAAGACCATCCAAGAGTGGATTGTGGATATCATACTGGAACAACAGGGCACCTAGTTGAAGAATGTGAAGATTTTAAACTAAGATTGCAAGAGTTGCTGAAACCTCGGGAGGATAAATCAAAGGACAGTGCTGCGATTCCTGAATCTAAAGGCAAAGGACCCATGAGACCCCTCATAATTCTATATCACAAGGAGCATGTGGTTGTTGAAGGTGTTTCCCCGCATGGGCCTAAAATTTGAAATTTGTTTTGTTAAACAATTTTAATTCCCTAAGGCTGGCAAATGTAGACTGTTTCAGCATTTTGTTGTGTTTTCTTCGCATTTGTGTTGCTTGTAAGCTGTTGTTTATGTGAATTGGCAAGATTAAATGAAATGTTTGTGCATCTTTTGATTAAATCCATTCGTTTCACTCTCTTTCTTTTTTCTTTCATTGTTATGAAATACCAAAAATGCAAAAATTTCTTTTGTTTACTAAACTGTTGTTTAAAGCAAAGATTGGGGAGGATGATGAAAACTATATCCATTAGTTGCTGTTGATATGCTTTCAATGTAACTTTGCTGATGATGTAAGGCATTGTTTCGATTCCTAAACACTGGAGAAATAAGGAAGATAATCCCTCGTTAACCCCTTCGAGCCTAGAAGTAGGAGTTTTTCTTTCTTTACAAAAAAAACAAAACCTTAAATCTCAAACCTGGGGCGGGTAGTTCTCGGTTAACTTAAAGATATGTGCATACAAGACACTTTAAAAGTGGTGCATTCAGGTTTTCACTCGTACACAACAAGAAAGTGTTGATGCTTTTCAGCATAAAAGACGATGATGGTTCACCGTATCCATTAAATTAGGTAGTCACCTCCTTTCTAAAAAAAAAAGAGAAGAAGTGAAAAAGAAAAAAAGCCCGTTAAGTCAAAGCCTATGAAGGAGACTTAGGCAAAAATAGGGCATCCCATTGACAATATATTCGAACAAAGAAGTTCAGACAAAAGTCATGGATAAAAAGAGAGGAATTTTGTAAGATTCTTCACTCTAAAAATCCTCAAATGGCAAAGGCTATCAAATACTGTAAGGGAGTCGTGACTACCCTAAGTTTGTAAGCCATCACCAACTATCATCAGTTCAATTCTTAAGCCTGTAAGAACCTGAATGTGTAGTTTGAGTTAACTGAGCGTAGGATTGGAGTTCATCATGGAGAGTGGGTGGGACAAATAACTTTGAGCCTTTATCCTTTGTTTCATGAACCGTGAACCAAGACACGTTACAACCCTTAAAAGACCTAATTGAGGTAAGGTTTTTTTGAAAGCATATTACAGCAAGGTTGGATAACCTGACTCCTAATGATCTTTGATGTTTGTGTGTGTTAATCACTTTATCCATCATTTGTAAATGATTGGATCGTTTTCACTTTGATCACTTGATCACTCCGCTGTGTGTGTTTCATCAAAAATGTTTTCAAAAGATTGCATGAATTTTACATTGAAAATTGCCAATTTTTAATAAACAACATTGCGTGCAAAACAATCCAATATCAAAGGAATCCCAACAAGCGCTGTCAGCTAGGGAATTTGACTTGATAAAGGAAGCTCAGCCTGGGGCAACCAATTTGAAGGATTTGTTAATCATTTTTCACAACGTTCAGCTAATCAGAGCCAACCAGGTCAAGATCAGATGAAGCTCTCAATGAACAAGTTTAGTCTGGGGCAAATATTTTGCAGTTACCAGTAAGCAGGGGTAAGTTTGTTACCCAGTCGTTACTTCCACAGTCTGAGACTTTGTTGTGCAAGCACCGTTAAACTGGGGAAATCACGTCGAGATTTATAAATCTCTCTCTATAAGAGTTTGAAGACATTGAAGCATCTTTATGCTAGTTATCTTGATGGTTTCTTCCCACAGACCATGTAATATGGGGCAGAAAAGTTTAAAGACTGTTTATCGCAAGGGTCGTTGCTCACTGAAGAGGATTGTTATACTATTAATGGGGCAGAAAGATTTTGGTCTCATGATACCCTTTATCAGCTCCCCGATTAAGTTGTTACTTCGGTTGATCTTGGAACTTCCCTTGGTGATTTTCCTTCAACAAAGAATTCAAGCTCAGGATGGCAATCCAAATGAAGTCATGATGTTTTGGCCTAAGAAGATTACTCTTTCCCAAAGAAGGTGGTAACCTTGAAGTGGAATTGTTGTTCTTCATGATCATCCCTTTGATGTCCAATTTTGGTAAAGTTGGTTGGGTCTCCGTGTCGAGATGTTTATTTCATCTCCGGTGTTGTTTGTCTGTTTCGTCAGCATAAACATAAGCATGGCATAAGCATATGCATAACATCCGTGCATTTTTGCTATCTCTGGTTGTTACTTGTTCCTATTTCACTTTGGTTCCCTCCTTAGTGAATGGGTATGTTGTCTCTCTCCAATAGAGTTGTCAGCCCTTAAGCATAAAATGTCCATCCTTTCTCAATTCCCCACAAAGTTTAATCCTCGTGGATGATGGTTGCTTCAGTTATCTTTTTCCATGATTGGATAAGGTAAGTCACCATTCAAGTTCATTTCTCAATGGTTGGAGTCTTGTTTGGCAGTTTCTTTCTAGATTGAACTTTGGTCCCTGTCGGTCGCCGAACCTACCTGGACGTGCATTTATTTTGCACTATCTATCAAGAAGGACATTTTTGTATCGTCTTCATTGGTGAGTGGCAATCTCTTAGGAGAATCTTAACCATATTCAACGATAAATGGCAGTCTCTTCGGAGAAGTTTAATCGTCTTCAGCGATAAATGGCAGTCTCTTTGGAGAAGTTTAATCGTCTTCAACAGTGAGTGGCAATCTCTTGGGAGAAGCTTAACCTTCATCAACGATAAATGGCAGTCTCTTCGGAGAAGTTTAATTGTCTTCAGCGATAAATGGCAGTCTCTTCGGAGAAGTTTAATCATCTTCAACGGTGAGTGGCAATCTCTTGGGAGAAGCTTAACCTTCACCAACGATAAATGGCAGTCTCTTCGGAGAAGTTTAATCGTCTTCATTGGTGAGTGGCAATCTCTTAGGAGAAGCTTAACCATATTCAACGATAAATGGCAGTCTCTTCGGAGAAGTTTAATCGTCTTCAGCGATAAATGGCAGTTTCTTCGGAGAAGTTTAATCGTATTCAGCAGGTGAGTGGCAGTCTCTTGGGAGAAGCTTAACCTTCACCAACGATAAATGGCAGTCTCTTCGGAGAAGTTTAATCGTCTTCATTGGTGAGTGGCAATCTCTTAGGAGAAACTTAACCATATTCAATGATAAATGGCAGTCTCTTCGAAGAAGTTTAATCGTCTTCAGCGATAAATGGCAGTCTCTTCAGAGAAGTTTAATCGTCTTCAACGGTGAGTGGCAATCTCTTGGGAGAAGCTTAACCTTCATCAACGATAAATGGCAGTCTCTTCGGAGAAGTTTAATCGTCTTCAGCGATAAATGGCAGTCTCTTCGGAGAAATTTAATCGTCTTCAGCGATAAATGGCAGTCTCTTCGGAGAAGTTTAATCGTCTTCAGCGATAAATGGCAATCTCTTCGGAGAAGTTTAATCGTATTCAACGATAAGTGGAAATCTCTTCAGAGAAGTTTAATCGTATTCAACAGTAAGTGGCAATCTCTTGGGAGAAGCTTAACATTCATCAGCGATAATGGCAGTCTCTTCGGAGAAGTTTAATCGTATTCAACGGTAAGTTGCAATCTCTTGGGAGAAGCTTAACATTCATCAATGATAAATGGCGGTCTCATTTGAGAAGTTTATTTTGAATATGTCGACGCGCGGTTGTGACCAACATTGTTTGAAAATCCATTGGATACTGGTATAAGTCATTTGGTGGTGACCAATCATATTTTAAGTAAGGCCTGTTGGTAACCGGCATTATGAAAATCAACGGACGACAGATACTAACAATTTGGTTATGTATCATTCCAAACTAAGTCACGATGGTTTCCATCCCAAACTCAGGTTTCGTACCTTTGGAGATGTATTGTTTGATTCTAAGCATAGGTTTTGTACCTTTGGAAGAGGTTTGTTTCTATCCCGAGCACAGGTTGTGTACCTTTGGAGGTAGATGAATTGTTTGATCCCAAGCTTAGGTTTCTTACCTATGGAGATGTATTGTTTGATCCCAAGCTCAGGTTTTGTACCTTTGGAAGATGTACTGTTTGATTCCAAGCACAGGTTTCGTACCTTTGGAAGATGTTTGTTGTCATCCCGAGCACAGGTTGTGTAACTTTGGAGATGTGTACTTTGGGTCCCGAGTTCAGAAATTCCCAGAGACTAAAGTGGTTGCATTTGCATGAAGTGTTCTATATCCTAATGTTTTGAGGGTATTAGTTTTTCATTCCTAAGGTTTTGAGGGTCTTCGTCCAATCCTAACGTGTTGAGGGTTGTGTCTCTTCCATATCCTAATGTATTGATGATGTTCAGCTTTCATTCCTAATGATTTGAGGGTCTTCGTCCAATCCTAACGTGTTGAGGGTTGTGTCTCTTCCATATCCTAATGTATTGAGGATGTTCAGCTTTCATTCCTAATGAGTTGAGGGTCTTCGTCCAATCCTAACGTGTTGAGGGTTGTGTCTCTTCCATATCCTAATGTATTAATGATGTTCAGCTTTCATTCCTAATGATTTGAGGGTCTTCGTCCAATCCTAACGTGTTGAGGGTTGTGTCTCTTCCATATCCTAATGTATTGAGGATGTTCAGCTTTCATTCCTAATAAGTTGAGGATCTTCGTCCAATCCTAACGTGTTGAGGGTTGTGTCTCTTCCATATCCTAATATATTGAGGATGTTCAGCTTTCATTCCTAATGATTTAAGGGTCTTCGTCCAATCCTAATATGTTGAGGGTTGTGTCTCTTCTATATACTAATGTTTTAAGGGTCCTCGTCCAATCCTAATGTGTTGAGGGTTGTGTCTCTTCTATATCCTAATGTTTTGAGGGTCCTCGTCCAATCCTAATGTGTTGAGGGTTATGTCTCTGCTGTATCCTAATGTATTGAGGGTATTAGTTTTTGTTCCAAAAGTATTGAGGGATATACTTATGCTTCCTGTCTGTAGACCTGGTCGTCACCAAACTCTTTGAAAAATCCAGTTCTTTCTAAATCCAGTGGTTACTAGCATTGCTTAAAAAATTAATCATTTATTAGCCGGTTGTTACCAACTCCCTAGCCGAAGTCCTGTGTTTTATCAATATTGTTTGGAATTCCCAATTGTAATAGGAACTTTGATTTGGTCGTCACCATATCCCCAGGAAGTCTAGTGGTATTTAGCACTTTTTGGAAACCAAACTTTGGATTGGTCATCACCATCCTCCCCAGTAAGTCTAGTGGAAACTAGCATTGTTTGAAGCTATTTGTTATTTTGGTCGTCACCAGTCTTCGCAGTTGAAGCTTTTGCTTTTCCAGTCGAGTCTTAGAGAATTAGTGGATACTAGCTTCCCCGGCGCGTCCGGTTTTGTTTCTAAACTTTTTCCTGAAGATCCCGTTTGAACTCTTCGTTATAGGAAATTTATCGTCTGGTTATCCCCAGTGAGGTTCGTGTCTCCATTCCGTCTTTTCCCCGGTGAGGATTTGCTTCCCCAGTGGATTTGTTCCCCAGCGAAGTTTTCCCCAGTGGATTTCTTCCCCGGCGAGGTTTGCGCCTCTTTTCTTTCGTTTCCCCAGTAAAGAATTATCATCTTCCCTGGTGGGCTCCCTCATCTGGTTATCCCCAGTGAGGTTTGTATCTTATTTCCCTGATGAAGATGTGTCTTCCCTGGTGGAATTTATGTCCCCTATGTGAAAGATTCCCTTGAACATCATCTTTAGTCATGTTTGAACTATCTTGCTTACTTTGCCTTGAATCTTTCCCCAGTGTGTCAGGTTACTCGTTGTATTACCGTTCTTTTATATTTTCTCGTGTGTCTGCATCTGTCTTGCATTCAAGCACCATAACACCGTTTAGACTCGTTTTCATTTCAGCATTTGTCCTTTTGCATACCATCGGATCTAAGGGACAAAATTTCTGGTTTGCTATATTTAAATACCATTCATTAAGATTCTATGAGGATTGTTATCTCTCATTGCCATCTAGTGAAGATATTTAAATAGGGGCAACTGTTGCACCCCAAATTTTGACCCCTTAGATCCTCATCATCATTTTAGGATCATATTCATTTGATTAACTAACCTTAACCCATTTCAAGTTTATCTTTGTCAAGATGCAGATAAATCAGGGTTCTGTACCATCAAAATTGAGGCTTCGGTGGTTTGATCAATCAATGTGTTGGATTGATTCAACTATAAACAAGATCAAGGATACTACATAGGGTCAAGTATGAATCCAATTTGAGGTTGTCACCCAGGAATTGAGAACAGTGTAGTTCAGGATACTCAATTAGGGTTTCTGATTAGGAAAAGTCAACTGTACTTTGACTTTTGATTAAAATAGTGTTACAATGATGGAATCATGGTCCATGAATCTCATATGGCTTAGTGAAGTTCACTCAAGAAGTTTCAAGACCTCAGAGGACCCATAACACCAACAGTCGATTTAGAGTTCTTCAATTAATCGGTTCGTCTGACTGAAAAGTCAACTCATTGACCAACATGGTTTTAACCCAAAATTGAAGGAAATTATGTTCCTAATGGTATATCACATCTATTCATGAAGTTTGGTGACCAATGGATCAAGAATTGATAAGTAATCGAAAAGTTGGGAAATTAAGGTTTTGAAAAGGGCAAAGTCATAACTCCTTAACCACACAAGGGTTTTTGACCTAGTTTCAAGGGGAATGAGTTCCTAACACAAGCATAAATATTGTATTACCTAATTGGGGATTTTTAAAAAGTACAAGTGGGTTCCATAACTCTTCCTGGTTAGAGAGAACCAAGATCCACAAGTTGGCAAAAACTCACATTCGCAAAACTAGGTCAACATGAGTTTTTTTTATTCCAAAACCTCTCCAAATCGATGCTAATCAAAGGCTAAACCTAATTTATGATGTTTTAATTGATAATTAACATTTTAATATCAAGTCACACGAAAAATGGTACAAATATCAAAGGAAATCATTATTTAATGCAAGTTGCAAAAGTGAATAGTGAAGAAAGAGAAAAAAGGTGGCTACCCTTGTCAAATCATCAACTTTAATTTAACAAGTCACCTCCTATCCTATCAAGCATGATGAAAAAATATATAGGGTATGGAGAATATCTTAGTAGAGTGGCTTAAAGACAAATATGAAGATTGCATTGAAAAACTCAAAGATTTTCATGATGGACAGTTAAAATTGGCAATTTGCTTCACTTTTGCCCATACCTTGATCCAAGGCCTTTGGCTATAAATAGAACTCACTTCCTACATCACAAAGACACCAGCTTCATTCTAGAAACCATCTATAACTCTCTCCCTTACACAATCACCTAATTCTTGCAAAATCTCACTAAGTCTCCAAAATCCCTCAAAATCTATTTTTGCAAAACACCTTCCAAAACCATTTCCAAACTTTTTCCAACTCAAGAAACACTTCAAACACATCAAATATGATGTATTGAAGCTATCCAAATCACTTCCACACTTATGTAACAAGGTTTGAGTGAGTTGGTCTTTGAAATCTTTGGATTTTAGAGTTTTTCCTTCATTTACAAGGCATTTCGTCCACTAGCTTGCTTGGAGGTTGTTTGGAGCATCTATTCATCAACCTAGGAACATTTGAAGACCTTGTAAGAGCTCTCAATATCTTTGGTTTTCTTATTGCTTAAGCTTGCTTCAAGAGGTAAACCTAAAACTCATAAATGTAAACTTTCTACTTGCATTTCACATGCTACCATGAATGTTTTTAGGGTTTTCACCTTCCTATCTCTCATTTATTCATTTCAAAACTTTAATTTCATTCTCTTTTGAGTTTTATTTTAAAGTTATGATTTTGGCTTGTTAGAATCCTTGTGTACTTGAGTTTTACTAAAACTCTTGCTTGTAAGCATTTGTGTTTGATCTTCTCTTAAAACTTGAAAGTTTTCCCCGTGAAGTTTTTAAACTTCTCACTTACATTTGTTGTGACATTATTTGATTACGCTTGATAATTGTAATTACATATGGCACCTTGTAAGCTCTAAGAAACCATTCTTTGTCAAGATACATCTTTATCTTTGTTAAGATCCCCTGCCATCTTTGTTAAGATATATCCCCATTTTTGTTAAGATATGTTTGTGGTTGTGACTTCCTTATGCTTAAGTCTTGTAAGAACTTACCCTTCTTGATATTGTAATATCTTGATACTTGCTTTGGTTGTGACCATCTGTTGCACCCCAAAATTTGCCCTCACAATACAAGACTTTGTGTTCCAAGAAGGTTCACAAGGTTCACAAAATTCACAATTGGTCAGAAGAGTTGACAATTCCCTCAGACAATGCACCTCCTAAGCAGTGCATCCAAAACTAGGGTTTTGACTTTAATCAGGCTAAATGGACTTCCAAGACTTCAAGTGAGCTTCATAACATCTTATATGTGTATAAGAACCCCCATGTCAAGTTTCAAGACTTTTCTCAAAAGTTTGCTCAGTCAGATGATCAGATAAGTCAAAAGCAGTTAAAAGGTCAAACTGAGGTCAACTGTGGTCAAACCAAAGTCAAACTTCATGATTTTTTTTTGCCAACATCAAAGAGAGGTTAGGTGAGAAATATTATCATAATAACTGTAATACCCCAAATTTTGCCCTAAGATTTGTCGTCGCATTTCATTGCATTTAATCAATTACTAACAAATTTGTGTAGTCGTTTGACTTTTTGCAGGTAAATATCATATGGCATGCATTTTTTTTTCTAAAAAGTAAAAATGGCACAATTGGCAGGAGGACATGTGTAAGGAGTTATGAGTGTGAGAGGTTGAGAGTTCGAATCTCACCTTTGTCATTTTTTTTGTTTTTTATTATTTTTACTCTAAATTTTTCTATCTTTCATTAAAAAAATAACAAAAGTAGTTTTTTATTATTATTTAATTATTATTTTCCTATTTTAATTAAATCATTTTTTAAAATATTATTTTTTTCACTTTTTTCTAAATTATTCATAAAAATATCCAAAAAATCATAAAATAAAAAATATTGAAAAAAATTTTGTTCTTTTTATAATATTTTTTATTTTAGGAATCAATAGGATTATTAGTTTTTATTTTAAGTTTATTTTAATTATTTTAAATTATTTAAAATTTATTTTTTCTTAACTAATTATTTAGTTTGGGCTTTAAAATGGGCTTTAGGGACATTATTGACAATTTGGTGTTAACCCTAATTTGTTCCCTATATATACATGTGTTGCCTTGTTGGAAAAGAGGAGAGAATGAAAAAAACCTAAGAGGAGTGAGTGCTGTTTGCCGTTATTTAGTTTTCTTCTTCATCCATTACTATTGTTTCTTTTTCTTCATCGTTTACCGTTATTTCTTTTCCTTCATCTATTACTGTTGTTTCTTTTTCTTCATCTTTTACCGTTATTTCTTTTTCTTCATCTATTACCGTTATTTCTTTTTCTTTATCTATTACTGTTACGTTTATATATATATATAATTTTTAAATTGTTAGAGTTTATATATATAAGATTTTTGATCGAATTATGTCGATACGATATTTGCACATTTGTGTGCATGACGCGTGACATTTGTGTTAGTTCGATCTGGTTGCGATGATCGCATTTTTGTGTGAGCAATAATACTATTTTTTGCTTAATTTCTTTTTCTTTGCGATAAATTTTGTTTCGTCCGATTTAGATCTGGTTGCGATGAGCGCATTTCTGCGTTAGCAACATTGTTGGGTTATTTGGCACATTTAAAATTCATTATTGCTTTATTATTATTATTATTATTATTATTATTATTATTATTATTATTATTATTATCATTATTTATTATTATTATTATCATTATTATCATTATTATTACCATTATTATTATTATTGTTATCATTAATTTATTAAAATTTGTTATAATATAAAAATCTGTTTTGTAAAATAAATAACATTAACATCTTTTCCAAATTAATATGAAAACCTATTATTTTTAAGAAAAACTTTTTTTTAGATAAATTTAAAATAATAACTAAAATCTTTTTTTTAAAATAATAACTAGAACCGTTATTTATTTTATTTTATTATTGTTCAATTCAAATTTCGTTATCATATTGTATCTGCTCCTCTCATGTAACCTCTCGAACTTAACAATCGCTCTTTAAATTCTGCCTTTAAATTTCTGCTTGCATGGTTTAAATTATGACATTATCTCTCTGTTTGCATGATTCAATTATCTCACGCGTTTACTATTATTTCTGTCACATTGCACACATCCGAAGGTTAGGTCTAACCGTTTGGCCGCCGCGCCAATAGTCCGTAAAACTTCACACATTCAATTTCAAATCCTCAAAACTACAAACTACAAACCCTAATTTTCACAAATGCCTCGCCGCAGGCAAAATTACAATTTTACCCTTAGCATTAGGTCAAAGAGCCGCCGCGCTCATTTTAGGGTTTCCCGCCGTGGAATCCCTAATTTAACCCTAATTACAACTTAACATTTCAACGTAGAGATTTGGAGTTTCTACACTCCACGTAAGCGTGTCCTTAAGATGCGTTTATTCCCCTTGAGACCTTGACCACAGTCAAGAAGTTTCTAACCTCCCTATTGAGGGGAACTACGATTACTCTGATTCCACTCCCGTAAGGATACGTAGGCACAAGATGCGATGTCTTGCCGAGTAAACTTAGAATTAACCCCCTTTATTATTTATTATTGCTTATTTATATTTTATTTATCTTTGCTATTTAATTATTTTGCTTATTATTTTGTAATTGTTTCTTGGATGTAAAGTTGTTTAATTATTTAATTATTATTATGGTTAGTAATTAGGGAGTGTAACAACATGTATGTAATATTAAAATAAATTTAGATCACTTTTAAATAAAGATAATTAAAATAAACACGTCACACACGTAAGTCGATTTTAATCGCCGTCTCACTTCCTAAGGATATCCCTCAAGTTGCCTACGAATAATGGTTAAGTGGGGTGTATAAAGCAAGTCCCTCAAATGGAAAAATCATCAAAGTCCCTTATGGTTGCCTTTACGAATCGAGTCCCTTTCGAAAAATGATGATGGTCCCTTATATGTGCTTATTACATCCCACAATGGCCTTCAAAGTCAAATTGTCCCTCACATGTCCCTTAACATCCAAAGTAAGGACTACCTACTCCATTATAGTAGGGATAGTCTTACTAAAGGAAAGAATAAAGAATAAGAAAGACCTTTAAACATTAGGGTAGGTTACTCCTAGGTGCTTGCTCACTTCAAAATTGTTTCGCACTTAAACAAATTTTCAACAAGTTTTCAAACAAGTTCTTAACACATCCTTACATGGATTATTTATTAACTATTCTGAAAATTTTCTATTCACACACTACAATTTCAAAACAATTCAAAAGTGAGCTTAAGTACCTAAGAGCCCATGGATAACCATGGATGAAAAGGGTGCTAACACCTTCCCTTTTCATAACCTACCCCCCGGACCCAAAATATTCTCTAAGGTCTTTCCTGTTCTTTTATAACCTTTCCTTATGGATAAAATAAAAGTCGGTGGCGACTCTTGCTATCCGCAACATTGTTTAAAGTCAGTTCTCCCACCGTGTTACAGAACTGGCGACTCTGCTGGGGATAAATTTAAGAGGGGTACCCTTAGGAATTAAGATCACTTTAAATTGTTTGCCTTGTTTGCTTTATTATTATATTGTTGGGGTGCTCTTATGTGTGAAAGGTCCTAACCCGGATCTAGTGTACCTTAGGTAAATGGCAATAGACCAAGGAAACTGTACGACATATATCGATACGGTTGATCTGGTGGCCATAGTTAGTGCGACTTCTTGGTTGGTGCTTATATTCCTTAAGTCAAGTTGAGGATAATATTGAGGCTGTCATATGTTGTCAATGCACTAACTGACTTTTAGAACCCTAGTTAACTCATCTTGGCCTTTAGAAAGTAGTGAGGTAACCGGCTTTGGTGCAGACTGAAGTTGGTTGACACTCGATACTACGCTCATTGAGATCTTAAACTTGGAGGGTTTTGGTTGGCAAGTAAGTTGCCTTCTGAACAACCACCCTTGTGAAGGATCAATGATATTGAGATCCCTTAGAACCTGGTTACTTTTGTAGGACAGGATGAACCATCTAACTTCAGGGGAGGGTACTTGCCTTTGAACCTCATGCAAGCCTTTAAACCTAGGGCTATGGTGTGACTTGTTTGTGTGTGCCACATGTTTGTGATTGAGCATGACATCATGACATCATCATGCATCATAAGCATATCATTTTCCCTAACCATTTCAAGGACCAAAGGATTTATCTTTGTTCTTTGTTGCAGGTCATGGCTTCTGCTCGTAGAAACACCATCAGGATCAACTTTGTAGGGATACCTGCTAAGCTCAAGGAGTTGGTTTCCCTAGTGCCTGATCATTCCCAGTTCAACAAGAGACATGGTCACTTATTGGATCTAGTTACTTCAGGGTTCAGTGAAGACATGATGAGTGTGCTGTTTCAGTTCTTTGACCCTAAGCACCATTGCTTTACATTTCCTGATTATCAGCTGGTTCCAACCATGGAGGAGTTCTCTAAACTTCTGGGTATGCCTGTTCTTGATCAGAAGCCATTCACAGGCTTAGAGAAGGAGCTTAAACCAGAAGTTATTGCTGCAGCTCTACATCTGAAGAAGTCTGACATTGTTCTAGAGACGAGAAGTGGAGTTAAAGGTATTCTTGCCAAGGCATTAGTGGATAAAGCTCAAATGTTCTTGAAGGCTATGAGCTACGATGCTGTTGAGGAGATCTTAGCCTTATTGATTTATGGCTTAGTGTTGTTCCCCAATCCTGATCAGTTCATAGACGTTCATGCCATCAACATATTCCTGAGTCACAATCCAGTGCCTACCTTACTTGGAGACATCCTACATTCTCTTCACACCCGTACTACAAGGGCAAGAAGAACTTTGATGTGCTGCATACCTTTACTTTCTAGGTGGTTTATTTCTCACCTTCCTCGCTCAGTAATGAAGAATGAGCAAGGGTTCAGATGGTCCAAGAGGATCATGTCACTTTCTCACTCAGACATCCATTGGTGCTCCAGATCTATGGAGAATGTCACCATCATTGACCGTTGTGGGGAGTTTCCTAACGTGCCACTTCTAGGCATAAGAGGAGGCATCACCTACAACCCATCTCTAGCTTTACGACAGTTTGGTTACGCCCGGAGCGATGGTCCACATGACATGTTGATTCAGGGCATTGTGTTTGACTACGACAACGATCTTCAGGGTTACCGTCAGAGATTCATACGAGCTTGGGGAAAGGTAAACAGGATTGACAACAAGACACTGGAGCCTAAGTACACTATTCCTATGGAGGCTTATCTCAGATGGGTACGATCTCGTGCTCAGACACTCATGATGCCATATCCTGCCGTCCTACCAGTTACCATGGAACCTGTTGCTGAAGGAGACACAGCTTATACCATCCTTCACCCAGACATGCCTACTGATATGGAAGACTTGCAGAGATCATGGATCCAACTGAAAGAGCAAAGGGATACTTTCGAGGCTCATTACAAAGCAAGCCAAGCAAGGATCCTAGAGCTAACAAAGCTACTTCATGAGGAACGAAACCTCAACTCATACCTCAACACAAAGAGGAAACGTCCATGGGAGACTTAAAACCCCATCTTTTGTACTTATTTCGTTTTCATTTTTTGTAAGCCTAAAAGGCAAAACAAGTTATTACTAATAAAAAATTACTTTCTTGTTTGTTTAAGCAAATTTAAATCCTGCGGTCCTTGAAAACATTGCATATGCATTCCCATATCATTGCATCACAGGTTTATAATTGTGCACAGGTTTCTCATCTTCTCGCTGTTTATTTCAGCAATGGCTCTTGAACAATCAGTTAAGGATCTCCAGGCACAGAATGCACAGTTCCAAGAGCTGATCCTGAACCTATCCAAGGGGCAGGATGAATTGAAGACACTGCTGGCCAAGAAGACTAAGAAGGCTAGAAGGTCTGCTGGGTTGCTCAACATGGGAAGAAGGTTCAAAGGTCCTGTCAAGACCAAGGAACAGGTTGAAGACTATGAATCTGAAGAATCTGAGCAGGAGAGAGGCAGTCTCCACAACACTATGGGGGACTCTGATTCTGAGGCTAACTACTACCACGAGCCTAACGAAGACAAATTCAAGATGCTGGTGGATAGAATGGATGCTATGGAATTACAGAAATCATCTGGGCTGGATTTTGAGGATTTGAGCTTGATATCTGGGGTGGTCATACCCATTGGGTTCAAAGTTCCTACATTTGTTGTCTATGATGGGGTCTCTTGTCCCAAATTGCATCTGAGGTCTTATGTCAGAAGAATGCAACCCCACACTGCTGATAAAAAGTTGTGGATCCATTTCTTTCAAGAGAGTTTATCTGGAGCTCAGCTAGAGTGGTATTATCAGTTGGAGAGTGTCAACATCAGAGATTGGAATGACCTTGCTGAAGCTTTCTACAAGCAGTATCAATACAATGCTGACTTAGCCCCCACTCGCATGCAGCTTCAAAGCATGTCTATGGGTGCCAAAGAAAGCTTTAAGGAGTATGCTCAGAAGTGGAGAGACTTAGCTGGAAGAGTTCAACCCCCTTTGACTGATAGGGAGTTGGTTGATATGTTCATGTGTACGCTGAATGGTCCGTTTTACAGTCATCTCATTGGAAGCTCATCATCTGGCTTCACTGAGTTGATCATGACAGGAGAGCGAGTAGAGAATGGTATCAAGAGTGGTAAGATCCAAGTGGGCACTTCTTCATCAGGTGCTGCAAAGAAGCCTCCCACTGGGAAGAAAGAATCTAATGCTGTGTATGGTCAGCCTGATCGTAACAGAAGGCATCAGTCTGTTAGTGCAGTTCATATTTCAAATCCGACTCCTGCAACAACAAAGCAGCCTCAAGGCAACCAACAGAGGGCTAGAAGACAGTTCACGAAGATCAACATGTCAATGGCTCAGGCATTGCAACACTTGTTGAAAGCTGAACTTATTACCCTGAGGGAGGCCCCTCAGAATCCCAATGTTACCTCTCCCAAGTACAATCCCAATGCACGATGTGCATATCATTCAAACTGTCCAGGACATGATACTAATAACTGCTGGGTCTTGAAGAACAAAATTCAGGATATGATTGATGCTGGAGAAATTGAGTTTGATCCACCAGGTACTCCAAATGTGATTACAGCTCCAATGCCAAATCACGAGAAGACTGTCAACGCCATTGATGAAGATATTGATGAAGATCTGCATGTCTATTCAGTTATGGAGTTGAGCACACCATTGTCTGTTATCAAAAAGAGGTTAGTACAAGCTGGGATCTTTCCAGGTTGTCATGAAGATTGTCTATATTGTACCTATAAGCCGGATAGTTGCTTCATTTTGAGAGATGGGATTCAACGTCTCATGGATAAATATACTATAGTGTTTGAAAGAAGACCAGCATCTGTAGAAAGTATGGTGGATCATCTGACTCAGGGTAAGAAGATTGAAGAGGTTGACATGGTTGACAAAGTACCACTAAGAATCACTTCAAAGGGTCCCATTAAAATCACTCATCAGGGCCCAATCAAGATTACTGCTGAAGGTCCTGTGAAAGTTGTTGCTGAAGCCAGAGTAGCTCCTCTGATCATTACCACTCATGGTCCTATTCCTTATACATCTGACAAAGCTGTGCCTTGGCACTATGGGTCTGATGTTTACATCCATGGTGTCAAGCAGGAGCCTTTACCTGATATGCCTGTTGACATTGATAATATTGCTGGATCTAGCAAGATCACTCGTAGTGGAAGAGTCTTCTCTCCTCCAGTTGCTTCTAAGAGTGCAGTTACTCCTGCTGTTACTTCCACCACTGATGCTCGGGGCAAGGGTCCTGTTATTGGGCCTGTATCTACTGATGTGCCAGCTGCTGATGACCTCTCTAAGCAGATGGAAGAAGTATTGAAAATCATTCGCAAGAGTGATTATGATATTGTTGATCAGCTGGGGCATACTCCCTCAAAGATTTCTATGCTCTCCCTGTTATTATGTTCTGAGGCTCATGCCAAGTCATTGATCAAGTTTCTAAAGATGGCTCATGTACCCAGTGCAATTTCTGTGGACCAGTTTGAGAATTGTGTTGCTCACCTGACCTATGACAACGGGTTAGGATTTTCTGATGCTGACTTGACCCCTGCCAAGAGGGATCATAACAGGGCCTTGCATATTTCAATTGAATGCAGGGGCACTACCCTGTCTCATGTGCTGATAGACAATGGTTCCTCTCTGAATGTGTTGCCTAAGGAAGTCCTGAACAAGCTGAGTCCTAAAGATACGGTATTGAAGCCCAGTAATATTGTGGTAAAGGCTTTTGATGGTTCTAGAAGAGTAGTGCATGGGGAAATTGATCTTCCAATCAAGGTTGGCTCTCAGGTGTTTACCGCTACATTCTATGTGATGGATATTCGTCCTTCGTACTCATGTCTGCTTGGTCGTCCCTGGATCCATGGGGCAGGTGCTGTGACCTCCACATTACATCAAAAGTTGAGATATCCGGTGAATGGAAAAGTTGTTACTGTCTTTGGAGAGGAAGAATACTTTGTCAGCCATGTAAACACTTTCAAGTATCTGGAAGTAGAAGGTGAATACATTGAAACTCCATGTCAGTCATTTGAAGTGGTTCCCTGGGCTGTTAAGGATTGTGTGACTCCTCCTGCTGTGAAGAAGGTTCCTGTAGTCATCAGAAACCCTCCAACAATGGCAATGGCCTCCCTCAATGATGCAAAAGCTGTGGTGGAAGAAGGTGGTTGTACTATTTGGGGTCAGCTTCCTGATATGCCATACAAGTCTGACAAGTTTGGTTTGGGTTTCACTGCAGAGTCCCAGAAGGCTGTCCGTCGTGCCCGTGCTGTTCGTATCACCAATCAAGGGGTTATCAATGCTGTGGGAGATCAAGATGAAGACTACAACCTGGAGGCATGGATTTTTCCTACTGTGGGTGCTGGACTCAATAATTGGAAAGCTGAAGATGTTATCCCTATCTCCTTTAGTCAGGAGTAAATACTATTACTGTGTTATGTTTTTAAATTTGTAATTTCTGGAATAATTAAAACTTTCAAGCCATGTGCCTTACCCGGGGCACAATGGTGTGCTTGTTACGGGTTGTCATTTCATTTGCATACTTCATTCAATAAAATCAGTGGACGTTTCGTTTTCGTAAATATTGTGTTCCTTGTCTTTCTTTTTCTTTTATTTTTGCTTTATCAGCTATGTGTTCTTACACACACCCACGTCACTAAAATGCAGATCCTCATCCACTCTGGATCCAGTTGATAACAGTTCTACTATTGCCAATTACAATTTCGAGAATCCGATCTATCAAACTGAAGACGAAAACGAGGACGATTGTGAAATACCTGTAGAGCTTGCTAGGTTGTTACAACAAGAAGAGAAAGCTATACAGCCACATGAAGAGCCAGTCGAAGTTGTGAATCTGGGAACTGAAGAAAACAGAAAAGAGGTCAAAATAGGGGCTGATTTAGAGGACAGTGTCAAGAGCAGGTTGATTCAGATGCTACGTGACTATGTGGAGATCTTTGCTTGGTCTTATGAAGATATGCCAGGGTTGGATACAGACATTGTGGTTCACCGTTTGCCAGTGAAAGAAGATTGTCGTCCAAAGAAGCAGAAGGTTCGTCGTATGCGTCCTGAAATGTCAGAAAAGATCAAAGCAGAGGTAATGAAACAGTTCAATGCAGGGTTCTTGGCCGTAACTTCTTATCCTCAGTGGGTTGCAAATGTGGTACCAGTTCCTAAGAAAGATGGTAAGGTACGTATGTGTGTAGACTACAGAGATCTGAACAAGGCTAGCCCTAAAGATGACTTTCCACTTCCTCATATTGATATTCTGGTAGACAACACTGCTCAACATAAGGTATTCTCTTTTATGGATGGTTTCTCTGGTTACAATCAAATCAAGATGGCACCTGAAGATATGGAGAAGACTACATTTGTGACACAGTGGGGCACCTTTTGCTATAAGGTAATGCCATTTGGTTTGAAGAATGCAGGGGCAACATATCAGCGTGCTATGGTGGCTTTGTTTCATGATATGATTCATCATGAGATAGAGGTATATGTGGATGATATGATAGCCAGGTCTCAGAATGAAGAACAACATCTTGATCATCTGCACAAGTTGTTTGAGAGGTTGAAGAAATACAGGTTGAGATTAAATCCAAACAAGTGTACTTTTGGAGTTAGATCTGGAAAGCTCCTGGGTTTCATTGTCAGTGGAAAAGGTATTGAAGTGGATCCTGCAAAAGTGAAAGCTATACGAGAGATGCCAGCTCCCCGTACTGAGAAGGAGGTTAGAGGTTTCTTGGGACGATTGAACTACATTGCAAGATTTATTTCCCAATTAACTACCATCTGTGAGCCAATCTTCAAGTTGTTGAAGAAAGATCAGGTGATGGAATGGAATGATGAGTGCCAGACTGCCTTTGATGAAATCAAGAGATATTTGCTAGAACCTCCAATTTTAATGCCACCAGTTGATGGAAGACCCTTGATTATGTATTTAACAGTATTAGACAACTCAATGGGGTGTGTATTGGGGCAACATGACGAGTCTGGTCGAAAAGAGCAGGCAATATACTACCTTAGCAAAAAGTTTACCGACTGTGAAACAAGATACTCACTGCTCGAGAAAACTTGCTGCGCTTCGGCATGGGCTGCTCGCCGACTAAGACAGTATATGTTGACCCATACTACCTTGTTGATTTCGAAGATGGATCCAATCAAGTACATATTTGAGAAACCTGCTCTCTCCGGAAGAATTGCAAGATGGCAAATGATCTTGACGGAATATGATATACAGTATACCACTCAGAAGGCCATTAAAGGGAGTGTTGTTGCTGATCATTTGGCTCATCAAGCAGTAGATGATTACCAGTCAATGAATTTTGAGTTCCCTGATGAAGACATTATGTCTGTTACCAAAGAACCTGGACAATATGACGGACCTGAACAAGGATCCCGATGGACTATGGTTTTTGATGGTGCCTCCAATGCACATGGTAATGGTGTTGGTGTTGTGATTAGTTCCCCTGAAGGTTGTCATACCCCGATTACTGCCAGACTTTGTTTCTATTGTACCAATAACATGGCTGAGTATGAGGCATGTATCATGGGTATGCAAGTTGCTATTGATATGAAGATTCAGTTCCTTGAGGTGTATGGAGATTCAGCTCTGGTAGTAAGTCAGATTAAAGGAGATTGGGATACAAAGCATGATAATCTCATTCCTTACAGAGAACATGTGTTGTCTTTGATCCCACATTTCAAAGAGATTACTTTTGGACATATTCCACGAAGAGAGAATCAGTTGGCAGACGCATTGGCCACCATGGCATCTATGTTTGAGATCAGCTGGGATGATGAAGCTCCCAAGATTACCATTGATAGATTTGAGAAGCCTGCATACTGCAATGAGATTGACACTGAAGGGGCAAGTGGACTCCAACATATGAGGGGCCATTTGTAGTCAAGACAGTGTTCTCAGGAGGTGCCATGATACTGACTACAATGGATGGTGAAGACTTCCCACAACCTGTAAACGCAGACATAGTTAAAAAATACTACGCATAAAAAGAGACCCGCTAGGTTGACAGGCCTAGGCAAAAATTAGGGATATATATATAAAAAGATGTACACCCGGCAAGTCGAAAACCTGAAAAGGTGGCTTGGGCAAAAAAGGGTATCCCGGTGGATTGAAAACCTGAAAGGGCAATCCAGGCAAAAGTTAGGGATTAAAGCGTATGACTATGTCTCGTTTGGATCACTCATGAAACTGCAACCAGTTGTACTACTTACTCAAGCTCAAACAGATAAAGCTCAATCCAATCGTTTCCGTCTCAACAGCAAGAAGATGAGATACTTGAGTGGCAATAGTAGAATTGAAACTCAATAGGATTATTTCCCACATAGCTGATTCTTTTTGTAAAACTTCATGACAAAATTCTCTTACTAGGGTTTATGTCTCCTTGTACAAACTTACCCGTGCATGGGTCACTTTTGATATAAATAAATTCCATCTTTTGAATCCAGATTTACTTTTACCCTATTTACATAAGCGAAACGTCCATTGGTTGTGTTTGAATGTATGTATGCCTTTGAATATGATTAATGTTTACCAGAAACGCATGTATGCTTTTAATATGATTGATGTTTACCAGAAATGCATGAAAATGCAGTAATAGTATTTACTAAGGGCGAACGAGGGAAGGATTTCAACGAAGCTTCGCCGGTTCATCTTTACAAGACAGTTACAAACCATCAGTAGGACTAATCCATTTTCACAAAGTCTAATCTCCCCTGGAATTTATATCCATCTCTTTTATCCTCATACGGATATACGGGAAATTACTTTCCAATAAGGGCACGATGAACGAAGACGGGATGTTATACTTATCCTACTATCAAACGAAAACGAAGGTTATCTATACCCTACTATCCCCAACAACGGGAGGTTATCTATACCTTGTTATCCCCAACAACGGGAGGTTATCTATACCTTGTTATCCCCAGCAGACGGAGGGTTATATATTCTTCAACAACGAATCGGGATTTATTTTTCTTGGCCAGCAGTTGTTATACAAGGATATCCAGACACTTCCAGCAGTGTCATAGCATACATACATCATTTACATCATACCATAACATATATGTCTATAGTACATTACCTAAGTGCATCATGTCATACATGCATACATAAAGCATAAACTAATGTTGTTATACAGAATGCTACCTTGTTTTCAGGTTAATTATCCAACAAACAATCTTATGATCTTTGGGACTGCTTTATTGTAACCTCAGGGTTACTTTATCCTCCTGATGAGCTTCTTATTACTTTGGGACTGCTTTATTGTAACCTCAGGGTTATTTTATCCTCCTGATAGCCTCTCATGACTTCAAGACTGCTTTAGAGCTACTGATTGCTCTATCCTCCTGAAATCATCCTATTACTTCAAGACTGCTTTAGAGCTATTCATTGCTCTATCCTCATGAGGTCATATTACTACTTCAAGACTGCTTTAGAGCTATTCATTGCTCTATCTTCCTGAAGCCATCTAATTATTTCAAGACTGCTTTAGAGTTATCCATTGCTCTATCCTCCTGAAATTACATTATTATTTCAAGACTGCTTTAGAGCTATCCATTGCTCTATCCTCCTGAAATCATTACTTCAAGACTGCTTTAGAGCTATTGATTGCTCTATCCTCCTGAAGACATATCACATTATTATTTCAAGACTGCTTTAGAGCTGTTGATTGCTCTATCCTACTGAAGCCATTCTATTACTTCAAGACTGCTTTAGAGCTATTGATTGCTCTATCCTCCTGAAGCCATTATTACTTCAAGACTGCTTTAGAGCTATTGATTGCTCTATCCTCCTGAGGTCAGATTTATCACTTCAAGACTGCTTTAGGGTTATCATTATTGATTGCTCTATCCTCATGAAGACATGCTGTTACATCAGTACTACTCCAGACTCCTGACAGTTCTCATTATACTACTGAAGAACTTTCCCCTAGTGGCATCTTTAAGCCCACTCAATCATGATCAACCAACCATCAATATCACTCCATGCACTGGTGAGTGCAAATTTTTGGGCTTTTGTGTTCAATCCCCTTCAACCTTCCAGGTTACGACTGGAAAATATACCAATCTAACCCCTCAGGTTTCAGAAAATTGAACAGGGGCAGTTGTTGCACCCCAAAATTTGCCCTCACAATACAAGACTTTGTGTTCCAAGAAGGTTCACAAGGTTCACAAAATTCACAATTGGTCAGAAGAGTTGACAATTCCCTCAGACAATGCACCTCCTAAGCAGTGCATCCAAAACTAGGGTTTTGACTTTAATCAGGCTAAATGGACTTCCAAGACTTCAAGTGAGCTTCATAACATCTTATATGTGTATAAGAACCCCCATGTCAAGTTTCAAGACTTTTCTCAAAAGTTTGCTCAGTCAGATGATCAGATAAGTCAAAAGCAGTCAATGCAGTTAAAAGGTCAAACTGAGGTTAACTGTGGTCAAACCAAAGTCAAACTTCATGATTTTTTTTTGCCAACATCAAAGAGAGGTTGGGTGAGAAATATTATCATAATAACTGTAATACCCCAAATTTTGCCCTAAGATTTGTCGTCGCATTTCATTGCATTTAATCAATTACTAACAAATTTGTGTAGTCGTTTGACTTTTTGCAGGTAAATATCATATGGCATGCATTTTTTTTTCTAAAAAGTAAAAATGGCACAATTGGCAGGAGGACATGTGTAAGGAGTTATGAGTGTGAGAGGTTGAGAGTTCGAATCTCACCTTTGTCATTTTTTTTTGTTTTTTATTATTTTTACTCTAAATTTTTCTATCTTTCATTAAAAAAATAACAAAAATAGTTTTTTATTATTATTTAATTATTATTTTCGTATTTTAATTAAATCATTTTTTAAAATATTATTTTTTTCACTTTTTTCTAAATTATTCATAAAAATATCCAAAAAATCATAAAATAAAAAATATTGAAAAAAATTTTGTTCTTTTTATAATATTTTTTATTTTAGGAATCAATAGGATTATTAGTTTTTATTTTAAGTTTATTTTAATTATTTTAAATTATTTAAATTTTATTTTTTCTTAACTAATTATTTAGTTTGGGCTTTAAAATGGGCTTTAGGGACATTATTGACAATTTGGTGTTAACCCTAATTTGTTCCCTATATATACATGTGTTGCCTTGTTGGAAAAGAGGAGAGAATGAAAAAAACCTAAGAGGAGTGAGTGCCGTTTGCCGTTATTTAGTTTTCTTCTTCATCCATTACTATTGTTTCTTTTTCTTCATCGTTTACCGTTATTTCTTTTCCTTCATCTATTACTGTTGTTTCTTTTTCTTCATCTTTTACCGTTATTTCTTTTTCTTCATCTATTACCGTTATTTCTTTTTCTTTATCTATTACTGTTACGTTTATATATATATATAATTTTTAAATTGTTAGAGTTTATATATATAAGATTTTTGATCGAATTATGTCGATACGATATTTGCACATTTGTGTGCATGACGCGTGACATTTGTGTTAGTTCGATCTGGTTGCGATGATCGCATTTTTGTGTGAGCAATAATACTATTTTTTGCTTAATTTCTTTTTCTTTGCGATAAATTTTGTTTCGTCCGATTTAGATCTGGTTGCGATGAGCGCATTTCTGCGTTAGCAACATTGTTGGGTTATTTGGCACATTTAAAATTCATTATTGCTTTATTATTATTATTATTATTATTATTATTATTATTATTATTATTATTATCATTATTTATTATTATTATTATCATTATTATCATTATTATTACCATTATTATTATTATTGTTATCATTAATTTATTAAAATTTGTTATAATATAAAAATCTGTTTTGTAAAATAAATAACATTAACATCTTTTCCAAATTAATATGAAAACCTATTATTTTTAAGAAAAACTTTTTTTTAGATAAATTTAAAATAATAACTAAAATCTTTTTTTTAAAATAATAACTAGAACCGTTATTTATTTTATTTTATTATTGTTCAATTCAAATTTCGTTATCATATTGTATCTGCTCCTCTCATGTAACCTCTCGAACTTAACAATCGCTCTTTAAATTCTGCCTTTAAATTTCTGCTTGCATGGTTTAAATTATGACATTATCTCTCTGTTTGCATGATTCAATTATCTCACGCGTTTACTATTATTTCTGTCACATTGCACACATCCGAAGGTTAGGTCTAACCGTTTGGCCGCCGCGCCAATAGTCCGTAAAACTTCACACATTCAATTTCAAATCCTCAAAACTACAAACTACAAACCCTAATTTTCACAAATGCCTCGCCGCAGGCAAAATTACAATTTTACCCTTAGCATTAGGTCAAAGAGCCGCCGCGCTCATTTTAGGGTTTCCCGCCGTGGAATCCCTAATTTAACCCTAATTACAACTTAACATTTCAACGTAGAGATTTGGAGTTTCTACACTCCACGTAAGCGTGTCCTTAAGATGCGTTTATTCCCCTTGAGACCTTGACCACAGTCAAGAAGTTTCTAACCTCCCTATTGAGGGGAACTACGATTACTCTGATTCCACTCCCGTAAGGATACGTAGGCACAAGATGCGATGTCTTGCCGAGTAAACTTAGAATTAACCCCCTTTATTATTTATTATTGCTTATTTATATTTTATTTATCTTTGCTATTTAATTATTTTGCTTATTATTTTGTAATTGTTTCTTGGATGTAAAGTTGTTTAATTATTTAATTATTATTATGGTTAGTAATTAGGGAGTGTAACAACATGTATGTAATATTAAAATAAATTTAGATCACTTTTAAATAAAGATAATTAAAATAAACACGTCACACACGTAAGTCGATTTTAATCGCCGTCTCACTTCCTAAGGATATCCCTCAAGTTGCCTACGAATAATGGTTAAGTGGGGTGTATAAAGCAAGTCCCTCAAATGGAAAAATCATCAAAGTCCCTTATGGTTGCCTTTACGAATCGAGTCCCTTTCGAAAAATGATGATGGTCCCTTATATGTGCTTATTACATCCCACAATGGCCTTCAAAGTCAAATTGTCCCTCACATGTCCCTTAACATCCAAAGTAAGGACTACCTACTCCATTATAGTAGGGATAGTCTTACTAAAGGAAAGAATAAAGAATAAGAAAGACCTTTAAACATTAGGGTAGGTTACTCCTAGGTGCTTGCTCACTTCAAAATTGTTTCGCACTTAAACAAATTTTCAACAAGTTTTCAAACAAGTTCTTAACACATCCTTACATGGATTATTTATTAACTATTCTGAAAATTTTCTATTCACACACTACAATTTCAAAACAATTCAAAAGTGAGCTTAAGTACCTAAGAGCCCATGGATAACCATGGATGAAAAGGGTGCTAACACCTTCCCTTTTCATAACCTACCCCCCGGACCCAAAATATTCTCTAAGGTCTTTCCTGTTCTTTTATAACCTTTCCTTATGGATAAAATAAAAGTCGGTGGCGACTCTTGCTATCCGCAACATTGTTTAAAGTCAGTTCTCCCACCGTGTTACACCATCTATCTTGATTGAAATCATTAATATTGTAATATCTTAAATTCTTGCTTTGGTTTTAACCATTCATCCTGATTTAGATCCTTGCTTATTATAATATGCTTGATCATTCTTGGTTGTAACCATATCCCTTATATTCATCATGTATGAACGATTATGATTTGTTAAGTTTATTTCCCCAAAGTGATGGAACTTTTTAGTTCTCATCCCAGTTGCCTCCTCTTTTCCCTTCCAAAGGAAAGTCTCTCTATTGACCCTTGGGTCATAGATAGCTCATTAAACTCATAGGTCTAGATAGAACCTTCACCCTCTTTTAGTCTGGATAGAACCAATTGATCCTTATTCTGTAGTTCGGACCCGAACTACGACCGCTCTGATTTCTCATTGGACAATGAGAATACGTAGGCACAAGATGCGATATCTTGACGAGCAACCTTCCCCCTCACTAGGAGTGTTTACTACTAGAACCCTAGGATAGAGTTGTTAACTCTATGTAAGGATCATGGATATGATCACTTACTTCCCCCTTTGAGTGTTACAACATAGATATAGAGAGTTTTGTGAAACTCTACACAAACATTATTATGTTTGTTCCCCTTTGAACCTTGATCGCAATCAAGCGTTCTTCAACCCTAGTGAGGTGAACTACGATTGCTCTGATTCTATCCTAGTTAGGATACGTAGGCAGAGGACGCGATGTCTTTGCGAGCAAACTTAGCAACAATCTTAGGTCTTCATCTATCATAACCTTCACCTTTTTACCCCATACCCAAACCTTAGCAAATATTTACCGACTTAGCATGCAAACAAACAAAAGGTTCCTGTAGAGTACTACAGATGTTTAGGATGTGAAATACCTACCCTATGCATAACCAACCCTCGATCCCCGAATCTCTTAGCATTGCTGTTACATCGCGCAAATGGTTTTTCTTTCTTTAGACCTTTCCTTTGGATAAATTAAAGTCCGGTTGTTTAAGAATTAAAGATTCAAGTTAATCAATAGCTTGGTATCACAATTCTCACCGCAACAGTCAGCAAGGTCTTCTCGGGAGGAGCTTTGTTGTTATCCACGATGGATGGTGAAGATTTTGCATCCTCGGTGAACGCGGACACAGTTAAAAAATACTTTGCTTGAAAGCGACCCGCTGGACAAAAAAAAAGGGAGAGTCCAGGCAAAAAAGGGGCATCCCGGCGAACCAAAAACAGAATAAAAGGTTCGGGCAAAAATTAGGGATATAAATCGAAAAAAGGTACACCCGCGAAGTCAAAAACCTACACTGGGCGGCTTCGGCAAAAAAGGGTATCCCGGTGAACTGAAAACCCGCAAAGGGCGATTCACGCAAAAGTTAGGGATTTGAAAAAGCAAATGACTGCGTTCCACGTGTGGACTTTCATTGTTTAGTGGTTTGGAGGACCTGAGGGCCGTTTATCTGAATCAATCTCTTCCGAAGCTGAAGCATCGGAGAAGTATCGAAGTCGAGTAGGTCATAGAAGGATCAACTCATGGTGTTCGTCTATGCCTCGTTGCCGACATTTGTATATACTGATGTATATTTATGTTTTATTTTTGCGCGGCTTCCTCATTCCAGGAGCTTGCATCTGTTGTAAAACATTTTTACCCATTCAGGGGTTCGTTATCAATAAAATGCATACTATTCAGCAATTATGTTTGTCTGTTTAGCATTTATCTGTTTTGTTTGCGAAAAAACGCCGATGTTTTTGATAAAATGCGCATACATAAACTTACGGGCCTAGGCCACTGATTATTGAAACAATTAACTACTTGAATACTGTTACAAGATAATAACCTTGATAGGTCCCTTTGAGAAGGGTATCTTGTCTGTTTGTTTGTGTTGTTACAGGTGTAGCATATTCCAGACAGTGCGCCGTGCGCATCCCTGAAGCAGGATGATTCCTCCTTCTCCAGCAGAGTTCAGTAGCCTCTCCCCGCAGAGTCTGAACACGAGATAATGAGCGTTGATATGTCTCCCCAGGAAGAGATGATTCTCCTCCCCAAGCAGACGCATCCTGAAGGAACGTCACCTCCTCAGCTGAGTCAGGCGCTGAAGCGCGTGTTCGTCCCCCAGCGCCGGGTCACAAGTGCAGGTTTCGTAGGAAACTATTGGTACACCGAAGTATGCAACAGCTAATGGTGCCAGACTGAAGTCTCCAGCGGAATTGAAATTCCCCACCAGAGTTGTACTCTCCCCCGAAGTCGGATGACTCCTTCTTCCCTAGCGGAATTGAAATTCCTCACCAGAGTTGTACTCTCTCCAGCGAAGCAGTTGGGACCATGATTGGTTTTTCCCCAGTAGAGCGTTGAACAGCTGATGCCGTATTTCCCCAGAGTCGTATTCTCTAGCGAAGCAGAATGATTTCTCCTTCCTCAGCCGAGTTTGCAGATACCCAAGAGAGCCGAATCCTTGGAAGTTGGGACCATGAGTGGTTTTCCCCGGTAGAGTGTTGAGCAGCTGAAGGTGTTTCCCCACAGAGTCTTATCCCCAGAAGAGTAGCCGTGACGGCTACGCAGCTTATTCCCGCGATTGACATCGCTTTCCCTCAGCAGGTCCAAGTTCTTGTAGAGCTTCGTTCCCATGCAGTAGTCAACTGAAGTTGTTTCCCCCGTAGCAGTCAACTGAAGTTGTGTCCCCTGCGGAGTCCAATTGAGATTGGCGTAACCATGTTCTCCTCAGCAGGATGATTCCTCTATCTGAGTAGTTCTTCCCCCTTGACAGGAGGATTTCCCCCTCGGCATTTATTTTGCTGACGGGATCACATCATTGTGCATGATTGCATAGCATTTATCATAAACACATAGCATTTCCACCGTGTGGAGCATTGCGTCATTGCCGAAGCATATGCATAATAAACATGATCTAGGTCGCTACCGTTCTTGTTTTGCAGGTGTTCCGCCACAGAATTGATTTCTCAGGATGATTCCTGATATTCTCCCCAACGAAGTCGCTTGCTCAAGATGATTCTTGAGATCCCCAGCGAAGCCTTCGGTTCAAGATGATTCTTGGATTCCTCAGCAGGGCCGTTTGCTTAAGATGATTCCTAAGCTCCCCAGTGCAGTCCCCGATGAAGGTTGCCCAGGATGATTCCTGAAGCCCCAAGAGAGCCGAATCCTTGGAAGCTGCTCAAGCCATGATTGGTTTGTGCCCGGCAAGAGTTGCCCAGGATGATTCCTGGAATACTCAACAGAATGTTTGCTCAGAATGGTTATCGGTTCAAGATGATTCTTGAAGGTCCCCGACGGAGTTATTTGTCCAAGATGATTCTTGAAGTCCTCAGTAGAGTTGATTCCTCCAGAATGATTTCTGGACCCTCGGAGCGGAGTTACTTGATAGTTCTCCAGAATCCCCAGCGGCGAAGCATCCTCCCCAGCAAGTTTTCTACCGGCGAAGTTGAGATCTCCCTTGAAGACTCCATGATTGAAGTCTGACCGTGTTAATGAAGCAGTTCTCTCAGCTGATGCGGAGTGCCTGATGGCAGTGGTTTAGATGTTCCCGGTTGGCTCATGATTGACCAAGGATTCTATTCCCAGATTGCTGATGATGTCTGGCTGATGCCCGACAGTAGCGCGGAATGCCTGATGGCATGATCAACCTGATGGTTGAAGTCCGGCTGATGCCTGACAGTGTTCTTTGAATGCCTGATGGCATGATCGACTAGGTATTACCGGTTACCGTGTGACCAATTCCCCAATGGATTTCCTTCACCCTGACGGCGAGTTCAGGGGAGGTTTGTGTTTGACGGCGAGGTCAGATTATGTTTGTCTCCAGCGGTGATGTTGGATGTTTGTGTTTGACGGCGAGGTCAGATTATGTTTGTTTCCATCGGCGATGTTGGATGTTTGGTTCTGGCGGCGATGTCAGGAGATTATTTTGAGTTCTCCAGCGGCGAGGTTGGATATTTGTTTCTGGCGGCGATGTCAGGTTCTTCAGTTCTCCAGCGGCGATGTTGGATATTTGTTTCTGGCGGCGATGTCAGGTTCTTCAGTTCTCCAGCGGCGATGTTGGATGGTTGTTTCTGACGGCGATGTCAGGTGATTCAGTTCCCCGACGGCGATGTCAGGTGATTCTCCATTTCTTCAGCGGTGATGTTGGATGTTTGTTTCTGACGGCGATGTTGGGCGTTCCTCAGGATGTTTGTTTCTGGCGACGATGTCAGGTGATTATGTTTGTTTCCGACGGCGAGGTCAGATTCGGTAGTTTGCCAGCGGCGATGTTGGATGTTTGGTTGACGGCGATGTCAAATAATTCTTCAGTTCTCCAGCGGCGATGGTGGATGGATGTTTGGTTCTGGCGGCGATGTCAGATGATTTACCTTTCTGGCGGCGATGTCAGGGGATTTAGTTTTCCAGCGGCGATGTTGGGTATTTTGTTCTCCGACGGCGACGTCAGGTTCTTTAGTTTTCCAGCGGCGATGTTGGGTATTTTGGTTGCTTGACGGCGACGTCAGGTTCTTTAGTTTTCCAGCGGCGATGTTAGGTGTTTGGTTGTCCGACGACAATGTCAGACGCTTTATTGTCATGAATGCCCGACGGCGAGGTCAAGTGTCTGATGACAATGTCAGAGGAATTTAATGTGGATAACTGACGGCGATGTCAGATCAGTATGTCTCCAACTAGTTGTCGTGCAGCTATTATTCCAGTTTTTGGAGATTTGTTCCCCTCAGAGTACCGTGTGCTCGTGCAGTTGGAAAATTTCCGAGTTTATCGGTATTCAACCGTCTCGCACCTTGATTGGCTGAGAGCCGTTCGCTCCTCACCCAGTCAGGTTCAAGCCGTTTGAATAGGGGCAGCTGTTGCACCCCAAAATTTGACCAACATTTATTTATCCATCAAGATTTGTATGAGGCTTTGAAGCTAGCCAAGAAGTTTGTTCAAGTGTTCAAAGGTTGATACCTTTGTCAGAGAACTCAAGAGATCCTCAGAGAGATTGGTTGAAACCAAGGTTGTGTGTCTCATGACTTGAGAGTTGTGGGTGCTCCTCAGATGATTCTGAGACTATGAGGATAGACTTGAAGCTTTGAGAAAGCTTATGAGATGTCTTGAAAGCCATCATGAAGCCTAGAGAGGTCTTTATACAAGAATTCAGAAGATTCAACCATGAGTGGTAGAATTAGGGTTTGACTGGGTCAACCCTAGGTCAACTGATGATTTGGAGAGGGTTGAGACCTAATCCAAGAGCTATGTGATCATGGAATGATGTATTGAGATACTATAAGGATGATTCCTAGACCAACTCATCATGATTGAGGAGTTTGAGAAGTTTTAAGCCAGGGTTTCTAAGGATTGACAGTGTAAAATCCCCTAGTTTGATCCCTATCTTCAAGGCAGTTTAGCTCAAGATGTGATTGTCATCTCATCTTCCCCATAACATGAATGTTGTAGAGCTAGTTCTTAGCTTTCTAGAGAGTACTAGAAGTCCTTGATAGGATTTGTAGAACTCAACTTATGGCTTTGACAAGTCAAGGGCATTTTGGTCATTTGGAAGTTATAGGTCATTTCAAGCATAAGGCCATATCTCCTACTTCCAAGCTTCAAATGGAAAAATATTCAACATCAAACTTGCTTAGAATGATGTTTTAAGGCTAGTAGGGAGGTCATGAGATGTTGAAAAGGCTCATATCAAAAAGTGATAAAAATGGCCTAAAAATGAGGCATAAGTTAATTAAAGTGAATTTGAAAAATGGAAATCCCAAGTTATAAGTCCAAACCATGTCATGTAATAGGTCATTTTGACTTCAAATGACATTCTAAGAACAATGGTTCAGCCACAATTTTGATTTGAGGCTTGCATCATAGGGCTGCTTTGGAATTTGATTACTTGCATCTTAAGGTACCAAACCAAACCAAGACAAAACTCAATAAGCAAGGTACTTGTGCATTGTAACTCACCCTAAATCTCATGTGGGGATAAATTCAAGTCAGAATTGGTAGTTATGAGATGCAAGGCATGAGATACCATGTAAGGAGAATGAGAATTCAAAATACCATGACATGAAAAGATCAATTTCTCATTGGATGATCCTAGAGGGTTCTAGATGATTCTAAACCTCTCTATATAACAAATGAAACTTGCTCAGATGCAGGGTTGGTGTTAAATGGTGTAGAGAAGAGAGAGTGAGATCCAAATTCCTCCATTGCAAGTCGCATTCAATCTCTTCATTTTTCTTCATTTCCCTCCATTTTTTCTTCACAAACCTTCTCCATAGATCCTTCTGAGTGTGTGCATGCTGAATTGAAGCTCCATTGATGGAAGATTGAAGGTGTTCCAATTGAATTTGCAAGAAGGCAATTACCATCGAATCTTGAAGTACAAGCTCTCTCCCTCCAATCTTTTGCAAACAGAAGAAGTTTCATCATCCAAGGATTATTCTTGAAGAGTTTCAAGCCTTGAAAGCGAGGATTTCATCATCTACCATACCAAGAAGCCAGGTTTGCAAAATCTCTTTCACCTCATAATCTAGGCATGGTTAGGTTAAGTTATTAGTGTAGAATTGTTAGAGACAACTAGGGGATCAATTTTGGAGAGTTTGAAAGCATTTGATGAAGTTTCAGTCATGGATACCATTTCTTGATGGAGTAAGAACTAGTGGTATAATGAGTTACAATGCAAGATTGATAGCTGATTTTAATTAGGGTAATCTGAGGATCATTTTGATGCAAAGAAATTCGAGTTTGGTTGAAGTTAGGGATGGATCATATTTTGAGATTAATTGAGTTGCACCTTCGGGTTTGGTGATAGAGATCATTTCAATGGAAACCAAGGCCATGATCATGTTTAGGGAGAAAAATGGATCAACTTAGGGTTTTGAACGGTTGAATTTGATGCTGAAATGAAGGAGCACGAAGGGATGGAAGATGAGTGCATGGAGCTGTGTTTTAATGGAAGTTTCAGAAAACCCTAACCCAAGGTTGAAGATGATCTCTCGTCCATTAGATGCGCGCTGACCAGTTGACTTATTCATAATCCAAAGGCTCACGTTTAATCTCGAGTTTGGAGGGAAATCAGAAACACGCTTGAAACGCCGCGTTTCATTAAAAGAAACCCTGGGCTTAAGGGATCCAGTTGATAACCCCACCCCCCTTTAAAGCCCAATGCATTTTATAACTGATTTGCATTGCTTTTGGCACCGTGACTTTCTCAATTTCCTTATGATTTTCATTGTTTTTTCTGATTTAATAATTGGGCTTAAGCGCATTGTTATTGGCACCCCACATTTTGAGCCCATCAATAAAATGAACTGCATTATATTACTTGTCACACCCCATGTTCATATTTCCATCTTATTTTTCCCCATTTTATTTTTGATCTTTAAAAATTCATATCAAATTGAAAAATCAATATTTTTTAATGGGAGTTTTTTCTCCCTTTTCATATTTTTGTCAAGAAAAATATAAAACAAAAACATTCCTCATTTCATGCATTTTAGTATTTTTTGTGTATTTTCTTCTTTAATTGCCTTTTATTGCTTTTATATTGATATATGAATTTGTAGAATTTAGTTTAGGTAGTTCCCTTAGTATTTTTAGGTCAATATTTTTAGGATAGTTAGATACATGTTTTAGGTTCCCCCTGGATTTATTCCATATTTTTGTGATGATTTTTAGGATAGGTTTGATTAGATGATTCTAGGTTGTGTAGAATTAGGTTAAACTTCAACATAGGTCCATAATAACTTTAGATTTTGGGTTTTTAGGTCAAGTTAGACTATGGGACATATATGGGTATTAAGGGTAGGTATGTAGTATCCCTTAGAAATTATATTAGGATTTAATATAGTAGTATGCTATTTTTAGTTGATTTTTGTATTGGTTGATTGTTTGTGTTGCCTTTAGGGCATGTTTGCTTTAGTTGCTTTGCTTTGGAGTTTCCCTTTGGGCTTGGAGAGCTTGATCTTATTCTAAAGAGCATTGAGGAGCATAGTAGAAGACTTGAAGATGGATTGAGGAGCTTGAGAGCTTGATCTTTTTTCCTTTTTGTTGTTTTAGGGTTAGGGATTAGGAAGAGTTTAGACTTAGACAACTTCTTTCTCAAACATGGATGGTATCTGTCACCTCCATTCCTCCCTATGATTCAAAGTCCTTCCATGGTATACACCTCTCTACTTTGGAGGGATAAGTGATGTACCTAGGAAGTAGAACTTTTGAGGGAACCATTCCTTTGATGTTGAACCTTTATAGGTCACCTTTGGTGGTCAAATAAGCAGTTCAATATCCCCCAGCTTATCCAGTAAATGATTTCATCTGGTTTGATTATCTTTAGAGATGCTTGAGCTTGAGTTTGAAGATGAAGACTTCAATGAAGAGTATTGAAGAGGATGAATCCTTGAGTATTGCCATTCCAGCTGAAGCTTGAAGAGCAACAAGAGCAAGTTGACGCTTGAAGATCCCTGAAGATTAGGTGAAGCCTGAAGGTGGAGCTGATCAAGAAGCTGAAGCTTAAAGGAAAAGATAAGTTGAAACTTATGTTGTAGGGTTGAAACCTGGAAAAGCAAATTGATATTTGTCAAGAGTGATCAAAGTCTAAAGACTGAGTTGCTGTTGGAGAAGCTGAGGCTTGGAGTTGAGAGAGGAGTTGATCTGCTTTCTTCTGTTTTCTTTTCTGTATTGATGTGTTTTGTTTGACTTGTCTGATGCATTAGAATAAGTTCATATCTAGAATAGGTAGAATCTAGGAGCATGATTGCACTAGAGGTTGAGTTGCTCCCTCTGCTTGTATTGTTACTGTGTGGCTTTGCTTGCGGGTATTCGGTAGAGCTCAGCTCCCTTGCCCATGTGGTTTAATTGCCTGATGGCATTTCATTTCATTTTATCTGTATGATTGCAGTTTACTGTTTATTGCTTGATAGCATGTTGTTTATATTTCAGTATGATTACTGTTATTTCATTCTGGCTTGAGGTTGAGATGAGCTTGTGGAGGCTGAAGCCCCACACACATTTCCTCCCTCACTTGCATTGCATGCATTTTACTGTTTAAGCCGATGCTTTGTCTGTTTTGGTGTATCATTGACATGATCCCTTAGGACTCTCATTTCCTTTGATAAGGATTTGATGATAGAATTTTAGGTTGAAACCTATGCATGACAACTTCTAGAAGTTCCCTGTTCAAACCTCAACCATAGGATGAATCCATGGCATGACAACAGTAGGATTTGATAGTCTCCCTCCTAGTTGGGCCTGTTCTCTTCTCATCTCAAAACAGTTTAAGATACAGTAATCATGAATGATTTCTTTCGTACGTTACGAGCCTTAAGCTATCTGAGAAAGGATTGTGGGAGAGTTTCTTTTCCACAGTCTGGATGTTTAGTATGGTACCCTTTGGGTGACATGCGACGCATTCACTCTCAGGTCATAGTCTCTAGTGCGGTTGAAATCGCAAACACGATAAAAAACACTTCTTTCGTAAAAGACAGGAAATAAACCGTAGTTTCCTGAACTACGTGAGCTCTGATCTCTCATACCTGTTGAGAGTACGTAGGCACAGGATGGCGATGTCTTGGCGAGCTACCTTCCCCCATAACCCTTCGTAGGCCGAACTACGTTGACTCTGATTTCTCATTCTCTGATGAGAATACGTAGGCATAAAGCGCGACGCTTTGCCGAGTCATTTTCTTTTCTTTTTCAGCCAGCCTTGATAGGTAGATAGAATAAAACCAACCCGTCCAAGTAAACACAACAAGTGAGGATCCCGTCGAGTACGACGGACGTGAGGGGTGCTAATACCTTCCCCTTGCGTAACCGACTCCCGAATCCAGACAACGGTTGCGATGACCTTGTCTTACCCTTATTCGTCAGGTTTTTCTGATCGTTTCCTTTCCCGCTCTGGGGGATAAATAACGAAAGGTGGCGACTCTTCTGTTTTGCCGACACCTTATTTTCGCGCAAGCGACACCCGACGAGGGGCCAGATAGGAAGTCCCAGTGGAAATTGATATTCGACGGAGCGGTTAATTCCTATGGAAGTGGCATCGGGGCTATCATCACGACTCCCCACGGATCCCACATCCCGTTTACTGCGAGACTGACGTTTCCAGTTACCAACAATGAGGCGGAGTACGAAGCATGCATCATGGGTCTAGAAGAGGCAATTGATTTGAGAATCAAGAACCTAGACGTATATGGTGACTCAGCGCTTGTGATCAACCAAATTAAAGGGGAGTGGGAGACTCGTCAATCGAATATGGTGCCGTACATGAATTATGCCAGAAGGCTACTTCCGTTCTTTGATCGAGTGGAACTCCATCATGTGCCCAGTGCGGAAAATCAGATGGCTGATGCCTTAGCCACGTTAGCTTCAATGTATAAAGTCAATTTTTGGAATGAGGCTCCAAGAATTGTCCTTTCGCGTCTTGATAGACCGGCATTCGTCTTTGCAATCGAGGAAGCCGCCGACGGCAAGCCATGGTTCCACGACATCCAGACTTTCCTTATGACTAAGGAGTATCCTGCGGGTGCGTCAACCCAGGATAAGAAGACTCTGAGGAGGCTGTCTGGAAACTTTTATCTCAATCCTGATGGATTTTTGTATAAGAGAAACCACGATCTCGTGCTACTCAGATGTGTAGATGAGAAAGAGGCGAGTATGCTCATGGAAGAAGTCCATGAAGGCACATTTGGTACGCACGCCGGCGGGCATGCTATGACGAGGAAAATCCTGGGAGCAGGATACTACTGGCTGACGATGGAGTCGGATTGCTTCAGATTCGCGAAGAGATGTCATAAATGCCAGATTTATGCTGATAAAGTTCATGTACCGCCGTGCCCGTTAAATGTCATGTCCTCCCCGTGGTCGTTCTCCATGTGGGGCATCGACATGATAGGCAAGATTGAGCCCACTGCATCTAACGGTCATCGCTTCATTCTGGTAGCTATCGACTACTTCACCAAGTGGGTGGAGGCAGCCTCATATGCTAATGTGACCAAGCAGGTGGTGGCTAAATTCATAAAGAGGGATATCATCTGTCGTTACGGAATTCCTGAGCGGATCATTACTGATAATGGTTCGAATCTGAATAACAAGATGATGAAGGAGCTGTGCCAGAGTTTCAAGATTGAACACCACAACTCATCTCCTTACCGGCCGAAGATGAATGGCGCCGTTGAAGCGGCCAATAAGAACATAAAGAAGATTGTTCAGAAGATGGTTGTGACCTACAAAGATTGGCACGAGATGCTGCCGTTTGCACTGCACGGTTATCGTACGACGGTGCGTACGTCAACAGGGGCAACTCCTTTCTCCTTGGTGTACGGTATGGAAGTTGTCCTACCGTTAGAAGTGGAGATCCCTTCTTTGCGAGTTTTGGTTGATGTGAAACTCGACGAGGCAGAATGGATTACGAACCGACTGAACCAACTCAGCATGATGGACGAGAAGAGGTTGGCATCGATTGCGTTTGGTCGTCTGTACCAAAGTCGAATGAAGAAAGCTTATGATAAGAAGATGCGTCCTAGAAGCTTTCAGACGAGTGATCTCGTCCTGAAGAAGATTCTTCCGCCACACTCCGATCACCGGGGCAAGTGGACTCCGAATTACGAAGGTCCGTACGTCGTCAGCAAGGTCTTCTCGGGAGGAGCTTTGTTGTTATCTACGATGGATGGTGAATATTTTGCATCCCCGGTGAACGCGGACACAGTTAAAAAATACTTTGCTTGAAAGCGACCCGCTGGACAAAAAAAGAGAGTCCAGGCAAAAAAGGGGCATTTCGGCAAACCAAAAACAGAATAAAAGGTTCGGGCAAAAATTAGGGATATAAATTGAAAAATGTACACCCGCGAAGTCGAAAACCTACACTGGGCGGCTTCGGCAAAAAAGGGTATCCCGGTGAACTGAAAACCCGCAAAGGGCGGTTCACGCAAAAGTTAGGGATTTGAAAAAGCAAATGACTGCGTTCCGCGTGTGGACTTTCATTGTTCAGTGGTTTGGAGGACCTGAGGGCCGCTTATCTGAATCAATCTCTTCCGAAGCTGAAGCGTCGGAGAAGTATCGAAGTCGAGTGGGTCATAGAGGGATCAACTCATGGTGTTCGTCTACGCCTCGTTGCCGACATTTGTATATACTGATGTATATTTATGTTTTATTTTTGCGCGGCTTCCTCATTCCAGGAGCTTGCCTCTGTTGTAAAACATTTTTACCCATTCAGGGGTTCGTTATCAATAAAATGCATACTATTCAGCAATTCTGTTTGCCTGTTTAGCATTTATCTGTTTTGTTTGCGAAAAAGAACGCCGATGTTTTTGATAAACTGCGCATACATAAACTTACCGGCCTAGGCCACTGATTGTTGAAACAATTAATTACTCGAATATTGTCACGAGATAATAACCTTGATAGGTCCCTTTGAGAAGGGTATCTTGTCTGTTTGTTTGTGTTGTTACAGGTGTAGCATATTCTAGACAGTGCGCCGTGCGCATCCCGAAGCAGGATGATTCCTCTTCCTCCAGCAGAGTTCAGTAGCCTCTCCCCCCAGAGTCTGAACGCGAGATCGTGAGCATTGACATGTCTCCCCAGGAAGAGATGATTCTCTCCCCAATCAGATGCGTCCTGAAGAAACGTCATCTTCTCAGCTGAGTCGAGCGCCGAAGCTCATGTTCATCCCCCAGCACCGGGTCACAAGTGCAGGTTTCGTAGGAAACTATTTGTACGCCGAAGTATGCAGCAACTGATGGTACCAGATTGAAGTCTCCAACGGAATTGAAATTCCCCACCAGAGTCGTACTCTCCCCCGAAGTCAGATGATTCCTTCTTCCCCAGCGGAATTGAGATTCCCCCGCAGAGTCATACTCTCTCCAGCGAAGCAGAATGATTTCTCCTTCCTCAGCCGAGTTTGCAGACCCCAAGAGAGTCGAATCCTTGGAAGTTGCTCAAGCCATGATTGGTTTTTCCCCAGTGGAGTGTTGAGCAGCTGAAGTTGTTTCCTCACATAGCCGTTATCTCCAGAGAAGTAGCCATGAAGGCCACGCAGCTTATTCCCGCGATTGACATCGCTTTCCCTCAGCAGGTCCAGGTTCTCGTAGAGCTTCGTTCCCCTGCAGTAATCAACTGAAGTTGTTTCCCCCGCGGCAGTCAACTGAAGTTGTGTCCCCTGCGGAGTCCAATTGAGATTGGCGTGATTCTGTTCTCCCCAGCAGGATGATTCCTCTATCTGAGTAGTTCGTTCTCCTTGACAGGAGGATTCTCCCTTCGGCATTTATTTTGCTGACGGGATCGCATCATTATGCATGATTGCATAGCATTTATCATAAACGCATAGCATTTCCACCGCGTGGAGCATTGCGCCATTGCCGAAGCATATGCATAATAAACATGATCTAGGTTGTTACCGTTCTTGTTTTGCAGGTGTTCCGCCGCAGAACCGATTGCTCAGGACGATTCCTGACATTCTCCCCAACAAAGTCGCTTGCTCAAGATGATTCTTGATATCTCCAGCGAAGTCTTCGGTTCAAGATGATTCTTGAATTCCTCAGCAGGGTCGTTTGCTTAAGATGATTCTTAAGACCCCAGTGCAGTCTCCAGAGTTGGTTGCTCGAGTTGATACTTAGAGTCCCCAGTGAAGGTTGCCCAGGATGATTCCTGAAACCCCCAACAGAGTGTTCGCTCAGGATGATTCCTGAAATCTCCAGAATGGTCGACGGTTCAAGATGATTCTTGAAGTCCCCGGCGAAGTTATTTGTCCAAGATGATTCTTAAAGTCCTCGGCAGAGTTGATTCATCCAGAATGATTTCTGGACCCTCGGAGCGGAGTTACTTGATAGTTCTCCAAGATTCCCCAGCGGCGAAGCGTCCTCCCCAGCAGGTTTCTAACGGCGAAGTTGAGATCTCCCTTGAAGACTCCATGATTGAAGTCTAACCGCGTTAATGAAGCAGTTATCTCAGCTGATGCAAAGTGCCTGATGGCAGAGGTTTAGATGTCCCCAGTTGGCTCATGATTGACCAAGATTTCTATTCCCGACTTGCTGATGAAGTCCGGCTGATGCCCGACAATTTCCTTGAATGCCTGATGGCATGATCAACCTGATGGTTGAAGTCCGGCTGATTCCCGACAGTGTTCTTTGAATGCCTGATGGCATGATCGACTATGTATTACCGGTTACCGTGTGACCAATTCCCCAATGAAGTTTCTTCACCCTGATGGCGAGGTCAGATGATGTTGAGAGTCGACGACGAAGTCAGATTATTTTGAGTTCTCCAGCGGCGATGTTGGACGTTTGTTCCTGACGGCGATGTCAGATGAGTCAGTTCTCCAGCGGCGATGTTGGATGTTTGTTTATGACGGCGATGTCAGGTTCTTTAGTTCTCCAGCGGCGATGTTGGATGTTTGTTTATGAAGGTGATGTCAGGTTCTTTAGTTCTCCAGCGGCGATGTTGGATGTTTGTTTCTGGCGGAGATGTCAAGTGATTTAGTTTTCCAGCGGCGATGTTGGATGTTTGTTTCTGGCAGCGATGTCAGGTGATTTAGTCCTCCAGCGGCGATGTTGGGTGTTTTGGTTGTCCGACGGCGATGTCAGATTCTTTAGTTTTCCAGCGGCGATGTTGGGTGTTCTGGTTGCCTGACGGCGAGATCAGGTGTCTGATGACAATGTCAGAGGAATTTAATGTGGATGACTGACGATAAGGTTCAGATCAGTATGTCTCCAGATAGTTGTCGTGCAGCTATTATTTCAGTGCTCGAAGATCTGTTCCCACCAGTGCTAATGCAGTTGGCAAATTTCCGGGTTTATCGGTATTCAACCGTCTCCCACCTTGATTGGCTGAGAGCCGTTCGCTCCTCACCCAGTCAGGTTCAAGCCGTTTGAATAGGGGCAGCTGTTGCACCCCAAAATTTGACCAACACTTATTTACCAAGTTTGTGGTTCATTGTATTCATCATCTGCATCTCATTGATATGTGGGCAGTAGATCAAGAGGTATGATTACCTAGAAAGAGTTATATGAGGCTTTGAAGCTAGCCAAGAAGGTTAGTCAAGTGTTCAAGGGTTGATATCCTTGTCAGAGAACTCAAAGAGATCCTCAGAAAGATTGGTTGAAACCAAGGTTGTGTGTCTCATAACTTGAGAGTTGTGGGAGCTCCTCAGATGATTCTGAGACTATGAGGATGGACTTGAAGCTTTGAGAAAGCTTATGAGATGTCTTGAAAGCCATCATGAAGCCTAGAGAGGTCATTGTACAAGAATTCAGAAGATTCAGCCATGAGTGGTGGAATTAGGGTTTGACTGGGTCAACCCTAGGTCAACTGAGGATCTGGAGAGGGTTGAGACCTAATCCAAGAGCCATGTGATCATGGAATGATGCATTGAGATGCTATAAGGATGATTCCTAGACCAAGTCATCATGATTGAGGAGTTTGAGAAGTTTTAAGCTAGGGTTTCTAAGGATTGACAGTATAAAATCCCCTAGTTTGATCCCTATCTTCAAGGAAGTTTAGCTCAAGATGTGATTGTCATCTCATCTTCCCCACAACATGAATGTTGTAGAGCTTGATCTTAGCTTTAATTTGAGTACTAGAAGTCCTTGATAGGATTTGTAGAGCTCAAGTTATGGCTTTGACAAATTACAGGTCATCTGAGGTATGTGAATCTGGGTCCTTGAAAGTCACCCAACTTGCATCCAACTTTTGCCCTAGTAGGATGATTCATATGAACTCTTGGTCAAAATGAATTTTGTAGAGCATCTTCTTAGATTTCTATATAGTACTATAAGTCCTTGATAGGATTTGTAGAACTCAACTTATGGCTTTGACAAGTCAAGGGCATTTTGGTCATTTGGAGGTTATAGGTCATTTCAAGCATAAGGCCATATCTCCTAGTTCCAAGCTTCAAATGGAAAAATCTTCAACATCAAACTTGCTTATAATGATGTTTTAAGGCTAGTAGGGGGGTCATGAGATGTTGAAAAGGCTTGTATCAAAAAGTGATAAAAATGGCCTAAAATGGAGGCATAAGTTAATTAAGGTGAAATTGAAAATTGGAAATCACAAGTTATAAATCCAAACCATGTCATATAATAGGTCATTTTGACTCCAAATGACATTCTAAGAACAATGTTTCAGCCACAATTTTGATTTGAGGCTTGGATCATAGGGCTGCTTTGGAAATGGCTTACTTGCATATTAAGGTACCAAAGCAAAACTCAAAAGAACTTAATGTACAAGTTGGTCATGCATTGTAACTCATCATAAATCTCATGTGGGGAGAAATTCAAGTCATAATTGAAGGGTACAAGGAGCTTGGCATGAGATAGCATGTAAGGAGAATTGAAATCAAAATGTCATGACATGAAAAGTTCAATTTCTCATTGGATGATCCTAGATGGTTCTAGATGATTCTAAACCACTCTATATAACATATGTAACTTGCTAAGATGCAAGGTTGGTGAGAATTGGTGCAGAGAATAGAGAGTGAAATCAAGAATCTTCCATTGCAAGCCAAAGTTCATTTCTTCATTCTTCTTAATTTCCATCCCTTTTTTCTTCACAAACACATTCCATAGATCCCTCTGAGTGTGTGCATACTGAATTGAAGTTCCATTGATGGAAGATTGAAGGTTTGGCCATTGGATTTGCAAGAAGCCACTCATACTCGGATCTTGAAGTGCAAGCATTCTCCCTCCAATTTTTTGCAAACAGAAGAAGTATCATCATCCAAGGATCACTTCTGAAGAGTTTCAAGTGGTGAATTGAAGATCTACTATCTCTGTCAATCCAAGAAACCAGGTTTGCAAATTCTTCCCTACATCATTATTTAGGCATGATTAGGTTGAGTTATTAGTGTAGAATGGCTAGAGACATCTAGGTGATGAATTCTAGAGAGTTAGAGGCCATTTGATGAAGATTGAATATGTGACACCATTACTTTGATGAGCAAGAACTCGAGGCATGGTGAGAAAGAATGAGTGTTTGATAGCTGGTTTTGATTAGGGCAATGTGGTGATCATTTTGATGCAAGAAAATCTAAGATTTGTTGGAGTTGAGGTTTGAGCTCATATTGGATTCACTATCGGGTTTTGTGATGGAGACCATTTCAATGCATTCTAATACCATGAGCATGATCAGGGTGAAAAATGGATCAATTTAGTGTTTTACATTTTTGATTTTGGTGAGATAATGAGAGAACCCGAGTTGGTGGAAGTCTGAGTATGGAGCTCTGTTCTTGGAGCTTTCATGGCAAACCCTAGGTTGGAGGAAGAAGATGAGTCCCAGCCATCAGATGCAAGCAAGACCCATTGACCTGAGAACTAATCCAACGGCTCGTGTTTGATTTCAGTTTGGGAGGGAAATTCTCAGAACAAGCGAAACGCACTGTTTCATTAAACGGTGGTTCCTGGGCTTAACTGAACTTGTGATATACGCACCCCCAGTCAAGGCCCATCCAAGTTTTACACTGCGTTTGCTTTCTATTTGCACCATTAGTTTTTTCATTTTCTTTAGGTTTTATTAATTGATTTTCTGATTTAATTTAGGCCCTAGCGCTTTGCTGTTTGAACCCCCTTTTCAGGCCCACACGCATATTGCACTGCATATCCTTGCTATTCACACCACATCTTTATCATTTTAATTTCTTTTTTTATCATTTTATGTCAAATTTTGGAAAATCATAATAAATTGAAAATTAAAGATTTTTTAATGGGAATTTTTGCTCCCATTTCATATTCATGTCAAGAAAAATATAAAATAAAAATATTTTCCTTTCATGCATTTTTAGTATTTTTTGTATATTTTCTACTTTTATTGCATTTTATTCCTTTTATGTTGACCCATGAATTGGTAGAATTTTGTTTAGGTAGTTCCCTTAACATTTTTAGTTCATTCTTTTTAGTATAGTTAGATATATGTTTTAGCTTCCCCCTGGATTTGTTCCATAATTTTGTGATGATTTTTAGGTTAGTTTTGCTTAGATGATTTTAGGTTGTATAGAATTAGGTCAAACTTCAACATAGGTCCATAATAACATTAGGATTTTGGGTTTTTAGGACAAGTTAGACTATGGGACATATAGGGAATTAAGGGTAGGTATGTAGGATTCCTTAGAAATTATATTAGGATTTAATATAGTAGTATACTATTTTTAGTTGATTTTTGTATTGGTTGATTGTTTGTGTTGCCCTTGTGGGCTTGTATTTTTGTTTGCTTTGCTTTGTGGGCTTGGAGAGCTTGGTATTGTTCTAAGGAGCATTGAGGAGCATATTAGGAGACTTGAGGAGCATTGAGGAGCTTGAGAGCTTGATTCTTTTTGTTTTTGTTTGTTTTAGGGTTAGGGATTAGGAAGAGTTTAGACTTAGTTAACTTCTTTCTTAAACATGGATGATATCTGTCACCTCCATTCCTCCCTGTGATTCAAAGTCCTTCCATGGTATACACCTCTCTCCTTTGGAGGGATAAGTGATGTACCTAGGGGGTAGAACTTTTGAGGGAACCATTCCTTTGATGTTGAACCCTTATAGGTCACCTTTGGTGGTCAATAAGCAGTTCAATATCCCCCAGCTTATCCAGTAAGTGATTTCCTCTGGTTTGATTGTCTTGAGAGATGTTGAGCTTGGGCTTGAAGATGAAGACTTCAATGAAGAGTGTAGAAGAGGATGAATCCTTGAGTATTGCCATTCCAGCTTGAAGAGCAACAAGAGCAAGTTGATACTTGAAGACCCCTGAAGATGAAGTAAAGACTGAAGGATGAAGTTGACACTTCTAAGTGATTGAGATTGATTCTGAAGAGTTGAAGCTTGAAGAACAACAGAAGTTGATACTTGCTTTGACACCTGGAGATCCTGAAGGAGCCAAGTTGATACTTATGATTGATAGTGAAGCCTGAAGGTGGAGCTGATCAAGAAGCTGAAGCTTAAAGGAGAAGATAAGTTGAAACTTATGTTGAAGGGTTGAAACCTGGAAAAGCAAATTGATATTGGTCAAGAGTGATGGAAGTCTGAAGACTGAGTTGTTGTGGAGAGAGGAGTTGCTTTCTCATCTTTTTTCTTTGCTGTATTGATGTGTTCTGTTTGACTTGCTTGATGCATTAGAATAAGTTCATATCTAGAATAGGTAGAATCTAGGAGCATGATTGCACTAGAGGTTGAGTTGCTCCCTCTGCTTGTATTGTTACTGTGTGGCTTTGCTTGCGGGTATTCGGTAGAGCCCAGCTCCCTTGCCCATGTGGTTTGTTTGCCTGATGGCATTTTATTTCATTTTATCTGTATGATTGCAGTTTACTATTTTTGCTTGATAGCATGTTTTATATTTCAATATGATTACTGTTATCCATTCTGGCTTGAGGTTGAGATGAGCTTGTGGAGGCTGAAGCCCCACACACATTTCCTCCCTCACTTGCATTGCATGCATTTTATTGTTAAGCTGAAGCTTTGTCTGTTTTGGTGTATCATTGACATGATCCCTTAGGACTCTCATTTCCTTTGATAAGGAATTGATGATAGAACTTTAGGTTGAAACCTATGCATGACAACTTCTAGGAGTTCCCTGTTCAAACCTCAACCATAGGATGAATCCATGGCATGACAACAGTAGGACTTGATAGTCTCCCTCCTAGTTGGGCCTGTTCTCTTCTCATCTCAAAACGGTTTAAGATACAGTAATCATGAATGATTTCTTTCGTACGTTACGAGCCTTAAGCTATCTGAGAAAGGATTGTGGGAGAGTTTCTTTTCCATAGTCTAGATGTTTAGTATGGTACCCTTTGGGTGACATGCGACGCATTCACTCTCAGGTCATAGTCTCTAGTGCGATTGAAATCGCAAACACAATAAAAAACACTTATTTCGTAAAAGACAGGAAATAAACCGTAGTTTCCCGAACTACGTGAGCTCTGATCTCTCATGCCTGTTGAGAGTGCGTAGGCACAAGATGGAGATGTCTTGGCGAGCTACCTTCCCCCATAACCCGTCGTAGGCCGAACTACGCTGACTCTGATTTCTCGTTCTCTGATGAGAATACGTAGGCATAAAGTGCAACGCTTTACCGAGTCATGTTTCTTTTCTGTTTAAGCCAGCCTTGATAGGTAGATAGAATAAAACCAACCCGTCCAAGTAAACACAACAAGCGAGGATCCCGTCGAGTACGACGGACGTGAGGGGTGCTAATACCTTCCCCTTGCGTAACCGACTCCCGAATCCAGACAACGGTTGCGATGACCTTGTCTTACCCTTTTTCGTTAGGTTTTTCCGATCGTTTCCTTTCCCGCTCTGAGGGATAAATAACGAAAGGTGGCGACTCTTCTGTTGTGCCGACACCTTATTTTCGCGCAAGCGACAACTGTGAATCTCGTTACTCGATGCTGGAGAAAACATGTTGTGCACTAGCCTGGGCTGCCAAACGTTTACGACAGTACATGCTCAACCACACCACCATGCTAATTTCGAAGATGGATCCGATCAAGTACGTCTTCGAGAAGCAAGCGCTTTCAGGCAGGATTTCCAGATGGCAAATGGTGTTGACGGAATATGACATTCAGTATGTTTCCCAAAAGGCCATCAAGGGAAGCGTATTGTCTGAGTACCTTGCCGAACAGCCAATCGAGGATTATCAGCCGATGAAATTTGAATTCCTTGATGAGGATATCATGTTTCTCAAAGCGAAAGATTGTGATGAACCGTTTCCCGACGAGGGTCCAGATAGGAAATCCCAGTGGAAATTGATATTTGACGGGGCGGTTAATTCTTATGGAAGTGGTATCGGGGCGATCATCACGACTCCCCACGGATCCCACATCCTGTTCACTGCGAGACTGACGTTTTCGGTCACCAATAATGAAGCGGAGTACGAAGCATGCATCATGGGTCTAGAAGAAGCGATTGATTTGAGAATCGAGAACCTAGATGTATATGGTGACTCGGCACTTGTAATTAACCAGATTAAAGGGGAGTGCGAGACTCGTCAATCGAATTTGGTGCCATACATGAACTATGCCAGAAGGCTGCTTCCGTTCTTTGACCGAGTGGAACTCCATCATGTGCCCAGAGTAGAGAATCAGATGGCTGATGCCTTAGCCACGTTGGCTTCAATGTATAAAGTCAATTTTTGGAATGAAGCTCCAAGAATTGTCCTTTCTCGTCTTGATAGACCTGCATTTGTCTTTGCGATCGAGGAAGCCTCCGACGGCAAGCCATGGTTCCATGATATCCAGACCTTCCTTATGACTAAGGAGTACCCTGCGAGAGCGTCAACCCAGGATAAGAAGACTCTGAGGAGGCTGTCTGGAAATTTTTATCTCAACCCTGATGGAGTTTTGTATAAAAGAAACCACGATCTCGTGCTACTCAGATGTGTAGATGAGAAAGAAGCGAGTTTGCTCATGGAAGAAGTCCATGAAGGCACATTTGGTACGCACGTCGGCGGGCATGCTATGACAAGAAAGATCCTGAGAGCAGGATACTACTGGCTGACGATGGAATCGGATTGCTTTAAATTCGCAAGGAGATGTCATAAATGCCAGATTTATGCGGATAAGATTCACGTGCCGCCGTGCCCGTTGAATGTCATGTCCTCCCCGTGGCCGTTCTCCATGTGGGGCATCGACATGATAGGCAAGATCGAGCCCACTGCATCTAACGGTCATCACTTCATTCTAGTAGCTATCGACTACTTCACCAAGTGGGTGGAGGCAGCCTCATATGCTAATGTGACCAAGCAGGTGGTGGCTAAATTCATAAAGAGGGACATCATCTGTCGTTACGAAATTCCCGAGCGGATCATTACCGATAATGGTTCGAATCTGAATAACAAGATGATGAAGGATCTGTGCCAGAGTTTCAAGATTGAACACCACAACTCATCTCCTTACCGGCCGAAGATGAATGGCGTCGTTGAAGCGGCCAATAAGAACATCAAGAAGATTGTACAGAAGATGGTTGTGACCTACAAGGATTGGCACGAGATGCTGCCATTTGCACTGCACGGTTATCGTACCACGGTATGTACATCAACTGGGGCAACTCCTTTCTCACTGGTGTACGGTATGGAAGCGGTCCTACCGTTGGAAGTTGAGATTCCTTCTTTACGAGTTTTGGTTGACGTGAAACTCGAGGAGGCAGAATGGATTAAGAACCGACTAAACCAACTTAGCCTGATGGACAAGAAGAGATTAGCATCGATTGTGTATGGTCGTCTGTACCAAATCCGAATGAAGAAAGCTTATGAGAAGAAGGTGCGTCCTAGAAGCTTTCAGACGGGTGATCTCGTCCTGAAGAAGATTCTTCCTCCACACTCCGATCACCGGGGCAAGTGGACTCCCAATTACGAAGGTCCGTACGTCATTAGCAAGGTCTTTTCGGGAGGAGCCTTGTTGTTATCTACGATGGATGGTGAAGATTTTGCATCCCCGGTGAACGCGGACGCAGTTAAAAAATACTTTGCTTAAAAAATGACCCGCTGGAAAGAAAAAGAATATCCAGGCAAAAATGGGGCATCCCGGCGAACTATAAAAAAGGAAAAAGGTTCGGGCAAAAATTAGGGTTATAAATTGAAAATATGTACACCCGCAAAGTCGAAAACCCGGAAGGGCGACTTTGGCAAAAAAGGGTATCCCGGTGAATCGAAAACCCGAAAGGGAGATTCAGGCAAAAGTTAGGGATTTGAAAAAGCAAATGACTGCGTTCCGCGTGTGAACTGTATTTGTTTAGTGGTTTGGAAGACCTGAGGGCCGTTTATCTGAATCAATCTCTTCTGAAGCTGAAGCGTCGGAGAAGTATCGAAGTCGAGTGGGTCATAGAAGGATCAACTCATGGTGATCGTCTACGCCTCATTGCCGACATTTGTGTATATACTGATGTATATTTATGTTTTATTTTGCGCGGCTTCCTCATTCCAGGAGCTTGCATCTGTTGTAAAACACTTTTGCCCATTCAGGGGTTCGTTATTAATAAAATGTATACTATTCAGCAATTCTGTTTGTTTAGCATCTATCTGTTTTGTTTGCGGAAAAGAACGCCGATGTTTTTGATAAAATGCGCATACATAAACTTACTAGCCTAGGCCACTGATTGTTGAAACAATGGACTACTTGAACATTGTCACAAGATGATAACCTCAATAGGTCCCTTTGAGAAGGGTATCTTGTCTGTTTGTTTGTGTTGTTGCAGGTGTAGCATATTCCAAGCAGTACGCCGTATGCGCCCCCAAGCCGGATGATTCCTCCCTCTCCAGCAAGTTCAGCGGCGTCTCCCCGTGGAGTTTGAACATGAGATTGTAAGCATTGATATATCTCCCCAAGCAAAGAAGATTCTCTCCCCGATCAGATGCATCCTGAAGGAATGTCATCTCCCCAGCTGAGTCATACACTGAAGTGTACAACACTCGATAGCGCAGACTGAAGTCTCCGGCGGAATTGAGATTCCCCATAGAGTTGTATTTTCCCTGGCAAGTAGGATTTATTCCAGCGTCTGGTTACCCTCCCCAGTCGAGTTTGCAGTTCCCCAAGAGAGCCGAGTCCTTGGAAGCCGTCCAGGCCATGATTGGTTTTCCCCAGTAGAGTGTTGAATAGCTGATGCTGTATTTCCCCACCGGAGTCGTTATCTCCAGGAAAGTTTTGCTGCGAATGCCGTGCAGTTTATTTCTGCAATTGATATCGTTTCCTCGACAGTTAGTGGTTTGAACACCCAGATGAGCAGGGTCAGGTTCTCGTAGAGCTCTATCCCCCTGCAGCAGTTGATTGAAGATCATTTCCCCAGGCGGAGTCTAATTGAGATTGGTGTAACTTCTTCTCCTTGGCAGGATGATTCCTCCTCTCCCCCAGAGTGGTTCTTTCTCCTTGACAGGAGGATTCCCCCTTCAGCATTTATTTTGCTGATGGGGTCGTAGCATTTTGCATGATTGCATAGCATTTACCCTAAGCGCGTAGCATTTCCCTCGTGTGGAGCATTGCGCCATTACCAAAGCATATGCATACGAAACATGAGCTAGGTCGTTGCCGTTCTTGTTTTGCAGGTGTTCCCCGGCAGGGTGTTGGCTCAGGATGATTCCTGAAATCTCGGAAGAGTTATGTGGCTCAAGATGATTCTTGAATTCCCCAGCAAAGTCGTTTGTCCAAGATGATTCTTGAACTCCTCAGCGAAGTTGATTGCTTAAGATGATTCTTAAAATCCCCAGTGAAGTTGCCAGAGAGGGTTGCTCAAGTTGATGCTTAGAGTTCCCGGCAGAGTGTTTGCTCAGGATGATTCCTGAAATCTCCAGCAGAGTTATTGGTTCATGACGATTCTTGAAGTCTCTGGCGGAGTTACTTTTCCAAGATGATTCTTGAAGTCCTCAGCAGAGATGATTCACCCAGAATGATTTCTGGATCCCCGAAGCAGAGTTACTTGATAGTTCTCCAGAATCCCCAGCGGAGATGTGTCATCCCCAGCAGGTCTTAAACATAGAAGTTGAGATTTCCTTGAAGACTTGATGATTGAAGTTCGGCAGCGGTGCCAAAACCCCAGACTTACTGATAAAGTCTAACTGCGATGTCAAAGTAGTTCTCCCAGCTGACGCAGAATGTCTGACGGTATGATCAACCATCCATTACCAGTCACCGTGTAACTGGTGATCCCTTGATGACTTGAGGACGAAGATCTACAGCAAAATCAAATGATCATCCTGACTGAGATTTGAGATTAGACCTTTCACCGGTTACCGTGTGACCAAATCCCCAGCAGAGTTGTCGGGCAACTGGCATGCTCAGTTTTGAAGATGTTTCTAACAATCAGAGTATCGTTTACCTGTGCGTGGTTGGCAAATCACCCGTTACCGTGTAACCAGTGATCCCTCAGTGATTTGAGGATGCAATGATATCAGATAAATCAGAGAATAATTCTGATGGAGATTCAGATCAGTATTTCTCCAGCTAGTTGTCGTGCAGCCATCATTTCAGTTTCCGAAGATTTGTCCCCATCAGAGTACCGTGTACTTGTGCAGTTGGCAAATTTCCGGGTTTGTTGGTATTCAACCGTCTTTTACCTTGATTGTTTGAGAGCCGTTCGCTTCTCACCCTGTTAGGTCCAAGCCGTTTGAATAGGGGCAGCTGTTGCACCCCAAAATTTGCCCAACTTTTCTTACCTAGCTTGTGTTTCATTTCATTCACATTAGCATTATCATTTGCATTTCATTGACATGTGTGCAGGAGATCAAGAGGTATGATCACCAACCAAGAGCTACACAAGACTATGAAGCTAGCTAAGAAGGTTATTCAAGTGTTCAAGGATTGATATCCTTGTCAGAGAAGTTAAAAGAGCCTCAAAGAGAGTGGTTGAAACCAAGAGTGTGTGTCTCCTAACTTGAGAGTTGTGGGAAGTCATCAGATGATTCTGAGGCCATGAAGTTGGACTTGAGGTCTTGAGAGAGCTCATGAGAAGTGTTGAAGATCACTTTGAGGCCTAGACAGGTCATTGTGCAAGATTAAGAAGGCTCAGCCATGAGTGGAGCAATTAGGGTTTGACTGGGTCAACCCTAAGTCAACTGATGATTTGAAGAAGGTCGAGACCTAATCCAAGAGCCATGTGATTATTGATTGATGCATTAAGATGTTCTAAGTATGATTCCAAGGTTAACTCATCATGATTGAAGAGTTTGAGAAGTTTCAGGCTAGGGTTTCTAAGGCTTGACAGTGTAAAATCCCCTAGTTTGACCCCTATCTTCAAGGCAGTTTAGCTCAAGATGTGATTGTCATCTCATCTTACCCCCAACAATAATGTTGTAGAGCATGATCTTAGATTTAATTTGAGTGCTATAAGTCCTTGATAGGATTTGTAGAACTCAAGTTATGACTTTGACAAGTTACAGGTCATCTGAGGTATGTGAATTTGGAGCTTGAAAGCTGTCCAACTTGCATGAAACTTTTGCTCTAGAAGGATGATTCCTATGAACTTTTGGTCAACATGAATGTTGTTCCTTATCCTCTTAGATTTCTATAGAGTACTATAAGTCCTTGATAGGATTTGTAGAACTCAAGTTATGGCTTTGACAAGTCAAGGGCATTTTGGTCATTTGGAGATTATAGGTCATTTCAACCATAAGGCCATAACTCCTATTTCCAAGCTTCAAATGGGAAAATGTTCAACATAAAACTTGTTCAAAATGATTTTTTAAGGCTAGCCAAGAGGTCATGAGAGCTTGTAATTGCTTGTAGCTCAAAATCACAAAAATGGCTTAAAATAAGGGTGATTTTCAAATGAACCAAAGATGGAAATTGGTATTTTTGATCTACATGTCCAAACCAAGGCATGTAATATGTCATTTTGATTCTAAAACACATTTTAAGAACATTGACATTGCCACAATTTTGACTTGAGGTTTAATTTGTGGACTTGCTTTGAAAAGTAGTTACTTACATCATAAGTAACATTTGCCAAACCAAAATTCAAGGCATAACCAAGGTTCCTTTCAATCCAAACACATCCAAAATACCATTATGAGAGAAATTGGAAGAGAATGAGGGTGAATACAAGCTGCTAGCAGAACTGATGTGTGCATACCATCAAGAGAGAAATCCATGACATGAGATATTGAATTTCTCATTAGAAGGATCTAGAGCTTTCTAGATCATCCATACATGGCCTATATATTGAATAGAGGTGATCCAAGGCCAAGGTTGGTGATAATTGAAGGAGAGAATAGAGATTGAGATTGAAAAATTCTTGTTTGCAACTGAATTCGGCTACACCATTTTCTTCACTTTCCATCCATTTTCTTGAGTGTAATCACTTCCATGGATGCTAGTGAGTGATTCCAGATCATAATCAAGGCAAATTCGTGGCTGAATAGTGTTCTTGATCTCAAATTGTTTCACCTGCAACTCAGAATTGGTTCCAAGAATCCAGAGCATTTCCATCCATTTCATTGCATACAGAAGCTTGGAATTGATTCATTGATGGAATCTGAAGCATTTGAAAGCTTGATTTGAAGGTTTAATACCTCTGTGTACACGAAATTCTCAGGTTAGTAACTTTCAATCTCCAGCTTAAATTAGGTAGAATTAAGGAGAATTATTGTGTTAGATGCATAGTAGAATGGTGTAGGAAGGTTTTGGGATCATCAATTTGAGAATTAGTGACCAATTAGGGTTGTTGCCATTTTCGGGTGAGATTGTGTTCTTGCTAATCTTGAGGTTTTAGAGTGAATTAATGGCATGATTGAGTTCCTGAGGAAATTTGGGACAAGTTTCATCGAGGAATCGTGGCCAATGGTGGATTCTATGGGGAGTTAGGGTTGTGGAATGGTGATCGAAAAATGTCACCGGCGGTGACTTTGGCACGCAGGTGGCCTGAGTTTCAGAAATTTAAAAGGTTGAAGATAACCTCATGGCCATTGGATCAGGTGTGTGACTTTGACCAAAGTGAGATCTGACGGCCACGATTATGTCCAAGTTTGTGAAGGAGTTCTGAAGTAAAATGAAACTCTGCGTTTCATTAAGTTGGAGGTTTTGGGCTTAGTCCGTAGATGTTAACCACACCCCCTTTGTGGCCCAGTCTGGGAAATGAACTGATTTCGTTTGCTATCCACACCACGCGCTTGTCTTTTTTCTTTTGATTTTCTTTATTTTTTTCATTTTATTCATGGTTATTGATTAATTCATACAAAATGGAAAAATGATTCAATTAATCCCATTCTTTTTTCCATGGATTCATGATTGAATCTAGTATTCTTTAGATAAAAAATATTATTATTTTATGCATTTTATGATTTTTTGTGATTTTTTACATTTTTATTGATATTAAAATAATCATGTTTGATGCTTGATTTTGTTGAATTTGGTTTGATCATGTGATGATGATTTTGGCCTTGATTTTTAGTGAGTAGCTAGAATAGATATGCATGCTCCCCATAGAATTTTCTCACATTTTTGTGATGAATGTAAGTGGTAGTTTTAGGTTGAAACTTTAAGGGCTCCATTTTTAGGGTTTATGGTTAATACCTTTTGATTTAGGCCTTATTTTTAGAACTTGGTGGATGATTCAACCTCTGATTTTTGTATGGTAGATTCATGATTGAATTAAGGTCCCTTAGGAATTTTTGTAGGAATTTTCCATGTAGTTTACTATTTTTGTTTGATTTTAGTTTAAGTGCTAGTTTTAGATGATTCTAATGCACTAATTCAACTAGAATGACTTCTTTAGTTCCCTTAGATTATGGTTTTGCTTTGTTTGCTCTTGGTTGAAGATGAAGACAAGCTTGGGCTGCCATGGATTGAATGAAGAAGCTTGGATGTGAAGATCTTCCCTTCTTTTGGTGTAGTGTTGATTAGGTTAAGATTGGGGTTTTGTAGGCAGAGCTTCTAGATAGATTCTCTTCCTTCATAAACATGGAAGATGTTGATCACTTCCATTCTTCCCTATGATGTAAGGTCCCCTTGTAAAAGCCTCATCCCTCCTTTGGTAGGATGTGTGGCTCTTCACAAGTTGGTAGAACCTTTGAGGGTCCATTTCTCTGATGATAGGGGGCTTAGTGGTGACCTTTGGTCTTCACTCTGCTACCAATCATCCAAACTTTGCTCTTGATGGATGCACCTTTCTCCCTTGTTAGAGGATGAAGTTCCCTGCTTGAAGAGATTGAAGGATGAAGTTGATACTTCTTTGTGTTTGAAGATTACTCTGAGAAGTTGAAGCTTGTAGATGAAGAGGAACAAGTTGATACTTGTAAAGAGTAGAGAGCTGAAGCTTGAAGACCAAGTTGACACTTGTGAAGAAGATCCAATTGAGATTGAGTGAAGAGCTGAGGCTTGAGGAATAAAGGACAAGTTGGCACTTATGTTCATGCACTGAGAGCCTGAGGGAGCCAAGTTGATACTTGATATTAGGGTTGAAGCCTGAAAGTGGAGTTTACTGGAGAGCTGAAGTTTGAGGAAGAAAGAATAAGTTGATACTTATGTAGATGTATTAGAAGCAAGTTGATACTTGCTATTGAAGATTATAGTCTTGAGGGGTAGTTGAAGTCTGAAGACTGGACTGCTGTCAGAAGGTTGCTTTGCTGTGAAGTTGTGGAAGCTGTTGATTTGCTTTCTTTCCTGTCTGTTTTATTTCTGCGCAAATGTATTGATGTGCCTTGTTTGATTTGCTTGATGCATTAGAATAAGTTCATATTTAGACTATGTTAAGCTAGGAGCATGATTGCACTAGAGGTTGAGTTGCTCCCTCTGCTTGTATTTTTACTGTATGGCTTTGCTTGCGGGTATTCGGTAGAACCCATCTCCCTTGCCTATGTGATTTGTGTTTGCTTGATAGCATGTCATTTCCTCTGTATGATTACAGTTATTGTGTTTTCTTGATAGCATGTTATTTCTTCTGTATGCTTGCAGTTATTCATATCTGGCTTGAGGTTGAGATGAGCTTGTGGAGGCTAATGCCCCACACACATTTCCTCCCTCACTTGCATTGCATGCATTTTACAGTCGTTTACTGTTTACTGTTTAAGCTGATGCTTTATCTATTTCTGTATCTCATTGACATGATCCCCTAGGAATCTCACTTCCTTTGATAAGGAAGTGATGATTAGAATTTTAGGTTAAAACCTATGCATGATAACTTCTAGGAGTTCCCTGTTTCAAACCTCAACCATAGGATGAACCCTTGGCATGACAACAGTAGGACTTGATAGTCTCCCCCTAGTTGAGCCTGTTCTCTCTTCTCATCTCAAAACAAATTAAAATACAGTAATAAAGGTTAACTGACGTCGTACGTTACGAGCCTTAAGCTATCTGAGAAAGGATTGTTGGAGAGTTTCTTTTCAACAATCTGGATGTTTAGTATGGCACCCTTTGGGTGACATGCGACGCATTCACTCTCAGGTCATAGTCTCTAGTGCGATATTGGTTGCAAACAACCATAAAAAACAGCTCTCCCGTAAAAGACAGAAAACGAACTTCAAACCTTTTTGCCCCGTGGGCCCGTAATTCAAAGGAAGCTTTTCTGAAGAAAAGAGTGTCGTTAACTCTCAGTTCTACCGCAAACGGTAACGCCTAAGTCTCCAAGGGTCGAGCTGCGTACGCCAAACTACTGGAACTGTTTGCTAACCCTACTCGATAAAACAGATGAATCTGAATTCCCGTAATCCGTATTATCCCGAACTACGTAAGCTTTAATCTCTCATACCTGTTTGTCATACCCCAAATTTGTCCTACCTTTATTCAAAATCGTCATTTGCCCGACTTTATTTGTGATTTACCTCGCCTATATAGCGTAGCGTATTTTTCAGCAAAAGTAAATATTTTCACTTTTTAGGCCAATAAGAGTGTGCCACGTGGCATTTGTTTTTGTATATATCATTATTTTTGTTTCATAATTTTTTTTATATATATAATATGTAAATATAATATAGTTTTAATATTAATTAATTAATTATTTTAGATTAAAATTTTAATTAAAATTAGAGTCCTAGTTAGAATTAGAATGTGTTTTAATTATAGTAAGAATTGGATTTAGAACTTAGTTAATTCAGAAAAAATTAAATTTAAAAATAGAAAATGTAAAAAAACAAGAGAAACATGGTTGATTTGGATTTTAGGGTTATGAATTTGGTATAAGTAAGGAATACATCTACTGTTCATCTGAGAAAGAAAAATGTGAATAACCCTAGCCATCACACCTTCATCTTCCCTTCAGACCTTCCACCGCTCCTCTCCAATACACGGGCGTCGTCGGATCCCACCTCGTATCCCTCAAACACCTCCAAAACGGCGACGTTTTCTACTCCCTTCACTCCCAATCAAACGATGACGCCAAAACGGCATTGCTCGATTTCTTAAACGCAAACGCTTCTCTCGCTGACACGTGGGAGGTTTTCTCGACTAATGATGAAAGATTCGCGGAATTAGCACAACATTTGGGTGGTGCTAGGGTTTTGCGACAAGATCCCTTTGAGTGCTTGATTCAGTTCATGTGTTCTTCCAATAATCACATAAGTAGAGTCGCGAAAATGGTTGATTATGTTTCGTCTCTTGGGACTTATTTAGGTTACGTTGAAGGATTTGATTTTCACGCCTTCCCTACTCTTCACCAGCTTTCATTGGTTTCTGAACAACAACTCAGGGACTGGTTTTGGTTACAGGGCTAAGTATATAGTTGGGACTGTAAATGCTTTGCAATCGAAACCTGAAGGTGGAGAATAATGACTTCATTCTCTTAGGAAATTGGATCTTCAAGATGCTATTTCCAAGTTACCCGGAGTGGGTCCTAAAGTGGCTGCTTGCATAGCTCTCTACTCCCTTGATCAACACCATGCAATTCCTGTTGATGTTCATGTCTGGCGGATTGCCCAAAAGTATCTCTTACTTGAGCTTGTAGGTTCCAAGTTGACGTTGAAGCTTTGCAATCGTGTTGCAGAGACATTTGTAACAAAATATGTTTCAAGTTTGAATATTGTGGAAGAAACTATAAAGTCGAGCTAGCTCCGACCATTCTGTCGGATTACCGAATGTTTGCGGCTGGAAGCACAACTAGGATGGAAAACAATGGTTTAAACATCGCAGTGACACAACTCTCGTTCAAGAAAAGAGAAACAGAAGCTTGTAGATCTTGTCGTGGAAAGCTCCTTCAACGTCACCTTTATGATCTAGGATTGGTGTTGTTTGTTTAAATTCATATTGTATTGATGAGTTTCAGGTTGCGACTTCGTCGAATTTTGACAGCAGGAATATGAAGCCAGAGCATATACATCCGAAACTCATTAACAACAACTTCCCGACAACCACTCTGCGACGTCTCCGAGCAGGACGTACCACCACAGTTACCGCAACGGCAACAAGCTTCGAATAAACATTTCAGAGTTTACGGAATCATCTCGGTTGGTTATCAATTTCAACTCTGTTATAATTTCTGGTTTAATTTGTTGTTATCGATTTCATTTTTGTAGTCGTTATTGGATTCGAGTTGTTGTGGCTTTTTATGGTTAATGTGGCATTCTTGTTGTGAAATATTGATGCATTATCTGTTTTTCTGGCTTCTGTTGTCATTAGCGTGGTCATGAGATGTTTTGGAGGATGGTTTTAAACTTAAAATTTACTGATATAGTTGTTTCAGTTTGTGGCCTACTAAGGGTTTATCATTTTGAATGCAATCTCATGATATTTGTTGTTGTAATGACAATAATTTGGAGTGTGCTTTATGAATCAATTTTATATTCAAATTATAAATAAATTGCATGTGATTCCATGTTTATGGTTTAAGTTCATTTGGAGTTATTTTGATCAGTTTGAGCTGCGGTTTCGAACGTCATTTGATCTGTATATTACAATTTCCTCAGTTTTAATATTCTGTCGGTTTATGATTATTGTTGGTGTGTGATTATTCGGTTCAACTTTCGCAAAGCTGCCGTGGTTTTCATGCGAAGACTTTGTACAAATGCATTTACCATTTGATTTTGTTTTCATTATTTTGTTACAATTTTGACATGTTGGTAGCTGGAATTTATTTCAAATTAGTGGATTTTCTGATAGAGATTTGGGATGTTTGAGTCAGTATGTTCTGTTTTGAGTTAACATGTGTTGTTGAACTAATATTGCAGTATTTTTTATGTTCTATGGATGATGGTTAATGATAGCCTTCTTCATGAGATGTTAAGATTTTTTTTTATGGTAATGGTAGCTATGAAATACCGTCTTGTTTTTCTCACATACGGTTTCAATTTCGTAAGAATCTCAATTGCATAATGTTGTTAGAAATTATATTAAGAGTTTTTGATAACCAATGTCAGTTATTGATTTTGTGATGGAAAATATGTCCAAATTCTGTATCCTGGCAAAGTGGGTTTGCGCCCTCCCCCGTTTCTTAGTCAATCTTTATTTTTCTTATTTATTTTGTTTTATCTCCTTTCATTTTTTTAAATATGTCTAAACATCAATCTATTTTTTTTTAATGATAAATAACCTTTTATTCGATTAATTTCTAACTAATTAGCTTACTTTATAAGACAAAGTCAAATAACATTTTAATTCGACTAAATCATTTTTCTAATTTATCCACATAAATAGTGTGCTCTTGGAGTCTAGCACTCCTTGAGTCCTTGGACAACTCCTCTTGAGGCGCACGCCCATGAGTTGTGGTTGTTCCGTTTTTCAATTTTCAAAACCGTTTTTCACTCAATTAATTGAAATTTCTAAAAGACATTTTTAAACAATTTTATTAATTAGATATTTTTATAAGGAATTCCAATTATTCTTTCTTTAAAAAATATATTTCAAAATTATTACCAAATAAATTTGTTTTTTAAACTTTTAAAAAACTATATTTTATTAATTAAGTTAAGACATTCTTCTAAGATATTAAACTTTTTTTTTTCAAAACAATTAATTATAATTAACTTTTCTCAAGATCTTTTTATTGATTAATTAATTTTATATATGAAAATTAAAACTATTTTTCTTAATTAAATTAAACTATCTTTCTTAAACAAATTTCAAAACATTTGAATTCTTGGATCTCGCCTTCCTTGAATTTCCGAGGGACTACTCTCGAGGCGTATGCCTTGAGTTGCGGTCGTTTCGTTGTTCATTTTTTAAAAAAATGCTCAATTCTTTTCAAAACCTTTAAATCCTTTTCAAAAATAAATTCTCGATTCATCGAATCACTTTCTACCTTTGATCACCATACACAACATTTTAAAGCTTAATCCTGGGCTTCCTTACAGTGACACCTATTTGATCAATTATTTCTAGTTGGTCAGTTAGAAGACTAGCCCACTTTGCTAGTACACACGCCTAAAATTCAAATTCAAACATTGACTTACCTCGAGTATTTTCCTTAAAATTATTCTTTTCGATTAAACAATGTAGATATCGAGCTCTTGAGGTCTAGCACTTCTTGGGTTCTCGAAGGATTGCTCTCAAGGTGCACACCTTGGGTTGTGATCCTTTTGATCTTACATTTCTAGAATACCTAGTGCGCCTAGTCCGAGTACGCTAATCCATTCAAATTATTTTCTAAAAAAATCACGAAAGAATTGAGTTTTTGGGGTCTTGCACTCCTTGAATTCCTGAGTGACAACTATTGAGGCGTACGCCTCGAGCAGCGTGTCATTCAAACTTTCGTTCTTAAAACACTTCCCATAATTGCTTGGACAAATGCTTTCACTATCCAACAAACATATTTCATAGTTAATGGGATGAAAAAGATTGTCATTGGGATCTAGCATTCCAACAATATCCCGACTAATTGGTTACGAGGCCTACGTCTCGTTTATCGAGTAGTCGTCATTCCTCCTAATTTTTCAAACCATCTAATCTCGTTCCTCACCTTTGTGCGATCGAGTCCAAACCCTAGTATGTGTCTAAACCATACGTCAAATCTAAACTATTTTCTTGATTAAAAATTACGAAAGAATTGAGTTCTTGGAGTCTCGTACTCCTTGAATTCTTGAGTAACCACTCTTGGGGCGTACGCTTTAGGTTGTGGTTCGCTCAATCTTTCGTTTATAAAACACGTGCCCTAACTATTTGGACAAATATCGCCATTGTCCATTCAAATACAATTTCATAATTATTTGAATGAAAAATATTGTCGTTGGGATCTAGCATTCCAACGATATCCCGACTAATTGGTTGTGAGGCCGACGTCTTGCTTATCAAATAGTCGTCATTCCTCCCAAATTTTCAACCCGTCTAACCCCGTTCCTCACCTTCGTGCGATCGAGTCTAAACCCTAGTATGTCTCTAAATCATACGTCAAATCCAAACTACTTTCTTGATTAAATTACGAAAGAATTGAGTTCTTGGAGTCTCGCACTCCTTGAATTCTTGAGTGACCACTCTTGGGGCGTATGCTTTAGGTTGTGGTTCGCTCAACCTTTCGTTTATAAAACACGTGCCCTAACTATTTGGACAAATATCGCCATTGTCCATTCAAATACAATTTCATAATTAATTGAATGAAAAAGGTGTTGTTGGGATCTAGCATTCCAATAATATCCCGATTAATTGATTGCGAGGTTGGCGTCTCGTTCATCGAGTAGTCGTCATTCTCCCTTAAAATATTCAATCCAACTCTCTTCTCTCGCCCTCGTGCGATTGAAACTTTCTCAAACACATATTTCGTATTTAGTCGAATGAAAAAGGTGTTGTTGGAATCTAGCATTCCAATAATGCCCCGATTAATTGATTGCGAGGCTGACGTTTCGTTTATCGAATAGTCGTCATTCACCATCAAATTGCTTAACCAAACTCCTCTTTCTCGCCCCCGCGCGATCGAAACCTTAAACCTATTCAGATCTATCCTCTGACCAAAACATCCAATGCGATAAACCTAATTCCTCGCCCTCGTGCGATCTCCAGCCCAAACACTCTTAGAAAGAACATTGTTTAATCTCTTCTTCCGCGCATAACAAACTCGTGCTTCAGCCTCCCCTAGCGAGCAGACAAGCCAACGTTTAGCAGTTAGAATGCGACCTAAACTCTCATTCATTCCAAACACAAACCTTTTACCGTAGTTAGCCGAACTACGGCTGCTCTGATTTCTCATTTATCAATGAGAATACGTAGGCACAAGATTGCGATGATCTTGGCGAGCAAATTTCCCACAATTCCACCCTTTTACCCGTAGTCCCACGAACTACGAATGCTCTGATTTTCCACTTCTTACAAGTGAAGATACGTAGGCACAAGGGCCCCAATCCTTGGCGAGCACCCTATCTTAAAACCACACATTCCCCCTATAGGAGAAACCTTAGAAGAAAACAAACAAGCGTAGCTAACTTTACTCTCGAATCGATCAAGAGGTTCCCGTTGAGTACAACGGACATGAGGGGTGCTAATACCTTCCCCTCATGTAATCGACTCCCGAACCTAGAATATTGGTTGCGATGACCATGTTCTTATCTCCTTAAAGGTTTTATCGATATTTTCCTATTCCATCCTTGGAATGAACAAAGTTCGGTGGCGACTCTGTTTCGAACAGTATTTTCCGCGTCCATCGCGAGGATCGTATTTTTCGAGGTACGACAGATGGAGACTCTGCTGGGGATATGCATTGCCCTATGCAAGAGAGAGTCAAGCCTAACTTGACTCGATTCGAGAGTACTAACCTTTTGCTTACCTGTTTTCTTTATGTTTATTTTCTCCTATTGTTTATTTCTTGTTTTCTCTTTCTATTGTATGCTGTTTATTATATCTGCCTGCTGGATTCGGGGATAGTATTGCAAGTAAAGCTATGCACCCGAGCTTTGGAAAAAGAAGAGAGAAAACATAGTTTAGAATTGGTAGTGATTAGTGTTAGTCCCCAAGGACTCGCTCCTTGTGTGCCTAGCATGAAAGCTCCTCCAGAATAGACCTTTTCGTAGATCCTATCATAACGCAGCTAGCCTGTTACATGATTTGATTCATGAAGGGTCCATGACTCTGGGAACCGCTCTTAGAACCAGTTTCTATATTGGCGGTCGTGTAGTGTTAGTCTCCGAGGACTCGCTCCTCGTGTTCCTAGCATGAGGACTCCGCTCAGGAGAGACCCTATCGTACTCTCGTTATAATACAGCTAGCCTGTTGCGTAATGTTGATGCGATCGGTGCCCGTGATCCTGGGAACCTTATCCATCAACATAGAAGCTATCCCGTGAGTGGGCCTGTGGGTACAGAATCTAGAACTTGCCTTGTATAGTCTACCGGTTAGGGCGCTTTAACCTGCTTATGTTTTCCTGGATCTTGTTTGTGCCTGCATTGCATCCACATATCATTGCATATGCATTTCATTTGCATTGCATATCATCTTCCAAAATTAAAAGCTCATCCATCCTTTGTCCATAATCCGCAGCTGATTTCCCGACACCCGTATCGGACTCGAAGCAACTTTGGGAAGAATCATGAGCTCAGAAGAACAGAACCAGTTTGCGTCAAGAGCAGATGTTGACTTAATGAAGAACCAGTTGGACCAGCTTGTGGATGCTATGTTAGCCTTGGCAAGGAGAGAAAACAAATCTCAACGGCCTATAGCCACTAAGAACGTCATACCTCAGCCTGTGCGGATTCCTGTTGAAGACCAGGTTATACAAGAGCGTCACACTATTCAGGATGAACATACCTCGTCTCTTGATGCTGTTGAGTACCATAGTTTCGCATTCACTACACCGAATTCCCAAGTGGCAAGCTTGGTGGGGAATGTTGAACGACCTCAGGATGTTGAGTTTGCTGAAAGATGTCGTGTGTTGGAAGAGAAAGTTGAAGCCATGATGGAGCGTGATACTTCTGATCTGAATGCTTTGAATATGTGTTTGGTACCCGGACTTGTGATACCTCCAATGTTCAAGATGCCAAATTTTGAAAAGTACAAAGGAGATAGCTGTCCAAAGCAACATTTGGTAATGTTTTGCAGAAAGATGACGTTCTATGCTCGCAATGACAAACTTATGATTCACTGTTTCCAAGACAGTTTGAGTGGGGCATCTTTAAGTTGGTACATGCAGCTAGAAAGTAGCCATATCCAGTCGTGGTCGGACTTAGCCAACGCCTTTCTGAAACAATACCAATACAATCTTGATGTGGCTCCCAACCGCATACAGTTGCAAAGCTTATCTCAAGAGGAAAAAGAGTCTTTCAGAGGGTATGCTCAGAGATGGAGAGAGGTAGCTGCACGCGTCCAACCACCGCTCTTAGACAGGGAATTGGTTGACATGTTCATAGAGTCTTTGCAAGAACCCTATTTGGAAAAAAGTGATGGGCAATGGGACATCAAACTTCTCTGACTTGGTTTCAGTAGGAGAACGTATCGAGAGCTATCTCAAGAGTGGAAAGGTTCATGACATCTCGAACATCCCAGCTGGTGAAAATGAATCAGTTGTCAGCTCCCAAGAGGATGAGATAAACACGATCAGGGACACTCCCCATGCTCCATCCTCGGTGCCTTATCTTCAGTACCCAAGCATCTCAACTGTTAAAAGTCAGCAATCCTATGGGTCTACCTGTGGGACTCCGTTCTCTTCACATGGTCAATATTCTCCTATCAATAGAGGTCCCCAATATCAACAACAGGTTGCACATCAACATGCTCCGCAACGACGACATTACTATAATCAAAGACCAAAGAGACACTTTGATCCATTACCAATGCCATACAATCACGTGCTACCACGTTTGATTAGTAGTGGACTGATAGTGCCAAAGGGCTTGGATCCTGTGATCCCACCATACCCACCGGGCTTTGACACCAATGCACGATGTGGCTACCATGCTGGCGCAATGGGGCATTCGACCGAAGATTGCAAACAGTTCAAGAATAAGGTTCAAGATCTGATAGAGTCCAAGCTAATCTCGTTCACACCTCAAGGACTTCATATCAACATCGAACCTTCATCTGGTCAAGTGAGTTCATCAGTCCATGACATGAAAGAAGCTGCAGAGAGTAGATATGAAGAAGGTTATCATACCGGTCTCGATGAGCAAGAAGGGTAGCCAAATTATGGAGTGAGAGAGAAAAGCCCAGTTCCTCAAATGCTGGCAGTTTCCATATCATTTTTAAGCATTTGTAGTTTCTTTTCTGTTATAATGCTACTTGCTTTTAGACATTGTTTCTTATTAATGGTATTGTTAATGTGATAATCATGCATATTTTGATCAAATCCATTCGTATTCACTCACATTTTCTCACTTATTGCAAAAAAATCACAATTTTTTTTCACTCCACTTCCTTTATCGCATTGCTGTTTAGCAAAGATTTGAGGGAGGATGACGAAAACGAAATACCCATAATTGCTGATAGTATGCTTTTGGATAAAATCTCGCTAATGATGTACAAGCATTGCTTCAAATCCCCAAACACCGGAGAGATAAGGAGTTAGTCCCTAGTCAACCACTTCGAGCCTAGAAGTAGGAGTTTCCTTCGAATTGCTAAACCCTTAGATTTAACCTGGGGAATGGGTAGTGTTCAGTTAACCTGATTACGCACTCAAATCACGAGACAACATCCAAAGGGCATGACAGATGTTCATCAATGACCAATGACTTGGCAGTCACAAATCCTCCAACAAAAAAAAAGAGAAATAAAAAGCCTGCTAAGTCGAACACCTCAAAAGGAGACTTAGGCAAAAATAAAGGCAATCCCGATGGACTCGAAAAACAAGATCAGTCCAGGAAAAAGTTAGGGATCAAAAACAAAACCAAAAAGAGGTCCTCAAACCCTCAACAAAAAAACAAAATAAGATTCAGTGGCCACCCAAATCAAGGGGCACTGACATCCATCAAAGGGCAAAATAAGTTGACTGCCATTTTGAGCAAACCTTGAATCATCAAGATTTTACACCGTCAAAACAAGTGTAGCATTAACTGAATGTAGGTATGGAGATCATTACGAAGAAGGGGTGGGTACAAATAATACTTTGAGCCTAATATCCTGTGTTTCGTAACCGTGAACCAGACCACGATACAACCCTCAAAAGACCTAATTGAGGCAGAGTTTTATCCTGAAAGCATACTACAGCAAGGTTGCGTAACCTACTCCTCACATGATTGCTAATCACCAGCATTGGTGTCATTATTCTTGCTATATCTTTCGCACCAGATAAATTAGCACTGTGTTTGGACTAATAATCCATTCGTCACACACTTTTACATCATTCCTAATAAATGATCCTTTCAAATTTTGCATAAATGTCGCATTAAAATTACCATTTTTTGAATAAACATTTTTAACTGCAATTCAGTACTTGGCATTATGGAAATTCCAACAAAAGAGCAATCAAAGAGGAACTCGATCACTCATTGGTGTTGACCTGAATCAAGAATTTCTCATAACCCTGCAGACGTGGGCAAGTTCTTCCGAGTTTTCAAACAGGGGCATATTGTTGCAAAATCCAGACACTGGGGCAATCATCGTATACCATGTCATGGTATAAATCTTTAAGAAAAATCTTCAAATACCCTACAGACTGGGGCAGACTAGGTTGAACAGGGGCAGTTCCCTTCTTGCATCCAAGTTGGTCAAGCAGACCGTGCCAGACGCTAGTAACTGTTGAGTTCACCACAAGCGTCAAAAGCCTTGGGGCAGAGCAAAAGCACGATCAACATGCATTGGTTAAGTCGCTACGCTCGCATATTCAACATGCTTTGGTTATGTTGCTGCGCTCAACATTTGCAAGCCATCAAGGCATATCAGCTAGAAGCTAGATCCTTACAAGAACGAGTGCACAACTTCTGCAAAGGATCTAACTTGGGGCATCCATAAGCATCCATATCTGTCTTCCGACCATAGCGTCATTAGATACCGATTGTCGGGAAGTCAAATACTTTCACCAAATAAAGTCCAATCCCGTTCGACATCTCTTAAAGTCCAACCCTGCTTGGCACCCCTCCTAAAGGTCCAATTCATATTGGCAACTACCAAATAAAGTCCACTTCTGTGGGCATCCCTTAAAACTACATAAAAGTCCACCTGGTTGGCATCATCATAACCAAAAGTCCAACCCTGCTTGGCATATCTCAAAAAGTCCATTTGTATTGGCAACCCTTAAAAGTCCAACCCCGCTTGGCATCTCCTAAAGTCCAATTTGTATTGGCAACCATTAAAAGTCCAACCCTGCTTGGCATCTCTTAAAGTCCAATCCTTTATTGGCAACTACCAAGTCCACCCTTGTTGGCACCTTCGTAAACCAATCTCTTGCTTGCATTCACATATGCATCAAATAATTGACATGTATCATACACATACATAGCACGATCATTTCCTCTTTCAACCCCCGAGTTGATATGTCTTTATTTTCTCGACCCCCGAGTCGATATTTTCCTTTTCCTCCTTCAACCCCTGCGTTGATATTTTGTTTTTTCCGACCCCCGAGTCGATGTTGTTCTTTATGTTCTCAACCCCCGCGTTGATATTTTGTTTTTCTCGACCCCCGAGTCAATATTTTCCTTTTTTCTCGACCCCCGAGTCGATATTTATTCTTTTTCAACCCCCGAGTCGATATCTTTGTTATCTTTTTCTCTCGACCCCCGAGTCGATATTCACCTTTATTTTTCTCGACCCCGAGTCGATATGGCCTTTATTTTCTCTCGACCCCCGAGTCAATATTTGCTATTCTTCTTCAACCCTCAAGCTGACTTGTTGTTCTGATTTATCCTCGACCCCCGAGTCGATAGTATATTTGTTCTTCTCAACCCCCGAGTTGATAAACCAATATACCCCGTAAATCTTTTCACCTTGTTTCACCTAATACCAAAAATAATCCCTTGTGGAAAACTAGAAATAAAGCCTTACCAAATCCCGTTATCCAGATGCATTTCATACGCATTGCATACCATTTGCATATGCATCTTATTTCCCTAGCAATTGCATCATTTGCATATTTGCGCATCATACAGAGCATGGCATTTCTGTCCCCAGCGACATAGCATAACAGGATCCAGAATCAGTTCACAAGTATCCTGACCGGTCCTCTATCAAAGTCGGCAGTATTTCTCTGTACAAAATTGATACCCCACGAGTTCAGGGAATTCTACTCCCCAGCAGGCCATTATTCAACCATGCAGTTGGTGATGCTGATCCCCAGCAACTATTACTCTGGTGGCTCCCCAAGTAGAGGTTATCTTAGAAAGTTTATTGAGGATTTCTCCCCTACAGAGTTCTGACAACGTCGTTCCTCTAATAGGAACTGTAGCTCAACTATTCCTCAACAAAATTATCACTCGAGATACTGCTTTGGTATCATCGAAGAGCCTTAATGGATAAGGTACTGCTTCGACCACCCGAAGAATCTCAAGTTTCATTCGAGATACTGCTTTAGTATCATCGAAGAGCCTTAATGGATAAGGTACTGCTTCGACCACCCGAAGAATCTCAAGTTTTGCTCGAGATACTGCTTTGGTATCATCGAAGAGCCTTAATGGATAAGGTACTGCTTCGACCACCCGAAGAATCTCAAGTTTTGTTCGAGATACTGCTTTGGTATCATCGAAGAGCCTTAATGGATAAGGTACTGCTTCGACCACCCGAAGAATCTCAAGTTTCATTCGAGATACTGCTTTGGTATCATCGAAGAACCTTATTGGATAAGGTACTGCTTCGACCACCCGAAGAACACCAAGTTTTGCTCGAGATACTGCTTTGGTATCATTGAAGAGCCTTAATGGATAAGGTGCTGCTTCGACCACCCGAAGAATCTCAAGTTTTGCTCGAGATACTGCTTTGGTATCATCGAAGAGCCTTAATGGATAAGGTACTGCTTCGACCACCTGAAGAATCTCAAGTTTTGCCCGAGATACTGCTTTGGTATCATCGAGGAACCTTAATGGATAAGGTACTGCTTCGACCACCCAAAGAATCTCAAGTTTTGTCCGAGATACTGCTTTGGTATCATCGAAGAACCTTATTGGATAAGGTACTACTTCGACCACCCGAAGAATCTCAAGTTTTGCTCGAGATACTGCTTTGGTATCATCGAAGAGCCTTAATGGATAAGGCACTGCTTCGACCACCCAAAGAGGATCATTTATACCACTCTGGTACCGCGAAGAACCTTATTGGATAAGGGACTGCTTCGACCACCCAGGGAATATCAGGTTATCTCGTTCATCTATTTTTGCATCCTGTCATCCCGTTCTGGTATATCCCATCTCTTTGCATTTTTACTTGCTTGTCGGACAAATTTCGGGGTCTTTTTGTATCTAATTGACTTCCACCCTGAAAATGAACGCCATGCAGCTGTTCATTCTCTCAGGTTCAAGGCAATTAGATAGGGGCATCTCTCGTAACCCAAATTTGTCCTACCTTTTTTCAAAATCGTCATTTGCCCGACTTTATTTGTGATTTACCTCGCCTATATAGCGTAGCGTATTTTTCAGCAAAAGTAAATATTTTCACTTTTTAGGCCAATAAGAGTGTGCCACGTGGCATTTGTTTTTGTATATATCATTATTTTTGTTTCATAATTTTTTTTTATATATATAATATGTAAATATAATATAGTTTTAATATTAATTAATTAATTAGTTTAGATTAAAATTTTAATTAAAATTAGAGTCCTAGTTAGAATTAGAATGTGCTTTAATTATAGTAAGAATTGGATTTAGAACTTAGTTAATTCAGAAAAAATTAAATTTAAAAATAGAAAATGTAAATTAACAAGAGAAACATGGTTGATTTGGATTTTAGGGTTAGGAATTTGGTATAAATAAGGAATACATCTACTGTTCATCTGAGAAAGAAAAATGTGAATAACCCTAGCCATCACACCTTCATCTTCCCTTCAGACCTTCCACCGCTCCTCTCCAATACACCGGCGTCGTCGGATCCCACCTCGTATCCCTCAAACACCTCCAAAACGGCGACGTTTTCTACTCCCTTCACTCTCAATCAAACGATGACGCCAAAACGGCATTGCTCGATTTCTTAAACGCAGACGCTTCTCTCGCTGACACGTGGGAGGTTTTCTCGGCTAATGATGAAAGATTCGCGGAATTAGCGCAACATTTGGGTGGTGCTAGGGTTTTGCGACAAGATCCCTTTGAGTGCCTTATTCAGTTCATGTGTTCTTCCAATAATCACATTAGTAGAGTCGCGAAAATGGTTGATTATGTTTTGTCTCTTGGGACTTATTTAGGTCACGTTGAAGGATTTGATTTTCATGCCTTCCCTACTCTTCACCAGCTTTCATTGGTTTCTAAACAACAACTCAGGGACGCTGGTTTTGGTTATAGGGCTAAGTCTATAGTTGGGACTGTAAATGCTTTGCAATCGAAACCTGAAGGTGGAGAAGAATGAATTCATTCTCTTAGGAAATTGGATCTTCAAGATGCTATATCTCAACTTTCCAAGTTACCCGGAGTGGGTCCTAAAGTGGCTGCTTGCATAGCTCTCTACTCCCTTGATCAACACCATGCAATTCCTGTTGATGTTCATGTCTGGCGGATTGCCCAAAAGTATCTCTTACTTGAGCTTGTAGGTTCCAAGTTGACGTTGAAGCTTTGCAATCGTGTTGCAGAGACATTTGTAACAAAATATGTTTCAGGTTTGAATATTGTGGAAGAAACTATATAGTCGAGCTAGCTCTGACCATTCTGTCGGATTACCGAATGTTTGCGGCTGGAAGCACAACTAGGATGGAAAACAATGGTTTAAACATCGCAGTGACACAACTCTCGTTCAAGAAAAGAGAAACAGAAGCTTGTAGATCTTGTCGTGGAAAGCTCCTTCAACGTCACCTTTATGATCTAGGATTGGTGTTGTTTGTTTAAATTCATATTGTATTGATGAGTTTCAGGTTGCGACTTCGTCGAATTTTGACAGTAGGAATATGAAGCCAGAGCATATACATCAGAAACTCATTAACAACAACTTCCCGACAACAACTCTGCGACGTCTCCGAGCAGGACGTACCACCACAGTTACCGCAACGGCAACAAGCTTCGAATAAACATTTCAGAGTTTACGGAATCATCTCGGTTGGTTATCAATTTCAACTCTGTTATAATTTCTGGTTTAATTTGTTGTTATCGATTTCATTTTTGTAGTCGTTATTGGATTCGAGTTGTTGTGGCTTTTTATGGTTAATGTGGCATTCTTGTTGTGAAATATTGATGCATTATCTGTTTTTCTGGCTTCTGTTGTCATTAGCGTGGTCATGAGATGTTTTGGAGGATGGTTTTAAACTTAAAATTTACTGATATAGTTGTTTCAGTTTGTGGCCTACTAAGGGTTTATCATTTTGAATGCAATCTCATGATATTTGTTGTTGTAATGACAATAATTTGGAGTGTGCTTTATGAATCAATTTTATATTCAAATTATAAATAAATTGCATGTGATTCCATGTTTATGGTTTAAGTTCATTTGGAGTTATTTTGATCAGTTTGAGCTGCGGTTTCGAACGTCATTTGATCTGTATATTACAATTTCCTCAGTTTCAATATTCTGTCGGTTTATGATTATTGTTGGTGTGTGATTATTCGGTTCAACTTTCGCAAAGCTGCCGTGGTTTTCATGCGAAGACTTTGTACAAATGCATTTACCATTTGATTTTGTTTTCATTATTTTGTTACAATTTTGACATGTTGGTAGCTGGAATTTATTTCAAATTAGTGGATTTTCTGATAGAGATTTGGGATGTTTGAGTCAGTATGTTCTGTTTTGAGTTAACATGTGTTGTTGAACTAATATTGTAGTATTTTTTATGTTCTATGGATGATGGTTAATGATAGCCTTCTTCATGAGATGTTAAGATTTTTTTTTATGGTAATGGTAGCTATGAAATACCGTCTTGTTTTTCTCACATACGGTTTCAATTTCGTAAGAATCTCAATTGCATAATGTTGTTAGAAATTATATTAAGAGTTTTTGATAACCAATGTCAGTTATTGATTTTGTGATGGAAAATATGTCCAAATTCTGTATCCTGGCAAAGTGGGTTTGCGCCCTCCCCCGTTTCTTAGTCAATCTTTATTTTTCTTATTTATTTTGTTTTATCTCCTTTCATTTTTTTAAATATGTCTAAACATCAATCTATTTTTTTTAATGATAAATAACCTTTTATTAGATTAATTTCTAACTAATTAGCTTACTTTATAAGACAAAGTCAAATAACATTTTAATTCGACTAAATCATTTTTCTAATTTATCCACGTAAATAGTGTGCTCTTGGAGTCTAGCACTCCTTGAGTCCTTGGACAACTCCTCTTGAGGCGCACGCCCATGAGTTGTGGTTGTTCCGTTTTTCAATTTTCAAAACCGTTTTTCACTCAATTAATTGAAATTTCTAAAAGACATTTTTAAACAATTTTATTAATTAGATATTTTTATAAGGAATTCCAATTATTCTTTCTTTAAAAAATATATTTCAAAATTATTACCAAATAAATTTGTTTTTTAAACTTTTAAAAAACTATATTTTATTAATTAAGTTAAGACATTCTTCTAAGATATTAAACTTTTTTTTTCAAAACAATTAATTATAATTAACTTTTCTGAAGATCTTTTTATTGATTAATTAATTTTATATATGAAAATTAAAACTATTTTTCTTAATTAAATTAAACTATCTTTCTTAAACAAATTTCAAAACATTTGAATTCTTGGATCTCGCCTTCCTTGAATTTCCGAGGGACTACTCTCGAGGCGTACGCCTTGAGTTGCGGTCGTTTCGTTGTTCATTTTTTAAAAAAATGCTCAATTCTTTTCAAAACCTTTAAATCCTTTTCAAAAATAAATTCTCGATTCATCGAATCACTTTCTACCTTTGATCACCATACACAACATTTTAAAGCTTAATCCTGGGCTTCCTTACAGTGACACCTATTTGATCAATTATTTCTAGTTGGTCAGTTAGAAGACTAGCCCACTTTGCTAGTACACACGCCTAAAATTCAAATTCAAACATTGACTTACCTCGAGTATTTTCCTCAAAATTATTCTTTTCGATTAAACAATGTAGATATCGAGCTCTTGAGGTCTAGCACTTCTTGGGTTCTCGAAGGATTGCTCTCAAGGTGCACACCTTGGGTTGTGATCCTTTTGATCTTACATTTCTAGAATACCTAGTGCGCCTAGTCCGAGTACGCTAATCCATTCAAATTATTTTCTAAATTAAATCACGAAAGAATTGAGTTTTTGGGGTCTTGCACTCCTTGAATTCCTGAGTGACAACTATTGAGGCGTACGCCTCGAGCAGCGTGTCATTCAAACTTTCGTTCTTAAAACACTTCCCATAATTGCTTGGACAAATGCTTTCACTATCCAACAAACATATTTCATAGTTAATGGGATGAAAAAGATTGTCATTGGGATCTAGCATTCCAACAATATCCCGACTAATTGGTTACGAGGCCGACGTCTCGTTTATCGAGTAGTCGTCATTCCTCCTAATTTTTCAAACCATCTAATCTCGTTCCTCACCTTTGTGCGATCGAGTCCAAACCCTAGTATGTGTCTAAACCATACGTCAAATCTAAACTATTTTCTTGATTAAAAATTACGAAAGAGTTGAGTTCTTGGAGTCTCGCACTCCTTGAATTCTTGAGTAACCACTCTTGGGGCGTACGCTTTAGGTTGTGGTTCGCTCAATCTTTCGTTTATAAAACACGTGCCCTAACTATTTGGACAAATATCGCCATTGTCCATTCAAATACAATTTCATAATTATTTGAATGAAAAATATTGTCGTTGGGATCTAGCATTCCAACGATATCCCGACTAATTGGTTGTGAGGCCGACGTCTTGCTTATCAAATAGTCGTCATTCCTCCCAAATTTTCAACCCGTCTAACCCCGTTCCTCACCTTCATGCGATCGAGTCTAAACCCTAGTATGTCTCTAAATCATACGTCAAATCCAAACTATTTTCTTGATTAAATTAAGAAAGAATTGAGTTCTTGGAGTCTCGCACTCCTTGAATTCTTGAGTGACCACTCTTGGGGCGTATGCTTTAGGTTGTAGTTCGCTCAACCTTTCGTTTATAAAACACGTGCCCTAACTATTTGGACAAATATCGCCATTGTCCATTCAAATACAATTTCATAATTAATTGAATGAAAAAGGTGTTGTTGGGATCTAGCATTCCAATAATATCCCGATTAATTGATTGCGAGGCTGGTGTCTCGTTCATCGAGTAGTCGTCATTCTCCCTTAAAATATTCAATCCAACTCTCTTCTCTCGCCCTCGTGCGATTGAAACTTTCTCAAACACATATTTCGTATTTAGTCGAATGAAAAAGGTGTTGTTGGAATCTAGCATTCCAATAATGCCCCGATTAATTGATTGCGAGGCTGACGTTTCGTTTATCGAATAGTCGTCATTCTCCATCAAAATGCTTAACCAAACTCCTCTTTCTCGCCCCCGCGCGATCGAAACCTTAAACCTATTCAGATCTATCCTCTGACCAAAACATCCAATGCGATAAACCTAATTCCTCGCCCTCGTGCGATCTCCAGCCCAAACACTCTTAGAAAGAACATTGTTTAATCCCTTCTTCCGCGCATAACAAACTCGTGCTTCAGCCTCCCCTAGCGAGCAGACAAGCCAATGTTTAGCAGTTAGAATGCGACCTAAACTCTCGTTCATTCCAAACACAAACCTTTTACCGTAGTTAGCCGAACTACGGCTGCTCTGATTTCTCATTTATCAATGAGAATACGTAGGCACAAGATTGCGATGCTCTTGGCGAGCAAATTTCCCACAATTCCACCCTTTTACCCGTAGTCCCACGAACTACGAATGCTCTGATTTTCCACTTCTTACAAGTGAAGATACGTAGGCACAAGGGCCCCAATCCTTGGCGAGCACCCTATCTTAAAGCCACACATTCCCCCTATAGGAGAAACCTTAGAAGAAAACAAACAAGCGTAGCTAACTTTACTCTCGAATCGATCAAGAGGTTCCCGTTGAGTACAACGGACATGAGGGGTGCTAATACCTTCCCCTCATGTAATCGACTCCCGAACCTAGAATATTGGTTGCGATGACCATGTTCTTATCTCCTTAAAGGTTTTATCGATATTTTCCTATTCCATCCTTGGAATGAATAAAGTTCGGTGGCGACTCTGTTTCGAACAGTATTTTCCGCGTCCATCGCGAGGATCGTATTTTTCGAGGTACGACACTGTTGAGAGTACGTAGGCACAATACTGACGTATTGGCGAGCCACCTTCCCCGTAACCCGTAGTTAGGCGAACTATGTTGACTCTGATTTCTCGTTCTGTGATGAGAATACGTAGGCATAAAGTGCGACGCTTTGCCGAGTCCTTTCTTTTCTTTTTCAAGCCAGCCTTGATAGGTAGATAGATAAAACCAACCCGTCAGATAAGCACAACAAGCGTGGATCCCATCGAGTACGATGGACGTGAGGGGTGTTAATACCTTCCCCTTGCGTAACCGACTCCCGAACCCAGACAATGGTTGCGATGACCTTGTCTTATACCTTTTCGTCAGGTTTTTCCAATCGTTTCCTTTCCCGTTCTGAGGGATAAATAACGAAAGGTGGCGACTCTTCGGTTTTGCCGGCACCTTATTTTCGCGGTAGCGACACAGTGGTACAGTCCTTATATTGATGGAGGATCAAGCAGGTTGTGTATCTCTTGGGAGATTGTGAGATGACTGTATATGTATGTACATTTACTCCAACGTTTGTCAAATTTTGACTAAACCAAGGGGGAGTAAAGTGTTGTTATCTATTGCTACTACTAAGCAAAGTGCAGATTGTGTAGTTCCTTGCTGAATGCAACTAAAGGGGGAGCATGATAGTGTGTGAGGCTGGAAAAGCTACTGTTGTTTCCCTGATAAGTTTGGTTGGTTGTTTTAGCCAAAATTTGCCAAAGGGGGAGATTGTTAGTTCCATGACTCTATGATTGTCCATGGTTCTATGATTGGCTAAATTTTGGTAAAACATAATTCTGCACTAATGTTAAGCAGAATGTTATAACATTTCCATCTGTTGTGGTGACAAAACTGTTGGCATGTGTTTTAATCAGGATGTCACTACCAATGTCATGACATCACTGTGTGGTACAGCAGGAGATGATGACAGTACTGTTGTCATGTGTTTTAATCAGGATGTCATCACCAATGTCATGACATCGCTGTCTGGTACAGCAGAAGCTGCTATTTTATATCACTTGACATAAGTGGTTTGGTTTGATGAGATCTTGTTGGATATATCTCATCAAGTGTGTGCAGGTCAACTATAATATATTTGTTTCTACTGTTATGAAGAAGATTCTACATGAGTGTACTACAGGGTGAGTTTGGTCAGCTAAGAACAAAGTGTGTTGGATGTCATTACCAATGTTATGACATCAAGCGTATGACATCAGCGCGCGTGTTTTAGTTTTCTAGTATTTTACCTGATATATCTCAGGCTAGATTTCAGGAAACCTGTTATGACTCTTTAGTTATCTCAGGCGAGATTCTAGTCAGGGTTGGGCATAACATGAACAGCTGTGACCTAATTCGCAGCATCTGAGTTATGGAAATTAGGCTAACTTGGTTAAACCTAATGTTTGTTGCTTTTGACCAGCCCAAGCCCAGTCTGTATTGCTATTTAAGGAGGAGCAGAAGCAAGGGAAATCAAGTACTCACAACAAGAAAAACTTGAGTGTAGAATTAAGGTTTAGGGTTTTGAGAGTCCATTGTGCGTGACCTTGTAAGTCACCCTTTGTATCTTTGAATGCATAGTGGTAGACATGTTTAGGTTGTTATTAGTACATTGCTAATTGTTCACTCAAAGCTTTTAAGCAAGAGTGTATTTGTGAGTGAAGAGTTATGTTCTTCACGTGTATTATTGTGTCTTAGGAATACTTGTGAGCCAAGCAATTGTCTGTTGTATGATTGCCTTGGTTAGTATTGTTGAGCTGTCACTCTAAGCTTTTATGGAAATGATATTGGATTGGTTTTATTTTTGAAATTTGCTTGACGTTGGATCAAACTTATTTGTGCTCTTTTTGAAAAGTGATTGATTTTATTCTTGTATTAGAAGCTACCTAAGAAAAGGGCAATCAAGGAGAAGACGGTAAAAATTATTACATGACATGGGATTGGGGATACATTTTGTCAAATAAGGATAGGACCAAACAATTGTAAATCAAGTCCATCAAACAAATTCATGTAAATGGAAGTGTATGGTGCAAAGCAAGTTTCATTGTAAGAAAGCCAAAGAGTAAGCTATGTGAGGTTGATGACGATGCTAAAAACAATTGACCTACAAAGGTGTTTTGAAAAGGACTTGATATTAAATTAAAAATTAGTTTGAAAATGGTTTAAGTATACAAATGAGAACTAAAATTAAGATGTATCATGGCATACGCATATAGCATGAGCAATAGGATAACCAAGGTAATAATCAAGCATCACACAACTAAGCCTAACCAGACAAAGCACAAGAATTTATTAATTAAATTAAATATAAATATTTAATAAAATTAATTTATAGATTAATTAAATAATATTAAATAAATAAATTTAAAACAATTAATAATACATATTTTTGTATTTTGTGAATATTAGAAAAAATATTTTAAAAAATTAAGTATAAAATAAAAGTATTTAAAAAAGAAAATAAATAAAATAAAATAATAATAAAGAAGAAAAAAAGCTGATGGGCCTCAAAAGTAAAAGGAGAGTTGTAGAAAGCAAAACAACCTCAGGCCCAAGCAGAAGGGGCCCAAGGCCCCCAAGGGTTCAGCAAGAACTCTATTCAGCCCTTGTTGACTTCAGGGGTAGATCTATGAAGTAGGATCCCTAAAGAATCAAGACGTTGACTCACATCAATGGACTAGGAGGAGGTGCACGATAAGGGTAAGTGGGGTCGCGCGCACATGAGAAAAAGGGTGGTTGCTACAGAATAGTGACAAGTGTCCGATGGAGACACTTGTTACCACCACCTTCGGCCAACACAAATAGATATAAGAACTATAAAAAAGTAAAGAGAGAAAAACAAGCCAGCTTGAATCATTCCACCCCTTCTCCTCTTTATCTATGCGCGCTCTCTCTCTCTCTCTCTCTCTCTCTCTCTCTCTCTCTCTCTCTCTCTCTCTCTCTCTCACACACACACACACACACACACATCTATGCTCTACAAATATCCCCCACCAGAGAAACCATAGAGACCAGAGAAGACAGTGGTGCGTGGTGGCCGACACCTTCTTCTCCGGCGAGACCAACCTAGAAACCAAAATATTCTATACTAACCCCCCCTCAAATTCCAAGGTGGTTCCAAATCTGGAAATGTCTTTTCAAAAAGAGATCTCAAACGACAGGATAAAGAGTGGCATACATGAAACCCTAACTTCAAAATTCAACAACAACAAGCAATTGAAGCATGGAAATAAAACACGGCAAGGCACATAGCAAAGGGAATACCAACAAACAACAAGGAGAAGACAAACCAAGGTGAAATTGGAGCTTATCTATTAAAGATCTCATTCTAGTTAGCTTGTGAAAATGACTTCCCCAGGTAACCTTCATATTGCTTATTTCTTCCTTTCCCTTGACCTCTCCTTCTATCCCTTTCTATAGTCGTAGAAAAATACTAAGTGCTTGCTTAAGGTTATGAAATGAATAAGGTTTAAGCTCTTCTTCTTCAAGTTTCAGTGAGAAACTTGAAGTTGAGTTTCGTATCTGTTAGACTTTCAACTAGGGAACATTGAATATAGTGGGACTTTGTCTAGAGCAACCTTTGTGAGAGACACACCACATACTCACCCAAAACCTTAAGGTGATAGGTGTATGGGTTCTCTCACTTATAAATGCTCAAGTCACCACATTTTTATCCAATGTGGGACTATTATCCACCCTACTCACACTTGTTAATACTTAACAATCTCCCTCAAGTGTGAGTCTATCCCAACGCTCTCCCTTAAGCGGAAACTTCTTCAACGAGACACTCAACCCACGACCTATGGGGATACTTTCGATACAAGTAAGTCGTTCCCTTTATTCGAACCAAAGGCTCTGATACCACTGTTAGACTTTCAACTAGGGAGCATTGAACATAGTGGGACTTTTTCTAGAGCAACCTTTGTGAGAGACACACCACATACTCACCCAAAACCTTAAGGTTATAGGTGTATGGGTTCTCTCACTTATAAATGCTCAAGTCACCACATTTCTATCCAATGTGGGACTATTATCCACCCTACTCACACTTGTTAATACTTAACAGTATCTTCTAAGCTTTAGTGAGGTAATGAGATTTTTCGCAGGGTTTTGGTGGTGAGGTATCCCCCTATGAAAATGGAAAGAGATATTTAGGTTAGGATCAAGGTTAGGATGGGTTCTGATTTTGGTTAGTATAGAGGTTCAGATTAAGGTGAGTTTTGAGTTTGTTATGAGTGGTATGGTGTAACCCTGAAATTGTGGGATTCTCTTTGTGGAACGAATTTTTTCTTGCTTGAAAAAATTCTCTGTGTGTTTGTACTATTTCTTTTCCAATTCTTGCCTTGTGGTCCCCAATATGCTGCTGCTAATTTTGTTTTTGACAGGTGATGGTACCAACTTTGTAAAACATATGTTTATCTCATGTGCACAAGAATTCCATTTTTTGAATTGTGTATGCTAAGTGTGTTTATTATGGCGGCTACTGATGTGTGATTTGCTTTTTGTTTTGTATTTCTTATTGTGAACCATGGGACTATGTTGAATTTGTGTATTCTCGTGTAAATCGTGTGACATTCCTCTTCTTTTCCCATTTGTGCATTTTTACACTTTAGTCCAATTAAGTCCTTGTTTGTTACTTTGTGTAAAATGTACTCATTAATATCTTTACTGATTCTTCCTTGATTATTACTAACATCACATTTTCATCTCTTTTTTCATGTTTTGGATGAGCTTGGCATGAGGATAATAGGGACCATGGCATAGCATGGAATTCAAGAGGCATTGATAAGGCACATGAAACACAAAGTTGGATTCTTATTTTTGCAATTCATTAGTCCTAGGTTTAGCAACGGCTTATAGGATTTGAACTCTTATGTCAAAGAAATTGAACTTCATGTAACTTTCCTTATAATCTACCTTTTGTAACTTGTACTTATGAACATAAATATTCCATTTTATCAATTTGAAAATTTCAATTCTAGACCTTGTACCAAATGAATTTTCTTTGTGTTATACCTTGGGATTTAACCTATAGGAGTTCTTGAAAAACCTTTCTTCCATTTTTCCTTATCTTCCCATGTTACATCCATAAGCACATGACAACCTCTTGTACAAGTACTAAAATATGTAGTACTATATACACTTGGATGCATTTATGTCTAATGTTATATCAAGTAAGCTTAAAATAAATTTGGTAAAAGAAACGTACAAAACGTGAACATGTATATGGCATGCTGCCCTCCTTAAAATTCAAATATGGACCTTTCCATCAAATACCTCATGTGGACAAGAACTACTTGGAATCCCATAATGATGATTAATTTAAATGTGATTTACAAATTTATTTCAAAAGGAAACCAATAATGCAAACATGATTTATTCCCAAAACCTAAAGTAAAGAAAACTCGTGAAATTCCATGACCAAATGAAATGGTCATGGAAAAAAGTCCACTTGAGATTGTTTTAAAAGATGATCTTCATTATGAAATTAGACCAAAGATTGGATTTATGTACATGAATATGAACACTTGAATATGGTTTGAAATAAAAGAAAGTAGGACAAATTTGGGGTATGACAGTTGCTCCTATCTAATTGCCTTGAACCCGAGGAAATAAACTGCCACAAGGGATCACTTTTAGGGTAGAATTCAATTAGATATAAGAAGATCCCAAAAATTTTCTAGTGAAATGTAAAATGCAATGCAAGGATGAAATGTAGGGATGTAAGAATGAGATAGCATAATGCAAATTTGAATAGAACACCCTAGATTCTTTGAATTAACGAAGCAATATCTCAAGCAAAGAAATGAGATTCTCCGAATCGCACAAAGTAGTACCTTATAAATTAAGGATCTTTGAGGATACTTAGAGAAATATCTTAACAAGGGAATGAGATTCTCCGAATCGAATGAAGCAATACCTTATGAATTAAGGCTCTTCGAGGATACTAGAGCAATATCTCAATAACAGATGAGATTCTCTGAACCAATGAAACAATATCTTATTAATCAAGATATTCCAACGAGGGGAACGATACCTAAATCGCATCTAAGATTCTTCAAGGATACTAGAACAATATCGCAATAAAGAAATGAGATTCTCTAAATCACATGAAGTTGTACCTTATGAGTTAAGGCTCTTCAATGATACTTAGAGCAGTATCTTAACAAGGAAATAAGATTCTCCAAATCGAACGAAGCATCACCTTATGAGTTAAGGCTCTTCGAGGATACTAGAGCAGTATCTCAACAACAGATGAGATTCTGCGAACCAATGAAGCAGCATCTTATTGATCGAGATATTCCAAGGAGGGGAAAGATACCTCAATCACATCTAAGATTCTTAAAGGATACTAGAGAAGTATCTCAACAAAGAAATGAGATTCTCTGAATCACATGAAGTAGTACCTTATGAATTAAGGCTCTTCGAGGATACTTAGAGTAATATCTCAACAAATAAGTAAGATTCTATGAATTACACAAAGAAGTACCTTATGAGTTAAGACTCTCCAGGATACTAGAGCAGTATCTCAAGCGCTTATTTGTTGGGGAAAACAGTTCAAGCAATACTCCTTTTGGAAGGAGTGTGCTGGCAAAGTTCTGTAGGGGAAAAGCTCATAAGATACTTTTTAGGATAACCACTACTTAGGGAGCAACAAAAGCTAAGACGCTAGGGAATATTATTATCAACTATAAAGTTGAATAATGACTTTTTGGGGAATAAAAATTCCATGAAAACGTTCTGGGTATTAACTCTTTTTCAGAGGAATACTGCCAACTTTGTAGGAGGAATGGCTGAGATGTTTGTTGATTGATCCTAGATCTTGTTATGCTATATTTGGTATGATGTACCAATTTAGGTGGAAACTCCATGCATGGAGATGCACGCGAGGACGCAACTGTTGGGGATTTTGGTGCATGCAAGAATGCAAATGTTTTTTTTCATCTGGTAAAGCTTCCTATTTTAGCAAAAGGTCTATATATAGGTATGTTAATGATTGATATGATTGTGTTTGATGACATTATTGTTTTTTCAAGAATGATATGCATGATGCATGTCATGCTTGTGAGCATACAAATGATTGAGTATGCTTGGGATAGGTCTCCCTTTTGAGAGTGAGATCTTTTTGGGTACCAATGGTGATTGGATTTGGTTTGATGATGCTAGCGGAGTGGACTTTTGATTTTTTTTTTGTGGTTGCTAATAAAGATTGGACTTTTGGTTTTATGATAATGCCAATAGAGATTGGACTTTTGGTAGTTACCAATATGAATTAGACTTTTGGGAGTTGCCAATGATTGGACTTTTGAGGATGGATTTGACTACTTGACATCCGACACTTAATGATGTGGTGAGCGACAAGAGAATGTGAATGCCCCTGATAAGCTTTCAAGTGGATCACTGTTGTTGAGTTGTATACGTGCAGATTCCTGAGAGGACTATGGTGCTTATTTTAGAAGGGCCATGGTGGCTAACAAATGATTTGATGTTCTTATGCGACAAGGGCATCACTATGGACTGTCAATCTTCCTTTAGATTTTTTCAAACATCAATACAATCTTACTGATTTTTCAAATGTTGTTATTATTAACCAAAGTTTCAAAACAAATTTTATCAAAAATAAAGACATTTTGCAAACAAGCAGATAAAGTAACAACAATCGGGCATAAATTTAATGAGAAACTTCTCTTTTCATTGATTTGACCCTTAAATGGGTAAGTGTACATAATGATGCAATTCCTTAATGAGGTAATTGATGTGCAAGAAAAAGTACAATGGCAATGAATATTATTGAGGTTCCATTGAGTTTCAATACTGTTATGGCCAATATGACTTCAATGATTTCAACACCTTGCTTTTGAGAAAGACGACTGGATTGATTTTTCTCTTCTATAGAACATCAGGATCAAGTGAATGTACAAATAAAGCCCCTAACTTTTTCCTAGACCGCCCTTTCTAATTTTCAATCCACCAGGACACCCATTTTTGTCTGATCCACCCTTTCGGGTTTTCAACTTAGCGGGTCAGATTTTTTTAATATTTTTATCCCTAATTTTTTCCTAAACCGCCTTTTCGGGTTTTCAGTCCAGCGGGATAGCCATTTTATTCCTAAGTCTCCCTTTCAGGTTTTTGACTTAGCATCTTTTGTATTCCACACTTTTAGGAAAAGTATCTTTTGACTGAGTCTGTGTGCATCGATTATGGTAATTTGTCACCATCCATAGTTGCAAGGGTTAGAGCACCTTCATAGAAAGCTCTAACTACAACATATGGTCCTTTATAATTCGGTGTCCATTTGCCTTGGACTCGTTGTACATTTACATTATCCTTTTGAGTACCAAGTCACCTTCTTGGAATATCTGAGGGTGAAATTTCTTGTCAAAAGCATTCTTAAGATGTCTCTGGTAGAGCTAACATTGGCATAATACTGTCAAGCATTTTTCTTCTATAAGGTTAAGCTCATCAAACCTTATTTGAACCCATTCTGCCTCATCTAGCTTATCCTTCATTAGGACTCTCATCGAGGGGATTTCAACTTCTATGGAAGGACTTCCTCCATGCCATAAACCAATGAATAAGGGGTTGCCCCTATTGAAGTACGCACTGAAGTACGATAGCCATGCAACGCAAAAGGTAGCATTCCATGCAAATCCTTATATGTGACCACCATTTTATGAATGATCTTTATGATATTTTTGTTAGCTTCTTCTACGACTCCATTCATCTTGGGTCTGTATGATGACGAGTTATGGCGTTCGATTTTGAAGCTTTTGACTCAATCGTCCCAATCATGTCTATTCCCCACATAGAGAAAGGCCATGGTGACATCAACATGTTCAGAGGAGTAGGAGGCATGATAATAACAATCAACCTCTATAGTTAGCCAATAATAGCCTGTGAAATAATGAGAAGGCTCCTCAAAACGTCTGAGATCAATGGAGGGTCGATGGTTGGGCCATATCAATTTGTACGTGGATGTTAAAGTTTCCAGAGAATTAGCCATTTGATTCTCTTCTTGAGGTACATGAGTGAAAGTGATATCATAGAATCTGGGGAGTAATTTTGACACTTAATCTCAATATGGAATTAAGTTAACGAGCCTTGTTTCTCAATCACCTCTGATTTGGTCTATTACTATAGTAGAGCCTCCATAAACATCAAGGGTTTTGATTTTTAAGTCAACGAATTCCTTTAATCCTAGTATGCAAGCTTCATACTCAACCATGTTGTTCGTGCATTTGAAACAAAGCTTGGTTGTGAATGGTAGGTGAAATTTCTTGGGAGATGTTAGTATTGCCCCAACTCCATGACCATAAGCATTAGAAGCACTATCAAACATAAAAGTCCATCGCTCCCCTAGTTCGGGTCCTTCATCAGGTCCAGGCTCCTTATAGTCTCTTATATCCATGATGTCCTCATCTGAAGAGTCAAACTCCAAGGTCGGTAGTCTTCCATCGGTTGATAGGCAAGGTGATTGTCGCGGTGAGAATCGAATATCAAGCTCTTGATTAACTTGAATCACAAATCATAATTCACCACTGATCTTTAATTTATCCAAGGGAAGGGAAAAAAAGAATAAACCCTTAAATATGAAATGCAATGCAAAGCAAAAGAGAATCTAAGGTTCGGGGGTTGGTTATACCTAGAGAAGGTGCTAGCATCCTAAGTATTTGTAGTACTATACAAGAACGTCTTATTTTATTCTATTATTTGTTATTTTGTCTGCTAAAGCGTGTAAAGAAAAGGAAGACCTAAGGTACTATTCCTAAATATGCTCGCTAAGACATCGCATCTCGTGCCTACGTACCCTGACGGGAATGGAATCAGAGCATTCGTAGTTCCCCTTAATAAGGGTGAAGAACTCTTAACTATGGTCAAGGTTCCAAGGGGGAGAGGTAAGTGTCTATGATATAACACCTACATAGAGTTAAGAAACTATAAACCTAAGGTTAGGTTGAAAGGGAGGTAAGTGTTTTTATTAAGGTTTCTGAATTAGATTAGAAATATGATTAAAGTAATTTTGTATTTTTGAGAAAAGAAAGAGATTTTAGTTTTAAGAAAAGAAATACTCGATAAAAGATCGAGGTTTGAATTTGCGTGATGGTGATTGCAAAAGGCAGTCGACTTATGAGGGAAGTAACCACTTGACGTTGGATCAAGGGTTTGAGAAAAAGTTAGGCCGATTCCTAGTCCCTAAGGGTACTTCTAGTAAACGAAACCACAACCAAAGAAAAGGTGAAAGTGTGTGTATAAGGTTGATGGCGATGCTAAAAAGCAGTCGACTTACAAGTTAGGGCATGACTTGATATATGAATCAAGAATGTTTTGAGTTTGGTTGATGGCGATCATAGAAACAATCGACTTGTGTTTTAAAAAGGGCTCGATATTGAATCGAGAATTAGTATGAAAATGGTTTTAGCGTGTAAGTGAGAGAAGGATAAAACATTAAAATACAATCAAGACGAAAGCGATAAAATTATTACACTTAATGGGAACGGGATACATTTTGTCGGATGAGGATGAAATGAAAAGATTATAAGTAAACCCAATTTAAAAAATAAGCGCAAGCACGAAAGTAAGATGAGCCGTTGGCTTTGACTTGAGAAAAAGTGTCTCGACGTTGGATTGAGTATTTATAATTTTTTGTTCTTTTTTTTAAAAAGAGTTGGTTTTATGTTTTTTTTGTTGTATTTTATCTATTATTCAATTAATTACTTTTTCTAGCTAATGGAAAATAAAAGCAATTAATATAATTAAACAATCGCAAACAAAAAAATAAATAATAAAATTAGACAACCCACATAAATCTATATAAACAAAGTAAAAGAAAATCAATCACAAACATTAAGATAAAATGCTTGTTTTATTTTTTAAAAATTTGTCATATTTTTTATTTAAAAAAAAAGTTTTGTTTTGATAAAAAGAGAAAAAAAGATTTCTAAACACCTAACATATTAATAAAAAGACTTCTAAAAAATAAAACAAGCAAAATCAATAAAAATGTTTTTATGAATATAAAACAAAAGAGATAAGAGAAAGTTATCAAAAACAGAGGCTGAACGATGTCGAAGGTGTGCATGATTGCAGATATTTCAGTTTGTTATGTAGAGACTTTCATGGTGTTTTGCAAATTTGTTATGAGCTTGAAAGAAAAATGACTTTGTTGTTGTTATTAATGGGCTTGTGTGAAGATGAAGTATGACCTCTCTTTTGTCTCTTTGTTTTTTCTAATGCATATATATAGGACTAGAAAATAGACAAGAATGATAATAACAAAATACACAATGTTTTTTTGTTTTTTATAATAAGACAAGAATAAAAGGAATTAAAAATCATGCTTTTGTGTTGTTTTATGATAAGACAAGAATAAAAAGAATTAAAAATTATGTTTTTAGATTTTAAAATAATAAAATATTAATAAACAAATTTAAAATAAAATTAATTAATAAAAATAAAAATTCATATTAAATATCTAATTAAATCTAAATAAATGAAATGATTATTTAAATAAAAATGATTAAAAAACGAAATAAAAAGTCAGGCAAAAAAGTGCTCGAAAAAATAAAATGAAACACCCAAATAATCAGCGCAAAATAAACATATTGAAAAAATTTAGCGTTTTGTCAGGGTTTGTCTATAAATCCAACAAATTTATTCTGACTGACATTTTAGACACTATGCAAGACGAAGTGCATGCTATGCTATGCAGATGATGCAAAACGGAAAAACATAATCTTAGGGTCTAAAATTAGGATATGACAGATGCCCCTATTTAAGTTTCTTCTATCCGAAGATATGGAGATTGAAATCTTCGTCGACGTAATATGAGAGACTTAATTACAAGCATGCATAATTTTTGGCCCTAATATGCCATAAGATGCACATGATATGACATAAAATGATATGAATGCAAGACAGGGATCTGTGACGAAAACGATGCCACAGGAGATAACTGTATACGGACAACGCTGAAACACAGTTAAAGAATGAAAGACCCGATGAGGAACAACTTAGAAAAGAAAGACTCCACAGGGAAAAAGATCCAAATCCCTCAGGGATGAGACTCAACTCCATTGGGGAAGAGATTACCAACTGAAAATCACAAGATATCTTTAAAATATGGTAATGAACTTGTGACATAATCTTTTTAACAAAATCCAATTGGAGAACCTACTATCGAGGTCAGCTGTGGGGATTTCAAGAGATATCAATTGGAGGAGTCTACTGTCGAGACTTAGGACCTCATTTGGGAATACCTTTTCCAAGGTTTTATTGAAAACCGTGTCAACTGTAAAAAATTACTGGAAAATCTGCTGTTGAGATTAATCAGGGAATCTACTGCCGAGATTCTAAAAAGAAGCAACTGTATGCTGAAGTTTAAAATAGCATCAAAGTTAACCAGAGAATCTACTACCAAGATCCTAGAAACAGATAAACATCTTCTGTTGAAGTCTGCTGGAGATCTACTGCCGAGAATAACCAAAGAATTTACAAATGAAATACCTACTGCTGAAGTCTATTGGAAATCTTCTGTCAAGACTTTCCAGGAAATGAAAAGAAAATACCTTTTGCCGAGGTTTAATTGGAAATATTTTGCCGACAATTAGTAGGAAATAAAAATAAAATACCTTCTACTGAAGTTTGATAAAAATTCTATTTTTAAAATTTATCGGAGAATCTACTGCCGAGATTTACCAAAGAATATGAAATAGAGTCACCTTCTGCCGAGGTTTGCTGTAAATTAAAAAGAAACACCTGCTGCCGAGGTTTTGTTAAATGAAAGTAACTACTGATCACAAAGTAGCTGACTAAAAGGAAAGGTGTACTACCCTACTATAAAAACATATGATAGTCTAAGCAAAGGTAAACACAAAAAGAAAGATGACCTACTACTAGACATGGTAGCCTAAGCAAAGGTATTTGACCAAAAAGAGATAGACATGAAGGTGAGAAAAACACTTAGAGGGGGGGGGGGTTGAATAAGGGTTTTAAAACACTTTAGTAGATAGAAAAAATAACACAATATTTTTATCCTGGTTCGTTTAAACTCAAACTAATCCAGTCCAACCTACCAAGGTGATTTGCCTTTCTCAACAAGGACTTAATCCACTATATCAAACTTGATTACAATGTAAACCACTAAGACAACTGTCTTAGTCTTCTCAAGAAAATCTAACCACAACTTGGTCTTCTTAAGGAAATCTTTTACAAAGATAAACTAACAATTTGTGTTTAATGTTTTGCTTCTAACAAGCTATATCACAACAGTGATGTTTACACAAGATTAAGAACAAATAAGAAAAATGTTAAGCTTTTGAGAATATTTGAATGAGAGCTTGTAAGTTGGTTTTCTTTCAAGTAATTCGTCAACGTTGGAGAGATGTTGAAGCTTGTTTAAATACTACTTCAAGTCCTTATCTCAAAGACTGTGCATTGCTGTACGTTCTGCTGCCTCTGTTGCCTTTTTTTCCTCTATTGACTTTTCCTTTCCAGGAAGAGGAATGTTCAGACATATGCTTTGTGTCTGAATTCTTGTGTCAAGCATAAATGAGGAATAGTGTCGTTGGAGCAGACGTTGGGATTAGCAACAGATCTTTTCTTTGAGCTGGCATCTTTTCAAGTGAATAAAATATATGCTTCAGATAATACTAACATCAGATACTCTGATGTAGTTCATTATTCTTCAGATCAGAGTCTTGCAACAATAGTGCTTTAAGTGTGAATATTACAATCAGCGCAGAGTTGAATATCAGAGCCTCTGTACTTGCAGCGTGAAGTACTTCCAGAGTCTTCTAAAACAATGTTGTACACTCTTTACTTAAATTCTTCTTAGTATCACTCAGAGTCATCTGTAGCAGATCAGAGTCTCTTCAAGCAGCACTCAGAGTCTTCTGAAATGTTGCTTCCGACGCTCAGAGTCTTAACGTTCTTTTCACTTGCATATGTAATTTTTGCTTCCAGATGAATATATGATTTAGGATCTGAAACAAAATTACTTAAACACAATTAGAGTATATCTTTCTTTTATACAAAATTTCATTTATGTTATCATCAAAACAATGAGATATATTAAACACAATTCTGTGTTCTAACAATCTCCCCCTTTTTGATGATGACAAAAACACAGGAATATTTGTTCAATAATAAGAAAAATAAATATAACTCCCCTTGAGATTGTGAATCTCCCCCTGAATTAAATACCATAAGAAAAATAAATACTTCCCTTCTGGTAACTATTAGTTATAATTCAATGTTAGTTATAATTTATTATGTCTGAATTCCATTCTGGTAACTGTTTATTTGAACAATTTTAATTTCCATTTTCTCCCCTTTTTTGTCATATCAAAAAGAAAAAACTTTTTAAGACACAAAATAATAACAGAGAAAAACGAATATGATAAACAGATAGAAACAGAAACCAAACAGATACATTGATCAACAAAATATTCAGAGGATAACAAACATAAGCAGAACAAACATAATGTGCACAAACAACAGAAAAACAACTAAGGTTGACGAGAGGCTATCATCTTCAGAAGGTTTGTAATCTCAGAAGTAGATTCTTCTTGCCTATCCATCCATGTCTTGATTTCATCTGTTGTCTGTTCTTGCTTAATCATCCAAGATCTGATCTCTGTGTTGTTGGCTTCAAGCTTAGCAAACTTTTCTTCAAGATATGGATTCTCTTTCTTGACTTCAAAAGATGTAGGAGAAGATGCAGATGCAGTCTCAACAACCATATCAGATTCATTCTCTTGAATCACTGAGTCAAAAGATTGATTCAGAACCATCAGAGCAGACTGATTTGGCACTAGAGTTTCTTCAGCAATAGAGACTTCTGGAGGAGCATCTTCAGACTTAGATTCTTCAGCAGGTGCATTGTCCAGAGGAAGAACTGGAGATCTACTCATATTCAGAAGAGTTTGTCTGATAACTTCAGCAAATCTCACCTTTGCATCATCAGAGCAAATGGTGCGAAGGTTTGAAGCTACAGAGTGAAATCTTGAAATGAATATGTTCCAGCTAGCCTCAAGATCATCAGGATTCAGACTTGACATCCACTCCTTCTTGACAATAGACAACCACATGTTTAATTCCTTTTTAAAACCATCAAATAGAGTACTAACATCCAGTCTAGGTTTTGGTTTCAGAAAGTTTTATAGAGAGGGTGTTTTGGTGGTTTCAGATGAGGAGGGTATGGAAAAAGAAGGAATAACGAAAAGAGAATGAGGATATGGTGTAGAAGGTTTAGTAACAGTCTTTGGTTTAACAGATGGAGTGATATCAGAAGGCATGGGATAATAAGGAACAAAAACTGATGTAGGTTTTGGAGTTGGTTGAGAAAGGATAGGTTCAGATAAAATGGATACATCTGCTTGTTTTGGTTTATAACCATGGAGTGAAGGGGGTGAGTTCACTTCTGAAGGTAAATCAGATTCAGAAGAATCAGATGATGCATAAGAGTGACAAGATGTTAAGGAAACGTCAAAAAGAATTTTCAAGGGTTGAACATCAAGAACATCAGAATCAGGTATAAATGATTCAGAAGTTTTAGGTTGTTCTGGTTAAGGATTAGAGGAAATGGGTTCTTCTGGTTGTGGTTTAGAAGTTTGTGTTTCTGGTGGGGGAATTTCAGAAGTTTGTTTTTCAGATGGGTGAGGTTGAGATACAGAAGTTTGTTTTGGTTTAGGTGTAGAAGGAATATGTTGAGATGTTTCTGGTTCAGAGGGGATGGGTTCAGATTCATGAGGAGGAGAAGGTGAGGGAATAGGTTCATAGGTAGGGGAATCAGATGCTAGTACTTCTTTGACAGTTTCTAAGATGGAATCTAAACTAGCAGCAGGAGGATTACCTTTTTGCTTCTTGACCCTCTTTGGTTTAACAGAAGCTGCCTCACCAGAAGCTTTCCTTTTTGGTTTAGAAGATCCTTCTTCTGATACTTTCCTTTTCTTCCTGTGTCTGTCTCCATAAAAATCTGGTTCAGGTTCGCCTGCTCTCTGAATCAGATGTTCTGGTATAGGAGTTCCATCTGCTAGACACGTAGCTATATATGCCAGAATAATTTCCCTTGGTTCATTAGCGTAGAACAGAGGAAAATCATCTACTGGTATCCTTCTCTTGCTGACCTCTTCATAGTTGATCTGTTTTGGTGCAGAAGTGAGTTCTTCTACAACCTTCATCCTCTGAAAGACTTTTACCATTCAGAGGTTTGCCAACCACTGAAGCTAATTCTTCCTTCATTCCAGCTTCTGTCAGATGTCCAACCAAACCATTTTCAGTCAGAATATCTAAGATGAGTCATCCCACAGGTATCCAATTTCTCATCTTCTGATGCTTAATTCTGACTTCTTCTCTTGATTGTTTCACGTGAGTCCACAGATGATTGAAAAGTAGATAAGGCAGATCCACTTTTGTGCTTTGACTCAGACAGTACATGAAGTACATCTGATCAGTGTTGACATAATCAGGAGAGTTTGAAGACTTCCTGTGATGAATGCATCCTATAAAGATATTAGCCCAGATCCTGTAGGATGGCTTCAGATCTTTCACTTTGTTAGAAGCTTCTCTAGATGAGAAAACTTCATTATAAACCTCTGTCATATCAATATGCCCAGCTGGCAGATTTGTGACACCATCAGTTTCTTCATAACCAATAAGCTTCCTGATCAAGTCCTCAGTTATGATAATTTCCTTACCCAGAACTGATGAAACAATAAACTTAGGGTATGTAGTGGCATGAATCCAAAATTCTTTCACCAAGCATGGATAAACTGGTCCCATCAGTCTATCAAAGAATTTTGTCCAACTTTGAGCATCAACAATGGGACGAAGATCAAACCCATTTTCTGCAATAGATTCAAAATTCACGATTGATTCACACAGAACTTCAAGTTTGTCAATCGGTGTGAGGAGGGTTCTAACTGGTTCCTTGAAAGCAACAATACCCGGATTTGCAGAAGAAAAAGCAGCCATTGTTGATTGAAGTTGTTGAGAGGTTGATGAAGATGTTGCCATTGATGAAGTAGAGAGGGGTTTAGGGTTTCGTTGAGATTTGGGTTTTGAGGAGAAGATGAAAGAATGCAATAAGCAGAAATGTATAAGAGATGTGAACGAGGGTGAAAAGTGTGAGAAGTGAAGTATTGTGGAATTTATAGAGAAATTTAGGGCACACAAGAGTCACACATTCAACATTTAGCATTTAATTAAACAGTAAATCACATCAAACATAATCATGACAAGAAAAGCATTTAATGATACTGACAACGCGTGAGGGGAAAACGAGAATTAAAATTAATTCAAACAGTACCTCTGAACAGCGTTTCAGTGCTGGACACTCAATCGTTTCAGATTCAGATGACACGTGTTTGCTTGCATGTGCTTCTGAAACTCTTTGAGAAATGAAACGTTAGCCAACGTTCAGATCCTCTGAGGCTTGTCAGTTCAGATTTGCACACAATAAAATAAAGAATAAACAATAAATAAATGAAATACTTCAGAGTTAAAACATTTTCCATCTGAGGAAATTTTCTTATGATAAACATTTTATTCTGGACAGAAATCCATACTTATATTTTTCAGAATAAATTTAAATCTATCTTCAGCAAGGGGTTTTGTAAAGATATCAGCCCATTGATGGTCTGTATCAACAAAGTTTAAACTTATAATTCCCTTCTAAACATAGTCTCTGATGAAATGATGTTTAATTTCTATATGCTTTGCCTTAGAGTGTAAAATAGGGTTTTTAGACAAGCATATAGCAGAAGTATTATCACAGAAAATAGAAATGTTACTCTTATGTATCTGATAATCTTCTAGTTGACTCTTCATCCAGAGCATCTGAGTGCTACAACCAGCAGCAGCAATGTATTCTGCTTCTGTTGTTGAAAGCGCAATTGTGGGTTGCTTCTTGCTGAACCAAGAGACCAGATGACTTCCCAGAAACTGACAGCTTCCAGAAGTACTCTTACGCTCTACTCTGTCTCCAGCATAGTCAGCATCACAGAATCCAACTAACTTATAATCATCCGATTTTCTGTAACACAAACTCACGTTAGTAGTACCTTTCAGATACCTCAGAATCCTCTTAACAGCTATTAAGTGAGATTCTCTAGGACCTGATTGGAATCAAGCACACAGACAAATACTAAATAGAATATCAGGTCTAGAAGCAGTCAAATACAGAAGAGATTCAATCATACCTCTGTAGAGCTTTTGATCTACCTTCTTACTTACCTCTTCTTTTCCAAGAGTGATTGTAGGGTGCATTGGAGTTTTAGCCAACTTACTTTCAGTTATATTAAACTTCTTCAGAAGCTCCTTCACATACTTAGTCTGATGTATGTAGGTGCCTTCTAGAGTTTGATTGACTTGGATTCCCAGAAAGAATATGAGTTTTCCCATCATGCTCATTTCAAATTCTGCCTGCATAGACTGAGCAAACTCCTTTCCAAGCGTAATATTGGTAGTTCCAAATATAATATCATCAACATAAATCTGACAGACTAAAATGTCTTTCTTAATTGATTTATGGAAGAGAGTAGTGTCAACTTTTCCTCTGATAAAGTTATTTTCCAGAAGGAAATTACTCAGCCTCTCATACCAAGCTCTGGGAGCTTGTTTTAAGCCATAGAGTGATTTCTTAAGTTTAATAAACGTGTTCTGGAAATTTTTCATTTTCAAAACCAGGAGGTTGATGAACATACACTTCCTCTTCTATAAAACCATTTAAGAAGGCACTTTTAACATCCATCTGATACAGAGTGATGTTATTCTGTGCAGCAAAAGAAATAAGCAAGCAAATAGATTTTAACCTTGCCACATGAGTATAAGTTTCTGTGTAATATATACCTTCTTGCTGAATGTATCCTTGAGCCACCAGCCTAGCTTTGTTTCTGATTACTTCTGCTTGCTCATTCAACTTGTTTCTGAAGACCCATTTTGTTCCAATGATGTTGAAACCTTTTGGTCTTGGAACCAGATCCCAGACGTCATTTCTGGTGAATTGGTTAAGCTCTTCTTGCATAACAAGTATCCAATCATTATCCTTCAGAGCCTCATCCACAGAAGTTGGTTCAATGATGGAAACCAAACCAAACAGTGGCGTTCCAGAAGATCTAAGAAATGACCTTGTTCTGATAGGATCATCCTTCTTTCCAATTATCATTTCCTCTGGATGAGAGGCTTTGATTCTGGATGATCCTTTAACATTTGGTTCTTCATAAATTGTCAAGATATCCATCTGAGCAGTCAAGGGAGTAGCATCTGACGTTGCTTCTGGTGCTTTTGCTTGAGCTTTATCTACCTCTGATTCTTCAGAGTCTATGAGAAGGACTTCTCTATCTGCAGAAATTTCAAGCTGCTTTGGCTTTTGATTGCCAAGCTTATCATCAAATCTAACATGAATTGATTCCTCTACAATCTGTGTCTCAGTATTGTATACTCTGTAGCCTTTAGAGCGTTCAGAATATCCAAGCATGAAACACTTCTGAGCTTTAGAATCAAACTTGTTCAGATTTTCCTTAGTGTTCAACATAAAACATACACATCCAAAAGGATGGAAATAAGAAATGTTGGGCGTTCTATTCCTCCACAGTTCATAAAGAGTCTTCTCTAGAAGAGGTCTAACTGACACTCTGTTCTGAATATAACAAGTTGTATTCACTGCTTCTGCCCAAAAATATTTTGCCATGTTAGTCTCGTTGATCATGGTTCTGGCTATTTCTTGCAATGTTCTATTTTTCCTCTCTACAACTCCATTTTGTTGTGGAGTTCTAGGACAAGAAAAATCATGTGCAATGCCATTTTATTTAAAATATTTTTCAAAATATTTGTTTTCAAATTCACCACCATGATCACTTCTGACTTTAACAATTTTAAATTCTTTTTCGTTCTGGACTTGTTTGCAGAAGTCACTGAATTCAGAATGAGACTCATCCTTGTGTTTCAGGAATTTTACCCATGTCCATCTACTGTAGTCATCAACAATGACTAATCCATACTTCTTGCCTATGATGGATGCAGTTTTCACTGGTCTAAACAGATAAATATGAAGCAGCTCTAATGGTCTTGAGGTTGAAACAACAATTTTTGTTTTGAAAGAAGATTTTGAAAATTTTCCTTTCTGACATGCTTCACAAAAAGCATCTGAGTTGAACTTCAACTGAGGAAGTCCTCTGACCAGATTGAGTTTATTAATCTGAGATATACGTCTCATACTAATATGCCCCAATTTTTTGTGTCAGACCCATTGCTCTTCGTTAACAGACATAAGGCATTTTACATTCTGAACCTTAAGTTCTGAAAGATTGATTTTGTAAATGTTGTTCTTCCTTTTTCCATTAAAGAGGATTGAGCCATCCTTTTGACTGACAGCTTTATAACATTTTTGATTGAAGATTATATCATAACCATTGTCACTTAATTGACTTATGGACAATAGATTATGTGTTAATCCTTCAACAAGTAAAACATTAGAAATGGAAGGGAGGTTACCATTACCTATAGTTCCAGAGCCAATTATCTTGCCCTTCTGGTTCCCTCCAAACTTCACGTCACCTCCAGATCTAAGCTCCAGGATTTGGAACATAGACCTTCTTCCCGTCATATGTCGTGAGAAGCCAGAGTCCAGGTACCAAGACTGGTGTTTCAACTTTGCTGCTAAGGATGTCTGCAACAAAAATAATTTTGTCCTTAGGTACCCATATTTTCTTGGGTCCTCTGGGGTTAGTAGGTTTGAAATTCTTTCTGAATTTCTTTCCCTTGAAGGTATCTTTGTTCTTCTGAGGTTTTGATTTAATAACCACAGGTTTGTTCAGATCAAAACGTGTGTGTTTAATATCATTTAAATGACCAAATTTGAAATGAGTATATAGAGGAGAATACTTTATAATCATTTTATCAACAGGTTTTGGATTTAAATCCTTCCCAGAAGGTGATTCATATCCAATTCCCTTTCTGTTGTTTCTGCTTACGCCATAGATCATTGAAGCCATCTTGCTTCTATCTAGGCCTCTAGCCAGAAACTTCTGAAAGCTATAGTCATACTCTTCTAAAATGTTTTTAGAGCATGATATAGGTTCTGAGTCAGATTTATGAGCTTTTTCTAAATCATTTTTTATTTTAAGATTTTCTGCTTTAAGCTCAGCAACTTCAGACCTCAGCTGATCATTCTCAGATGCAAGACAGCTTTGAAGCTTCTTGTATATGAGTTTGATTCTGCTGTAACTTTCCAGAATTTCTGATAAACTTTTAGAAAGTTCTGCTCTAGTGAGTTCAGAAAATACCTCCTCAGAATCTGATTTTGATTCTGATCCAAATTCAACAGCTTCTTCGTGGTCCTCCAAGTCAGCCATTAGTGCTACATTAGCACACTCATCCTCTGATTCTGATGAAGATTCAGAAGCATATGAATCATCCCACGTGGCCATTAAGACTTTCTTCTTTTCAAACTTCCTTCTGGGTTTCTCCTTCAGAAGTTTGGGACATTCATTCTTATAGTGGCCAGGCTCCTTGCACTCATAACACACTATGTCTTTCTTTCCATATTTCTTACGTCCAGAAGAGTCGCCACGCTGATCAGATCTTTTGAAGTTTCTGAACTTTCTTTGTTTGTGCTTCCAGAGTTGATTGATCCTCTTGGACAGCAGGGACAATTCATCTTCTTCTTCTGAAGATTCTTCAGAACTTTCTTCAATAACCTGCAACGCTTTAGCAGATTTGTTAGATTTTAAAGCAACTGACTTACCTTTCTTCCGAGGCTCGTCTTCCTCCAGCTCAATCTCGTGACTCCTTAAGGAACTAATCAATTCCTCCAGAGTGATCTTATTCAGATCCTTCGCGAGCTTCAGAGCTGTCACCATGGGTCTCCATCTTGTTGGCAGGCTTCTGATGATCTTCTTGACATGGTCAGAAGTAGAGTAGCCTTTATCCAGAACCTTCAACCCAACAGTTAGGATCTGAAATCTTGAGAACATAGTTTCTACAGATTCAGACTCCTCCATTTTGAAGGCTTCATACTTCTGGATGAGGGCCAGAGCCTTTGTCTCCTTTACTTGGGAGTTTTCTTCATGAGTCATCTTCAAAGATTCAAACATATCAAATGCAGTATCTCTGTTTGTTATTTTCTCATACTCAGTATGAGATATTGCATTTAACAGGATGGTTCTTGCCTTGTGGTGGTTTCTAAACTCCTTCTTCTGTTGATCAGACATATATTTTCTGTCAACCTTTTTCCCTTCATCATTGGTAGGATGAATGTAACCATCAGTTACCAAATCCCACAAATCAGCATTATAGCCTAGAAAGAAGATTTCTATTCTATCTTTCCAGTAATCAAACTTCTCAACATCAAACATGGGAGGTTTGGTGTTGATTCTGTCTTTATCATCGTATCTCTTGTTGTATGAAGTTGAAGTTGAAGCTTCAGCAGCCATGATGAATAAAGAACAAGATGAAAGGAGTTTTTCTCAACTGGATCTTTTCTGTCACGGTTAAGTGAGAGCACTAACAGAACCGGAGCTCTGACGCCAACTGAAGGTGAGAAAAACACTTAGAAGGGGGGGGGGGGGGTTGAATAAGGGTTTTAAAACACTTTAGTAGATAGAAAAAATAACACAGTATTTTTATCCTGGTTCGTTTGAACTCAAACTAATCCAGTCCACCCTACCAAGGTGATTTGCCTTTCTCAACAAGGACTTAATCCACTATATCAAACTTGATTATAGTGTAAACCACTAAGACAACTGTCTTAGTCTTCTCAAGAAAATTTGACCACAACTTGGTCTTCTTAAGGAAATCTTTTACAAAGATAAACTAATAATTTGTGTTTAATGTTTTGCTTCTAACAAGCTATATCACAACAGTGATGTTTACACAAGATTAAGAACAAATAAGAAAACTGTTAAGCTTTTTAGAATATTTGAATGAGAGCTTGTAAGTTGGTTTTCTTTCAAGCAATTCGTCAACGTTGGAGAGATGCTAAATCTTGTTTAAATACTACTTCAAGTCCTTATCTCAAAGACTGTGCATTGCTGTATGTTCTGCGGCCTCTGTTGTCTTTTTGTCCTCTATTGACTTTTCCTTTCCAGGAAGAGGAATGTTCAGACATATGCTTTGTGTGTGAATTCTTGTGTCAAGCATAAATGAGGAATAGTGTCGTTGGAGCAGACGTTGGGATTAGCAACAGATCTTTTCTTTGAGCTGGCATCTTTTCAAGTGAATAAAATATATACTTCAGATAATACTAACATCAGATACTCTGATGTAGTTCATTATTCTTCAGACCAGAGTCTTGCAGCAATAGTGCTTTAAGCGTGAATGTTACAATCAGCGCAGAGTTGAATATCAGAGCCTCTGTACTTGCAGCGTGAAGTACTTCCAGAGTCTTCTGAAACAATGATGTACGCTCTTTACTCAAATTCTTGTTAGTATCACTCAGAGTCATCTGTAGCAGATCAGAGTCTCTTCAAGCAGCGCTCGGAGTCTTCTGAAATGTTGCTTCTGACGCTCAGAGTCTTAACGTTCTTTTCACTTGCAGATGTAATTTTTGCTTCCAGATGAATATATGATTTAGGATCTGAAACAAAATTACTTAAACACAATTAGAGTATATCTTTCCTTTATACAAAAGTTCATTTATGTTATCATCAAAACAATGAGATATATTAAACACCAATTTGTGTTCTAACAAGACATACTACCTATTATCAAACATATGATAGCATAAGCAGAGGTAATAGACTTGAAAGGATAGATCACCTTCTACCAAACATGTGGTAGCCTAAGAAAAGGTGTCTGACCAAAAGAAAGGTGTATTACATACTATCAAAACATATGATAGCCTAAGCTAAGGTAATAAAATTGAAAGGAAAGATCACCTACTACCAAACATGTGGCAGCCTAAGCAAAGGTGTCTGACCAAAAGAAAGGTGTATTACCTACTATCAAAACATATGATAACCTAAGCAAAGGTAATTGACTAACATAAGCTTCCTTGACCAGGGCATGATCCAGCTTCTTCTTTAACTAAATGATCTATTTAGAAAGGGTGAATAAACCTCCCCAACGCTTCAAGGTTATATGCCATGAATGGATCTCAATTTCTTCTTTAATCAAGTATTCCACTTGAAAAAGGTAAAATAAACCTCCCATCGTCTCGGGTCATAAGCCACGAACGGGTCTCAGTTTCTTCCTAGAAAGGTCAATACTTATGGGAGAGTATCTTCACATAAGATTGGAATTTTACTGGAGATTTATGACTTTAGCGGGGATCCATAATTTACTGGATATTATAAAACATTGTCAGGGATCTAAAAGAGATGCAAGCCAGTTGATTTGCAAAATATGTCTTCTCGAATAAAGAGAAAGATCATCTGAATCTTCATCAAATTCCTCGGAGATATGCCATTTGATGGAAGCAAATTGAATAATGGACTCATTAGGGAGAACATCATTGAGGAGCAGTATTGATGTAGTTTGAAGTTGCATTGAAGCAAATAAAGTCCTTGTATCAGGAATTCTCAAATAAAGAGAAACACTTGTAAAGTCTCCACCTAACTTCTTTGATGGATTTCTAGAGAGATTCCATTTAATGAAGGATAAGTTGATAATCTTGATAAACTCATTGGGGATAGATAAACTGTCTTGAGGAGACGGTCATTTGTCATCCAAATAGAAAACCTGAGAACAAAATAAGCTGCTCAAATAAAGAGCTGCCACTTGTTGTCTGGGTATAAATTGCTGAGAAAATTTTGTAACACTGCTGGAGAAATATTTTGTCTTCAATGGTGATCGTCAAACAAATTCTTCCCGGGGAGTCAAAATGAAAAATAAATGCATGCTCAATCCAGATTCAAAAGCCTAGAGATATCCAAAATTGTGATTGCCAGGGACCAAAATTCAATTCAGAAAGTAACTGAAGAGAAACGGTCAAGCAAGACTCTACCTAATAAAGAATGAACTCAACTGGGGTTTATCTTATCCAGAAATGGAAATGAAAGCCAAAGAAACCATCTTCCACGAGGATCAAACTCAGTGGGGAATTTAGAAATGTTGTGCTCTTTCTGCCTAGGGCAGTCAACTCTACTTGGAGGGAGGAGACAAACCCAGTCACTTGGGGATAAACATGACCAAAGTGAACAAACAAACCAACAACAAAAAATGCAAAATGCACAGATGCCATGCATCCATATGAATGAATTTATGTTATGTTATGCTCATGTTGACAAAACAAACAAGGAGAAGTAAACCGGAGATGAAATAAACATCTCGACACAGATACTCGGCCAATCTTCACATGATAAAAGCATCACTGGGGTGAATGGAAAGCCACACGTAGAATCAAAGTCTTGCTTCAAGGCTTCAAACTGCTATGGGGAAAAGAAAGCATTCCACTTGAGGATGAACATCATGACTTCACTTAGGGGACTGTCAAGATGAACCCTCTACTCTGTTGGGTATGAGAAAGATCCATTGGGAATGGATCAAACTCATTATTAGAAATAATTTATGGGGATAAAATAAATATCCACTACAAATTATAGTAGTCTAGAAGGAAGTTGTAATTGGAGATGCCATAGTTGAGGCCTCACAGGGGATAAAATAAATATCCACTTCAATAGGGAAGCTCGGATCAACGTTGCAAGCTAAAGATGTCAAATTTGAGACTTTATGGGGATAAAATAAACATCCACTTTGCTGGGGAAGATTGAAGTTGTAAGAAATCCACTGAGGAGTGAAATAACATCCACTTCACTAGGAAGGTTAAAGCCAAGGAAATTCACTAGCGTAGGCTTAGGTTACCAACTGGGGAATTCTTGCATCAATTTTGCCATAACTACTTGAAATAGAGATTCATCGGGGAATTGTCATGGCCACCTGAAGTAGAGACTTAATGGGGACATGGGTGAAGAATGTTGTGAGAAAAAAGTAGTTCTGCATTGATGAACTGCATGGTGTTCGCCATTTCGAACAACAGTTGTTGTGAATGGATAAAATAATCTTCAATTCTCAAATGCCCCAAATCACATGGTTTATAGGTCATCTCAAGAGGATTTTACAAAAAACTTGGCATCCAAAATGTTCCAATGTCTTCAAAATCTTGGAGATATTTATTGAATCTCGACGTAGCTGCCCCAAATTGACTGCATTCCGTATAGCTGAAACTTCAAACTTTCCCCTTAGGGATAATCGGACTATGGAAGTAACAACTGAGAAACAACTTGCCCCTGGTCAGTAGAGTCTTCAGGAAACATGCCCTTGGATATGATCATTCTTGGAATGATTTGCCTTTTTCATCAGAGTTTCAAGTCTCAAAAGATTAAGCTCATCATTGTTGTTCGTATGCAAGCTTCTATGATGTCAAGCAATGTTAACACACAGAAAAATATTAATTCTGAAACTGCTAATGCAACATACATGTTAGTCTTGAAGTTTTTATTATTGAAAAGGATATCGCAATAACCTATGACCGGATCACTAGTTAGGATATGAAATTGATCAATTCTACAAAGCCAACACAATTTTGAGCATAGTTCATATGAGTTAGGAAATGTTATCTCATTGAGTATGCTTTCAAAATAAACCCTGCTTCAATTAGGTCTTTTGAGGGTTGTAATGTGGCTTGGTTCACAGTTTATGAAACAAATGATAAAGGCTCAAAATCTATTTATACCCACCCATTCTTTGTGATATTAGTCGGTCCTACATTCAGTAAATTGACGCGAGCACTCATCTCTCAAGAGGATTTTGATATGGTTGAGAAACCATTGAGGCTTTAGACATGGCAGTCACTTACCTTTTTCTTGTGGCGTTTGATCACACGACTTGGTTATTTATTGAGGATTTTTCTTTGTAATCCTTTGTTTTTGCTTTTCGCATTTATTTATTTATTTATATTTATTCCCTAAATTTTCCTGGACGGAGTCCTGGGATATGACTTTGAAGTCTAACGGGATGCCTCAATTTTGCCTTAGTCTCATTCATAGGTTTTGACTTAGCGGGATTTTTCTTTTTTCTTTTTTTTTGTGATTTATGAATAAATCATGGGACTACAAGTCATTTTGACTTGTTGAAAGGATTGTGAATGCCTCACTCTTTAGATAGTCGAGGGATAATCATTGTGGATTTGACTTCCAGCCTCATAATGTGTGAGGGATAGATAAAGTGGATTCTCGGATGTTCACTCCTCCTTTCTTGAAAGTCTGAGCGCTCGATCAGCTTAGCTGAAAACTACCCTGGCCCAGGTTAAAATTGAGGGTTTTTTATTTGGATAAGAAAACTCCTACTTCAAGGCTCAAAGGGGTTAATGAAGGTCGATCCCCCTTATATCTTCGGTGTTTGGGGATTTGAAACAATGCCTTATATCATCAGCAGAGTTTTATTCAAAAATATACAACAAGAGATCTTGCGTTTGTGATTTTGTCATCCTCCCTCCAATTCTCTGTCAAGGCAAGAGATTAGGTGGCATTGGCAATAGAAAAATCCTTTTATGAGTGAATACAAATGGATTTTTTCAAGACAAACATATTTATTGCATTAAAAATTCAAAACAAACAAGTTCTTACATGCAACACATGCTTTTACAATTAAAGGAATAATAATAAATGCAAGAAAACAAGCAAACAACATGATGATCTTAGGAATAAGCTCTCCTTCTAGTTTCACCGGCTTGAAAGGACTCTCTGGAGTCTTCATATCCATCAGCATAAAGGTGTTCCATTCACAACTGGGCTTCCTCCCTTGAAGGTCAGTACCTCATCGTTAATCATCTCTTGGATCTTTTTTTGGAAAACCTTGCACTCTTCAATCGAATGCCCCACTACTCCATCATGAAATTCACAACTGAAATTTGGATTGAACCAAGGAGGGCGAGATTTCATGGCTCTGGTCTTTTTGGGTGTCATCACCGAGTTTCGGGAAAAATAAGACCACAATTGACTGTAAGTAATTAGGATTGGATCAAATTGGCGAGTCTCCCCTTCTGGATTATATGGAAGTCTCTGTTGATTCTGACGTTGATTCTGATAATGCAGATTGTGAACTTGTCAATTCTGATGTTGATCCTGAGGAGCCAACCTTTGTTGCTGATATGGAAGCTCACGAAGTAGTGGTGGCTGACACTGAACAGGCGTTGCATACTGACATTGGTAATAAGGCACAAGAATTGGAGCTTCTAAGATCATAGGAGAATCCCAAATTGCATCAATATCAACACTTTTTTCCTCTTAGGAATCACTAACAAATTTCTCTTCACTAGCTTAGCTATTCGAGTCATCTTAGATTCTTCTACTCTTGAATGTGTCCTCGATGTTTACTCCAACTTCCACAATTTTAGAGATTTCTAATGGCACAACGACTACCATCCTGATATAATAAGAGTCTGACAGCGTTCTGAGAAACATCTTGCCCAACTCTTTCTCTTGGAGTGGCGGATGAACTTTGGTTGTCAACTCTTTCCACCGTTGTGCATACTCCCTAAAGGATTCGTTGTCCTTCTGACTCATGCTCATCAATTGATCACTGTCTGAAGCCATGTCTATGTTGTAATTGCATTGCTTCACAAAAGCGTCATCTAGGTCTTCCTAATATTGAACGTGATTCATTTTTAGTTTCATATACCACATCAAGGATGCCCCACATATACTTTCTTAAAAGCAGTGAATCATCAGCTTGTCGTCGTCGACATAAGCAACCATCTTTTGATAGAACATAGACAAATGGAACCTTGGACAACTAACACTCTTGTATATTTCAAAGAATGACATTTTGAACTTCGGGGGAATAACCACGCCTGCAACCAAACACAGGTCATGAGCTTTAAGTTTAGACACATTGAGTCATTTCATCATCTTCAACTGTTCCTTGAGATCACAGACTCCTTTCTTAATTTCCACAACTCTAGGGTCATTCACCTTTGTTACATAGTGGACATTCTAAAGATTATCACACACCTCGAAAATTGGGAATCTCTCTTATCAACTTGAACAACCAGGTTATCTTGCACAGGCAGAGAATAAGTAGAAACATCCACTTGTAGAGCATTGTTGTCAGGAGAAAAATCATACATCGGGTTAGTCATCACTCTAAATACTTACATGGGATCCACATTTTATGTCCTCTCCATTATCCTTCAGTAACTACTTCAAGATCGATACAAATGCCAGGAAATCAGCTGAATGACACAAGGACAAAATGTTGAATGAGTTTTGTTTATGAAAAGCTGTATGCAAATGATGCAATGCTACATGATGTATGTTGTGCAAAATGCAAATGCATTTCAAGAAACTCAAAACTTATGTTTGCAAACACCATAAAGTGGATGACACATTTTGATAACTGAAAATCCCATTAAAAATTTGAAGGATTGCAAAATAGAGTACAACTTCCAAAATTCATGGTAAAACCTATGATGTTTGCAAGATAAGTTCCTTGAAAAATGGTCAAAAAAGGTGCATGAATGCATGGAAGGATGAATGAATGTATGCACAAACACATTATTCACACATTCACACATTCACATATATATGTAGACAAATAAGGTTCTAGGTTTGAAGATCATGAGAATGGAGCCATGGTCTACCCATCCCAAAAGGTGTGTACTATGGGTTTATTTGTACATGTACAACAGGTGCTACAAAACTTCCCAAAGTCATTCGTCCATCTTTTGGATATTATAAATTTCCCAATTACTCGATGGTTAATAATATTCTCAAGAGAACCTCTTTTGAGTGTAGTATCACGTATCAGCTATTTTGGGACTACTCCCTCATAGTCATCACACTACGTCTTAAGAAGGCCAAGTTAGGTTAAAGGTAACTAAAAGTCTTCAGTGTCACAGGCTCCTAGGTCGAAAGTAGCAATGTTTTCATGAATACTCGTTCAACAATACCACTCCCAAGAGGGCCTCCAATGAGCGGTGATTTCTCAAGTTAGCTTGATCGGGAATCAACTCCCTATAAGCCTTCTTGAATGTATCACCATCCTATCATAAGTGCACTTAAGTCCAGGTTAGGACTTATCTCACAACAGTATGTAACAATGCAAGCAGATACAGATATAGAGATATACAAATATACAAGTATACCAATATATAACAAATAACACATATCAAACAAGTTAGGGGTAACCTTCAAAAGAAGATTCCCTAGTGAAGTCACCATTTCTGACGCGATGAGAATCAGATATCAAGCTATTGATTAACTTGAATCACAAATCATAATTCATCACCGATCTTTAATTTTTCCAAGGGTAGGGAAAAAGAATGAGTAAGCCCTTAAATATGCAATGTATCTCAAATCAAAAGAGAATCTAAGGTTTTGGGGTTGGTTATACCTAGGGAAGATGCCGGAATCCTAAGTATCTGTAGTAATATACAGGAGCCTCTTGTTTTATTGTGTTATTTGTTATTTTGTTTGCTAAAGCGTGTAAAGAAAAGGAAGACCTAAGGTACTATTCCTAAGTATGCTCGCCAAGACATCGCATCTCGTGCCTATGTATCATGACGGGAATGGAATAAGAGAATTCATAGTTCCCCTCAATAAGGGTGAGGAACTCTTGACTATGGTCAAGGTTCTAAGGATGAGAGGTAAATGTCTATGATAGAACACTTACATAGAGTTTAGAAACTCTAAACCTAAGGTTAGGTTGAAAGGGAGGTAAGTGTTTTTATTAAGGTTTCTGAAACATATTAGAAATATGATTAAAGTATTTTTGAGAAAAGAAAGATATTTTAGTTTTAAGAAAAGAAATATTCGATAAAAGGTCGAGGTTTGAGTTTGCATGATGGCGATTGCAAAAGGCAATCGAATTATGAAGGAAGTAACCACTTGACGTTGAATCAAGGGTTCGAGAAAAAGTTAGGTCAATTCCTAGTCCCTAAAGGTTCTCCTAGTAAACGAAACCACTATCAAAGAAAAGGTGCAAGTGTGTGGATGAGGTTAATGGCAATGCTAAAAAGTAGTCGACTTACAAGTTAGGGTATGACTTGATATATGAATCAAGAATGTTTTGTATTTAGTTGATGGCGATCGTAGAAACAATCGAATTACAAAGGTGTTTTGAAAAAGGGCTCGGTATTGAATCGAGAATTAGTATGAAAATCGTTTGAGCGTGTAAGTGAAAGATGGATACAACATTAAAATACAATCAAGACGAAAGCAATAAAATTATCACACTTAATGGGAACGGGGTACATTTTGTCGGATGGGGATGAAATGAAAAGATTATAAGTAAACCCAATTTAAAAAATAAGCGCAAGCATGAAAATAAGATGAGCTCGTTGGTTTTGACTTGAGAAAGGAAATTTTACCTCATACCCCTACAATTATACCCATACCCCCTACATAAAATTTTCTGGACCAAAATACCCTCGTATAAAAATTTATAATTTTTTTCATTTGTTCACCGGAAGACTTTTTGCAAGTCTTCCGGTTCATATTTTTTTCGTTTGTTTACCGGAAGACTTTTTGGAAGTCTTCCAGTTTATTTTTTTTTTAATTTTTAAATTTTAAAATAAATTATTGACATTATGTGTCATTTTTCTCTCTCTCATTCATCTTTTATTTTATATTAAAAATTCATTATTGAACATCAATTCATTTTTTTCTTGCTCAATAAATTCAGATTTTTGCCTTAAATTTAAATTAGAATAAAAGTATTATTAATAAAATAGTTGAGACAAGTGTGTAAAAAACAAATAGATCATAATTTTTTTCATTATTTGCTTGTTGGGACTATATTATTATTATTATTATTATTATTATCAATATTATTGAGTTTTTTATTGTTATTTTTATGTAATAAAATAAGAATGAATCTGAACTATTAAATTTTAAAATAAATTATTGACATTATGTGTTTGTTTTTTCCCCTATCATTTATTTTATATTAAAAAATTTATTATTGGATATCAATTCATTTTTTGCTTGTTCAATGAATTCAGATTTTTTCCTTAAATATATAGTTTTCAAATACTGATAATTTAAAGAATGATTAATATATGTTTCGGTCAATGTTTGAATTCAGAAACTTAAAATAATTCTTTGATATTGAATTAAATAAAATTAAATGACTAAGAACTATAATTGTATATTATATATTCTACTTTTGATTTGAATTCATGAATAGAATTAAAAAATCAACGTTAAGATGATTAAAAATATTATAATATTTAACAATATTATATAAATGTTAATTTTAATTTTTAAAAAATTATATGATTGGATAGTAAATAAAAAAAAATTATAATTGACAATATTAAAAATTAAAAAAAAATGAACTGGAAGACTTCCAAAAAATCTTCCGGTGAACAAACGAAAAAAATATGAACCGGAAGACTTGCAAAAAGTCTTCCGGTAAACAAACGAAAAAAATATGAATATAATTGTAAGGGTATGGAGTCAAATTTCCGTTTTCGCTTAGCATTTAAATCTCATCATTTTTAGTTCAAAACCCTTTCCTAAGTTACTTGCTGTTGAACGCTATCTTCATGCGTTTGTGTTGTTTGAAAATGCAGATTCCGTACATACGCGAAGTGTGCTACTTGGGTTATGGCGCTGAAGGTACAAGAATTATTCGACCAAAGGCATCATGATTATGCAATGATCTTTCATATCAAATAACATTTGAGTGGTATGAACTGCCAACTGACCTTTCTCCATGTTTCCAATTATTATCTCATGGTCGAACGGTTTTGATGGTATTTGTCATGTAGAATTTCTTGTAGACATCACTCTAGTTTTGGCTCCGAGCCTTTTTTATGAGAAGAAACATTATGAGGACTAAGTAGTTCACATAATTTCGTATATGTATGTAAACCATGGGTCTTATTTTTGTATGATGGATTATCCTTGTGTATTGAAAAGTGAATGTCAAGTTTCTTATTATTGCAACATTTTATTTTGTATTGCACGTGTAGCTATTGGGGCTACACGGATGTTATCACATGATATTGTTACAAATCCCATGCAGTATAAGGTTCAAATATTTCCACATTTGCTAAAAAAAAAAGAGTTCTCCATTCATTATCCTTTGCATTAATGTTAATATTTTGAACAAACAATGCTTGAGAAAGATGCTTTCCATGTGGAAGTTCTACACTTTTCTCTTTTGGTGAAATAATAAAATCTCGTCGGCACTTCCAAATAAATGATCTTACCAACAAACACGGTTGAAGTTGTTTATTTCAGCAAATTAAATTTTCATCTCCAGAGACTTCAAGATAGTCCCAATGAGAGTATCACTCTCTCAAATAGAAACCTCTAACTGACCACCTCTTTAGATCTTCAAGATATTCTTCAAAAAATAGCTTCACTTGAGTCCATAAATGTTCCACGATATGTGAAACCAAAACGCCTTTGAATGAGAACAAAATCTACGCAGATTTACACCATAAAGGACAAATCACAGTAGTGCAAAGAGTTGCACAAAAGTAACAGACAAACAAACACATTCTCACATAATGTTTTGTTCACAGAATCTAGGACATTATGTTTGACATCATGAACTATATCCTACAACAACAATCATAGCTACCTGCAGAATCTAAATACCATATGTCACGACATCTTGTAGGACATCTTGTGATTTCACCAAGTTTTACCAAAATGTCTGCCAATCAGGAACTAACACTTTTCAATTTGGTCATGTAGTTCACCTTTAATCCTGTGAGAAGTCACAGTGGCATTCCATTGACTATTGAATTTGGAAATATCGAGGCGAGCTCTTCCTAGATCTTTCTTTCTCTTTTGTAATAGGTTGTTGGCACTTTTCAAATCCTATCCGCTCTCTGATCTTGACTTCTTCTTCAAGCTATTTCTCTCTCTTGTCTAACTGCTCTGTCTTCATCTTGGCCACATATACTGACTCATTTTTAGCGTGATCCAACTGGTAGACCTCCATCTTCAACTCTTCATTTTCTTTGCGAAGCTCTTCTTTCTCGGCTCAGAGCTTGTTGTACCTCTCCACTTCTACAGTAGTAGGTTGTTCAATCATTAATGGGTACAAAGGTTCCTCCACAAAGAAAGGTAATAACACCTCTTCAACCCTCATCTAAATCCACTCTAGGTATGGAGGATAAGCTCTACAGTTATTCTTCCCAAAAGAAGTATTCCCTCTTCTGTGAATATTTCCCCAAGCTCCTATAGCTTTCTTAAGCAACTCCTGATCTTCTATACCATTAAAGAACAAAGACTTTTCGACATCCCGGTCCTTCGGAGGCCCTCTCAAAGTGTATCTGATTTGCCTGATAGCAAGAGAGGAGTTATAGTTGATATCACCCTTCCTTCCCACCAAGGGTACATTTGGAAAGTTTCCACAGTTGAAGATGATCTCCGTGCCCAGTAGCCTCTGATCAAACCATACAATGTTATCAACAGTCAATCCCATTATCCTTTTAGACCACTTTAGGAAATATTTTATATCAACAAAAGCATCAGACCAAGGAAGATCATTCATGAACCACTTGCACACGAGTGGCGCATAACAAGCCACGAGCCCTCATCTCCTCTTCTCATTCTTGAAGTGCACAGAGTGATACAAATCACCAAGAAGAGATGGCACCAGATTCTTCATGGCAAAGATACAAACAACATTCATGTCAACGAAGTCAGCCACATTGGGGGAATAACATAACACCATAGACACATAATGCCAAGACAATATTGAAAATAGTCCAACTGCCAGCTTCAGCAAATTTTTGAGCTTCTCCCACTAAGAAATCCATATGGAACCCTTGGAAACCTCCCTTGCTAGCCAGATTATTTACTAAATCCGACTTACTTAAATAAAGAGCAGTGGAAACATCCCCAAGCTCAGGATTCTCCTTGGAACTGAAGAAAGGTACCTCGTTCTTAATCGAAACTCCTAGAATAAGCGTGAATTCCTCCAGCGTTGGAATCAACTGATAATTAGGAAATGTAAAACATCTCAGGGAAGGGTCATAGAACTGCATGAGTGTATGGATGGAATCATGTTCATATTTGTTGATAGTACGAAGCATGCTCAATATCTTCCCATAGCAGTTTCTGAAGTCTTCCAGAACGCTAGGACCTGCCAACATAACCAACTCATGAAGAGAACTCAGACTCGGCGTTGGAAATTTGTAAGCCACGTTCTTCTTCCTCTCATTGTCCATCTCTGCAGAACTCGAACAACTAGAATCAAGGATAAGATGCAGACCTTAGAAATAAACAAACATGAATGTTAAGATGCAATAATAATGATATGCAAATGCAGATATGGGATCAAGGTTTCCATATGCTCTGAATAGCTGATGTACTACTGATGGCATAAGTTCAGAGTTTTACTTTAACGAGAATACTAGAATACCTAAAATACCAGAATAACCAGAATACCAGATTCATAAGTCCATACCGATAAGAAAACCAGGAAACTAGGTAGGTTGAAGGTCAACGTTTCCTACAAAACCCATCCCCTCTCACATCTGGGTTCTAGTCTTGAATAAGGCATCCTAGTAGGTGTCGCTACCGCGAAAATAAGGTGTCGGCAAAACAGAAGAGTCGCCACCTTTCGTTATTTATCCCTCAGAACGGGAAAGGTAACGATCGGAGAAACCTAACGAAAAGGTATAAGACAAGGCCATCGCAACCATTGTCTGGGTTCGGGAGTCGGTTACGCAAGGGGAAGGTATTAGCACCCCTCACGTCCATCGTACTCGATGGGATCCACGCTTGTTGTGTTTATCTGACGGGTTGGTTTTATCTATCTACCTATCAAGGCTGGGCTGAAAAGAAAAGAAAATGACTCGGCAAAGCGTCGCACTTTATGCCTACGTATTCTCATCAGAGAATGAGAAATCAGAGTCAACGTAGTTCGGCTAACTACGGGTTACGGGGAAGGTGGCTCGCCAATACGTCAGTATTGTGCCTACGTACTCTCAACAGGTATGAGAGATCAGAGCTTATGTAGTTCGGGATAATACGGATTACGGTAATTCATATTCATCTGTTTTATCGAGTAGGGTTAACAAACAATTCCAGCAGTTTGGGTGTACGCAGCTCGATCCTTGGAGACTTAGGCGTTACCGTTTGCGGTAGAACTGGGAGCTAACGACACTCTTTTCTTCAGAAAAGCTTCCTTTGACTTATGGGTCCACGGGGCAAAAGTTTTGAAGTTCGTTTTCTGTCTTTTACGAAAGAACTGTTTTTTAGTTGTCTGTAGTTCGTACAACACTAGAGACTATGACCTGGGAACGAATGTGTCGCATATCGTCCAAAGGACGTATACTAAACATTCTAGACGATTGAGAGGAGGCCGCTCAATTATCATTACCCAAGTAGCTTAAGGCTCGTAACACGCTTGTACTAACTTGCCTTTATTACGTTTTTTTATTGTTGTTTCAAGATGAGAAGAGAAGGGGGACAACTACGGGGAGACTATCAAGTCCTAATGTTGTCATGCCAAGGATTCATCCTATAGTTGAGGTTTGAAACAGGGAACTCCTAGAAGTTATAATGCATAGGTTTCAACCTAAAGTTCTAATCATCACTTCCTTATCAAAGGAAGTGAGATTCCTAAGGGATCATGTCAATGATAACCAGAAACAAATAAAGCATCAGCTTAAACAGTAAACAGATATACAGAATCAGCTGTAAAATGCATGCAATGTAAGTGAGGGAGGAAAGGTGTGTGGGGCATCAGCCTCCACAAGCTCGTCTCGACCTCAAGCCAGATATGAATAACTGCAATCATACAGAAAAAATAAAATGCCATCAAGCAAAACACAAACCACATGGGCAAGGGAGCAGGGCTCTACCGAATACCCGCAAGCAAAGCCATACAGTAAAAGTACAAGCAGAGGGAGCAACTCAACCTCTAGTGCAATCATGCTCCTAGCTTAACACAATCTAAACATGGACTTATTCTAATGCATCAAGCAAATCACACAAGTCACATCAATACAGTTGCACAGAAGGAAAACAAACAGGAAAGAAAACAAATTAACAGCTTCCACAGCTCCACAGCAAAGCAATCTTCTGACAGCAGTTCAGTCCTCAGTCTGTAACTGTTCTCCAAGGCTCTCATCTTCAATAGAAAGTGTCAACCTGCTTCTTCAAGCTTTCAATGCATCAGACACAAGTATCAACTTGTTCTTCATCTTCTTCAAGCTTCAGCTCTTAATTTCAATTTGAATCCTCTTCACACAAGTGTCAACTTGTTCTTCCTGATCTTCAAGCTCCTAACAGGGAACTCTATCCTCTAGCATCTTCAATCTTCTAGAAGGGAACTCCATCCTCTAGCAAGGGAAAAAGATTTATCTAACAAGAGCAAGGTGGGGATAGGGAGAAGCAAAGTGAAGACCAAAGGTCACCTCTAAGCACTCCACCATCAAGGAAAGGAACCCTCAAAGGTTCTACCAACTTGTGAAGAGCCACACATCCTACCAAAGGAGGGATGAGGCCTTCATAAGGGGGCCTTACATCATAGGGAGGAATGGAAGTGATCAACACCTTCCATGTTTCATAAAGGAAGAAAGTCTATTCTAAAGGATCTCCCTAAAAACCCTAATCCTTAACCCTAAACAAACTACACCAAAGGGATAGAAATATTCAAGTCCAAGCTCCACCATGCATTCCACAGCATTCCACACAAGTCTTCATCATCATCCAAGAGCAAGAGAAGCAAAAACCTATTCTAAGGGAACTAATGAAATCATTCTAGTTGAATTAGCAAGTTAGGATCACCTAAAACTTAGTATTAAAGTTAATTCTAACTAAAATACTAAAATCACTTATAAAATCCTACAAAAATAACTATGGGAACCTATGTTAATCATGACTTTACCATGTTAATTACAGAGATCAAATCCTCAAATAAGACCTAGAAATAAATTCTACACTACAAGGTACTAAAATTAAACCCTAAAAGGAAGCACCTAAAGTTTCAACCTAAAAACAACACCTAATTTCATCACAAAACTGTGATAAAAATACTATGGGAGAATACATGTCTAAGCTAATCATACACAAAAAATCAAGGGAAACTCATCACCAAATTCTCAAACTAAAATCATCAAACAGAGGTATCAACCATGGTAATTTTATTTTCAAATAAAATGTAAAAAATGCATAAAAATTGAAAATGCATGATTTTCCTAATATTTTAATTCAATAAAATTTTAGATTCAATCATGAATCAGGGAAAAAAAACTTGGAATTAATTGACCTATTTTTCTATTTTTTATGGATTATTGTCAAACTAACATGAAATGATGAAATTAAAAGAAAAACAAGAGAAATTAATAAACTTGCGTGCCAAATAGCAATTAAAGTAGTTCAAATCCTGGGTTGGGCCATATGGGGGGTGTGGATATCAATCCAAGCGCTAGGCCCATTCAACTTCAGTTAAGTGAAACGGTGCGTATTGGCTTCAGTCAATAGTCAGCCCTTTCAAAGCAATCGTGGCCGTCTGTTTGGGTTACTTGGTCAAGTCTCAAGGGTGATCCAACGCCTGCGGTGCATCTTCCTCGTTCAAACATTCAGATGGAGGGAAATTACAGACGATGGCCTGAGCGGTGGCGCCACCGTCTTCTCCGGTGAGGTCCAATATACAGGTCATAAAAAATTACAAAATGATGCATCATCTCACTCCATTTTTCATGCTGCTCATGAATCCAACCTTAGAATCATCTAATTCCCTATAGATTTTCAAACCCGATAGCCATTCCAAAATACACCTCAATCTTGAATCTCCTCAGAACTTCAATTAAATGCATAGAAATGATCCTTATCTCATGGTGATCATCTTACCCTATCCCATCTTGATTATCAATCCAAGAATTGCAAGAATTCAGCTTCAACAGAAAATGATCCACATCCTAACTTGTCTCTAATTCCCGAATTGATCATCTCAAATCCATTTATACATCATCAAGATCCTAACCACCTATATATTTCTATCTATCTCCTCCTAGATTATGCACAAAAACAAAATGTACCAACCTTTGTTCAGAGGTGTAACAGAAGAGGTTCTTGATCACTTCAGCCTCCAAGATGATGCAGATACACTCCAAAACTCCTTCTAAAGCTAATGCAACCTTCAATTTCCCCTGAATTGGCCTTGAACTCAGAATTCGATTTCAACTTCCAGCTCTGAATTTTCAATGGCTCTCTCTGCTACCAGCTTCAAATCCTTCCAAAAAATGGCTGAACACACTCAACCACTTATATAAAACTCATTAGAATCATCTAGAATTCTCTCAAAGCTTCAGAATGAGAAATTGGATTTTCAAATTCTCTCCAAAATCTCACTTACACCAGTCACGATTCCCACTCTGTTTTGGCCTTAGCAAGCTTGCATTCAACTTCTCATAAGATTTTGAACATGAATGGTGGTGATTCTCCCCTTGTTTCAATCCAATGGCTTATGTATGTCATGTTGCTTCATCATGAAGAAACAAAGAAAAAGGGCATGATATTGGACTCAAATAAAAATTATAATATTGCCAAAGTTTCTAAAATGCTTTTTCCATTCAAAAAATGATATTACTTTGCTTCATTTGCACACAAAATGATTTATTTGAATTTTTGGTCATTTAATCCATTTTAATCCTTCCTTTTTCACCACTTCTTGAACCAAGTCTCTCCTTGAGCCATTTCAATGCCTCCTTGATATATGGTCAAGGTTTAAACCCAATTTTGAGCAACTTTCAAGTTGAACACAATTTCATTTGAGGTGTCTAAGTTGGTGAAAATTACCTATAACCAAAAATGACCCATAATCATAACTTCCCAAAATACCCTTGACTTGTCAAAGCCATAACTTGAGTTCTACAAATCCTATCAAGGACTTCTAGTACTCTCTAGAAAGCTAAGCGAATAAGGAACAACATTCATGTTGACCAAAAGTTCATAGGAAGCATCCTTCTAGGGCAAAAGTGTCATGCAAGTTGGGTAACTTTCAAGCTCCAAATTCACATACCTCAGATGACTTGTAACTTGTCTGGCTCATAACTTGAGTTCTATAAACCCTATCAAGGACTCCTAGTACTCAAATTAAAGCCAAGCTCATGCTCTACAACAATCATGTTGGGGGTCAAGATGAGATGACAATCATATCTTGAGTTAAATTGTCCTGAAGATAGGGGTCAAACTAGGGGATTTTACACTGTCAAGTCTTAGAAACCCTAGCCTGAAACTTCTCAAACTCTTCAATCATGATGAGTTAACCTTGGAATCATCCTTATAACATCTCAATGTATCAATCCATGATCATATGGCTCTTGAATTAAGTCTCAACTTTCTTCAAATCATCAGTTGACTTAGGGTTGACCCAGTCAAACCCTAATTGCACCACTCATGGCTGAGGCTTCTTAATCTTGCACAATGACCTGTTTAGGCCTCAAAGTGATCTTCAACACTTATCATGAGCTTTCTTAAGACCTCAAGCCCATCTCCATGACCTCAAAATCATCTGATGGCTTCCCACAACTCTCAAGTTAGGAGATCTACACACTTGGCTTCAATCACTCTCTCTGAGGATCTTAGACTTCTCTGGAGAGAATATCAACCCTTAAACACTTGAATAACCTTCTTAACTAGCTTCAAAGTCTTGTATAGCCCTTTATTGGTAATCATACCTCTTGATCTCCTGCATACATGTCAATGAAATGCAAATGATAATGCTAATGTAAATGAAATGAAACACAAGCTAGGTAAAGAAATGTTGGTCAAATTTTGGGGTGCAACAACTGCCCCTATTCAAACGGCTTGGACCTGACTGGGTGAGAAGTGAACGGCTCTCAAACAATCAAGGTAAAAGACGATTGAATACCAATAAACCCAGAAGTTTGCCAACTGCACAAGTACACGGTACTTTGATGGGGATAAATCTTCGGAAACTGAAATAATAGTTGCACGACAACTAGCTGGAGAAATACTGATCTAAACCCCCCGTCAGGATGATCCTCTAATTTATCTGATATCATTGCGTCCTCAAATCATCGAGGGATCACTGGTTACACGGTAACGGGTGATTTTCCAACCATGCAGGTAAACGATACTCTGATTGGTAGGAACATCTTCAAAACTGAACATGATAGTTGCGCGGCAACTTGCTGGGGAATTAGTCACACGGTAACCGGTGAAGGGTCTAATCTCAAATCTCCATCAGGATGATCATCTGATTTTACTATAGATCTTCGTCCTCAAGTCATCAAGGGGTCACTGGTTACACGGTAACTGGTAATGGATGGTTGATCATGCCGTCAGGCATTCTGCGACACTGCGGCAAAAGGATTCCTTGGGACTCATTAGGTCATTAGGAACTTTTTAAAAATCACATTAATTATGCCGTCGGGCATTCAAAGAACATCTTGGGCATCAGCCGGACTTCACTAGCAAGTCTGAAATAGAATCTTCGGTCAATCATGAACCAAGTAGGGATATGTATTCTTTCGCCGTCGGGCACTCCGCGTCAGCTGGGAGAACTGCTTCGACATCGCAGTTAGACTTCCTCAGCAAGTCAGGGAATTTGGCACTACTGCCAGACTTCAATCATCAAGTCTTCAAGGAAATTTCAACTTCTCTGTTAAAAACATGCTGGGGATGACACATCTCCGCTGGGGAATTCTGGGGAACTATCAAGTAACACTGCTTCAGGGATCCAGAGATCATTCCGGGTGAATCAACTCTGCTGAGGACTTCAAGAATCATCTTGGACAAATAACTCCGTCGGGGACTTCAAGAATCATCCTGAACCAATGACTCTGTTGGAGATTTCAGGAATCATCCTGAGCAAACACTCTGCCGGGGATTTCAGGAATCATCCTGAGCAAACACTCTGCTGGAGATTTCAGGAATCATCCTGAGCAGACACTCTGCTGGAGATTTCAGGAATCATCCTGAGCAGACACTCTGCTGGAGATTTCAGGAATCATCCTGAGCAGACATTCTGCCGGAGATTTCAGGAATCATCCTGAGCAGACATTCTGTCGGGGGGCTCTAAGCATCAACTCGAGCAACCAACTCTGGCGACTTCACCGGGGATTTTTAAGAATCATCTTAAGCAATCAACTTCGCTGGGGGAATTCAAGAATCATCTTGAGCAAACCATTCTACGGAGGAACACCTGCAAAGCAAGAACGGTAACAACCTAGCTCATGTTTCGTGCATATGTTTGACCATGGCGTAATGCTCCACACGGTGGAAATGCTACGCATTTTTTGGGGTAAATGCTATGCAATCATGCAAAATGCTACGACCCCATCAGCAAAATAAATGTTGAAGGGAAAATCCTCCTGTCAAGGAGAAAGAACCACTCTGGTGGAGGAAGGACTCATCCTGCCGAGGAGAAGAAGTCACACCAATCTCAATTGGATTCCGCCTGGGGAAACGAACTTCAGTCGACTACTGTAGGGGAATAAAGTTCTACGAGAACCTAAACCCGCTCAACCAGGTATTCAAACCACAAACTGTCGAAGGAACGATATCAATCGCGGAAATAAACTGCACAGCCTTCGCGGCGAAGCTTTCCTAGAGATAACGACTCCGGTGGGGCAATACAGCATCAGCTATTCAGTACTCTCTACTGGGGGAAAACTAATCATGGCCCGCACGACTTCCAGGAACTCAGCTCTCTGGGGATTTGCCAGCTCGGCTGGGGAAGAAGGAGTCATCCTGCTTGTTGGGGAGAGTACGACTCTGTGGGGAATCTCAATTCTGCTGGAAAACATCAGTCTGGAACTATCGAAAGCTGCACACTTGCGAATAGCCCTCTACGAGAAAACTGCACACTGACTCGGTGCTAGGAATGAATACACGCTTCTGCGTATGACTCAGCTGGGGAAACGATGATCCTGCCTAGGACGCATCGGGTTGGGGAGAATCTTCTCTGCTTGGGGAGACATATCAATGCTCACCATCCCATGTTCAGGCTCTGTGGGGAGATGCTGCTGAACTCGCTGAGGGAGAAGGAATCATCCTGCTCGGGGACGCATACAGCGTACTGCCTGGAATATGTTATACTTGCAACAACACAAACAAACAGACAAGATACCCTTCTCAAAGGGACCTATCAAGGTTATCATCTTGTGACAATGTTCAAGTAATTCATTGTTTCAACAATCGGTGGCCTAGGCCAGTAAGTTTATGTATGCGCATTTTATCAAAAACATCGGCGTTCTTTTTCGCGAACAAAACAGATAGATGCTAAACAAACAAACAGAATTGCTGAATAGTATATATTTTATTGATGACGAACCCCTGAATAGGTAAAAATGTTTTACAACAGATGCATGCTCCTGGAATGAGGAAGCTGCGCAAATATAAAAACATAAATATACATCAGTATATACGCAAATGTCGGCAATGCGGCATAGACGAACACCATGAGTTGATCCCTCTATGACCCACTCGCCTTCGATACTTCTCCGACGCTTCAGCTTTAGAAGAGATTGATTCAGATAAACGGCCCTCAGGTCTTCCAAACCACTTAACAATGAAAGTCCACACGCGGAACACAGTCATTTGCTTTTTCAAATCCCTAACTTTTGCCTGAATCGCCCTTTCGGGTTTTCGATTCACCGGGATGCCTTTTTTTGCCAAAGTCGCCCTTCTGGGTTTTCGACTTTGCGGGTGTACATTCTTTTCATTTATATCCCTAATTTTTTCCTGAACCTTTTTTCCTTTTTTATGGTTCGCCGGGATGCCCCATTTTTGCCTGGATATTCTTTTTCTTTCCAGCGGGTCATTTTTAAGCAAAGTATTTTTTAACTACGTCCGCGTTCACCGGGGATGCAAAATCTTCGCCATCCATCGTGGATAACAACAAGGCTCCTTCCGAGAAGACCTTGCTGACGATGTACGGACCTTCGTAATTGGGAGTCCACTTGCCCCGGTGATCGGAGTGTGGAGGAAGAATCTTCTTCAGGACGAGATCACCCGTCTGAAAGCTTCTAGGACGCACCTTTTCGTCATAGGCTTTCTTCATTCGGCTTTGGTACAGACGACCATATGCAATCGATGCTAACCTCTTCTCGTCCATCAGGCTGAGTTTGTTTAGTCGGTTCTTAATCCATTCTGCCTCATCGAGTTTCACATCAACCAAACCTCGTAAAGAAGGGATCTCAACTTCTAACGGTAGGACAACTTCCATACCGTACACCAGTGAGAAAGGAGTTGCCCCGGTTGATGTACGTACCGTTGTACGATAACCGTGCAGTGCAAATGGCAACGTCTCATGCCAATCCTTATAGGTCACAACCATCTTCTGCACAATCTTCTTGATATTCTTATTGGCCGCTTCAACGGCGCCATTCATCTTCGGTCGGTAAGGAGACGAGTTGTGGCGTTCAATCTTGAAACTCTGGCACAGCTCCTTCATCATCTTGTTATTCAGATTTGAACCATTATCAGTAATGATCCGCTCGGGAATTCCGTAACGACAGATGATGTCCCTCTTAATGAATTTAGCCACCACCTGCTTGGTCACGTTAGCATACGAGGCTGCCTCCACCCACTTGGTGAAGTAGTCGATGGCTACTAGAATGAAACGATGATCGTTAGATGCAGTGGGCTCGATCTTGCCTATCATGTCGATGCCCCACATAGAGAACGGCCACGGGGAGGACATGACATTCAACGGGCACGGCGGCACATGAATCTTATCAGCATAAATCTGGCATTTATGACATCTTTTCGCGAATTTGAAGCAATCCGACTCCATCGCCAGCCAGTAATATCCTGCTCTCAGGATCTTTCTTGTCATGGCATGCCCGCCGGCGTGCGTACCAAATGTGCATTCATGGACTTCTTCCATGAGCATACTCGCTTCTTTCTCATCTACACATCTGAGTAGCACAAGATCGTGGTTTCTTTTATACAAAACTCCATTAGGATTGAGATAGAAATTTCCAGATAGCCTCCTCAGAGTCTTCTTATCCTGGGTTGACGCTCCCGTAGGGTACTCCTTAGTCATAAGGAAAGTCTGGATGTCATGGAACCATGGCTTGCCATCGGAGGCTTCCTCGATCGCACAGACGAATGCAGGTCTATCAAGACGAGAGAGGACAATTCTTGGAGCTTCATTCCAAAAATTGACTTTATACATCGAAGCCAACGTGGCTAAGGCATCAACCATCTGGTTTTCGGCCCTTGGCACATGATGGAGTTCCACTCGATCAAAGAACGGAAGCAGCCTTCTGGCATAATTCATGTACGGCACCAAATTTGACTGACGAGTCTCCCACTCCCCTTTAATCTGGTTGATCACAAGTTCCGAGTCACCATATACTTCAAGGTTCTTGATTCTCAAATCAACTGCTTCTTATAGACCCATGATGCATGCTTCGTACTCTGCTTCATTATTGGTGACTGGAAACGTCAGTCTAGCAGTGAATGGGATGTGGAATCCATGGGGAGTCGTGATGATCGCCCCAATGCCACTTCCGTAAGAATTAACTGCCCCGTCAAATATCAATTTCCATTGGGATTTCCTATCTGGACCCTCGTCGGGCAACGGTTCATCGCAATCTTTCACCTTGAGAAACATGATATCCTCATCAGGGAATTAAAATTTCATCGGCTGTTCGGCAAGGTATTCAGACAATACGATTCCCTTGATGGCCTTCTGGGAAATGTACTGAATGTCATATTCCGTCACCACCATTTGCCATCTGGCAATCCTTCCCGAAAGCGCTTGCTTCTCAAAGACGTACTTGATTGGATCCATCTTCGAAATTAGCATGGTAGTGTGGTTGAGCATGTACTGTCGTAAACGTTTGGCAGCCCAGGCTAGTGCACAACACGTCTTCTCCAGCATCGAGTAACGAGATTCACAGTCTGTGAATTTTTTACTCAAATAATAAATGGCATGCTCCTTTCTGCCCGTCTCGTCGTGCTGACCGAGAACAGACCCGTACTATTCTCAAGAACTGTCAAGTACATGATTAAGGGTCTTCCGGCCACTGGGGGTATCAAGATGGGAGGTTCCTGCAGATACTGTTTTATCTTATCAAATGCCTTCTGGAAATCCTCGTTCCAGATAATTGTCTGGCCTTTCTTTAGTAGTTTGAACATCGATTCACACGTGGCCGTGAGCTGAGAGATAAACCTTGCAATGTAGTTTATTCTGCCCAGGAAACCACGAACTTCTTTTTCAGTCTTTGGCGCTGGCATTTCTTGTATTGCTTTTATCTTCGCAGGATCAACCTCGATGCCTCTTTCACTTACGATAAACCCCAGTAGTTTTCCCGACCGTACTCCGAAAGTACACTTGTTAGGATTCAGCCTCAACCTGAATTTCCTAAGTCTCTCAAAAAGTTTCAGCAAATTGACCAGATGTCCCTCCTCCGTTTGGGACTTCGCAATCATGTCATCAACATAGACTTCAATCTCATGATGAATCATATCATGAAACAAAGTAACCATTGCTCGTTGGTAAGTGGCCCCTGCGTTCTCCAGACCGAAAGGCATTACCTTGTAGCAAAATGTTCCCCAAGGTGTAATAAACGTAGTTTTCTTCATGTCCTCCGGCGCCATCTTGATCTGATTGTAGCCGGAGAAGCCATCCATGAACGAAAACACGGAGAACTGAGCTGTATTGTCGACCAACACATCAATATGAGGGAGCGGGAAGTCATCTTTAGGGCTTGCCCTATTCAAATTCCGATAATCAACGCACATTCGCACCTTACCGTCCTTCTTCGGTACAGGTACTATGTTGGCGACCCACGGAGGGTAAGTAGTGACCGCTAAGAAGCCAGCTTCGAGCTGCTTTTGCACTTCTTCTTTGATCTTAACGGCCATATCTGGTCGTGTCCTTCTAAGCTTCTGCTTAACGGGAGGACAATCTTCTCGCAGCGGCAAGTGGTGGACCACGATGTCAGTATCAAGTCCAGGCATATCTTCGTATGACCAAGCGAAGATGTCAGTATACTCTCTCAGCATCTCGACCAGTTCTTGAGAACCCAAATTCACAATCTCAATCTCTTCCTCGTGAGGCAGAATAACTTTCTCTTCTTGTTTCAACAAGCGGGCCAACTCTTCGGGAAGGTCTTCGTCTTCATCAATATCTTCTTCAGCTTGATAGATCGGGTAATCAAAGCCGAAGTGAGTTGTAGAAGGTCCAGAGTCGATGTCATCTACTATGTGGATCCTGCAATAACAAGGGTTAAACTTAAAACAAGGATATGCAGGTTAGCAAAAACCCTATTTCCATTTTATTGTTTTTCAAAACAAATATAAAACAGGAATAACAGAGATCACAACATTTGAATGCGAAGAAAAACTCCTTTTGATTTATTGATAAAATGCATGTACGTAATCAAACAAGGCCCTGACAATAAAACCACTATGCCCCGGGTAGGACATAGGGTTGTACAATAATTGGAGAAAGTAAATCATTACTCTTTGCTTGTCACTTGGATGGTATCCCTGATGGACCAGTTGGTGAGGCTCTGGCCTGGTTTGCTTGGCTGGATCCAAGAGTCTAGGTCGCAATCGTTGTCTTCGCCGTCTTCAGACACTGCGTTGACACTTTCAAATATCACCCCGCCACTGGTAAACTGGATCGGCCCTTTACCTCGTGACGCACTGTGAGAAGAGGAGGCTTCAGCCGTAGGAGAGTATCCTAACCCAAACTTGTCCTGTTTGTTAGGTATTTCTAGAACTTGCCCCCAGCCTGGGGTAGATCCGGCTTGAACAACGGCCCGGGCTTCCTTGAAGGAAGAAAGAGTCATCTCTGGTTTCTCAATCATTACAGGAGTCACGTCTTTGACCTTAACAGCTTCGAATTCCTGACATAGGGTCTCGTGGATTTCCCTATCCATCTCAACATATTTGAAGGACGAAAAATGGCTCACCATTATATCTTCCTCGCCACATACAGTTACAATGCTGCCCCCTACAGCATACTTGAGTTTCTGGTGCAACGTGGAGGTCACGGCACCACCAGAATGGATCCATGGCCGGCCTAAGAGACAACTGTAGGGTGGCATGATGTCCATGATGTAGAAGACTGCGTCGAAAGTTTTCGGCCCAACTTGGATTGGCAGAGTTACCTCTCCAAAGACATGATGCTTGGTTCCATCGAACGCCTTCACAACCAGATCACTGGGTGTGCAAATCAACCCTCGAGTATCTAACTTCATCAATGCCTTCTTCGTAAGAACATTGAGCGATGACCCAGTGTCCACCAACACGTGAGCCATAACTGTTCCCCTACACTCTATCGAGATGTGCAGGGAGTTGTTGTGGTTTCTTCCCTTCGGTGTCAGCTCCAGGTCAGTGAACCCTAACCCGTTTCCAGCATTTACATGGGCTACTACCCCTTCCAACTGGTTGATCGAGATTTCCTACAGTACATACGTGGCATTCAAAACCTTTAACAGCGCGTTGTGATGTGACTCCGAACACAACAACAAATTCAGGATTGAAATTTTCGAGGGTGTTTGATGAAGGTGATCCACGATCTTGTAGTCACTCTTCTTGATCAACCTCATGAACTCTTCGGCTTCCTTTACAAGTAAGTCCTTTTCTACCCCACGAGGGGTTTCCTCAACGAATTTATTCTTTCCCTTATCGGTTTTCTCAACTTTGTCTGCTTTGTCCACCACAACCTCAGGTGGAGCAAATACTCTACCGCTGCGCGTGATTCCGCCAATTCCCACTAGGTTATCCACCGACTACCCAGATGGCTCCAGTTCCAACTTCTGTCTGTTACAGTAGACGTCTGCCCCATAATGCCACGAGACAACATTGGTGCTTTCAAAAGGTATCGGCCCGGCCTTTGTGATGGTAATTGTGGGCGGTCTGGGTGCAGAAATGGTTATCGTCTGGTGAGGGATGGTGATGGTGGAAACCTTATCATCTTGCTTCAGCATTACCTCTCCAGATCCACATTTGGTCCTTCGGCTAAACTGCAAGATTCCTTCGGTCATCAAACTCTGAATCCCCTCTATCAACTGTTCACATCCATCAGGACGAGTCGCACAACCCATACACGGTTCACCACAGCCCGGAAAGAAGCCTCTCTTCATCAGCTTGGCTTTAACGAAGCTAAGCGGCGTCTTTAAATCCTTGACATCAGTCAACACATCTAAATCCTCTTCTTCAATAATGGCATTCACCCCACCTCCCCTATGATTCGGCATAGGATTCTTTGTGACATTTGGCACATTATCTGAGAAATTGATGATCTTAGTATCCACCATATCTTACACCTTGTGCTTGAAGGCTTTGCAGTTTTCTATCATGTGGCCGGGTGCCCCTGAGTGAAAATCACACGTTGCATTCGCATCATAACCCTGCGGAGGTGCCCCTGTCAAGGGAGCCAGGGTTCTTTTCTGGACTAGCTGTAACTGAAGCAGAGTTTGTAACAGCTGAGCATAAGACATGGGCGGCGTCTCAAGGTGACGACTTGACAGAGGTGCCCTGTTCTGATACTTTCTGTACCCTTGCTGATTTGGCTGCTACTGCTGCGGCTGCTGTTGTGGCTAGGGTTGTTGGACAGCAGGGATGGTTATGCTAGCCACCTGCTGGCGCTGGCCCTTACCTTTCCTTCGAGCGTTAGACACGGCGCTCGTCTCTCCTTCACGCCTTTTGTTACCATATGGTTTCTTTCCTCCTCCAGCTGAGGATAGATCACCCCCTTGAATTTTCCCCAATTTGATCCCATTCTCGACGTGCTCACCAGTAATGATGAGATCTGAGAAACTCCCTGACATACCACTAACCAGTTTCTCGTAATAGACCCCCGGGAGAGTGGCTACAAACATTTCAACAAGCTCTCATTCAACCATCGGCGGCTGAACTCTAGCTGCTAATTCACGCCATCATTGGGCGTATTCTTTGAACCCCTCGTTGTTTCTCTGTGATAAGTTCTGCAGTTGAACCCGGTTCAGAGCCAAGTCACTGTTATACTGATAATGGTATACAAAGGCCTCAGCCAGTTCCTTCCACGTGCGCACACTGGTGGGTTCCAAACTCATGTACCATTCTAGGGATGGCCCGGACAAGCTATCCTGAAAGAAGTGCATCAACAGCTTCTCGTCTTCAGAGTGAGCGGACATCTTTCGGTAGTATGACCTTAAGTGGACACGAGGGCAAGTGGTGCCCTTGTATTTCTCAAAGTCGGGTACCTTGAATTTAGGAGGCACCTTGAAATCAAAAATCAATCCCAATTTAGTCATGTCGACCCCCATAGTGTTCAGGTTCTCGAAATTCCTCATTTTGTCCTCGAGTGCCTTAAACCTCAGACGTGCTTCAGCAGTCAGTTCTCCTTCAGCACTCCTCTGTGAGAACAAATCTTCTTGACGATCTTCTAGCCATGGCTGAGGCCCATACAGATTTCCAGCACCTGTGTTGCCGTTGCCCAGTCCAGTGTTGCCATTAGCTTCAAAATTTCCATTACCGACGCCGGTCGTATTACCATTGAGCCCGATGTTAGTGATCACATTGTCGTTACCACTTTCATTCCCTTCGGTCACGGGGATGCCACCCTGAGGAGTTTCAACAGGTGGAGGGGTTGGAACATTCCCACCATGGAGTACACCGTTGCTGTCAACCCTTGAGATCAGAGGCTGGACCAATGTTCTGAGCTGGTCTTGGTCGTTGGCAACCACTTGCATGAGCTCCATGAAGCGGTCCATCCTCTCTCGGAGTTCCTGGACGTCAGTTTGCACTTGTTCCATTGCTCTAGCTTGATTCGCTCTGGTCTAATAGCGGTGGATCGGTCTTCGATCAATCCTGGAACAACCTGCATACACAAAGGGTTAGAAGAAAAATGACAAGGTGCTCGTTATGCAGATGCTTCATGCAAATGCAAACGTGTGTTTGTGCCTTGGGGAGACCCCCCCTGATCCTAGTTTCCGAGACAAATAAAGTCTATGATCCAATCATGGAAAAGAAATCCTCATATATTAATCTGAAAATCCCGCTCGGGTAGCGTACAACTGTAATCACATACAACTGAAGCAATAAGGCATGACCCTAACCAACAGACCTGGCGGTGATCAGCATATCAATGCATAAAATGTACAAAGAAAATACAAAAAGATCAGGTGCGGCCATGGGCACGAAGGTCTTCTAACAACTTCTTTGTAGCGGGATGATCTGACTGAGTAGGCAAACCATGGACCAGCAGGTCCCTCTGCCCGATGGGCTCTGGGAGGTTCTCAGCGACGCTCCTAGAAACACATTCTTCATAATGGTTCTCGACTCTACTCCTCTTAGCATCATCCCGGAGTTGAAAATCTTGTAAATTTGCCTCGGCATCAGCCAATCTATATTGGATGTCCCGTTGCAGTGAGGCTTCAACCTCTGTCTTCTCGTCTTTCACCATAATCTGAGCTTCTAGCTCGGCTACTTGCTGCTTCAGCTTTTCTTCCCGCTCTTTGTACTTGGCTATGGTGCTGCTCCAGACCCTTTCGTATTGGGTTAACTTCCAGTACACTTTGTCCAGTTCCTGTTTCTTGGTTGTCAACACGCCATGCACTAACTTCAGGTCCAACCCCAGACGTTCCCTAGCATCAGTTTCCTTGGTCAGGTTGGAGCCTAGACGGTTGATCATCTCAGTCTGCTTTTTGCAGGTATAAACGGCTTCACTTTTCTCTTTCCGAAGTTGAGCGATCTTCTTCTCCAACTCTTCGTTGGCTTTTCGTAGCTCTTCCTTCTCTTGGAGTACCTGGTTGAATTTCTGAATATCAACTGTAGTAGGCTCTTTGTACACGGGAGTACACAATGGTCCCATAGCAGGAAACGGTATTAGAAACTTGGCGGCTCTCTCTCGAACCCAAATCACGTAGGGATCAAAGGCCTTGTTGTTGCTTTTTCCCAACAAGACTTTCCCCTTTCGGTGAATTTTACTCCAAGCATTTTGTACCTTGACCAAAGTGTCACCTTCAAGCAACCCTGTGAGATACAGAGATTCCTGTATCTCTTCCTCTTCAGGAGGACCTCGTAGTGCATACCCGAATTGTCGAACCAGCAGAGATGGATTGTAGTTGATACCTCCATTCCTTCCGACCAGGGGGACGTTAGGAAAGCCACAGCAGCTATACACAATATCTTTGCCCAGCAGATCTCTATCAAACCAAATAATGTTGTCAGCAGTCAAACCCATCAACCGTGCAGACCAGGGTGACGACTCAGCAGAATCAATGAACGGCCCTGACTTAGGAAGATGGCTAGCAAACCACTTATACAGTAAAGGAGCACAACATGCCACGTTCTTCCCCTTTCTGTTTTCATTCTTGCTGTGAACTGAATGGTAGACGTCTCCGAGGAGAGTGGGCACTAGATTCCCGGAGGCAAATATATGGCAAGCATCCATGCTTATGAAGTCCGGATGACTTGGGAATAGCACGATCCCATAAATGCAAAGGGCTAGGAAGGCGTTGAATACATCCCAATGACTCTTCTCGGCAAACTTTCGGGATTTTTCCATCAGGAAATGCAAAAGGAAACCATGAACTCCGATCTTTCTGGATACCATCCCTTCCAATTCAGACTCATCTACATGAAGAGCGTCAGTCAGCTTACTCAATTTGGGTTCCCCCTCAACACGGTAGTAAGGCATTTGATTCATCAAAGGCACCCCCAACAGGTCAGAGTACTCTTCCATGGTCGGGGCTAGGACATAGTCTGGAAACACAAAGCATCTGAGCTGCGGGTCGTAGAACTGTAGCAGGGTGTAAAGGCCATTTAGCTCGTATGTAGGAAGCTTATACACAATACTTAACAGTCTCCCATAACTCTGTCTGAAACTCTCCATCACTGTCTTATTAGCCAAAGAAATCAAAGCTCGCAATTCCCGGATGTCAGGTGTTGGTAGCTTGTAAGCCACAGTCTTCTTTAGAGATGCCATATCTGCCATGAGGATCAAGATCACTAGAACCAGGGGAGGAATATGCACCTGCAACACAGACACACGTTAATGACATGCAAATGAGGAGGCAAATAATGCAAAATGCAATCATGCAGCAGGAGATCAAGATGATTGTGCTGTTGAGGAGATGAAGGCTCTGTATCAACAAAACCGCAACACTTCTCTGTCAAGAACAACCCTATCTCTGATGAGAAGAAACTCCTGATACCAGACCATAAACCTGCTCTGTCAAGAACAACCACATATCTGATGACGGGAACCTCTGATACCAACAAAACCGATTCACTATCAAGAAAACCAGGTAATCTGAAGGTTAAGGTTTCCTGCAACAAACCCGACCCTGCTCACAGGTATGGACCTAATCACGGAAAAGGTTCGGCATCCTATGCGGTCATCAGCGTCACAGACTTTCAAGAAACGATGATACGATACCCAGAAGGTGTGGCATCATCATCTCTTGAAGCGGCCTCACTTAGCTGAATTCCAAATGATCGGTTCCCAGAGTCGACAATCCTCAGATCCGACAACCCCTCGAGTCCAAAGGACCAATAGGAAGCCATCAAAGAGAACCTCGTCTGAGTGTGGATTACATGGGAACAGATGCAAGCAAAGCAAGCACGTCCTCCACTAACCCACTTTAATACTATGTAGCTCTCAAGCCTGGGTCTGGCTTCTCACTCATCAGAATGCCCCTACCACAACAGTACATATAATCATATCATACTGAAAGTAAAATGCGAGAAATAAAATGCGATAAATAAACACAACTCAACAAGTAAACATACAAGCGCTAGGATTGACTCTCGCAGGGGACGTTGGATCCCCAAATTGACTCGCATAAGGGACGTTGGATCCCAGGAAACTATCAGAGTCCCCAGCAGAGTCGCCAGCTGTCGCTACCGCGAAAATAAGGTGCCGGCAAAACAGAAGAGTCGCCACCTTTCGTTATTTATCCCTTAGAACGGGAAAGGAAACGATCGGAGAAACCTGACGAAAAGGTATAAGACAAGGCCATCGCAACCATTGTCTGGGTTCGGGAGTTGGTTACGCAAGGGGAAGGTATTAGCACCCCTCACGTCCATCATACTCGACGGGATCCACGCTTGTTGTGTTTATCTGACGGGTTGGTTTTATCTATCTACCTATCAAGGCTGGGCTGAAAAGAAAAGAAAATGACTCGGCAAAGCGTCGCACTTTATGCCTACGTATTCTCATCAGAGAATGAGAAATCAGAGTCAACGTAGTTCGGCTAACTACGGGTTAAGGGGAAGGTGGCTCGCCAATACGTCAGTATTGTGCCTACGTACTCTCAACAGGTATGAGAGATCAGAGCTTACGTAGTTCGGGATAATACGGATTACGGCAATTCAGATTCATCTGTTTTATCGAGTAGGGTTAACAAACAATTCCAGCAGTTTGGGTGTACGCAGCTCGACCCTTGGAGACTTAGGCGTTACCGTTTGCGGTAGAACTGGGAGCTAACGACACTCTTTTCTTCAAAAAAGCTTCCTTTGACTTATGGGCCCACGGGGCAAAAGTTTTGAAGTTCGTTTTCTGTCTTTTACGAAAGAACTATTTTTTAGTTGTCTGTAGTTCGTACAACACTAGAGACTATGACCTGGGAACGAATGCGTCGCATATCGTCCAAAGGACGTATACTAAACATTCTAGACGATTGAGAGGAGGCCGCTCAATTATCATTACCCAAGTAGCTTAAGGCTCGTAACGCGCTTGTACTAACTTGCCTTTATTACGTTTTTTACTGTTGTTTCATGATGAGAAGAGAAGGGGGACAACTATGGGGAGACTATCAAGTCCTAATGTTGTCATGCCAAGGATTCATCCTATAGTTGAGGTTTGAAACAGGGAACTCCTAGAAGTTATCATGCATAGATTTCAACCTAAATTTCTAATCATCACTTCCTTATCAAAGGAAGTGAGATTCCTAAGGGATCATGTCAATGATAACCAGAAACAGATAAAGCATCAACTTAAACAGTAAACAGATATATAGAATCAGCTGTAAAATGCATGCAATGCAAGTGAGGGAGGAAAGGTGTGTGGGGCATCAGCCTCCACAAGCTCGTCTCGACCTCAAGCCAGATATGAATAACTGCAATCATACAGAAAAAATAAAATGCCATCAAGCAAAACACAAACCACATGGGCAAGGGAGCAGGGCTCTACCGAATACCCGCAAGCAAAGCCATACAGTAAAAGTACAAGCAAAGGGAGCAACTCAACCTCTAGTGCAATCATGCTCCTAGCTTAACACAATCTAAACATGAACTTATTCTAATGCATCAAGCAAATCACACAAGTCACATCAATACAGTTGCACAGAAGGAAAACAGACAGGAAATAAAACAAATTAACAGCTTCCACAGCTCCACAGCAAAGAAATCTTCTGACAGCAGTTCAGTCCTCAGTCTGTAACTGTTCTCCAAGGCTCTCATCTTCAATAGCAAGTGTCAACCTGCTTCTTCAAGCTTTCAATGCATCAGACACAAGTATCAACTTGTTCTTCATCTTCTTCAAGCTTCAGCTCTTAATTTCAATTTGAATCCTCTTCACTTAAGTGTCAACTTGTTCTTCCTGATCTTCAAGCTCCTAACAGGGAACTCCATCCTCTAGCATCTTCAATCTTCTAGCAGGGAACTCCATCCTCTAGCAAGGGAAAAAGATTCATCTAACAAGAGCAAGGTGGGGATAGGGAGAAGCAAAGTGAAGACCAAAGGTCACCTCTAAGCACTCCACCATCAAGGAAAGGAATCCTCAAAGGTTCTATCAACTTGTGAAGAGCCACACATCCTATCAAAGGAGGGATGAGGCCTTCACAAGGGGACCTTACATCATAGGGAGGAATGGAAGTGATCAACACCTTCCATGTTTCATAAAGGAAGAAAGTCTATTCTAAAGGATCTCCCTAAAAACCCTAATCCTTAACCCTACACAAACTACACCAAAGGGATAGAAATCTTCAAGTCCAAGCTCCACCATGCATTCCACAGCAGTCCACACAAGTCTTCATCATCATCCAAAAGCAAGAGAAGCAAAAACCTATTCTAAGGGAACTAATGAAATCATTCTAGTTGAATTAGCAAGTTAGGATCACCTAAAACTTAGTATTAAAGTTAATTCTAACTAAAATACTAAAATCAATTATAAAATCCTACAAAAATAACTATGGGAACCTATGTCAATCATGACTCTACCATGTTAATTCCAGAGATCAAATCCTCAAATAAGACCTAGAAATAAATTCTACACTACAAGGTACTAAACTTAAACCCTAAAAGGAAGCACCTAAAGTTTCAACCTAAAAATAACACCTAATTTTATCCCAAAAATGTAATAAAAATACTATGGGAGCATACATGTCTAAGCTAATCATACATAAAAAGTCAAGCCAAAACTCATCATCAAATGCTCAAACTAAAATCATCAAACAGAGGTATCAACCATGGTAATTTTATTATCAAATAAAATGTAAAAAATGCACAAAAATTGAAAATGCATGATTTTCCTAATATTTTTATTCAATAAAATTCTAGATTCAATCATGATTCAGGGAAAAAAACTTGGAATTAATTGACCTATTTTTCTATTTTTTATGGATTATTGTCAAACTAACATGAAATGATGAGATTAAAAGAAAAACAAGAGAAATTAATAAACTTGCGTGCCAAATAGCAATTAAAGTCAGTTCAAATCCTGGGTTGGGCCAGATGGGGGGTGTGGATATCAATCCAAGCGCTAGGCCCATTCAACTTCAGTTAAGTGAAACGGTGCGTATTGGCTTCAGTCAATAGTCAGCCCTTTCAAAGCAATCGTGGCCGTCTGTTTGGGTTACTTGGTCAAGTCTCAAGGGTGATCCAACGCCTGTGGTGCATCTTCCTCGTTCAAACATTCAGATGGAGGGAAATTTCAGACGGTGGCCTGAGCGGTGGCGCCACCGTCTTCTCCGGTGATGTCCAATATACAGGTCATCAAAAATTACAAAATGATACATCATCTCACTCCATTTTTCATGCTGCTCATGAATCCAACCTTAGAATAATCTATATCCCTATAGATTTTCAAACCCGATAGCCATTCCAAAATACACCTCAATCTTGAATCTCCTCAGAACTTCAATTAAATACACAGAAATGATCCTTATCTCATGGTGATCATCTTACCCTATCACATCTTGATTATCAATCCAAGAATTGCAAGAATTCAGCTTCAACAGAAAATGATCCACATCCTAACTTGTCTCTAATTCCCAAATTGATCATCTCAAATCCATATATACATCATCAAGATCCTAACCACCTATAGATTTCTATCTATCTCCTCCTAGATTATGCACAAAAACGAAATGTACCAACCTGTGTTAAGAGGTGTAACAGAAGAGGTTCTTGATCACTTCAGCCTCCAAGATGATGCAGATACACTCCAAAACTCCTTCTAAAGCTAATGCAACCTTCAATTTCCCCTGAATTGGCCTTGAACTCAGAATTCAATTTCAACTTGCAGCTCTGAATTTTCAATGGCTCTCTCTGCTACCAGCTTCAAATCCTTCCAAAAAAATGGTTGAACACACTCAACCACTTATATAGAACTCATTAGAATCATCTAGAATTCTCTCAAAGCTTCAGAATGAGAAATTGAATTTTCAAATTCTCTCCAAAATCTCACTTACACCAGTCACGATTCCCACTCTGTTTTGGCCTTAGCAAGCTTGCATTCAACTTCTCATGAGATTTTGAACATGAATGGTGGTGATTCTCCCCTTGTTTCAATCCAATGGCTTATGTATGTCATGTTGCTTCATCATGAAGAAACAAAGAAAAAGGGCATGATATTGGACTCAAATCAAAATTATAATATTGCCAAAGTTTCTAAAATTCTTTTTCCATTCAAAAAATGATATTACTTTGCTTCATTTGCACACAAAATGATTTATTTGAATTTTTGGTCATTTAATCCATTTTAATCCTTCCTTTTTCACCACTTCTTGAACCAAGTCTCTCCTTGAGCCATTTCAATGCCTACTTGATACATGGTTAAGGTTAAAACCCCATTTTAAGAAACTTTCAAGTTGAACAAAATTTCATTTGAGGTGTCTAAGTTGGTGAAAATGACCTATAATCAAAAATGACCCATAATCACAACTTCCCAAAATACCCTTGACTTGTCAAAGCCATAACATGAGTTCTACAAATCCTATCAAGGACTTCTAGTACTCTCTAGAAATCTAAGAGAATAAGGAACAACATTCATGTTGACCAAAAGTTCATAGGAATCATCCTTCTAGGGCAAACGTGTCATGCAAGTTGGGTAACGTTTAAGCTCCAAATTCACATACCTCAGATGACTTGTAACTTGTCTGGCACATAACTTGAGTTCTATAAACCCTATCAAGGACTTCTAGTACTCAAATTAAAGCTAATCTCATGCTCAACAACAACCATGTTGGGGTCAAGATGAGATGACAATCATATCTTGAGTTAAATTGTCCTGAAGATAGGGGTCAAACTAGGGGATTTTACACTGTCAAGTCTTAGAAACCCTAGCCTGAAACTTCTCAAACTTTTCAATCATGATGAGTTAACCTTGGAATCATTCTTATAAAATCTCAATGTATCAATCCATGATCACATGGTTCCTGAATTAAGTCTCAACTTTCTTCAAATCATCAGTTGACTTAGGGTTGACCCAGTCAAACCCTAATTGCACCACTCATGGCTGAGGCTTCTTAATCTTGTACAATGACCTGTTTAGGCCTCAAAGTGATCTTCAAAACTTCTCATGAGCTTTATCAAGACCTCAAGTCCATCTCCATGACCTCAGAATCATCTGATGGCTTCCCACAACTCTCAAGTTAGGAGACCTACACACTTGGCTTCAATCACTCTCTCTGAGGATCTTAGACTTCTCTGGTGAGGATATCAACCCTTAAACACTTGAATAACCTTCTTAAATAGATTCAAAGTCTTGTATAGCCCTTGATTGGTAATCATACCTCTTGATCTCCTGCATACATGTCAATGAAATGCAAATGATAATGCTAATGTAAATGAAATGAAACACAAGCTAGGTAAAGAAATGTTGGTCAAATTTTGGGGTGCAACAGTAGGTACTCAATCTCACGGGCTCTCAGGTCGAGAAATGATAATACATTTACCATTTGTGGTTTGGCATTATCACTAATCGAGGAGGCCTTAACTGATTTTCCATGAACGGTCTCTAGAGTCATAAGCTCTATATGGGAACACCCTGTCATATGCACAAGACGCGCAAGATATAATATCTCTCAAGAAAACCTCGTCTGAAGTGGGTCTCGTGTCAACCAAATGTACCAAGATGCTACGCAGGCCACACGACTATCCACTCTAATCCTAAGCATGTACTCAAGCCTGGGTAGTGAGCTTATCTCCCATGGAACAATCCCTCCCAACAATACAGCAACAGGAGAACAATATGATAATAATAATCAAATGCAATAAAATGCAACAATATACAACATATAAAGAAAATAAATGCACAAAGATAAACACCCAAAGACAAGAAACAGACAAGCACTGGGATTAACTTGCTTAGAGAACCATAGGTCCCCAGAAGAATTACTAGCTGTCGCAACTGCGAAAGAACAACCGACAAAAAAAATAGAACAGTCGTTATCGAACGTTATATATCCCGACGGGGGAAACTAAAAGATCGAAGAAACCTCAAAGGGAAGAAGACATGGTCTCGTAACCAAATCCTTGGTTCAGGAGTCGATTACACAAGAGGAAGGTATTAGCATCCTCTCGCGTCCATTGTACTCAACGGGATCCACTCTTGTTGCTATAATCAAAGGGTGTGTATATCTGAAGCCTATTTGCTAACGTAATCGAAAAGGGAAGAAAACAAAAAGAGAATCGATAGGACTTCGCCGTCCTAGGCCTACGTATTCCTTCGTGCAATAGGAAAGTCAGAGTCTACGTAGTTCAGAGGACTATGGGTGATGGGGGAAGGTTGCTCACCAAGACTTCACCGTCTTGTGCTTACGTATCCTTATCTGGTATGAGAAATCAGAGCAGTCGTAGTTTGGCTCACGGATTATTAAGTGTTTTTTATAAGCGATGTTAAGTTCACATTCCAACAGTTAGGGTCGATGCCTATTTGCGATAGAATGGAAATAGCGTACTCTTTCTGAAAATGATTTGACAAACAATCCCAAAGGGTAAAATAATTTGAACTTTGTTTGTGAATTTTAAAGAAATGGCTTGGATTTGTTTGAGACTCGTATTGCACTAAAGTCTATGACATAGGATCGAATGCCTCACAAGAACAACCCAGATGGGACGTATACAAAGCACTCTAGACAAGTTATGAAGAGACTCCCGCTTATCACTTCCCATGTACTTAAGGCTCGTGGCGCACAATACTCATCGTATTTATTACATGTTTTGATTTTGCTTTGAGAAAGGAAAGAGACTCAAAGGAAAAAAGAAAATCTAGGGGAAATTCACCTAGATGTTGTCATGCAAAATGACCCTATAGTTGAGGATAAGAAAGAAAAGTCTACCTTATATTATCATACAAATGATGGACCTAAGGTTGAGGTTAAAAGGAACTACCCTAATATTGTCATACAAAGGATTGAGAGCCTAATGTCTATCCTACTATGAACCTAATCCAAAATTAAGTTCAAACTAGGAACCCTAAGGGAACATGTGATGAAACACATGTAAACATTAAACAAGCTCAACCAAAATAACAAAAACAAGTTCAAAACTCAAAGGAAAAGAAAAGAGATGAAGATAAAGAAGGTGTCAAAGCAACACAAGGTATGGAAAATCCAACATCAATGCATAAATGTCACACCTCAAGATTAAAGTCAAAAGCATGCTTGTCAAATGAAACAAAACATCAAAGAAGAACAAAGCACACCATCAACATCATTACACATCCTGATTAAAGTGTTCACACTTCCAAGCTCAAAAGAAAAGATGAAGACAATAAAAAAAGTGTACAAACAAACTTGTTTTAGAACAAAAATTGAATACCAATAATCATTAAACAAAGACAATAGGAGCTAAGTAAGATAAGAATCATACAAAATCATAACTCCCATCATGCTATGATCAATTCAATTCAAATGTGAAAAGAGAGGCACCATATTACCCAACAAGAGCCACAACAAAGACCATGCATTCATAAATCATCAACTTATAAAAACAATCAAACATGGTTCAAATAAATGAAATTAGGTTAAGGAATTAAGATGGACAGTAGCATGATCATGAGTATCAATCTAAAAATCAACTTAGGGATAGCAAGAAGAAACCTCAAAGATCAAAATCAAACATGCATCAAAACTAGGCAAGCATACACCATGATCATCTTCAAAGGAATCATGTGTTCAAGCAAGGTACAAAGCACAAATGATCAAGTAATGCATACCATAGCATGAAGGTCATAAATAAACTCAATTGATTCAATCCAAATTCAATTCCAAGATATCAAGCAAGTTCACGAATGATCATGTTCAAAATAAGCACAAGAAACCACTTCAATCATCCATACAAAGAAATAAGAGATCATGTGAAGAAAAGAGGTGAGAAATGATCACACAATGGACATCAAAACATGAGGATCATAATCTTATACACGTCAAACAAATCCTACAAGAGTTCACAACCATCCATTAGGTCATACAAGAAAACATCTCAAGGAACTAGGTCAAGAACATCAAAGGAGCAAGGCCAAAATATCATCAACTTGGATATTCAACCACAAATAGAAAAATAACCAATTGAAAGTGAATCCAAAACTCTAATCAAGTTAAGACATTATGTAATCACATTACATAAACACCCCAAACTTCACTCGAGCAAAAGTAGGCAAAATGGTTTAAAACTAGGTCAAGTATCATGCATATTCATTCCAAAACCAAGTCATATTTAGGCATCAATAAAAAATAGAAAAATGAAATGATGAACTCCAAAAGGAGGCTCTAACTCATGTTATATCCACCAAGAACAAGTGAGCAAAAGATCTCAAGAAGAATTTCATAAATGCATCACAAATTGGATCAAACAATCTCATATAGGAAGCAAATCAACCATGCATCGAGGAGCACATAAAACCAATAAAGAAACATCCAAGAATTGATCATCCAAAAACCAAACCAGCATTCATACAATCATCATAGAAGTTTCAAAACATGATAAAAGGACTGGATCAAGGAGGCAAATCAAAAGCATCAAGAACACAAACCCTAGCCAAGGACAAAATTGTAAAAGCACTCCATAAAAAATCCAAATAAAATAGAAAAATAAATGGAAAATAAAAATAAAAAATGAAATAAAATTCTCAAGACATCAAAATACATCAAACATATTTTTATCAATTTTTAACATGGATTGAGCAATTAAAATAAAAAACAAATTGAAAATGACATAAAAATTAAAATAAAAGGAAAAGAACAAGCCAGGGTGTCATAGCAATTTCAGAAACAAAGGGAAGAAGTTGAGGCAAACTATGGGCTCAAGAAATGAGGCGCGAATAGTGAATCAAAGTCAATCCAATCCAATAAAAATTAGAATCAGCATGCCACGCCAACCTCATTAATTGAGGTGGCAATGAGTCAGCGCTGAATCACTCAAAAACACCAACCGGAATGAGACAACTCAAAACATTTAAATTTAAACAAAGGCGCGTGTGCCACGTCAAGCTTCCTTCAACCTCAATACACTAGAGCCCTAGCTCCATTCGTCTTCTCTGGTGGATTGGTCACCGGAGCAACCACAAACTGCCCATAAACACTAATCCAGACCACCTCTCCACGTATAATCTCATGTTGATCACGAATCCACCATTCATTTTTACAAACAAGCACAAAATCAAGGAGAAATCAAGGCATGAAAATGTGAGATCTAAACTAAAATTCTCATAAATCAACACAACACCAACATAAACATAATCTATGCAAGCAAGGGATTCCAAATACAACAAAGTCAAGTTCAAATCATGTATGCAATGAGAATAAGGAGTTGGAGAAAATTACTAAGTGGATATGGTCCACTACCCCTTCAAACATTTCTGATTCTTGAAGGAAACCTCACCAAATGTTTTAACAATCTTCACTGATGATGAATCTAGCAGGAAAACTTGAAGAAACTACTTGAAAAATCAAATTCGAAGATGGAGAATTTTTGGAGAATTTGGAGCCTCAGATCTGATAGTGTATGTAATGACCAGGTTTGGAGTTGGTTTCCTTATAAAGGAATGGCTTAGGGTTGGAATATGGATAAGACACTAAGCAAAAGGATCAGAATCAGTTACACTTGGTTTGGAGAGAAAAAATGTGAAAATGGTGCACATGGTGTTGGCTTGGGTTTAGGTATTGATTGAGGTTTAGGAGAGGCTTATCGTGAGGTTTGTCATTTTGTTTGGAATAAAAGTGAGTTATGAAATAAGCATGGGGAGAATGGCACGTGAGAAAGTGAAATGAGGTAAAGTTTGTACACTTTTTCTTTTTCTCATTTTGGCAAAACAAGAGCATGAAGTGTGCATGAGGAGCCTGAGATGCTTGGCTTATTTTGGCAAGGTTTATGATGACATGCGTGTAAAATTGATGAGGTACAAGTTACTGAAAGATTAAATTTCAAATGTGCCAATAAAATGACATGATTCACAAATCCATATGTCCATATACCTTTCTTCCCTTGTGTATAACTTGGTGGATTCTTGCCCAAATGAAGAGAACTTGTGCTCAAATGGAAGCTTGGAAATTAATCTTCAATTTTCATGTTTAAAGAATGATGATATAAAGCTTGTAAGCATGTGGAAAAAGGACTTGAAAGTTGCTCCAAAATCTTCCTAGAGACACTTAGTGAAATTTCACTAAGTTACCTAATTGAAATCCAAAAATGTCACGAGTTGAAGACAACATAACTTGAGATGTACAAACCCAATGAAGGATTTCTTTATATACATGGAAAGATTGAAGGAAGCTCCACAACGTTCATTTTGGAGGAATATTGAATTGGAGCTTGTATCATGATGAAAAATGTATTGGAAGTTAGCTTCATGAAGTTGACAAACAACTTGCTAAATTTGGCAGCTTGGAAACCCTAACTTTGGAACACCATAACTTGAGTTCTGCTCATTCAATTGGAGATTTTTTGTAATCAAAAGAAAGCTTAGAGAATGAGGAATAACTCGCATGTTGGAGGAAAAGTGAGACAAAGCTTGGATCACCAAGAAAATGGTCCTTGAAAACATGTTCTCCAAGCTGAATTTTCATACATAGAAAAAATTCTAAGTGTTGAAATCACAAATCTTGATTTTTCTCAACTTTAAACCACCATAACTTCTGATCTATGAATCATTTGGACTTACTTCCTTCTACAAACTTTTACTTCATGACGTCCTTTTTAATTTGATTACAAGTTTTCCTTATTTGGATCAAGTATGAAAAAGTTATGAATATTACAAGATGACTAGAAATTAGGGTTTTCTAGACTTAGAAAATTTAACTAAAACCCTAATTTTCCAATTCTTCTGATCTTATGATTCTCCTTGATTCTTCTTGATCCAACCTCAAAATAAAACTCAATATGATATGTAATTCCCATGATGGACTTCAAAACCCAAGAGTCTAACTTTGTGAAGCCACAATTGACTTTCTTGATCAGATGAAACTCTAATTCTCTTTTCGTTGACTGAGGCATATGTGATGACTTGTGAATAGACAAGATACATGTATGAACCCCTTGAGATGCATGTTGAGCCATAGAACTAATATTTTATCCAAGAATCAACCATAAGAAGCTTCTGATCAAAACCCTGATTCAGGCACCAAAGATGGGAGAGTATGATCAATGCTTGCAAACCCTAGTCCAGATGGTTGTGAGAGATTGTTGGGAATGCCTTGATGATGAAAGAACTTTGAAGCTTGAAAATACCAAAATATTAAATACATCCTATTGCTTTGGCTTTAAGAAACACCTCCTCATCTTGAGGAATAATCAAATATACCTTGATCCCATGTCTAGAACCAATGTAATGCACAAACGAAGATGCAAATGAAATGAAGCATAGGCCAAAAATATTACATAAAGGGAGAGAAAATTTTGGGGTGTTACAAAGGGGATACTGATTATGCACTATGCCAAAAAAGACCTTTAGCAGTGCTTAAAAGCGCTGCCAAAAGTGGCGCTGCTAAAGGTAAAGGCAACGCTTTTTTTAAAGAAAAAGCGCTGCTAAAGGATCCCTTCAGCAACGCTTTTAGCAGCGCTTTTTTCACCCTATAGCAGCGCTTTAAAAGCGCTGCCTATTCCCCCTTCTCCTCCCTTCAGCAACGCTTTTAGCAGCGCTTTTTCAACCCTATAGCAGCGCTTTTCCCTCCCCCCTTTAGCAGTGCTTTTAAAAGCGCTGTCTTAGACCCCCTTTAGCAGCGCTTTTTAAAGCGCTTTCATAGACCCCCCCCTTTTCCAACCTATAACAGCGCTTTTTTGGCCTCTCTTTGCACCCTTTAGCAGCGCTTTTTTTAAAAGCGTTGTCTATTCTTCACGATTTTAAAAAATTTTTTTTTAAATAATCACATTTTTTTATATATTTTTCGATAAACCTGCTTATAACAATTACATTCCCTGCTTATAATTCAGGCCTTTAATTCAACAGTTTGACCTTATATATAACAATTACTTTGGCCTTATTTATGTGTATTCATCACTTTGCCCATAACCATTTTAATACACATAAACCTGCTTAAATATATTACAACATCACAAAATACATTCAATCCTCCAATTATCACAAATACATTCAATTTACATATAATTACAAATCCGATAACTTTACAAATAGATACGTTATACAATTCTCAACTCAAGAATAAATTGACACCAGTCCTCCTTAATTTCTTCCAATCTTGCTTTCGAGTAAGTACCACACTTGTATTCATCAAAATACTACATAATATAACAGAACATGCACGATTTAATTTTAAAACTAATTACTCAGATGAAATATCGGTTAATTATCAAAATGAATCATATAATTTATGAATTGATCCATACCATGATTGGAATCTCTATTTGACCTGAAAGAATAATTTCCTTCATAAAGCACAATACAAAATATCTGCAGTCAATCCCATTGCGCTGACGAGGACACTGTAAATGGAAAAAACAAACGAACATTTATCTGTATATATAGTTTAAATAGTTTTATCAAGTAGAACCACTATAACAGTCAAACATGGGAAAATATACCTCCACTCTGATCCAGCTGATGTTCTTAGCCTTCCTTTTTGGCACTGTTGCATCTCTTTGTGCTCTAAATATTTGTATAACTCTAACATAATATAAACGCATATTTAGAACAATGTCACATAATAAATAAAGATATATAACTATTCAGAACAATATATCTCATCACTTACGTATCAACCATGTTCTTCAGATCAGGATATTTTGTTGTATTGCCATCCAATGAGTCTATATAATACACTATTTCTTTCATCGGATTAATCGCGAGCAACAACCAGTGTCCACTATAAAATAAGACAACAATTTAGATGGAAATTTTATATAGATTAATGGCAAAAATAGAATAATTATAATAAATGAATTTAGAATAAAATCTAACCCATGGCCAGTATTATATGGCAACAAGAACAACTTCTCTGTAGTCGCGGCCATAAATCTTTGAACCATGTAATCTTTGACAGTATCTGGTGTGTGCTTTATTGCCCGTGCGTTGATACAACTAGCAAATAAGAATATAAATATGGAAGTCAAATCATGCGGGACCAACAACTTGTCATACAGGAGCCTAAAAGAAAAACATAATCAACATTAGAATATTCAGTTAAATGAGCAAATTTTAAAATGTTCAATTATTTAATTAAAATGGATCGGAGTACCTGATGTAGGAATGCATAACACCGACGCCCAATTCAGAATGTTGGAAAACCTGGTCAAAATCCTCCTTAGCAAGTGTTTTGGGATATTCAAAATCGAAAATACCTTCCTCCATAGGTATTTGACGGATGCCACCCTCAACCACATCTGTTGTTCCTATATATGTTTCAAGGCACATCCTAAATCGAGGAACATATGCTTTTTTTGACTCGGTCTTTTTTTTGTTGGGCACCTTGGAAGTTTCAGGCATCTTACCCTTGCTGACTTGTTGCAACTGCTGATCATGAATCTAAAAGTCATATATAAGTTCAGTAATTAATGTATAATAAGATAACCATGTAATTGTATTAGTACATGTTTCTTTGATGCAGCTGAATCGGTATCCTGCACAATAATTCTATCATCTTTTGATTTGGATTTTGTAGGAGTCTAAGATCATCATGTAAATAAGAAAATAAGAAAATAAGAAAATGTAAATGTAAATAAGAAAATAAGAAAATCGAGGAACATTTGAATATGAGATTAGCTAGGTTCATAATGGTGTTCAACATACCTCATCATTTATGTAAATGAGATTTGTCGGCCATGCAACATACGCTTCTATTGCGTCTCCCACCACTGTTGCGTCTGAAACTTCATCGGGTATAGGCAACAACGCACCCCCCTCTAACGCAATATCAATTGATACTTTTAAATATCCAGGAGGGAGCGGTTTATGGTGAAGTAATTCTCCCACATTGTTATGCACCTTTCCCTAGCCAACCAAGCGATAAGTCGGTGACGATAAATATAGCCGACAAGGTGAAATGCCCTAAACAAATAATGATACCGATTAATGTGTCAATTAAGAAAATTTTGCTAAATTAATTAATTTCAATGTAATATATACAATTACCTCTGGAAGCTTCTGCGGACAACCGATACTATCTTTTTCACTAGCATCTTTACCCTCTGGACCGCGCCTTTCCGACATGTATCTTTCTTTGTCCTTCTGTAATTCCCGAATCTGGGCTTTCAATTCCTCCAACATATCCATCACTTCTTTATTGGTAGGATTTTTTTCGTTGGCTTCTTATACAGCTGTGATGGAGTGACGCCAAATCCCTTACCCCTCACACATCCAGAATACTCAGGGATATTTAACACCCGACTCAGTAGGCTCCTACAATCCTCGTCCTCAGCTGGAGTTATACTCTGGGATAGAGTCTCTTGAAATATAGATAAAAGCATATATAAAAATATTATACACTTTTGATCAGTTACTAACAAAACTAATGTTGTACTTACACATCGTTCAAACACTTGTTGAACTTCTTCCTGAACGACTCCATCTCTTCCCACACGGGCAACCTTCCACACAACATGGTCCAGAAGAGATGTCGCATCACTTTTCTCCTCTTCTATCTGCGCATTAAGACGTATAATAAATCATTCATATGCTATTATATATACTTACTAATTTTGGTAACTATATCATATTAAAGCATTTATATATACTTACTATTTTTTGTTCTAAGCGTGCATATCCCAAACCCCTTTTTTTGTATGGATACGCGGCTTTTGATGCCCGTTGCCAATTAACGCCACTCATAACCTGAAAAAACAAGTTTAAGTCATATCAGAACTCTTGTGGAAGAAGTATATATACTATACATTATTCATGATAAGTTGTACTTACTAAAAATTCTTTGGTTCTTCGCTTTGCAACAAATGTCTCTCATTCTTCTTCCGAAATCAGATCAGCGTACTTCTTTGGACGCTTCGAGTCAATAAAGTTTCCATCAGAATCTTTGAGAAACTTGTTCGTTAAAAATGCTCTGAATCCCCTCAGTCGTTTACCGGCCAATTGAAGACAATATTTTCTTCTGCAATCATCAATATTAAAAGATCGTTGCAAATAAATACACATACATATAACATGTTAGTATAATTAATTTAAAGATGTAACTGTCAATATAATTAAAAATAATCAAGTATCATACCTGTATCTCGCTCCAAATTTTGTCTTTAGCCGGTTTTAGCGACTCAATTCTCCAATTATCGCAAGTAATCAGAATTTGCGAACGTACAAGTGCTCCAATGTAACTTGTCAGCATCGCACCGTTAGGCTCAACTAATTGATCTCTTTCATTCCAATGCACATCATACTTAACACCCTTATCTCTCGCACGGATGATTTTTTTCATAATCGTTATTCCTCTTTTGATATCGCCTTTAATGTCTTTTGTTGTTTCATTTCCATCATGTGGTATTTCCTCATTGTTGGCCATAATACCTGTAATTCAGAAAAACCAAAGTATCAAATGAATGACATGCAAATATGTAAATAAGAAATATATGCATAAGAAATGTATAAATAAGAGAAACACATACATAATTTTATTGAATGACATAATATGTAATTGTATTGCATGATAGAAATATGTAATTTTATTCAATGAGACAATATGTAATTTAACAAGTACCTTTGTCACTAAGATCTCTTTCTTTTCTTAGTTGGAACGTGGTTTACTTGTCTCTTAACAACACGGACGGATGGATTGATTCAAATTCCCTCGTTATGATCATTTCTAATATATGATTCGTCCGCTCTAATATTCTCATCTGGATCATATATAATATAAGATTCCTTCTCAACATCAACATCCCCCTTGTCTCCAATGTTATCATCGATTACTTTGTTGGAAAAAAGAACTATAGACCATTTCGTACTTATCGGATCAGTGACATAGAACACTTGTTTAGCTTACGTGGCTAGAATAAAAGGCTCATCTTTGTACCCCACCTTATTAAGATCCACTTGCAAAAATCCTGACTTATCCATTTGTATGCCACTATTATTTTCAACCCACTTGCATCCAAAGATAGGAATCTGAAACTTTTCATAATCAAACGCCCAAATGCGCTCGATAACACCAAAACACGACAGATTCACATATTTGGGGTTTAAGTCCTTCACACTTGAAATGTGCATTGCTTCGACAAGCACGGTGACACCACTATTTTGCATTGTACTCTTATTATCTTGTTCTTTGGTATAAAATGTGTATCCATTAATTGCGTATGCGCTATAAGAAAACACATGCAAACTTGGACCATATGCTAAACATCTCAACCTTTCTGTTATTGAAGCGGGATCAGAATAAAACTTTGAAAAAATATGATCCTTGAACCATGTTATAAAACTTTGATTGTGCTCACGTACTATCCAATTTTCATTTCGATTTAGATTTAAACCTCGAAGAACGTCCTTGTGCATTTCAACATACGGCTCAACCTCAATGTCATTGTGCAGAACATACAAATGCACTTGCTCCCGTTCATCCCTTGAAACTATCACAAATTTATTTCCAATTAACTGTTTACCTACTATTTTTTCAACAACATTAGATTTTGGGAGGCCAATGGATTGAACGTTGGACAAATATTCAGTACAAAACTCAATAGCTTCTTCAACAATGTATCGTTCAACAATACATCCCTCTGGTCGGCTTCGGTTTTTCACATACCCTTTCAATATTTTCATATAACGTTCAACAGGGTACATCCATCTCATATAAGCTGGTCCACACAATTGTGTCTCTTTCACAAGATGGACAACTAGATGTACCATTATGTCAAAAAATGATGGAGGAAAATACATTTCAAGCTGACACAAAGTAATAACTATTTATTTTTGCAATGATGGTAAGATCGCAGGATCGATCACCTTACTACAAATTGACCTGAAGAAAAAACACAATTTAGTTATTGCGCCTCTCACTTTTTCTGGCAAAATAGAATGTATACCTATTGGTAGAAAGTGTTCCGTTATAACATGGCAATCATGTGTCTTTAAAATCTTTAACTTGAGGTCTTTCATAGAAACAAGTCTTCTAATATCAGAAGAGTATCCTTCTGGAACTTTAACTTCACTCAGAAACTTACACAATATCTTTTTCTCCTTTCTAGATAAAGTATAAGCAACAGGTGGTAGATATGTGCGATTTCCTTTCTTCAAGGGTCCTAATTCATTTCTTATTCCCATTGCTACCAAGTCCTTTCTTGCTTTAAGGCCATCCTTAGACTTTCCTTGTATATTGACTAACGTACCAATAACACTTTCAAATACATTTTTTTCAATATGCATAACATCAAGAAAATGTCTTACATACAACGACTTACAATACGGCAACTCAAACAAGATTGACCTCTTCTTCCACCCACGTGTGACAATACTATGTGCAAAAGGCTTACCAAACTGAGTACTCACATCTTTCACCTTTTCAAAAATTTGTTCGTCGGTCAATGTAGGTGGAGGTCTACGTTGTTCTGAATTTCCATTGAATGCTTTTCTCCACCCACGGTAGTGATGACTAGAATTTAAGAATCTACGATGGCCGAGAAAGACATTTTTCTGACCAAATTCCAACCGCGTCCAATATGTGTTTTCTTCACAGATAGGACACACACATTGACCTTTAATGCTATACCCCGATAGATTTCCATATGCTGGAAAATCATTAATTGTGCCAAACAACATCGCCCTCAAATTGAAACTTTCTTTCCTATATCCATCATAAACCTCCACATCGTTCTCCCACAAACTTTTTAAGTCTTCGATTAAAGGTGTCAGGTATACGTCTATGTCATTCCCTGGTTGTTTAGGGCCAGAAATTAACATAGATAACATCATGTACTTACGCTTCATACATAGCCATGGAGGTAGGTTATAAATCATAATAATTACAGGCCAGGTGGAATGTGAGATACTCTGCAAACCATGCAGATTCATTCCATTAGTCGATAATGCCAAGCGAAGGTTTCTAGCTTCTTCTCAAAAATCAGGATAATCATTATCAATTTTCATCCACTGTGGTGAATCTGTCGGATGTCGATACTTCCTATCTATAATTCTATCATCTGCACGCCAAGTTAGGTGTTTTGCATCTGTTTCACTACGAAACATGCGTCTAAATCTCGGAATTATAGGAAAATACCATAAAACTTTTGCTGGTGACAACTTTTTCTTATACCGAGATACACCGCATTTAGGACACTCATTTAATGATGCATATTCATTTCGAAACAAAATGCAATCATTTGGACAAGCATGTATCTTATCATAGCTCATGCCAATAGAGCATAACATTTTTTAGCTTCATAGGTTCGACTGGGAAGAACATTATCCTCCGGAAGCATCTCTTGAAGTAGGGCTAACAACTCTGTGAAACTTTTATCCGACCATCCATTACCCGCCTTTAAGTTGTACAGCTTTAATACCGTAGACAATCTTGTGAAAGTAGTGCAACCTTTATACAACGGTTTCTCTGCATCGCTTACCAACCTCTCAAACATCTTGGGACAATATTGAAGATCTTCTTCAAGTGCTTCTGCAATCTCTTCGACTCGATCACAATCATATGTATCTCTGCTATTGTCATTCGAAGCATAGGTCGTATTATCCTCGGGTTCGACATTCTCGTTACTTATCTCACCATGTAATGTCCAACATGTATAACTTCGATCAATTCCATGTCTCATTAAATGAGATTCCAACTGAACAACGTCAATTCGACGCCCATAACAGCAACCTAAGCAAGGACATGTGATCCTACTGGGGTCTTTGGCGTGTTCAACAACAAACTTAACGAATTTCGATACCCCACTCTCGTACTCTTTAGACAATCGATTGGAAGACATCTATTTTTTATCCATACTAATTGAGTAGTCTAAACTAAACTAAGAAAGTTAAACAAATATACAAAGAATACCTTTAAAGAAATCAATAACTCCTAAGAAAGCTGCACAGTAGGATGCTTGAAAACGATCACAACCTTGCTTTTCACAGGTAACCCCTATAACAGACAAAATTAATAACATCATCAATATTAAATAATTCTTGCAATAAAATTAATTAATTCGCAATTAATATGAACTCATATACAATTTTTACTAACACATTAGTTATTTAAAATTTTATATAATTTTATATTTATCTAAAAATATCTAAAATTTTATATAACTTGAGTTTATATTTATCTAAAATTTTATACAATTTTTACTAACATATTAATTTATACTATTTTCGTAAATTAAATGTTACTAAATTAGCAAGACGGTACAAAATGCAAATCTTCCCACATAATATTATTAATACTCAATATACCTGAGAAAAATTGACTATAACAGGAAGAATATGTGGCACACAATCTTGAGGCTCCAACAATTTTCCAAGAGCTGCACAACCCTCAACAGCAAGAAGTCGAACAAAATCTTGATCTACAAGAACAAGAGTCAATAAGTAATTATTTTTACTTCAATAAATGAGCATAATACACAAAAATTATATTCACTTCAAGATTAACAGAAACTTAAAGCTTTCATCTGAATCACAAATAGTGTGAAGCTTCAATACCATTATCAGATATAATTTTGTTATTTGAATAAACTTGTGTGTCAACTTTTCTTATAACAACAAATTTAAATTAGAAGAGACACACTCATTAATCATATTAAGAATTTACGTATACTATATGAATTTTATACTTGAATGTAAGACAAAATTGATGTAAGCAGAAAAATTAACAATGTTAGTCAACCGCAATCAGTCAATATCAACTTATAAGGCTATATGTTTATAATTCATATTATAAATCTAAAATTCGACACAATTGATCAAATAAATAGATATAAATAATTCTTAATACTAATATGTAATTTACTTTCACAATTTTCTTCATGTTTTGGAAAAAAAAAATGTTGTAATTTGTAAACACATTCTTTAAAATCATAAATACAATCCTAGTTGTTTTTCATCATCATCATCACAGAAAGATTTACATACATATATCTAATTTATCAGAATGTCAATTTCAAATAAGATTTGTAGGCAACAATAATAAAAATTATTAGTAAAAAAAACTCATATAAGGTGTGGCATTTCAACAAACACCTTGTATACGGCTAGATATAATGAAAGTTAACATAAGTAAATTCGTTGTGGTATTTCAACAAACACCTTGTATAAAAAACTCAAGCCAATATCAAAAGAGTAGTTCTCATCAATGGTATCAACAAAAACAAGTCAATAACTCAGAAAAGAAGTAACACTAACATCATATAATCCAGAAAAATGAAATACTAAGACAATAATCCAGAAAAATGAAAAATGAAAAACTTCAAATACAGTAACAATGGCGGAAATGCGCTACAGAGGCTGTCGAAAACGGACGGTCAAATGAAGGAGATATGCAACACAGGCTGAACGGAGGTGAGCGACGGAGGAACGGCAGTTGGACGGAGGAGGGCGACGGCCGGTCGTGGTGAATAGGATTCTAGTTCGTAGAGAAGAGAAAGAAATAATGAAGAACGCGCGTGAGCTAGCAATGTGTTATGTTTCTTTAAAAAATTCTGTGATATTTTAATTTAATTATAATAACACCTATGGCAGCGCTTTTTAATACCTACAGCAGCGCTTCTCAAAGCGCTTTCTTTTCAAAACCATATAGCAGCGCTTCACAAGTAAAGTGCTTTCTTTAAAATTTTGTGATATTTTATTTTAATAATAATAACACCTATGGCAGCGCTTTTTAATACCTACAGCAGCGCTTCAACAGCGTTGTCTTAGCCCATGGATATAGCAGCGCTTTACATGGAAAGCGCTTTCTTTGACACACACCTACAGCAGCGCTTTAGAAAAGCGTTTTCTTTGGCACACCCTACAACAGCGCTTTAGAAAAGCGTTGTCTTAGCCCATGCCTTTAGCAACCCTTTAGCAGCGCTTTTCCTAAAAGCGCTGTCGTAGGTATACTATTTTTTTTTCTTTTTTTTTATTACACTGTAGCAGCACTTTTTTAGCAGCGCTTATCAAAAAGTGTTGTCTTTGGTAGGCAATTTTTTTTTCTTTTTTTTAATGACTCTTTAGCAGTGCTTTTTTAAAAAGCGTTGTCTTTGTATGCGCTGCTAAAAGTCAATTCTGGCGTAGTGATGTATGACAGGGGGAGCTTTATAGTTTCCTGATTTGTAGCTACAAAGTTGCAGTTTGTACAAAGCTTACATATTATCATGTAGGTTGTATTGTTCTAGTTGTTTTGTGATGTCATACTAAATGTCTTGACATTATGCTATCAGGTGTGCTCTAATGCCTTGACAGATTTTGGGTTTGTGGTTCTTGTTGTCTGGTGTTTCTATTTTGATTGTATGCCTCTAATGTGTGCTAAGGTTGTTTTAGCCAAAATTTTCCAAAGAGGGAGATTGTAAGTTCTGTGGTTTTTGGATAGGAAATATTTTGGTAAAATAATATCCTGTCAGCAAGATGTTAAGCTAGATGTTCTTCTATGGCAGTCAGACATTATGTTCAGTATGATGTTGTGACATGTGCCAAGACATGTTATACTAGAAAGTTAGGGCATGACTGTTTTGGTATTTTTAGTGTGATTTTTGAGTGTGTTTTAATTCACATATTTGCGTTATCCAAGGAGGGATATTGTGGGAACTTTAGTTTTAACAGATTGTGTTGTTTTTTGTAAAAAGGATCTTTGAACCTTTTTAGGAAACTTTGTATTTTGTTTCTATTTTTGTGCAGGAAAGTATCTAATAATTGAAAACTTAATTCCTGGCGTTTTGTGTTTTGTTTTAAGAGCCCAAACCCATGCAGTTGTGATGCTTATTTAAAGGAGTCTCTAAACCTAAATAAAACATATATTTTGAAGAAATTAGGATTAGCCGTGTTTTGGAGTCTCTTTAGTGTCTAGTGCGTTTTCGTTTGTATGTCACTCTTGTATCAAGTTTGATGCATTGAGTTGACTGATTGTTCATTGTTAATTGTTCACTCTAAAACTTGTAAGCAAGAGTGTATTGTTCTTAGTTGAAGCTTTTAAGCAAAACTAAGTATTGTCTTGGAAGTGTGCTACTTCTATTTGGGTAGTTGCTGAATTGTCATTGGTTTGTGACTAATAGGAAGTGAAAGGGGGATCTCATATCTAGAGGGTGTCTAGGTAGAAGTTGCACAAGGTAGCGATTACGCGAGAAGTTGTAAATGAGGGAGTTTAGCTTTGAACTAATAATATCATGGTGAATTTTCTTCCTGGTTTGGTAGCCCCAGATGTAGGTGAGTTGCACCGAACTGGGTTAACAACTACTGGTGTTATTTTTATATTTCTGTCATTTAATCTTGTTCTGTATATTTGGGAGTGATCAAACTGTTTTGATCCCAACGTTGTGAAATTTGTCTCGACATCTAGTATTTGCGTGCCAGAATTTCATTTGGAATCAGATTCTGCACTCAAACCTGCTTCCTAAGGACAAGGATCTAGACCTTGTGGACTCTATTGAAAAGTATTTGTTATTCTCAATGTAGACTTGCGGATTGATCTTCCTCAAATTATCTTTGACTATCTGAAGAAGACTTTTTGTCTTTTCACAAAGGAAAGACATTATTCATTCCTTACGGACGAGTTCTTTCTGAACTGCTGATCTAACAAGGAGTTGTCATAAGTTCTGAGGATGATTCTTCTAAAATATGGAGAGAAAATATTGAAGCTATCTACGAGAGATTATGATGTTGGATTTTTGCAAATATATGCCTTGTAATTGTTAAAAATCTTATATTAAGAAATCTTGTTAAAAATTTGTTCATTGTTCTTGTTCATATTCTTGTGTTTCTTAACTGTTACGTGTGCATTTTTATGTTGTCTGGAGAATAAATTAGGACTAAAAATTAAAACACATGCAACATACTCATTGAAAGATTGGAAGCTAATATATAATATCAAAGGAAAACTTTCTAGACATTCAGATCTGTTCTAAGGAACTCCATATGCTCATCTTACATATCTAGATTGTTTAAATAAGCTTCCCAATCTCTCTTTGCAAACTCAATAACTTCATTCCTCAGAAGAATCATGTGTTTGACCTGGAAGTTCTTTTTTCTTCTGTGTGTCTTAACAAAGGTTGTTGGAGATGTATGTGACTCTAAAGAAATCCTCTTGCTTGAAGATGCTCCAGCTGCTACATTCTTCTTGTTTGCTTGAGTTGCTGCATTCAGTATTAATGCTTTTCTAAAATCTCTCTCTAGAACCCATATTTGCTTTTGCTTATACATTTTTGGTGTTCTAAAGATTAAGTGATTCAGAAAGATGGTTTGCTGAAAGTTTTATAGTGACTATTCATCTGTTATCTTGAGTGTTTAGAGTTTTACTATTGAATAGTCAAATCAATTTTTTAATGTCTGGCTGTTGGAAAAGGATGTCTAGTATATAATCCTAATAAAGATTCTCTTAAGATAACTGTAAATTTTATTTTAACAGCTATCTGTTGGTTTTATTATTTCATATGTTCATCTTTTTACTTCGTTTATAAATTTGTCAAAAAATCAAAGGGAAAATTAAAAATGGTATATATGCAAATCTGATAATGGTAAAAATATTTTCATTAATCATCAAAAAGGAAGGATTACATAATGAACAGATGACATTAAGGTTAAACTAATCTAACTCCTCTAAATCCCTATGACTTATCCAATTTTTCCAATCAATATCAGGCTCATCCTCATTCTCTCAATCAGAGATAACTATCTGAAACTCCATGCTATCTCTGTTCTTCTTCTTCTTCCTCTTCATTGACTTCTTCTTTGGTTTTAAAATAGTAGTTGATGAACCAACTTTAGAAGGCCTCATTACTGCTGATGACGAACCCTCCTCATAAAACTTCAGGAGAGTAGATGAGAATCCAATTTCAAACTTCAGAAGTGACTGGTTTCTGAAGACACTGCATCTCCAGACTAGTAGTATCTTCTGAAATATCTTTTATGACAGAAATGTTTGTGCCCTCAGATATTGCTTCTATGATTGCTCTAAAGAATGTTGATGAAAATGACTTATAGTTCAGTTGCTATTATAGCGAAGTATGGGTAACCTAAACGATGGAAATCCATTTCTTGATCCTTGGAATTGTTATGACCAATAACTATTAAAGATGCATTGCACAAGCTTTTAATGCTCTGTACTACTTGAATCGTTTTCTCTTCCTTGGGAACCGATCATGTAATGATGATCTACTTTGCATTTATGAATGTATTTCTTTCGTTTCCTTTATTTATTTATTTTTTATATGACAAAAGGGGGAGAAAGATATAGAAGTATTTAATAAAGAATATGAACCCATTCAGTTTTAATGATGTTTATTTTAATTATTTAGTGTTTATTTTAGTTATTTAAAATTCTGTTATTTCTGTTACTTTGGTTATTACCCGGAAAAAATATTTTAGTTTTCTTAATAGTAAAACTAAGAAGGGGGGGGGGGGGGGGGGGGGGTTACAAATCTTAACCTTAGACTATTAGACTCAGAGGGAGCTTACAAACCTCAGACTCTGGTGTTGCTAAGAAAATTAAAATAGCTTAACATTGACGTATTTTAGTTTTCTTGAATATAGAACTTAAGGGAAGCTTACAAAACTCAACTTTTGACTATTAGACTTAGAGAGAGCTTATAAACCCTAGACTCTGGCGTTGCCAATAAAATTAAAATAGTCCAACATTGTTCTTTAAATACTTATGTTTGCCATCATCAAAAGGGGGAGATTGTTAGAACAAGATTTGTTTGTTACATATATCCTTGGGTTTTGATGATAACAAAGTATTTAAAGAAAAATGATGTTATGAAATGTGTGTTATAAGTGTGCATGTTCTAAACCATAAAGAATAATATATTCAGAACCTGATATAAGGACGTACTTGAGAGAAGCTAGACTATTGGCGTCTGGTGGTTCAGAATCTAAAGATCGTTCTTTAATTGAAGACTGATAATATAGGCTTGCGTAGACTTTGAAGCTGAATACCTTAACATCAGAAGAGAAATATATTGTCTCTAAACTAATTGAATGTATCAGCTTCTGGTAATCATTTAGAACCAACAATAAAACTAAGTTATCCGTACTATAGGAAGCAAGCTACATTTTCAAATTAGTTTGTCAGATAGAGTTTGTGTTCACAAGGCTCAAGAAGAGTTGACATGCTTTACGAATATCTACTCTCAATGGATCTATAGTACAATATCAGAAGAAATACACAATGGTTAAACAAGTTACACAATGGATCAATATCTTTTGGTGTATATATCTTCGACGTCTCTTGTACTATGGAGTAAAAAAGACACTTGTATAAGTTATCTCTTCCAACGACTATTCCTCTGAAACTGTTATATAAGTAGTTGAAGATTCAAGATGGATTTTCAACAAAGAATAAGGAGAATAAAAAAGAAGAGCCAAAAATGATAGAAGTGTTCCATGCTTCTATCAAAATGGAAGAATAATAAGATCAGGGGTGTTATTTTGTGCAAGAGGCTCTCCAACATCAAATGAATTTGGGATGGATTCAAGATTATCATGGAAGTAACAACTATCAAGTCAACATGATTGACGAATGTCCAAACAAAGTTCAAATCTTCGACATTCGCCTGATGAACAAGAGTTTGGTAGAATTACACGCCAAACAAGTTAGACTTGACTTTTTAGCATCCCACAACTATCAAGATTGTAAATATTGCTTTGAGAACGACCAAGGTTGTGCACTCGTGCAAATAACTCTTCAAAACTTATTAGATCACCGGTGGTTCCCAATATACCAGAACACTGAAACTCATCAAGTCAACATAGCTGATGAAGGCCCAAGTAGACACGAAAGTTGTGACATTCGCTTATTGGAAACAGACTTGGTAAAGATGCATTGCATACAGAGCGGATACGGTCAAGTACCTCCTCACAATTATGAACGTTGCGGGATATGTTTAGAAAATGACCAGGGACGCTATCTCGCGCGAGCAGCTCTCCAGAATCAGATAGACCGAGGAGAGATCCTACCGAATAGAATGAGGGATTATCAGTCAATCAATATGGTGCAAGATTACCTAGGGCAGTACGCAGTACATGACATCAAAAACATTGAAACGTCATTGGTCAAATTTCACAAATGCTTGTGTGGACTTAACTACTTTGGACCAAATCACCATGATCATTCAGCTTGTAAAAAATGTTGCAGAAGCTGATATGGTTGCCTCCGCATCCGAAATAAGATTCAAGGACTGTTAGACCGAAGGACCATTACAGCCTTCAATGAAAGAGAATCTATTAACTACGGAATTGATGAAAATGTTTTCACCATAACTCCCTTGCTCAGTGACCAAAGCGCTTGGAGATCCCTTTTGACAGTGAAAAACTTCCCAGTATCCCCAAGCTGGAACCAATAGAGATTGACTATGACAACTGGAAGAGTCACATAACTCCTTTGGTCATTTACTTTCTAGGTCCAGTGCAATATGAATAAGAGAAAGCCATTCCTTACAAATACAATGCTACCATGATATAAGATGGAAGGGAAGTTCTGCTGCCATCCATTGTCAATATCATTGATATAAGCCAGGTCACCCGAAGTGGTCGAATCTTCAATAGAGGAATAGAAGAGCCCAAAAAAGAAAAAGTACCTTAAATTGAAATTCCTAATAAACATATTGGCCAATTAAGTGGTACAGATTAAGTAAAAACAATGATGAAATTTTAAAGCTAATCCAGAAAAGTGAATATAACATTGTGGATCAGTTACTGCATACTCCTTCTTGGATATCTGTATTATTCCTTCTACTGAGTTCAAAAGCTCACAAGGAAGGTTTTAGAACAAGCCTACATGGAACAAGACATAACGGTGGATCAATTTGATAACATCGTTTCTAACATCACTTCTTGTACAACTTAGGTTTTAGTGATGAAGAGCTTTCGGAAGAGGGTAAAAATCATAATAGGGCACTTAATATCACAATCAACTGCAGGGATGATGCTCTAGCAATCGTACTAGTAGACATTGGTTCATCCCTAAACGTCATGCCAAAATCAAATCTTGTGCGACTATCTTTTCAAGGCACTTCAATGAGAGGCAACGAGATCATAGTCAAAGCTTTTGACGGATCCAGAAAGACATTTATCGGTGAAGTTGACCTTCCCATATCCATTGGTCCCAACACTTTCCAAGTTACCTTCCAAGTAATGTATATCTGAGCAGCGTAGAATTGTTTATTGAGACGACCTTGGATCCATGAAGCAGGAGCAGTTACCTCAACACTTCACCAGAAGCTGAAGTTTGTAAAGAACAACAAGTTGGTCATAATATGTGGAGAAAAAGCTTTAGTTGTAAGCAAACTATCATCATTCTCCTACTTGGAACCAGAAGAAGTTATTGGAAATCAATTCCAGGCACTTTCTGTGAGTAATGAAAACAATTAAGAAAAAGGAACATCTATTTCCTCATATCAAGACACTGTTCGAATAGTGGAAAATGGTACCACTAAAGGATGAGGACACATTGTGAAAAGGTATTGGTTTTACACCAGCGTTTAATAAAACTACAAAGAAGGACGAGGCCACTCAACCTATTCAAGATTTCTTCCATAGTGGGGGTTTCCTCCATCCTGCTTCCCAAGAGGTCTGTAATACCCTTCTAAACCCCACGGATAATATATGAATAATCAGAGTAAATTTCCATGCATTTACAAAAGGGTATTACACATAACTTTCAAAATATCAAAACCACCTGTCATGCTCATTACTATTTCAATATAAAATTATGCTTTACAAAACTTCACTTTACATGTAGCAGCGGATTCAATTATACCACAATTTTCATAAAAGAAACATTTGTTTTTATCACATAAAGCAACATCACTTAGGCACTAAGGCCAACATCATAATATTCCAATAGATATAAACACGTTTATAGAGTACACAATGTATATCTTAAACACAACCGAAGTGATCCCAGTGTTACATGACCAGAGCATGACTCAACCCAACATAATTAAATCACTAAACGACTACACCAAAAGAGACCTCGTAACTACGAGCAATACTACTCCTTGATACCTGCACGATGTCATGTAGGACATCATTCCAGCAGAAGGGTGAGAAATATTATCATAATAACAATGCATATAATTATATATACACAAATACACAAGCACAAAATACATATATTCCACATTTTCTCACCACAATTCATTATAACTCATTATGTACAATACAACATATATATAATCAAATATGGATAATCACCAAGCATATTCATCATGCACGTATCCATAAATCTCAACATTCCACATGAACATACACATATTATGTTTACTCACTAATTCACAATTACACATTCACAATTCTCAAACCAACAATTCATGTTCATAAGCATACTTTCATACAATGATCACGTATTCACAACTCTCAATTACACAAGTAATGCACATACGCATATTCCACCATTCTCACCATACTTCATCATAACTCATCATATACTTCACAAAGCATATATATATATATATATATATATATATATATATATATATATATATATATATATATATATATATATATATATATATATATATATATATATATATATATATATATATATATATATATATATATATATATATATATATATATATATATATATATATATATATATATATATATATATATATATATATATATATATATATATATATATATATATATATATATATATATATATATATATATATATATATATATATATATATATGGGCAATCATCAAACATATCCATAGTTCACAATTACACAAGTCATGTACATACACCTATGCATAACTTCATACAACAATCATATATTCATTCCATGCGACTCAATGCAACTCAATGCAACTCATGCCATGTGGTACCAACACTTGTTATCATTTTTCGGTTTTTACACTTAAACCGGGTCCGTTCCCTAGACCGATAACAACAAAAGCCCGTACCCTAAGCTTTCAAACCCCGCTCTAGGTTTGGGACAAGTCACTAGCCTCCACGAAACTAGCAAACATTGCCTCTTGACTAAATGATGCATATGCAATCAACAACAAAATGCACTTAAGACCGATCACACGTCTTAATCCCATGCATTCACATAATTCCTCCCTTCAAGAATTAAACAAGATTGCACACACAACATATCATATAATCAAGTATTCATACTTTTCATCAACATATTTGTCAAACAATGCACACATATCTTACAATATGCTCTCATGCATTAATTCACAATAATCGGATACAACAAATATGCATTCATAATTCAACCTCATTACCTTTTCAAACAATGCACACATATTCACAATATATTCTCATGCATTCTTTACATGCAAACAATACGCATATATTTGTCAAAAGACTATATTTCATAATCGATTCCACCATCTAGGATTCACGTCATACGGCTACCCACAACATATCATATCACAACATGCACAAGCTATACGTTATATAACAAAAGTATTATGCATAATAACACATCAATCACACACATTCGCGACGGTAAAAATCAACACAACAATATGTTTTCAATTTTCTGCTATAATTGAACCAGGTACAGGCCTCAAAGCCATTTTTTCTAGAAATATAATCTCGTTAACTTACCAATGCTTCGAACGGGGGTCAAAACCGACTTACGGTTCAAGAGTTATGAATTTTTGAAGTTTTTCGAAAAACCAGAATTTTGCCTAAACACGGCTACGGGATTTTGCATTTTCGCCCGAAAATCCGACCGATTCAATTCTTTTTTTCGAAACAAACACATACTCATACTCACCTAACATATAACAATGAATTAGAACCATTAAACACGATTTCTACGACGTCCGATTTTCACTCAAATCTCAAACCCTCAATTATCCAAAAATGTCAAAACTCACAAACTCAACCAAATTCAATCAAACGAAATCCAATAATCACGGCTAAACATTACCCGACTAAACTATACAATTTATTTTGAATTCTAACCGTTCAAAACTCAATTCTATCGATTTAACTCATTTGCCCTAGAAATGGAAAATAGAGAAAAACACCCAACAAATCCAACACAACTCATACATAATCATACACATTGATCAAATAATAATGTTTCTCACCCTTACCTTAATTGGATTGAAACTTGAAGTTGATTCTTGATGATTTCTCCAAGTTTCCCTCTTCTCTTCTCTTTTCTCCTCTTTCTCTATTCTTTCTCTCCTTTTCTTTCTTTCTTTCTCTTATGTTTCTATCTCTTTTCTTTTCTCTCCAATTTCCCTTATATATCCTTCTATTTTCTTTCCATCATAATTCTTCTCTAAAAAATACCTATCAATTCATTTCTCACAAAATATCTCATCTTATCATTAATTAGAGAATATCTAATAAATCCACATTATTCTACCAAGTAGAATAAATTAATTAAATCCATTAACTCATTTAAATAAATCCAATAATTTATTTAAATCAGATAAATCACATAAACCAATTAATTAGCACAATTAATCACTTATTGAATAATTGGGCTGTTACAACCCTCCCCCACTTTAGGAATTTTCGTCCTCGAAAATGTTACCTGATTCAAATAACTCTGGATACGACTCTCGCATCCTAATCTCCCAACTACCTCCACCAAAGGAATCTCTATACCTCGAAGTTGCTTCTCGTTCATCAACCTGAACTGGCAATGTCTCAACAATCAAATTCTCTCTTACTCGTACACTATCCATCTGAATCACTGCACTTCCTCAACTTAGACACATGAACACATCATGCAATTCCCACAAGTGACAGCAGTAAAACAATCTAACATGCTATTTTCTCCATGCTTCCACTGCGCCACTCTGATACAGATCAACAAAACACAGTGGGTGCTTCCGAGACCTCAAGCTCGACCGACACCAGTTACTATTGTAACTCTCGAAACACGTCTTTTCTTGGGTCCTTTTAATCTTTCTAGTCGTCTCTTGCACAATATCAGGTCCGAGTACAACACTCTCGCCTGGCACACATCAACACAAAGGATTCCTACACCTCTTACCGTACAAAGCCTCATACAATGTCATTCCGATACTAGAATGATCATTGTCATTGTAGGTAATTCAAGCAACGATAGTTAACTATCCCACGATCCACCTTGATCCAACACACAAGCTCTCCACAAATCCCCTACATACTAGATAGTTCTCTTTGTCTGTCCAGTCCGTCCACGGATGCTAGACAAAGTTCAACTTCAACATGACACCCAAAGCGTCTACAACTTTCTCAAAATCTCAACGAAAATTCAGATTCTCATCTGACACAATATTCGACGATAACCCATACTACCCCACAACTTCCTCACTATACCTCTTAGCTAGCTTCAGCATAGAATGATTCATCCTCATTAGTAAGAAATGAGTTAATCTTGCCAATCCATTCATAACCACCCAAGTCGAATCATATCCCTTCACATTTCTTCGGAAAACCCGACACAAAATCCATGGGAATACTATCCCATACCATTTAGAAATATTCAACAGTTGTATCAGGTCCAACAACCTCTGATGTTCACACTTCGACTTCCGATAAGTCAAACCAGCATATACCACTTCAACCACTTCTCTCTCCATCTATCTCAATGTTCTTCTTCCAGAGTACTCTTATCCAACTCACACTATTTGGAACACACACTCCATCATGACATCTCATGGTACCATTCTCATTAATCCGAAAATCAGCTCTTCGACTTCAATTCATTAAATTCAATCAATCTATTAACTCAAATTAGAACTTTGACTTCTTCGAATCTTATCAAGAATACCTATAGTCAGCCTCAAGATACAAAGCTCAACTCCCTAAGATATTTCCTTCACAGACCAAACTCATATCCCGAATTTGCTTCATCAGTTCTAACTCATTACCATCATCATTGGTATATACAAAAATTTCCAATTCGATACCTCTGCTACCACTTGGTCTCACTCGAATGGTAATTCAACCTAAAACCATACTCCTTCAAAAGTCCCTATTTATTTCCTCTGCACCATATTCAACTCTTTTTCAAATCAAAAAATACCTTAAGTTCTTAAGATCACCAACCATCTCAAATCTCAACTAAACAATTGAGGCTTCCAAACTCCGGCACAAACACGCAACAACAACCAACTCCAATTACTTGTCAGATAATTCCCTTATGTACTTTAAGTTGCCTTAAAGCATAACCAAAACTCGTTGATGTTGTACTTAACATATCCCCCAATCATATCAACCAAACATCACAAAACACAACAATTTGTTCTGTCGGATTCGGAAAAACCAATACACGAGTTGTTGACAGCTTTCCTAGCAATTCCTTAAACTTTCTTCACAGTAGAATATTACTACTTCTTCTCCAACACTGATAACTCAAGTTCCCGATGCTCAACATGATCCTCTATACTCTTCGAGTATATCCAAATATCATCGGTTACCCAACCATTGACTCACTCAATTAAGTATGGAGAATCCCATGCCAAACGGACACTCAATTTGTGAGTCATGGCGGAAATACAAACCGCACTTACTATAACAACCAAACATATTCCATAAATAAATACTTAATCCCATGTCACTACTTCACCATCACATAAAACATTGTAATACTTCCTGCGCTTCTAATCTTGCGTCATTCCGAGTTACGGTTCTCCCGTTACGACAAAAATACGAAAACAACATTTCCACACTTAGAAGGCCATTCAGCACATCTTCAACTCTTGAAATGTTTAAAGGTCTAATTATACCAATATAGTATCCCACACCTTACTTCCTTTAATAATCACCAGAAGTCACTATCCACCTTTTATATACTTGACTTCACAATCTGTTGCCACAACACACACACCAGACACAAGTCTCAAAACTACTCAATCAGTTTAATTCCTTGACTATCCAAATAGACATACAATATAGAGCTATTAATATCGGACTAGTTCCCGTAACTAAGTCAATCACAACTCCACTTCACGTCCTGGCTGTATATCACTATCTTGTCAGAATAACTTCCAGACAACCACAATTAATCGGCAAACCGCCAACTTCCCACTTCCGTTAACACTCAAAATTTCCATCAAAATGAAACATCTCATCACTGTCCTGCGCCGACTCATCAAAACAATTCTTCAACACTTGGCTTAACTCCAAACAATTCATTGCTCACGCCATCTAAGCGTGCAAGACACGTCTATCCCATCCAACACAATCCCAACTACTATCAACAAGAGATTAAGGGTGATCAGTTCCTCAATTTATTGATAGACAGCCGAAAATCATGATGGGGTATAAACCATCTTTACCAAACTATAAGAGCGTTTAACCACATACTGAGCTACAACTCCACACTTGCAGCAAAGCACAAGTTTCTCCCTCCACTTAGATCATTCCCACTTCTGTAGACAAAGGTTAGACAACAAACATGTATCGACAGTGTTTTAACACACGTGTCGCATACAAGGGAACAACCAACATTAGACAACTTGGCCGGACGGACCGACCTGCTCTGATACCACTAATGTAATACCCTTCTAAACCCCACGGATAATATATGAATAATCAGAGTAAATTTCCATGCATTTACAAAAGGGTATTACACATAACTTTCAAAATATCAAAACCACCTGTCATGCTCATTACTATTTCAATATAAAATTATGCTTTACAAAACTTCACTTTACATGTAGCAGCGGATTCAATTATACCACAATTTTCATAAAAGAAACATTTGTTTTTATCACATAAAGCAACATCACTTAGGCACTAAGGCCAACATCATAATATTCCAATGGATATAAACACGTTTATAGAGTACACAATGTATATCTTAAACACAACCGAAGTGATCCGAGTGTTACATGACCAGAGCATGACTCAACCCAACATAATTAAATCACTAAACGGCTACACCAAAAGAGACCTCGTAACTACGAGCAATACTACTCCTTGATACCTGCACGATGTCATGTAGGACATCATTCCAGCAGAAGGGTGAGAAATATTATCATAATAACAATGCATATAATTATATATACACAAATACACAAGCACAAAATACATATATTCCACATTTTCTCACCACAATTCATTATAACTCATCATGTACAGTACAACATATATATAATCAAATATGGATAATCACCAAGCATATTCATCATGCACGTATCCATAAATCTCAACATTCCACATGAACATACACATATTATGTTTACTCACTAATTCACAATTACACATTCACAATTCTCAAACCAACAATTCATGTTCATAAGCATACTTTCATACAATGATCACGTATTCACAACTCTCAATTACACAAGTAATGCACATACGCATATTCCACCATTCTCACCATACTTCATCATAACTCATCATATACTTCACAAAGCATATATATATATATATATATATATATATATATATATATATATATATATATATATATATATATATATATATATATATATATATATATATATATATATATATATATATATATATATATATATATATATATATATATATATATATATATATATATATATATATATATATAGGCATATATGGGCAATCATCAAACATATCCATAGTTCACAATTACACAAGTCATGTACATACACCTATGCATAACTTCATACAACAATCATATATTCATTCCATGTGACTCAATGCAACTCAATGCAACTCATGCCATGTGGTACCAACACTTGTTATCATTTTTCGGTTTTTACACTTAAACCGGGTCCGTTCCCTAGACCGATAACAACAAAAGCCCGTTCCCTAAGCTTTCAAACCCCGCTCTAGGTTTGGGACAAGTCACTAGCCTCCACGAAACTAGCAAACATTGCCTCTTGACTAAATGATGCATATGCAATCAACAACAAAATGCACTTAAGACCGATCACACGTCTTAATCCCATGCATTCACATAATTCCTCCCTTCAAGAATTAAACAAGATTGCACACACAACATATTATATAATCAAGTATTCATACTTTTCATCAACATATTTGTCAAACAATGCACACATATCTTACAATATGCTCTCATGCATTAATTCACAATAATCGGATACAACAAATATGCATTCATAATTCAACCTCATTACCTTTTCAAACAATGCACACATATTCACAATATATTCTCATGCATTCTTCACATGCAAACAATACGCATATATTTGTCAAAAGACTATATTTCATAATCGATTCCACCATCTAGGATTCACGCCATACGGCTACCCACAACATATCATATCACAACATGCACAAGCTATACGTTATATAACAAAAGTATTATGCATAATAACACATCAATCACACACATTCGCGACGGTAAAAATCAACACAACAATATGTTTTCAATTTTCTGCTATAATTGAACCAGGTACAGGCCTCAAAGCCATTTTTTCTAGAAAGATAATCTCGTTAACTTACCAATGCTTCGAACGGGGGTCAAAACCGACTTACGGTTCAAGAGTTATGAATTTTTGAAGTTTTTCGAAAAACCAGAATTTTGCCTAAACACGGCTACGGGATTTTGCATTTTCGCCCGAAAATCCGACCGATTCAATTCTTTTTTTCAAAACAAACACATACTCATACTCACCTAACATATAACAATAAATTAGAACCATTAAACACGATTTCTACGACGTCCGATTTTCACTCAAATCTCAAACCCTCAATTATCCAAAAATGTCAAAACTCACAAACTCAACCAAATTCAATCAAACGAAATCCAATAATCACGGCTAAACATTACCCGACTAAACTATGCAATTTATTTTGAATTCTAACCGTTCAAAACTCAATTCTATCGATTTAACTCATTTGCCCTAGAAATGGAAAATAGAGAAAAACACCCAACAAATCCAACACAACTCATACATAATCATACACATTGATCAAATAATAATGTTTCTCACCCTTACCTTGATTGGATTGAAACTTGAAGTTGATTCTTGATGATTTCTCCAAGTTTCCCTCTTCTCTTGTCTTTTCTCCTCTTTCTCTATTCTTTCTCTCCTTTTCTTTCTTTCTTTCTCTTATGTTTCTATCTCTTTTCTTTTCTCTCCAATTTCCCTTATATATCCTTCTATTTTCTTTCCATCATAATTCTTCTCTAAAAAATACCTATCAATTCATTTCTCACAAAATATCTCATCTTATCATTAATTAGAGAATATCTAACAAATCCACATTATTCTACCAAGTAGAATAAATTAATTAAATCCATTAACTCATTTAAATAAATCCAATAATTTATTTAAATCAGATAAATCACATAAACCAATTAATTAGCACAATTAATCACTTATTGAAAAATTGGGCTGTTACAAGGTCCACGCCATCTAGTGAGATGACTTAAAAACAATTCTTCTGATCCAAATGAAGAATGGAAATCATATTTCACCAATGAAGGTTATATATCACAAGAAGAGACATACATGCCATTTTGTTATCCACAACAAAACTCCAGATATATGCCGAAATCAGATGTCGAGATGATCTACAGAGATTATGATACTAAAGAATGTCATGCTCCTCCTAATTCATTAGAAACTAATACTCTGATGAAAGATGATTTTGACTATAGCTCGGATGATCCCATGGATGATTTACCTATTTGGGAGCCTTACATAGAAGATCCAGGATATCAAAGCCAGTCCGAAAATGCATATTTTCCAGATAACCCTGAAAAAAATTCATCTATTCCTTTAGAAGCATGGAGGCCTTACTAAGAAAATCCTGAATATATCAAACATCGTCTCAATAAAGTCGCGAGAGTTACAGGACAAGAATTTATCAACTTTACCCTACCTGAAGTCAATGTCATCGAGGAAGACAACCCCTCAGAAACGTGGGATACCTTGGGACAACCAAGCGGAAAGTTTGATTTTCTAGTAAAGTATACTGCTCTTGAAAGCTCTTGCATCATGTTTGAAGACATCCAACCAACTGGATGGGGAGATCCTCCCGATCAAGAAGATACATGTGAAAAGACAACAAAAAATTTCTCTACTAATAATTCTGCATGGGAAGAAGACTCTAGTAATTCGACTCCGCCAGAAGTCTGTGTCATTACTGAAGACATACCTGGAAGGAAACTTCCAGAATTTGTAATCCATGGAGGAGTTCGTCACAATTGGATAGTTGTTGATATTCTGAATGTTGTTTGATAACGCGAAATTATATCAGATATTTGACTTGACTTACATGAATTTTATCTGTGATTATTGCTGTTTTATCTGATTTATCTTCTATTACACATCTATTTTCTTGTGTTTTGTAAGTTATAAAAGATATGGATTAAAGAAATAAAAGAAGAAAGAAATGAAGGAAATGGAAAGAAAAGAGGAAGGAAAGAAAAGAAGAAGAAAGAAAGAGAAAGGAAAGAAAAAAAGGGTGGGGCCACCACACACCAAGTGGCACTTGCCACTTGGGTGTGGCGCCTGTCGCCATGGAAAGAATGAGAAGTGTGGAGCCTGCCACCTTCCAAGGGAGAGGGGAGTGGCGAGTGCCAATCCTAGAAAGTAGGAAGAGTGGCAACTGCCACTCCTAAAAGAAAGGGATGGGGCGTGTGCCACATCCTCCCTACATTTTCTTCACTTCCTCAATGATAAATGCCAGAAAGCCTTTGAACAATTAAAAACAGCTTACCACACCCATCATGCAACCACCTGATTGGAGGTTACCGTTTGAAATAATGTGTGACGCTAGTGATTATGTCGTAGGTGTAGTTCTAGGACAGAGGAAAGATAAAAAGCTTCATGCGATTTATTACGCTAGTAGAACCATGTACCTTGCGCAAATGAACTACGCCGCCACAGAAAAGGATCTTTTAGCTGTCGTGTTCGCTTTGGATAAATTTTGTTCTTACTTAGTAGGAGCAAAGATAATTATCTATACCGATCATGCTGCAATCAGGTATCTATTGAGTAAAAAGGACGCCAAACCAAGACTCCTAAGATGGATACTACTACTGCAAGAATTTGATTTAGAAATCAAAGACAAGAAAGGTACTGAAAATGTAGTAGCTGATCATTTATCGAGAATAGAGGATATTAAGCCTGAGCAAGTGCCTATCAATGATGATTTTCCTTATGAGAGACTCATAGCTCAGTTACAAAACACAGTTGAACGATCTTTAATATATAATGAGGCTGAAACAAAAGAAGTCGTGGAAGCGATCTTTACTGAAACCACACTGCCGTGGTATATTGACTTTGTCAACTACTTAGCAGTTGGAGTTCTTCCACCAAATTTAACTTACCAACAAAAGAAAAAATTCTTCCACGATCTTAAACATTATTATTGGGATGAGCCTCTGTTTTTTAAGAGAGGTGTCGATAGTATCTTTCGTCGATGTGTTCTCGAAGACGAAGTTGAAAATATAATCTCTCACTGTCATTCTGCTCCCTATGGAGGACATGCAAGCACTTCAAAGACTTGCGCTAAGATCTTACAATCCGTATTGGCCCACTCTATGGAAAGATGTCCATATCGCAATCATAAACTACGACCGGTGCCAATGCACCGACAATATCTCTAAACGCGACGAAATGCCAATGAAAGACATTTTGGAAGTAGAAGTCTTTGACGTGTGGGGAATTGATTTCATGGGACCATTACCGTCGTCTTTTGGTAACAAGTACATACTCGTTGCTATTGACTATGTGTCAAAATGGATCGAGGCTATAGCTTCTCCGACAAATGATGCACGAGTAGTGATTAGACTTTTCAAGAACATAATTTTTCCTAGATTCGGTGTGTCGAGACTCGTCATCAGCAATGGTGGCTCTCATTTTATTTCAAGGATTTTTGAAAAACTTTTAACAAAATATGGAGTCCGACACCGTGTAGCAACACCCTATCACCCATAAACAAGCGGGCAAGTAGAGGTTTCGAACATAGAAATTATACAAATCTTAGAAAAAAGAGTTGCGACCTCTAGGAAAGATTGGTCTTCCAAATTACACGAAGCTCTGTGGGCATATAGGACAGCCTATAAGATCCCAATAGGAACCACACCATTTAAATTATTTTATGGCAAATCATGTCACCTGCCAGTAGAATTAAAGCATAAAGCGTATTGGGCCATTAACACCCTTAACTTAAATTTTACTGCCGCATGCGAAAAGAGAATTTTAGACATCCATGAACTAGAAGAGCTTAGGTTAGACGCTTACGAGAATGCCCACATCTATAAAGAACGAATAAAAAATGGTATGATAAGTTGTATCGAGGAAAGAGTTTACTGAGGGTGACATAGTACTCCTATTTCACTCTCGAATAAAACTCTTCCCAAGAAAACTTCGCTCTAGGTGGTCTGCTCCCTTTAAGATAACGGAAGTTTTTCAAAGTGGCGCAGTAGAAATAAAAGGAAAATCTAGTGAACCGTTCACAGTTAACAGGCAGCGCCTGAAACATTACTATAACATTGAAAGCAAAGACTACTCCGCCATCCTAAAGCTCGTTGAGTTGCACACTTACCCTAAAAATTAGTGGAATTTAAAATTATGTCGAGCTTACGACATAAAACAAAGCGTTTGGTGGGAGACAACCCGCTTTTTAGTTTTACTGTTTATTTTTCTAATCTTTTATTTTTAATTTCTTTTATATGATTTTCATTTTTTTGTTCCAAGAATAGTCATGCAATCTTATCCATTATATTTAGTCATTACTAACTTGTGTTTATTGTCCACTTATATACAGGCTAGCTTAACATTAGTTAGTTACTAACTTTAGAGATGAACCGAGTTGACTATATGGGCATTACTTTCAGAGGCAGAGCTTAGAGGAGGCGCTTCGAAGCCCTTGCTCAAAGAGAGATGTCACTTAATATCTATCCGGATGGACCCGCCATGACTAGATTAGGCATCTGAGACAGTGTTATGTACCTTCTCAACCAAATTGGTTGGGAGCATTATGCTATCAATAGGAGATTTAGTTCCTACCGTAGGCTCACCTTGGAGTTCCTTAGCTCACTAATTTACCAGCCCGACCATGGGTATGGATTAAGTAGTGGCCTCATCAGTTTTAGGATGTTTAACATGGACTACCATTTTAACCACTGAGAGATTTCCGAACTCCTAGGATTTCCAAGCGGCTCTGATTCTTATACCATAGTACAAGAGGAACTAGTAACCAACCTCGAGCTAGTGTATTTCTGGGGTAGCATCACCGAGAATAATCATCCCGAACCCAACACTATGTATTCTGAAAGCATCCATAACCCTGTCATCTGATACCTTCATAAGTTTCTTGCTCACACCCTGTTTGGTAAAGAGGAAAATATTTACTCTGTGTCAAATGACGAGCTTTTCATGCTTTATTGTGCTTCTCAGGCTCGACCCGTTAATGAGGCTGCCTTTATGATGGCCAATTTTAAACTTATAGCACAAGTCGACCACAGACCGATCATTATAGGAGGCCTAGTAACCATGATTGTCAATGCCATTAGACTGAGGCAACCGCTTCTTAGCATTAACCCCTTAGGTACTATACGACCTATGTATATTCCATTTTGCCTCAATCATGGCATCATTAGAAACCTTGGCCCTGACACCTTTGAACTCTTGATTGATAACCAGGTTATCCGTCTCTTTACCTTATCGAACTATGAAAGAACCAGTGTCCACAACCTGAATAATTGACTGTATGACTTAGATGAACCAGAAGCTCCACCTTCACCCCCTGAGACTCCGCAAATATATGACCATTATGACCAGTATGATGACCATCTCTCTGATTCTGGCTTTAGCACTCCTGATGTGCCTTCCGCCCAACGAGTGGACCATACTACTACCATTCACGCACTGGAGACGAACATTACTGACCTTAGAAGTGAAATTACAACTCTACGAGTGGATTTTCATGATTTCATGGATGTGGTGACAGAGCAGTTGGATCACGTTTATCGACATCTCTTCTCTATCGCTCCTCATCCTCTTCCTCCTCCTCGTGGCTAACATTTTGGATATTGATGCGTTCCTATCTTCGCACTTTCGAACAGTGGGGACACTGTTTGATTCAAGTGTGGGAGAGGAACTTTATTTTCGGACAAGTTTATTTAGTTTCGGACAATGTTATTTTGTTGTTTTCGCAATTTATTGATTTTTTGTAATTGTCTTCGTTTGAGACATCTTATTTTATTTCTTCTAGTGATTAACAACTTTATTTCCTTTTCGAATTCTAGTATTCGATTTCATTTTAATTTTCATATCTAATTATCATTAGTGATTAACATAAAATTTTTTCATATTTTTTTCAAAATTTCAAAAACAAAATTTTTGTCTTTTTCTCCACACTAAGAGGTGGCACTCACCACCTTGTCTTGAAAATGGAAATGGCACTCGCCACCTTTGTGGTAGTCGCTGAACAATTTAACAAGAGGTGGCAGTCTCCACACATGCTTCATAAAGGAAGTGGCACCTGCCACTTGCTTAGGTGGCCCACCTTGTTCATGTCTGCCACCTAAATCCAACCTACACCATGCATACTCCCATGTGCCATTCACTATCTTGCATGCTTGCCACATATCCTGCTTCTTCTGATTTTTTTGACCATAATAAAAGCAAACCAACCATACCAACCACATTAACTCGTATAACTCCCTTATTTATACCACCCTTACCAACTTATCAAAACACAAAACCAAATACTCGTTCACAAAAAATCAGAGAGAAAAAAGAATATTGTTTTCAAGCTACTACCATGGCGAGCTACCAAGTGATCTTTAGAGAAGGTGAAGCAGACAAAAAACAAGCTGAGCTCTATGCAAAACTACTAAATAGAGAAATCGAGTCGACAAGGTATGCTGATATACTTTGTTTAGAAGCACTAGGAATTAAAGGCAGTGTTGATTATATGCTAGAAAAATTGGGTTTGACTTACCTTTTATCATTTAAAGATCCTGTCTACGTTCAACTCACTCTCGAATTTCATAGCTCACTCATCTATGATCTTAATGGAAACCTTCATTTTCGTCTGTTTAACATTGAATATACATTTACTTTTGACGGATTAGCCGTCTTATTAAAATGTCCCTACGGAGATGAAACGAAATACGATATGTCGGATGGTGTCGGCTGACTAAACGCATATAAATATTTTTGGAGAGCGATAACAGGGGGAGTAACCTATAGTTTCGAAGGCAATAGAGCCTCCCTAATCCAAAACCCGTCGGTGCGCTATTTGCGCCAACTTGCGGCCTTTACCATTTTCGGTAGGTCAAATTCTAATAAGGTAAATGAAGCAGAATTTTTCTATATTTTTACCGCATTAGCAACCTCCGAGAAGATAAACGCTGTCCCATTTTTGTTCTCCCACATGAAAGCGATAGCCACCACTAAAAAGGGAGCTATATTTTTTGGCGGCCTGATAACTACTCTAGGCCGAATTCTCGGCTTAGAGAATAATTTTTCATCTTTAACACCCCTGCAGCCAAGAACTATAGATATATACATGGTTAGGAGTATGAAAATGGTAAGGAGATGGCGAGACGGGAACTTCGATTTAATGATTAATAACCAAGCGTTCCTGGATTTTATTCTGCCGAACCCTGCTCGTACAGATGTTCGTAACCATGATAAATATTGCTATATTAATAACCTAGTCCCTGCGCATGTTCCAGAGAATGCTGCTGCTGGCGGGGACAATACTAACGCACCTTCACACATTACACGTGTCACTTCTAAAAATGTTGCAGGTACATCCTCAGCGCAGACCGAGAAGAAGTGAAGACGCACCTGCCACTCTCGACGAAATATATGATGAGATGCTGCGACGAAGCGAATTAGACGTTCAGCAAGATCAGAGGATTCAGAGCATCGAAGCCCAGCAAGTCGAGATGATGCAGATCCTCCGACAGATGCAAAGCAAACAAAACAGCATGTCAGGTTTGATTGCAGAGATGACGGATTTATCAGTACGTGTGGAAAATTCCGAAGATCCACCTGACCACCCTGGAAATTTTAGGCGGACACGAACTCGCGGCAGAGGCCGCAGATAGAAGAATTTCCAGGTTCCACTTTCTCTTCGTACCTAAGTTCGTTGCATTGGGGACAATGTTCGATTTAAGTGTGGGAGAGGAAGCTTTACCGCTTTTATTTACTTTTTTCTAGGTAGATTTTAAAATTTTGATTTTCGGCTAAATATTTTTCTTTTAGTGTTAAAAAAATCAAATTCATGTAATGTCGAGTCATTATACATGGTTTCCGTCATTTATCGGATTCTCCCGAATTCTTGAGCCACAACAGAAAATTTTTAATTGTTGGTTTAAAAGCATGACACAGACCTAGAAAGTATATTGCCTGATTTAGACTAAGTTCGAGAGTTTTGGAAAGTATTGATAATATCAATACCGTCTCGACACCCTGAACCCCCTGAATATGCTGATGAATTTGAATACTTATTATGCCAGAGCCTTAAATTTTAGAGTAACCTCTTGATTAGTTTAAACTAGCAGTCAACACCATCCTGAAGCAGAACCTAAGTAATAAACTGATGTAAATACGTGTTTGATCTCAAAAAATACGAATCAAATAGAATTATATGAAAAAGCGAATGAAAGATATGCTCTTACTAAGTTAGGTGGTCCTTACCCGACCATTTAGCCCAACAGATCAGACTCTTGAAATTCAAAAATGCACAAGAAAAAAGAATGTGAAAAAGTTTTAGAAAAAGAGATCAATGAACACTAACAAGTTTACTTACCATAGGCGTGCAGGAATAACAGGCTTAATGTGATTGCGCGAGAATGAAAAAGAGGTGAAAACAAATAGGCTGAGTTATAATAACATGATTCGAACTTGTCTGCATAGAGAGGCAGTTTTTAATTGCACTTAGTAATTTCGTGTCATTACGGTATCCTTAGTATTTTTATCCAGCACCTATCTTTCGTACGAAAGTTTCGCAACAATATATGATATGTGTTATGTCATGTTAAATTCCATTCCTAATATGTTTTATTTGCTTGAGGACAAGAAAAGGTTCAAGTGTGAGAGAGTTTGATAACGCGAAATTATATCATAGATTTGACTTGACTTACATGAATTTTATCTGCGATTATTGTTATTTTATCTGATTTATCTTCTATTATGCATCTATTTTCTTGTGTTTTGTAGGTTATCAAAAATATGCATTAAATAAATAAAAGAAGAAAGAAATGAAGGAAATGGAAAGAAAAGAGGAAGAAAAGAGGAAGGAAAGAAAAGAAGAAGAAAGAAAGAGAAAGGAAAGAAAAAAAAAGGGTGGGGGCCATCACACACCAAGTGGCACTTGCCACTTGGGTGTGGCGCCTGCCACCATGGAAAGAATGAGAAGTGTGGCGCCTGTCACCTTCCAAGGCAGAGGGGAGTGGCGAGTACCACTCCTAGAAAGTAGGAAGAGTGGCAACTGCCACTCCTAAAAGAAAGGGAAGTGGCGTCTGCCACTTCCTCCCTGCATTTTCTCTGATCTTCACTCCTCATTTTAGCCTGAAATCTTGGGTAATCGTCGCCACTAATAGCAATAAATGCCACATACGGTTTTGGAAACCAGGGAGCCACTTTTGATTTCTGTTTCGTACTATTTTTCTTCAGCATTTTGTTCTTAGTTTTTAAGCACTTTTTAGAGAGAATTTTGTATAAGGCAATTGTTTATTCACACAGATAAAAAATTTCCAGTTAGTCTTAGGATTGACTTACGGGTTGTAATTTTGTACTGAACTGCAAGCCGACCTCCATAATCCAATCCAAGTGTTTTTTGTTCTTCGTAATTGCAAGGTTCCATTTATCTGCTTTTATTGTTATTGTTATTTTTATGAATCCCTTTTATTTTTTGTCTAGCATTAAGATTAGATTTTGTAATAGCATGAAAGCCATGTCTGGCTAAACCTCTTAGTATCGGTATATAATTACGATCGGTCGGAGGGGGTTAAGTAAATCATGGCGTGAATTTAACATATCTATTCGTCTGGTCTCAGTTTCTTTTAATAACTTAATAGCTTTTTTTACGAGAGTAAAAAGGTAACGAATGTTAAGATCAATAAAGCGAGAGTTTGAGGTCTTAACCAGATAGATGAAACTGAAGATTAGTCTTAAATACAGTGAGAGCGCTTTAGGGTTAATTAGAATCTACTTATTTTCAAAAAGTGTTTTTAAATACAAATGAGAGAGCGAGAGCCTTCATTCTGATTTAAGAGTATAGTCTAAGTCAATAAACACGAGAGTGTGAGATAAAGTCTTTTAAGTGAGTATTTTCTACCAAGTAACAATTTTACCTTTTAAACTAAACGCCTGTGAATTACTGAATCCCCGATGATTGATAGAATTATATACCGATATTTCGCATTATCTTGATTTAAATTATATTTCAATCTGCTCTTATTTTCTTACTTGCATCCCAAATTTAGAAATCCATTAGCCATAGATTTACGTAGTAGCATTAGATAGCGGTAGATCGATTCTTGGTCCTTTGGGTTCTATAATCTTTAAAACTACACGATCAGACTGTGCAGTTGCAGTCACGAAGCATTTAGACATACTAAATAGCAATCATTGTTCACATCTCAAAGTAATTGCCTCGACTTTATTTTGACCTCTCACCTTACTCGGGTGAAAGGATGTTTTGTAGGGCATGGGACTGTAAATATTTCCTCTCTGCCTTGCCCAAGACGGATGAGTTTTGTTTTATAGGTCTTGTGTTTCAAGAATCGACAAATCATAAATAAAGATGTCATAATGAATTTCTGCATGTATTGTTGTTTTTGCTTTTTTCTTTTTCAGAAAATGGTAATCCTAAAACAGACAAAAAGTAACAAACGTATTCAAAATTTACTGAAGTCATGTCGCAGCATTATGGGACCCAAGTCCCTTTTCATCCAACTCCTCCATAACACAGTGATCAGGGGCATACTTTTCAAGATTTAAATACTGGGGTAGTTCATATCAAGGTCATGTCAAAGCATGGTGGGATCCAAGTTCCTTTTCAGGTAATCCTTCGGAAGACATTCAAATAAGGGTAATACCTTCAAAGGCTCCACCAATCTGGGGGAGACTGCCGCAAGGCTTGATCAAAAGAAAATGCTTCAAAAAATAGATCATTTGGGGAAGATCATTCCAAATCCAAGGCTAATATAATGGCTGGCCATTTCAAGCACGTAATAGAGACAAGCTACTTCAAAACTCATATTGAGGCGAATCTCTTCAAAGACCCAACAGACTGGGGTAGAGACATGGTAATGTAGGGGAAAGCCCCATCCATACTTCTAAGGTTGCACATACAAGCTCTTTCATACATCAGCAGTCATCGAGTTCAAAACGAGTATCTAGAGATCATGCTAGCATAACAACCTACCACCTTTTGACAAAAAGCTTTGTTATACAAGCAACCTCTCTTAGCCCTAACAGTCCCCGACTCACCACATGGGCACTTGTTGAAACATTAAAATCATTGTCATACATCAATCATGTCACTACGCTCTAGCGTCAAACCATGCATATCATCTCATCCATATAGCACAATTCCACAACATTCAATACCCTACAAAAATCCCAAACTTCACTTAGCATTTACCCAAAAATATCCTACCTGGCACCCTACAAAAGGCCCATCCTCAATAACAGTTCTAACACCTAGCCTTCAAAAGCCTCTTTCCGAAGGTCCCGCTTAACCCTTCACCAAAAGAAAATGATCCATATTATTCAAAAATAAATATCATCCATGGACAGATCATCCATAACACCACATTCATGCATCATATCATGCGTAGCATATCCATGAATAAGGAGCATTATGCCATACAAACTCTAAACATGCATACATAACATAGGCTGAGACTCAAAACTCATCATGAGAGTCTAGATCAATCCCTAGCTAGGTCAGTAATATATCTTCGTCCAAGCTTCTCCCCAGCTCTTTCCTCGCTATACATCCTAGTGAGTCGGTCTTAAGGACAACCCCTCAGTAAGTATCCTTGGAACTTATTCTCCAATCAGAAAATACTTAGCAGCATTGTCCCCGATCTACCTTAATGGAATATAATTCCTTCACCAGATCCTTACAAGGATTTCTTAGGACTTCCACCGGCACTCGCGCTTCTTAGGATGCTTTTCCTGGAAGCGTATTCCTTAGAAGACAATCATTTTATGTGAAACTAGCCTTCCCTAGTAGAGACATCGGGTTCTTCCATCAATCTTCTTTTTACTCCATTTTTCTCAGAGAACTCCCCACTAGAAGTTCTTACTCTAGTATTATCCATAATAATATCCTATTCATGGATCTTACACCTGCCACTTCGATTCTTACACTGTTTGTTCTTCACTTTGGTTCTTACACCGATTGTCATCTTGTTTTACGGTTCTTAGACTGTTGTTATTCTTTTCAGTTTTTTCGCGTTTTACATCAATTTTCTCGCTAATAGTGAGTTGTCGGTTCTATTCTCAATCCCCAGTTATACCAGTATAATTCCCCAAGAAGGAATCCATATTGGCCTTCCTCAGTAAGTAACATCTCCACAAAGTCTTTTCAAAGAAAGGATTTCCCCAGCAAGATCATCACGGTGAGTCTTCAAGAGAATCTATCCCGTAGTACGTCATCCTGAATGATCGTTACCAACCAGCGAGTAGGTTTTCACCTCTCACATCCCCAACTTAGCAATCTGTCCTTCATACGGGATAAGTTCCATCAAATATCTAAGGGTTTTCTATGAAGGGTTCCACCAGGGTTTCTTCAAGGGTTCCATTAAGGGTTTCATCCAGGATTCCATTAGGGGCTTCATCAGATTTCTATCACAGGGGCTTCACTAGGGTTTTATCAAGGGTTTCACCAAGATTTTTTTATCAAAGGGTTCCACCAAGGTTTTATCAAGGGATTTCATCAAAAAGGTTTTATTCAGGGTTTAATCTAGGGATTCTATCCAAAGTTTCATCAAAGGGGTTATATCAAAGGGTTTTCATCAAAGCATTATCCATAGGGTTCCACCAAGGGCTCACCAGGATTTTATCAAGAAGTTTCAACAAAACATTATTATCAAGGGGTTATATTAGAATATTTTTAAAGAGGTTTCACCAAAGTTTTATCAAGGGGTTTCATCAAAGTTTCATCAGGGGTTCCACCAAGGATTTCATCAAGGGGTTTCATCAAGTTCTCGTTAGGGGTTTCATCTACAAATGACCGAAGGATCGTCAGAGTCCTACCAGATTTTGGTAACATGATCAGATGGTCATGGAAATCATATGCAAGTTTCACTCGGAGTGGTTGAAGCTGATCAAAAGGGTTCTATAAGGGTTTTACCAAACAACAACCGTAGGATCATCATAGTCCAACCCAATTTTATCAAGAATGATCGGAGGATCATAAGAATCGTAGACAAGTTTCACCTAAATAGGCTGAAAGTAATCAATAGGGTATCGGGGTTCCATCAAAGTTTGGTCTCTATATTTAATCATCTTCCACCATGAGAAGATGAAGCCTCACTGTCATCATTCTCTCAGTTTGGAACTGATTAAATAGGGGCAGCTGTCGTACCCCAAATTTTGATCACTTACTCTTTTCCTTTCATCTAACTTAGAGCTTAGGTCACTAACATGTCCAGAATCCTACACAAGTCATCTGGTCAACCCCAGTGACCCAAAAAGTCAAAGTGAGACCATTTTGACTTTTTTACTCCCTCTTAGGAGTTTGATCTTAGCATAGACTGTAATTCTTAAAGGGTATTATTTAGCTTTTATTTTAATATATATATATATATATATATATATATATATATATATATATATATATATATATATATATATATATATATATATATATATATATATATATATATATATATATATATATATATATATATATATATATATATATATATATATATATATATATATATATATATATATATATATATATATATATATATATATATATATATATATATATATATATATATATATATATATATATATATATATATATATATAAAATACAAATAACATAGTTATTAGAAATTATTACTATTTAATTATTAATTATTAAATTAGTATGAAAATAGTTTTAAATAAATATTTAGGTACTAGAAGTTTAGTTATATTTTGTAGCTGAATGACTATTATTATTTTTGGGTTATTAGAGTTTGTTTTCATAGTCAGATTTTTAATGAGGTATTTAAAATGATTTATTTGGTAGAAAAAGATTAGTATTGTATAGTCGGTTTTTTAACAATCGTATATTTTCTTATGCCACTTTAATTTAAATTAACAAAATGACACAATTAAGAAGAGAGCATGTGTAAGAATTATAAACACAAGGTACTTGATTCAAATCTTACCTTTCACACCTATGTCTTTTTTTTCCCTTTTATTTATTTCTAACTTCTTGTTTTTACTATTTAAATCTAATTTTTGTTTTTCTTATTAAGGCATTTTTTGCAATTTTTTTTTATTAAAATCATAATTTTATGAATAAAATGGTTAAAAATTATAAAATAAAAAAAGATCGTGAATGATTCTTTTTTTCCTTTTAAATTATTTTATAATTAAGATGGTATTGTTATTTTTAATATAATATTTATTTATTAATTAATTTTCATATTTTTTCCTTTTTTATGATTTATTTCATGTTTGGAAATTTTTATTCTAATTAAAAATTATGAAAATCAAATATTTGATTTATTGCATAAATTTAAAAAATAATTTTCATTTTAGAAAATGTACGTTAACTTTTTACTTTAATAATTTTTATTCACTTTTAATGTGCTAATTTAATATCTTTGACCTATTTTTTTTTTAATATAAATTGGAGACTCCAAACCATCACATGTAAAAAAAACTCATCATTCAAAATTCACTAAAAACTAATCCTAATTCTCACACAAAAACACACGATCCACAATTACAAATTCACTATCTCATAGTTGTCGTTCTTGCGAAGAACAACAACAAATAAACACTAGCCTCCATCATCAGTTGATCAAGAATATCGAAGGGGAAAAAGGAAAATGTGAAGAACACAAAGAAAGGAAGGGGGAAGCAACAACTTACTGCGGTCACGACACTTAAGGGTTTGTCTTTGTGTGTTATTTCAAAATTTCATACATGGTTAATTTACTAAAATTTTGTATATATGTATTTTATTTTATTTTATTTTTTGTATATAATTCATCAATTGGATGTTTGTACATAATTAAATTTTGAATTAAGTTTTTAAAGTAATTAATTATAATTAGTTTTTTTTTTGTATATAGCTATATAGATTCTAGATTAAAACAAAACTCAATTATTAATACTAAGAAAGATTAAAGGGTAAATTTTAAAGTATCAAAAATAATAAAATGAAATTTATAAAAATATTAGATTCCATTGTAATCAAGTTATGTTTTAATTTTAATTATTAGTTTCTCTTTCTTTCTACTATTTTAATTTAGTTAATCTTAAATTATTATTAAAATAAAAATACAAAAATATTTCCTTCCAAAAGCCATAAAAACTTAATAGTTTGTAATTTACGATTATATTAGAGTTTTAATTAGTATGATATTAGGATTTAAATTAGTGTGACTTTAGGGATTATATTAGAGTTTTAATTAGTATGATATTAGGATTTAAATTAGAGTGACTCTAGGAATCAGCTAGAATAATTAATAATGATTAAATAATATATATATATATATATATATATATATATATATATATATATATATATATATATATATATATATATATATATATATATATATATATATATATATATATATATATATATATATATATATATATATATATATATATATATATATATATATATATATATATATATATATATATATATATATATATATATATATATATATATATATATATATATATATATATATATATATATATATATATATATATAACATTAACTAATATCCCTTCTTATATATTAAAAAAATACGAAAAATATATACCTTCTTTAGGTCTTCCCTTATTAATAAATTTCAAATATTCAAACCTTTTTGTAAATAAATAAATAATGAATAAATGATAAGCAAACATTCTTTGGCATACAATAACCCTAGACTTAGAGAAGGATCTCATTGAGTACAATAGAGGTGAAGGGTGCCTAGTACTCTCCCCTTGCTTAACCGACTTCGGAACCTAATTTCTCACTCTTAATCTTTAGGTTTTATTATTATAATAAAGGATGATGGCGACTCTGAGATTTTTCTAGCTGCGACATAGGTGAATATCATATAGCAATGATCATGAAGATTGATAACATGTTTGCTTTTAATTTGGCAAAGAATTCGATAGCACATGAAAGATGAAAACATATTGAGATGAGATTCCATTATCTTAGAGAGCGAAGTAGCAAATGGAAGGTTGAACTTGGATCATTGCAGAACTGAGAATGAAATTGCACATATCATGACAAAGGTTGTGTAGGTGGAATTGTTCAAGAGATTGAGAACAATGATGAATGTAGATAACTTAGACACGATGAATTATGTGTTATGTTAAATATACTATTCTCACTACTAGAAAAGTGATTTTAAGGTCAGATACAAAATGCATTTTACCTTGACTGCAATAACGAGGTAACGAATATCGTCATAAAAAGTGAAGGATTATAACCTCGATTATTTAAACACCAAGGGGTAAATTAATTTGCGCATGAGTTCGAACCCTAGCATCTGCATTTTTATTATTTACAAAACTAGCACCTCATACATCTCAGTTTACAAATAAACTGATGGGTGAGATATATTGTTTTTTTTTAATTGAAATTTGTTACATTGTTTAAGCAGAAAGTAAATTTAAATAATTTGTTTACAAACTTAAATATTTATTCAGAATATTACATTACTTACAGAGAATATTAAAATAAATGTTAATTTATTCCTGAAGATCATATGTTGGATCTTCAACTCTTTAATATTTGGACAAGGTCAAATGCTTCACCTTACAAGTATTTATTTCTGATATAAAACATTAAAAGGGTTAAAAAATGGATATTAAAATAAAAGATTTTCTGCTCAAATGAATATTTAAAAACACAAACCTTAAACCCAGATAATTTTCTGCACTTGCAATCCATCGCTAATGGTAAAAGTCCAAGTGGAGGATGTAGATAATTTCAATCGATTCATGACATTTCTTTATCTACTTTAGATATTAGAAAGCCTTTATAATGAAAAAATTTTTAGGTACCATGCAGATCACTAATGGTAGTTTCTTCAGTGTTGATAATCGTGAAATGAACGACAAATATTTGTTTAAGAATTCTAAGTTATCCCTTTGGTATCTATAAAAATCGAGGTTAACATGCATTTTTTAATTACATTGAAAAAAAATAGATAAATCTTACAGATAATGTTGAAAAACTAATAATACAGCAAAACTAGAATTTTGGTGTAAGAGGCTATCTGGTCCAAATATTGCATGCATTCAATTTCTAGAAGTTATCTGGTCCAACCATTAAATGCATCCAACTTCTAAAGGAATTATCTATTCCATCTATTGAATTTTTTTTTTGCACTTGCAATCTATTATAGAGAACTTTTACAAGCTTCTAAATACAACAACATCAACACCATTTTGTGAGATAGATCTCAAAAGAATGATGCGTTAGAGTTTGGAGCGATTATATATAAGTTAGGATTAGGGTAAAATCTTTCTAACAAATGCTTTTATAGTAAAATGTTATGTATCTTATCCCCCAGTTATTAAGGAAACCGACATGATATATCATTTAGTTTACAAAAAAATTATAACAAATAAAAATAGTTTTCTAAATAGTTTTTCCCCTCAGAGTTTTTGAAAAACCGAGATAATATGTTATTTCTATTTCTAAAAATAAATAAAAAATCATGGAGCGCATTGAATTCATATCCACTAGAATAGCAATGATCATCCATATTAAAAAAATGTAACGTATCTTTTAGATTTTTAAGGCGTTTGAGCTTATCTGATTGTTTCACTTTCTATTCTTCACTTTATTTAAACATTATTCTTTGTTTCAATGTCTCATTTACAACTCTTTGTGTCTTCAAACCTAGTTTTAAAGTCTTTTCTTTTCTTCAAAAATGTCTTCAATAACCTTAGATGAAAATCTTTTGTTCGTAATCAATGAAAAGTTTGTTGATTTCGATGATTTGAAAAACAAAGGTTTTGATATAAGGAAAACTATTTGCAAACAAAAGTTGAACGATTACTTTGACATTCTTAATGGAACCGTCTATATTAATCTCGTTAAAGATTTTTGGTTAAATGCCTCTATTGGGCCATCTGGTCATGATGCTGAGTCAATCCAGTCCTATGTCAATGACTTTTCTATCACAATTGCTCAGTCACTTATTGCTCAAACAATAAAATGTGAAGTGGAAGATGTTTGTGTTGAACATTATAGACTCAACAATGTCTATAAAGATCACATTCTCTTAATTTATGCAACCAACAATAATCTTAACAGTCTTGCTAGTCTACGACCAATTGGAAAAGTTTTCTATCAACTTCTACTGTCAAATCTTTGTCCAAGAGAGAAAGAACTAGAAACACTTACTTGGAATGACAAGCATCTATTCTTATTCCTTACCAAGAACATCATAGTTAATCTTCCTTTTTTCCATTTTTAATTTCTTAAAGGAAATGATAATCATCTCTAGGGATGAAATGACTTTCCTCATATCATATGAAAGAGTTATTTTTGAAATTTTCTCTAAGTTAGGAATAGTTAATAGTGATACTGTTGAAGTTAAGTGGAGTCAGAAATTTAAATATGTGGAGTAGTTATTTGTTGCCCCATTTTTAATTAATGGAATATTTTCTTTCATATTATTTCCTATTCGTTTTTATTGATAACAAATTTTTTTGAGAATTACTAATTAATAAGAAAAAAAATTAACTCCGAAATAAAGGAAGATTGGAAGGCGCCAAGTCATAAATCACCGGGAAAAAACTTAAATGTAGTTACTGGGATTCGAACCATGTTCCCTAATAGCTATGTTATCTCAGATTTTACAAAATACCAAGGTATTAGGTTTAATATCTTTTCCAGAAGATTTGACGCTCACTTATTGCTATATTACCTCCGTTTTATATAAACCCGAGGAAAAATATTATTTTTAAAAAAATCAAACATGTTGCTCTCATGACCTATAAGCTCTATTTTTAGCATGTTCGAGGTGAAACCTTCTTCATAAAAAGTATTATTTGTAGTAGTGGATCTTTGTGTTATGCATGTATATATAAAATACAGAATTTGACATAGTCAAATTTAAATGTATTCGATAGAGTAATAGTAATATAGTTTGTAATATTTGAATCTACATGTACTCGACCGAAGGTCGAACATAACTTTAGTTCTCAAAGTTGTGTGTATTCGACAGAGTCGAATACAATTTGTCGAAGGGAGTCATTTTGAGAACTACTTGATGAGCAAGTAATCTCATTATAAATAGGAATAATCCTTGTACTTGTAATGCAATTCAGTGTGAATCATTCAATACATTCTTCTTCTCTTCTTCCAAAACCTAAAACCTAAGTTTTCTATATCTTTTCTTTTCTCTCCAAATTATCTCCTCTCTTCAAATCTTTGTGCGAGAGAATCATAATCACTCGAGTGAAGAGTGAAAAACGAGAATCTTGAATCAATCAAGAAAGTGATTGAACTTATTTTATCAAGACCGTTTCCAACATTTTTTTCTCGGCAAAGTTACGTGTTGTGAGGATTTTTACACCTTGCAAAGTTGCAAGGAACTTTTCACTTTACAAATTTGCAAAACGTTTTTGCGAGAAGAACTCTTGTGTTTCCAGGAGTATTTCTCCTCCCAAATCTTGATTTTTTTTGCTTAAATGTCTATTGGTCCCTGTAAGTTAGCATGTTTTTGAATTTCGTCCCAAAATATTTTTTTTTGGTCATAGTCCCTATATCTCACTTTCTTGATTGAGTTAGTCCCTGAAGTTAAAAGTGTGTTAAAAAAAATGATGACATGTCTAACGTAGTTGATGTGGAAATGAATTTATAAGTTCTTTTGTTTAGTAAATTACACACGTGGAAGATTTAGTAGAGGGGGGGGGGGGTTTTAAAAAGTGGGACTAAATCCAAAAACTTATACTATTTACATCATCTTCTTCCTCTATTCAAATCATATTCTGCAAATTCTTCCTCTCCAGACATCATTAGTATTAAGGTCGCTGCACATTCATCCATGGCAACATCATCAGTAGGTAATTGCTCTGAGTCTCAAAACCCAGTTTGTGGTTGCAATAGAGCAATGAGGATTTTCATCTTAAAATTAATTGAAAACTTTAAACGACGATTCTGTAAATGTTTAAATATAGGTGTTTCAAGTCGCAAGCTATTCATATTAGATGATGAACTAGAACACAACACAACAAATGAATCCAAAAATTCAATCGATTGTAATTGCAAGGATATAGTGCACGAATTAGGTTGCATCATTAAAGACATTGAAGCAAAGAAAAGAGAGAATATTAAATTGAAGTTGGAAACCAAAAGGAAGAAGGCCAATTCGTTTAAGTTTTTGTTGATTGTATCATGGTTCTTGTTCTTTGCTTACTAGACATGATAGCGAGAATGTGTGTGTGTGTGTGTGTATATATATATATATATATATATATATATATATATATATATATATATATATATATATATATATATATATATATATATATATATATATATATATATATATATATATATATATATATATATATATATATATATATATATATATATATATATATATATATATATATATATATATATATATATATATATATATATATATATATATATATATATATATATATATATAGTGATATATATATATATATATATATATATATATATATATATATATATATATATATATATATATATATATATATATATATATATATATATATATATATATAATTTATTTATATATATATATATATATTTATTTATTTATTTATTTATATATATATATATATATATATATATATATATATATATATATATATATATATATATATATATATATATATATATATATATATATATATATATATATATATATATATATATATATATATATATATATATATATATATATATATATATATATATATATATATATATAGTGAGATATTGGATCGAACTCTAGTACGCTGTCGAAGTAATGCGTGTTGTAGTCGAAGTTTGTTCTAACACGCATTTGTCAATATTGCTAGGTTTGTTAGCATGTTGAATTGGGCCTTGCTTGTAAGCCCAATTGTTTAAGTTAGCTTGTACCCTAAGTTATCTTGTAATGGGTAATTATTAAAAAGCCCATTAGGTTAGTGTGTTAATTTTCTTATAAATAGCATGCTAGTCTCTCATCTTGGTATAAGGAAAAATAGGAAGATAAAATCCTAATTTCAAGAGAGAGAGGTTATTTTGTTATTCTTGTATACTTGTAATCTTGTTCTAAGAGTAAGGAAAGAATAACAATTTATAACCAATCCTTGTTGTTTTACCTTGTTTTCTTTGTTAACCCTAACCCTTGTGTGTTTCTTGATCATAAAGAAATCGTTTATATTTTGTTTCAAGGCATATGATTCATAACAAATTTGTGCAGTGAGCATGGAGAAGATGACTTCAACAAAGTATGAGATTGAAAAGTTCATTGGAGTGAATGACTTTGGTCTGTGGCGCTTGAAGATGAAATCCCTACTGGTTCAATAGGGTTGTTTGGAAGCGTTGAAGGGAGAGGCAGCCATGGACGATGCGTTAACGGCAAAAGAAAAGATAGACATGATTGAGAAAGCCCACATTGCAATATTGTTGAGCCTTGGTGATAAGGTTCTTCGACAAGTATCAAAGGAGACTATAGCGTCGGGATTATGGGTGAAACTTGAAAGTTTGTACGTGACCAAATCTCTGGTGAATCGAATGTACCTGAAGTAAGCGTTGTATTCATTTAAGATGAGTGAAGACAAAGTGTTGATTGAGCAGTTGGATATGTTCAACAAGATGATTCTTGATCTTGAAAATATTGATGTGAAGATCGATGATGAAGATCAAGCACTGTTGTTGTTGTTGTTGTTGTGTGCTTTGCCCATAACACATGCTCACTTCAAAGAAACTCTCTTATATGGAAGAAAGTCCCTGAGCTTTGAAGAAGTTCAATCAACATTGTATTCTAAGGACTTGGCTGTTAAGGGAATGTTTGGCTGTTAAGGGAAAAATTCTTGCGAAAGGATGGTAGTTTCGACAAGAAGAAAGGTAAAAGTTAACAGAAGTCTTATAGTGGCAAAACATATGGTATTCGATGTTATCACTGTAAGATGGAGGGTCACATAAGAAAGGTGTGCCCTAACGCATGAAAGATCATGGAGGTAATGGCAACACATCCATTGTTCAAGATGACTTTGACTCATCTAATGTTCTTGTGGTTTCAAGTGGCGACTCAAGAAAACAGTGGATTATGGATTCAGGTTGCACTTAGCACATGACTCCAAACAGAGAATTGTTCGAGGAGCTATGTGATCAAGATGGTGGATTGGTGCTTCTAGGAAACAACAAATCTTGCAAAATTGCAGGTATTAGATCTGTGAGATTCAAGCTCCATGATGAGTCAATAAGGTTATTGACTGAAGTTAGGTATGTACCTGAATCAAAGAGAAATTTGATTTCTCTTGGTGAATTTAATAGAAAGGGATACATTTTTCAAGGAAAGAAAAGTATCATAAGAATCATGACGGGGTGGAAGGAAGTCTTGAGAGGCGTAAAGAAACAAGGCTTGTATACCCTTGAGATTGAGGTTGTAAGTGGTTCGACAAATGTTGCATCCATGAAACCTGTGTCGAAGACATAATTATGGCATATGAGATTGGGCCATGTCACCGAAATAGACCTGGTCGAATTGGGGAAGCAGAACCTGCTAGGAGGTGACAAAGTCGAAAAGTTGGAGTTTTATGAATCTTGTGTATTTGGTAAATCATGTAGGTCAAAGTTTAACAAAGGAAAATAAAGAACACATGGATCCATAGATTACATTCATGCTGATCTTTTAGGGCCTGCAAGGAATCCTTCACACTCAGATGTAAGTTATTTTTTATCCATCGTTGATGACTATTCCAGAAAGCTATGGATATTCATCCAGAAGACGAAGGATGAAACTCTTGAGAATTTCAAAAGTTGGAAGGTTCTGATCAAAACTCAAAATGGCAGAAAGGTTTAGAGGTTGAGAATTGATAACGGCCTTAAGTTCTGCAGTAAAGCATTTGATAGTTACCGTGTTGAGTATGGGATTGCAAGGCATAAGACTGTAGCAGGTCTCCTCAACAAAATGGCTTAGCTGAGAGATTAAATCGAATAATCCTTGAAAGGGTTAAATGTATGTTGGTTAGTGCTGGATTGAAGAAGGTGTTTTGGGCGGAGGTTGTTTCGACAACAACTTTTTTGATAAATAGATGTCCATCGACTACCTTGGGAATGAAGACACCTGAAGAAGTTTGGTTGAGACATCCACTTAGTCTTGACAGACTAAGAGTATTTAGCTGCGTGGCCTAGGCTCACATGAGGCAAGACAAGGTCGAACCTAGAGCTCTGAAATGCATGTTCATGGGATACCCTAGAGGAGTCAAAGCTTATAGGCTATGATGCTTAGAGCCAGGTCACAGGAGGTGTATCACTAGTCGAGATGTAGTTTTCAATGAAGCAGAGATGATTTTCAAGAAAACTGATGATGCTGACGAAGAGCTGGAACATGGAGATATTCTTGTTGAGGTGGAGCATGTTGATGCTGAATTGCGTACCCTAGATGAAGTTGAAGAAGATACAAAAATGTTGTCGAAGATGAGGAGACTGATAATGACTACATGCTAGAAAGAGACAAGTCGAGGAGAGTCATCAAGCCACCTCAGAGAGTTGGGTATGCATATTTTATAGCTTATGCATTAATCTCTGCAAGTGAGGTTCTAGACGAAGAACCTAGAGACTATAAGGAAGTTATGAGGTGTCAAAAGAAGACTGAATGGATGAAGGCCATGGATGATGAGATGAAACCTCTTCATGATGACAACACATGGGAACTGATCAAGAAACCTGCTGGAGCCAGGTTAGTCAGCTGTAAATGGATTTTCAAAGTTAAGAAGGGATCGAAGGAGTGGCATCGAAGAGATACAAGGCAAAATTGGTCGCTAGGGGGTTCATTCAGAAAGAAGGTGTCGACTTTAATGATGTGTTCTATCCTGTTATGAAGCACATATCCATTCGAATGTTGCTTGCCACAGTGGTACAGTTTAACCTTGAATTAAAACAGATGGATGTGAATACTGTGTTCTTGTATGGTGATCTAGATGAAACAATCCTTATGAGGCAACCTGAAGGGTATGTCAAAAAAGGGAAGGAAGATTATGTGTGCAAACTGAATAGATCTTTATATGGACTGAAACAATCTCCCCGACAGTGGAATAGGAGATTCAACAAGTTCATGGCATACATAAGTTTCATTAGAATTCAGTTCGACCACTGTGTTTACTTCATATTTCGACCAGGTAATTCATTTGTTATTTTGTTGCTTTATATGGATGATATTCTAATAGCAAGCAACAATGTCGAAGATGTAATGAGGGTAAAGGCTGAAATCAATAAGGAGTTCGACATGAATGATCTGGGAGTTGCGTTCAGGGTTCTTGGGATTGACATCCGAAAAGATAGAAAGCAGTCGAGATTATGCTTATCTCAAGAGGCATACCTACGAAAGATTCTCGAAAAGTATGGTATGTCGAATTCAAAGCTTGTTGTGACTCCGATAAACCCTCAATTCAAGCTAAGTATAGATCAGTTTCCCATCACTGATATCGAAAGAACTTATATGAATAGCATTCCATATGCTAATATAATGGATTCTTTGATGTATGATATGGTTTGTACTAGACCCGAGATAGCATATGCAGTAAGTCTTGTAAGAAGGTAGATGGTGAATCCTAGAAAGGCTCACTGGTAAGCATTAAAGTGGATTCTAAGGTACATAAATGGGTCTCTTAATAGATTCCTAATTTATGGTGGAGCCTTGGGTGAAGATAGTAAAGCAACAATTGAAGGATCAACTCTGATTATGCAGGTTGTATGGATTCCAAAAAATCTATTTCTGGATATGTGTTCACTATGTTTGGGACAACAAGCAGTTGAAAAACAACACTTCAGAAGGTTGTTTCCTTATCTACCATTGAAGCGAAATATATCTCCCTAACTGAAGCTGTGAAGGAAGCACTGTGGCTTGAAGGTTTTGCAAAAGAGCTGGAACTTCAAGGTCAAGTTATCACTGTTAAATGTGATAGTTAAAGTGTAATACACCTGTCAAAAAATTCAGCCTATCATGAGCGAACCAAACACATTTATATGAGGTTGTATTTCCTCAGAGGGGTAATCGAGCGTGGAGAAGTCCATGTGCTGAAGATTTTGACAGATCATAATGTTGTTGATTAATCACTAAGACGTTGCCGAGTTGTAAGTTTTCCCACTATATGCAGTTGATAAAGCTGCATGAAGAATTCTAGTTTCTTGATGTTATAGAGTTAGATCCAAGGTGGAGATTTGTGAGATATTGGATCGAACTCTAGTATGCTGTCGGAGTAATGCGTGTTGTAGTCGAAGTTTGTTCTAACATGCATTAGTCAATATTGCTAGGTTTGTTAGCATGCTGAATTGGACCTTTCTTGTAAGTCTAATTGTTTAAGTTAGATTGTACCCTAAGTTAGCTTGTAATGGGTAATTGTTAAAAAGCCTATTAGGTTAGTATGTTAATTTTCTTATAAATAACATGCTAGTCTCTCATCTTGGTATAAAGAAAAATAGGAAGATACAATCCTAATTTCAAGAGAGGGAGAGAGATTATTTTGTTATTCTTGTATACTTGTAATCTTGTTCTAAGAGTAAGGAAAGAATAGTAATTTATAACAAAATCGTTGTTGTTCCTTATTGTTTTACCTTGTTTTCTTTGTTAACCCTAACCCTTGTGTGTTTCTTGATCATAAAGAAACCATTTATATTTTGTTTCAAGACATCTGATTCACAACACACACACACACACACACACACACACACACACACACATACACACACACACACACACATGTAACACCCCCTTCTATACCCCAAATAAATGCATATAAAACAATTAAGCACATACAAATTATCAGAGTAAAAAGGTTTTATAATAAGGTATAAAAGAAGAATGCCACAATTTCACCAACGAAACTCTTTAACATTTTTGCTCCATAAAATATGTAACAATTCCGTAGTTTTAGAATTCACATTTCAACATTTAATTTGAGCGGAAGATAACATCATTTAATCAGTTCCAAAATATTAATTCAAATGCACATAAGTCATCCAGATTAATACATCATATCAGTTAGATTACAAAACCACATCAGTTGATACATCGCAATGTATCACAAAAGAATGACTATACTAGTCTAACTACCCGGTGTTACATATCAGAGCAGCCGACTCAAAAGAATGAAGACTAACTTCACAAAAGGACTCCAGCATCCTAATCTGCAATGCCTCATAGAGCATTATAAAACAGCAGAAGGGTGAGAAATATAACCATAATAATCAAAGCATAAGATTATATATATAGGTAGTCATATAACACATATTCACATTTCTCACCACACTTCATTCTCTTAGTCATATATATTTACCACACATATATAGACAAACATGGACATTCACAAAGCATTCCCACATTATACATACACTTACAATTTCCACAATCTCATCATTCACACATAAGCATCTCTTCATGCATATGTCATATATCAATGTGACTCAACAACTCAATGCAACTCATGCAATGCGGTACCGACTCTCGTTATCTTTTTTCGGTTTTTACATTAAACCGGGTCCACTCTTCTAGACCGATAACCCGTTATCTTTTTTCGGTTTTTTACATTAAACCGGGTCCACTCTTCTAGACCGATAACCACAAAGGCCCGTCCTCTAAGCCTTCAAACCCACTCTTCTAGGTTTAGGACAAGCCACTAGTTTCCACGAAACTAACAGACATTGCCTCTTGACTAAATGATGCATGTACAATCAGTCACAACAAATGCACTTAAGACCGACATCTTAATCTCATGCATTCAAATAATTCATCTCTTCAAGAATTACATTATGATTGCACACACAACATATTCACATAACATTCATCGATGTATTCATAATTCGATACAACATCATATTTAGCAAGCAATGCACGCATACCCATCATTATGCTCTCATGCATTCTTCATGTATTTTAACATACAGTCGCACATAAACAATATGCATCCACAACACATTTTTCATAGTATGTTTATTCTTTATCTCATGCCATCTCATACAAGGTATACACATCACAATACCAATCATACAATTATAAGTTATGCACACATATCCACCATGTTCTCATGCATACTCATCACATAATTGTATACACATCGAACATTCGCAAGTTCATTAGGCAATACACATACATTCATCATTGTATTCACATGTATTTCTATTTATCACAATTAATACGCATCGCACCTCAAACTAGAATTCACGCCCGTAGGCTACCCACAGCACACATCATCACAATAGATCATATCTATATCACATCATAGAGGTATTGACCTATGAGAGGCAACCAAACCATCTCCACATGAACAACACAACAAAGGAAAAATGCTGTCACATTCGCCTCCATTCGCCTGGCGAACCCTCGCAGCGAACCTTCGCCTGGCCTTCGCCTGGCGAACTCTGTCAGCGAACACTCGCTAGGCTTCGCCTGGCGAGACTTCCCAGCGAGCCCAAGTCAGTAGCTACTGACTTCATTCGCCACCATTCGCCAGCACCTTCGCTGGGCGAACCTTCTCTATCCAACTTCGCCTGGCGAACCCACCAGCGAAGTCCACTGGGACTTAAATATAATTATTCGCCAACATTCGCTAGGCTTCGCCTGGCGAAGCTTCGCCTTGGCTCGCCTGGCGAGAGCCAGCGAACCTGCGCAGAACAGAACCCTATTCTGTCTTCTCCTTCACCAATCCATCATCAACCTTCTCTTACACACCCAAATCAGTACAAATAGCATCAATACATGTTATCCGACTATTCTACGACATTATTGCTCAATTTCAACCGATTAAATCATCAATCTACCGATTATTCCAACTTTTTCCCTAATTGGAAAGTGACGGAAACTCTACCAAAACCCCAACCCAACATACATAACATCATACATTGATCAAATAGAAACATTTCTCACCCTTACCTCGATTAATCGGAGCTTTGATGTTGGTTCTTGATGATTTCCACTTTTCCTCTTCTTCTCTTCTCTTTCTCTCCTTTCTTCTTCTTTCCTCTTTCTTTCCAAATGTTTTCTATCTTTCTTTTCTTTTCTTTCTCTCTTATATATTTCCTTCATTTTCCTTCCTCTTCAATTCCTTCTTAATTTTCTATCCATACCAATTAATAAAAATTAATTCCAACATTAATAAAAACCCCACTAAATCAATTAATTACTATAATTAATTATTTAATGAAATTTGGGCTGTTACAACCCTCCCCCACTTAGGAATTTTCGTCCTCGAAAATGTTACCTGATTCAAACAGCTCTGGATAAGACTCTTTCATCCGACTCTCAAGCTCCCAAGTGACATTTCCACCAGCCGGTCCTCTCCAAGCGACCTTTACTAAAGCAATCTCTTTACCTCGAAGCTGCTTCAATTTCCGATCCTCAATCCGCATAGGTGATGCCTCAACAGTCAGGTTATCTCTCACCTGCACATCATCTATTTGGACTACATGAGACGGATCCGCAATGTATTTCCTCAACTGAGATACATGGAATACGTCGTGAAGATTAGCAAGCGACGGTGGTAAAGCCACACGATAGGCCACTTCTCCTATCCTTTGCAAAATCTGATAAGGACCAATGAAACGCGGCGACAACTTGCGCGACTTCAGTGCCCTACCAACACCTGTCATCGGAGTGACTCGAAGAAACACATGATCTCCCTCTTGAAATTCAAGTGCCTTCCTCCTCTTGTCATAATAACTCTTCTGACGACTCTGAGTAATTCTCATCTTCTCTTGAATCATCTTGATCTTATCAGTAGTCTGTTGAACTAACTCGGGTCCAACAACAGAACTCTCTCCGGACTCGAACCAACACAATGGTGTCCTACACCTCCTACCATACAACGCCTCAAATGGTGCCATACCAATAGTCGAATGGAAACTGTTGTTGTAGGTAAACTCAATCAAAGGCAAGTAGCTGTCCCAAGCTCCTCTTTTTTCCAGTACACAAGCTCTCAAAAGATCTTCAAGCGACTGAATCGTCCTTTCCGTCTGACCATCAGTCTGCGGATGATAAGCTGAACTCAAATGCAACTTAGTACCCAAAGCACTCTGCAGGCTTTCCCAAAATCTCGAAGTAAACCGCGGATCTCTATCCGAAACAATACTCAGCGGAATACCATGCAGGCACACAATCCTTTCAATATACAACTTAGCCAACTTCTACAAAGGGTAATCCATACGCATAGGAATAAAGTGAGCAGATTTAGTCAACCTATCCACGATAACCCAAACAGCCTCAAAATTACTCGGCGTCCTCGGCAAACTGTCGCACCTCGAAAAATCCACATTCGAAAATACGACCCTCGCGCGAAAGGCGCGGAAATGCGGTTCGACAGAGTCGCCACCGAACTTTATTTTTCCCGAATAAACGGGAGAGGAAAATATCGAGAAAACCTCTTAAAACGAAAAGGATAGGAACAGGGCTGTCGCAACCAAGTTCCGGGTTCGGGAGTCGGTTACGTGAGGGGAAGGTATTAGCACCCCTCACGTCCGTCGTACTCGACGGGAACCTCTTAAGGTAATTGTGGGGAGTGTTGTTTAGGTTTACTTGCTTCTTCTCGTTGATAAGGTAGAATTGGTAGGGTAAAAGGTTAAAGACGCTAAGGAGAGATGGGTGGTTAGAAGATAGGGTGCTCGCCAAGGATTGGGGCCCTTGTGCCTACGTATGCTCATTCGGACGAGAATGAGAAATCAGAGCGTCGTAGTTCGACTACGGGAAAGGATGGGGGAAAATGGAAGGTGGATAGAAGTGTGCTCGCCAAGATCATCGCAATCTTGTGCCTACGTATCTTATATTCAAGAATGAATAAAGAATCAGAGCGTCCGTAGTTTGTGGTAACAACCACGAAAAGATGAGGTTTGAATTGGGTTGAAGTTGAGTTGGGAGACGAAAGAGTGACTGACAAACAACCTAAGGGCGTGCCTCAAGAGCTTGTCATTCAAGAATTCAAGGAATGCGAGATCCCAAGAACTCAGTTCTTTCGGGAATTGGGTTGAATGAGTTGAAGATAAGAGTTGGGTATTTTGAAAAACGAAAGAATAAACTAATAACAACTCGGGGGCGCGCCCAAGAGCTACTCGTTCGAATATTCAAAGAATGCTAGATTCTAAGAATATCCCTCCTTCGTAAGTTTAAAAAACGCTTGTGAAAAGACTGAATCGAAAATGGAATGTGAGGTAAAAAGGAAGGTGTTTTGAACTGGTTCGACGACGTGTCGAAGATTTGATTGAAGATGGGACCGGCTTGACGACGTGTCAAGGGTTAGGATTGTGAGAAACAATATTAGTCCCTGAGGGTGCTCCTAATATCGAGACCACGAGGAATCGTGAATGTGTGTGAAGGGTGGGTTGCGAATGCGTACGAGCACTCGACTTAGGAGAACGTTGGAAGATGTTTGAGTTTGAAAAAGTCGAAAGGTTGAGTGAATAACAACCCAAAGGGCGTGCCTCGAGAGCTATTCACTCGAAAATTCAAGGAATGCTAGACTCCAAGAACCTCCTTCTTTCGAAGTTTGATCGAGAAAATGTTTGAAAAAGATTTGAAGTGAAATGAGGTATGAAAATAGTTTAAGGTACGAGATGCGAGGATGTGAGATTGGATTTGAAAATGAGAGAAATGACAATTATTTGATAAATGAGACGTAGGCCTCACAACCAATTAATTGGGGTATTATCGAAATGCTAGATCTCGACGACACCTTTTTCATTCGGAGAATGTTTGAATGAACGACAGAAATATCACACAGAATGCTAGATTCCTATAATATTTCTTTGTCCAAAATAGCGTATTTAAAACAAAAAGTTGAATAATACATTATTTAAGGTGTACACCTCGCTAATGATCATCCAAAAATCCAAGAAATGCTAGACTTCAAAGATTTAATTTGTTTCGTGATTTGATAAAAATAAGTTGGATAAAGATTAGAAAAATTATTGATTTTGAGGATGGTTTTGATTTAATTTAGGAAATATTGTTTGAATAAACAATGAAAATATCACACGGAGTGCTAGACTCCTATGATATATTTTGTTCAAATGATCAAGAGCATAACGAAAGACGAACAATATTATCCAAGGCGTACGCCCCAATAATAATTACTCAAAAACCCAAGAGGTGCTAGACCTTAAGAGTTTAATTTTCGTTGTTGATTAAGAAAATGATTTGTGTTGAAAATAAATTAAAACATCTAAAATTCGAACTATATATTTTTTAATAACGCACAACAGGAACACACATTCATTTATGAATAACTGCCTAGACAGCATGGTATACCAAAAATAAGAGTAACAAGAATATGTAAAAAAGGTTACACACTGTAGGCATCAGATCCATGTTTACCTCCTTAGACAACAACATAGCAGCAGGATTGAAAGCTGATATAACGAGAATCTTTTGATCTCTGGTGGTAGCATTCTCACACAATAACAGAACTTATAACTTAAAAGTGAAAAAACAAAATCCAAACATAAGCTGTAACAAAAACGAAAAGCCCAAAGCTGCAATGTATAACCACAACGTTTTGACATCCCATCAACATCTACAAAACTTTATTACTCTAAATCTCAACCAAAGTGCAAGCAGAATTGAAATGCAATATAACCGACACCTTAATCGAACCAAACTGCACAGACCAGGTTAATGCCGACAAGAGTTTGAACAAATATCCCATTCTGTTAACATTTTACGGTGATTGAATTAAGGAATATAAACAATAAATAGCATGGCAAAGCTTATTCTACACACAATAAGAACTTGAGATTTACCGACGCGACTGTGAGAACATCAAGCTGCGAAACAGAACCTTCATGGAATTCAATCTAATGACTTGTAGAATTGACACACAAATCCGGTAGCAGTACAATCATCAATATCTTAAACAGGTGAAGCTTGTATCAACACTAGGTACACCTGGTATTTTAATGATGTACTCATTGAACAGATAGCTCGAAACAAACAATCATCAATATTCTTAATCATTCTAGCCATCTTAAAAAATCAGATTTCACAATCACAACATGAGTAAGAATCAGATAAGAAATAAGTACATAATGAAGATACCCAAACTACCTGATAAAAAAAACAAACTAGCATTGTTCTTAAGCAAGTAACTATTATAATTTAAACAACCAAAGAACAATTCTAATCAGATGAGCTAATAAATAGCAGACAGAATTGAATCTCGAGATATGTTGAGTTTTAAGCGAAAAGAAAATACATGACCAACCAATAAGCTCAAAAGTAGTTGTTGTGTTCGAATCCAGTACATGTCTGCCGAGATGATGCTGTGTTGCATGTTGAAACATTGCTGGCGGTGGTGAAAATTATGGATCTTGGACCAACTGAACCGAATCCAAAATATTACTTGGTGCGGGCTGCTTGTGAGTCATTATTGCCATAAGACCGATGCTACAAACTGAGTCGCTTTTGTAGAAAAGATAAGTTGATTTAGCGAAATCGTGACAACTCACTCGAGCTATAAACCGCTGCCGTTTTGTTGTCATGTTGTAATCACTGCACATAAAAAACAGTCACAGACAATAATACAAACTCTTTGTGAACTTGAAATGGAATTGAGCCAGTCATCATAAATTGTTGTTGATGTAGTATCATTGTCGAGTCATCGCCGTGAACTGAAAAGCTGTTGAGCTGAATGTGTCGATGTTGATGTCGGTGGCTGCGGTTCTCAATGAGTCACCCCTGTACACCTTATGATCAGATTCGGACCGCTACTTCTCAACTTTTCAGGACGTGCTAATGAGTTCAAGCTGCTCTATACACTTTGACTTCATATTTCTGCTGTCGAAATTCGACTAAGTCGCAACCTAGAACTTATCAACACCAGTCCCATAAGGAAGCTCTTCAATCCAAATTTTATTTTAAATGCATAACCTGTACAAAACAGAACCACCCAAACAAGATAACAAGCAATTATAGAATTCATGAAAATAGAGTTGAATTAAAGATGTGAGTGAGATACTACTGATTACAACTGTGGTGCAGCCTTGTCATTGGAAGTGGTGTTGGAAACTGAGAAATAACAGAATTTGTCGGCAATGCCGGAATTGGCCCAGTTCAGACCTGAAATTTGCCGCTACTAACCGGGGATGTCGCATCCTAGCTAGGAACAGATTGGTGAAATTGAGTTCAGTTGTAACTCGAAAACTAAGACAGTGTCAAAGTCACCACACTTCATTTGAGCCGCAAAACATTGTAGCTTCCGTTGTTATCGTCTCGCTGTAGTTATGGCAATGCTGTTGTAGTGACTGCTAAGGTGTTCTCGCTTGCGACACATTACTCTGAGTTGTTACCGCGTTGTTTCAGCTTTGACTGCAATGGTATCGAGCATCGGCGCCGAGAAACAAATCTGTATCACCTGCACATGAAATTAACACAGACAGCAACGCAAGATACAATCGAGTTGAAAATTTAGTATGTTGATAAGCTTGGGGTTGGAGTTGCTGCATAGTCAATGATTTAGTGATGCCGCGACCTGCATAAAGTCGGCAACCAGCAAAAGTAAGGAAATAAAGTAAACCCCTGCAAGTTCAGAACTGTCAAAAGTTCTGCTTGAATTGTCAAGGGCCATTGTGATTCATCATTGAGGGAATCTGCTATGGTAAACCTGCAGCTTTGTTGGCCACCGTGAGTTGATTACGCTTCGGGACGAAACCTAATGCGCGGTTGTGGTAAGCTTGACGATGACACCTAAAGTCACTGAGTGTGAGAAGCCCAAGATGTTGTTGTAAGACCGAATCGAAGGTTTCGCAAATGGTTTGGATAAGGATTCCGCGAGAGTGAGGAAAAGGGGTGACGATGGATTCTGAGGGCGAAAACGAAGGTAATGGTGCCGGCGCGTGATTTGGTGAAGAAGAGAGGTAGGATTAGGGAGAACCGGCGCCGAATTTGCCTTCTCTAGGGTTCTCAGAGCAAATCGGGACGACAATCTCTTCTTGATGAACAGTGTATTAGGGTTTAGGGTTTCACCTTTTGGGATTGGGGCTGCGCCGTTTGTGCGTTTCAAAGATGATGAACAGTATCCTCTCCTTCACTCTAAACTCCACCCTTTAAACATATCAGTATCAACCCTAATGGGCCTCCCAGCAAACGGCCCAATCTGATTCTCCTCTTCTTTTCTTTTCATTTAATTTGTTAATATTAATAATAATTAAAAACTAACATAACTCTAATAAATAAATAAATAAATAAAATGACAAATAGATAAATATTAACAATAAACATTAAATAAAAACTAAAAGAAATATATATATATATATATATATATATATATATATATATATATATATATATATATATATATATATATATATATATATATATATATATATATATATATATATATATATATATATATATATATATATATATATATATATATATATATATATATATATATAAAAGAATTAAAAAAATAATTACTAAAGACATTAGTAATATTTAAAAAAAAGAAAAACTTAAGAAGATAATATTTACAAAGAAAAGTTGTTAGGCCACGTGTCATGCCTTAATTGGTCAGAAAGAGATTTTTTAAAAAACGCCCAATTTCGGGTGGACACGTGTCTAAATGGCATGAAATGATAAGTGCGACAATATTTACAAAAGGGTAGGACAAATTTAGGGTATGACAGATGCCCCTATCTAATTGGCTTAAACCTAGGAGAATGAACTGCATTAGCACTCATATCCCTGAGGTAGAAGTCTATTAGATATAAAAAGACCCTGAATTTGTCCGGATGAAAGAGAGGTGATTGAGAATTGAAAATACTGGATGATGTAAACCTCTGAGCAAACTGTAAATAACTGGCAAATAGCCACCATCACCAAAAGGGATGAGGGAATGAGACACACACGGCCAACACCACCAAAAGGATGGTAAAGCAAAACACTATCACACAATCTATCATTAACGAAATGACAGACCCACCACCAAAAGGATGAGGGAGCGAAACTCACACCAAAACATCGCACAATCTGATATCGACAAAATACCAGACCCACCACCAAAAGGATGGTAGAGCGAAAACACAAACAAAACATCGCGCAATCTGGTACCGACGAAGTACCAGACTTACCACCAAAAGGATGGTAGAGCGAAACCACAAATAAAACATCGCGCCATCTGATACCGACGAAGTATCAGACCTACCACCAAAAGGATGATAGAGCGAAAACATGAAAGAAAACATCGCGCAATCTGATACCGACGAAGTACCAGACCTACCACCAAAAGGATGGTAGAGCGAAAACACAAAAGAAAGCAACGCGCAATCTGATACCGACGAAGTATCAGACCTACCACCAAAAGGATGATAGAGCGAAAACACAAATAAAACAATCGCACAATCTGATACCGACGAAGTATCAGACCTACCACCAAAAGGATGGTAGAGCGAATAACAAAAAGAAAACATCGCGCAATCTGATACCGACGAAGTACCAGACCTACCACCAAAAGGATGGTAGAGCGAAAACACAAATAAAACATCGCGCAATCTGATACCGACGAAGTACCAGACCTACCACCAAAAGGATGGTAGAGCGAAAACGCAAATAAAACAAACGCGCAATCTGATACCGACGAAGTATCAGACCTACCACCAAAAGGATGGTAGAGCGAAAAACAAAAAGAAAACATCGCGCAATCTGATACCGACGAAGTACCAGACCTACCACCAAAAGGATGGTAGAGCGAAAACACAAATAAAACAAACGCGCAATCTGATACCGACGAAGTATCAGACCTACCACCAAAAGGATGGTAGAGCGAAAAACAAAAATAAAACATCGCGCAATCTGATACCGACGAAGTACCAGACCTACCACCAAAAGGATGGTAGAGCGAAAACATAAATAAAATACCGCACAATCTGATACCGACGAAGTATCAGACCTACCACCAAAAGGATGGTAGAGCGAAAACGCAAATAAAACAATCGCGCAATCTGATACCGACGAAGTATCAGACCTACCACCAAAAGGATGGTAGAGCGAAACACAACACACAGGTCGTTATCACCAAAAGGATGATAGACCAACACAGATTTGAAGTTTACCAACACCAAAAGGATGCAGGCTAAGTTGAACTGACGAAGTTCGACTATCACCAAAAGGATGATAGTAAGGCAATTGACAACGGTCACGCTTGCTGAACACAACTCATTGGGGAACCCCTGAGAAGAAGATTGAATTTGAAATGAGTCGACGGGGTACGCCCACCGTCTTTGCTTGGAAATCATAATTTGCCGAAATGATTTCATGGTTACGCCCATGAATTCTGAAGAGGATGCCCCTGACTGGGCTGAATTTGTCTTGATGCCTTGTTTTGGTCAACAAAAGGTTGAGCCACTTCGTGAGGGACGCTCACGGTTTTGCTGAAGATGCCCCTGCTCGGGTTGGATCTTGCACTGAACTTCTTGGATTTGCCCAACAAAAGGTTGAACAACTTCGTGGGAAACGCCCACGGTCTTGAATGGTATGCCCCTGCCTGGGCTGAATGTTGATTTGCATACTTGATCAACCACGAGGTTGAAATTCGTCACGGGAGACGCCCATGGTATTGAAGAAGATGCCCCTGACTGGGCTGAATCTTGCTTTGAATGTCTTTGAATTCTTTGGGAAAAACACCCAATTGCGGGAGATTGCCCCTGCCTGGGCTGGTGATTGCTTTGAAGCTCTTGAAAATCGTGGGGTAAACCCACCATCTTGCGGAAAACGCCCCTGACTGGGCTGTCGACGGTCTTGGAAATCTTCGGGATTTATCCTGGACCTTGACTTGCATATATGAATGCTGGATGATAAATGATATTCCATATGAGTGGACGTGCAAATGCAAATGCTGACGTGCGGAGATGCAAAAGCTGGGGAAGTATGATATGATTGTAATATGCCTATGATGCAAGATGCTTATGATGACGAATGCAATGCGTATGATGTGCATGATTGCAAACAGGTGATTGGAATGTGGGTGGAGACGCCAGCATGGTGGACTCTGGTAGTTGCCAATGCGAATTGGACTTCGGGTGGAGGGATTGACTTCCTCGACACGCAGTTTGTTGAAGGCGTCACGATTGAAGCAAAAGAACGCCCTGGATGCTCCAAGTCTGGGTACTTGGTGATTTGTTGTGAATTTCCTTCAGAGAAGGTTGCAGCTCTGCCTGATGATTAGGGTGACTTGGTCTTGCCCCATTCCGAATATGGTAATGATATGCCCCTGCTCGAGCTGTTTGAATGATTTACCCCAGCCTGTGGGCTTTGAAATAATCTTGCTTCGTGTACGCCACTGAAAGTCTAGTTCCTCCTTAATTGCCCCTTGCTGGAGTGTCTTTGAATACCTAGCACTGACTTGCAATTAAAATTGTACATTCACAGATGGTAACATTAACGCAAAGTTCAATGTACGTTTTGAAAAAGTGTGTCATTTATTGAGGTGTCGTGATAGTGAGACGAATGGACTGCTAGCCCAGACGTTGTGCTGTTTGATTGGTGCGAAAAGATGTTTGCAAGAATAATGACACCAATGCTGATGATTAGAAATCACGTGAGGAGTCAGGTTACGCAACCTCGCGATAGCATGCTTTCAGAAGAAACCTCGCCTCAATTAGGTCTTTCGAGGGTTGCAACGTGGTCTGGTTCACGGTTATGAAACAAAGGATATTAGGCTCAAAATATGATTTATACCCACCCCTTCTTCGTAATGATCTCCAGTCCTACGCTCAGTTAATCCTACACTTGTCTTGACGGTATAAACTTGATGGTTCAAGGTTTGCCTGACGTGGCAGTCACCTTATTTTGGTTTTTTTTTTTTTTTTTTTTTGATGGATGCCAGTGTCCCTTTGACTTGGGTGGCCACTGAATCCTCCTTTGTTTTTGTTGAGGGTTTCGGGGTCCTCTTTTGCTTTTGTTTTGATCCCTAACTTTTGCATGGATTGACTTCGTTTGTCAGATCCATCGGGATTGCCTTGATTTTGCCTAAGTCCCCTCTAAGGTGTCTGACTTAGCTGACTTTTGATCTTTTTTTTGATTTTGTTGTGACTGCCATAATATGGGTCTTTAGTGAATCACCGTCTTTTGATTTGTTGATTCGAATGCGGGATTGAACTAACTGAACACTACCCTGCCCCAGGTTGGGTGTAAAAGGTTTGAATATCCGAAGGAAACCGCTACTTCTAGGCTCGAAGTGGTTTACTAGGGATTAACTCCTTATATCTCCAGTGTTTGGGGAATTGAAGCAATGCCTGTACATCATTGACGAGATTCTGTCCGAAAGCATACGGTTTGCAATTATGGGTATCTCGTTTTCATCATCCTCCCTCAAATCATGCTAAACAACAGTGAATAGAGTGGAGTGAATAAATGTGTCGGTGATAAGTGAAAATGAGTGAATACGACATAACTAATTCAAAACATGCATAAACGATACATTAATGAAAACCAGATACGAATGGCAATTGTTCAAAGCATATAATACTTAAATAAGCAAAGACAAAACATAAGAAACTGCGAATAATGAAATGGCAACATGACTGCCTTCTTCGGGGAATGAACTTGACTGGAAGTGATTGTTGGCACTAGTTGACTGGTGGCATCGGGTTGTTGATGATGTTTGGAGCCTTCCCATTGAAGTTGATAGCATCCCGGTCGATCATGTCTTGAATTATGTGTTTGAAAGCCCTGCAGTCCTCAATGGTGTGACCTGGAGCGCCCTTATGAAACTCACAATGAGCATTTGCATCGTAATCGGCAGGAAGGATGGTTGGAGGAGCTAAATCTCTCGGAACCACAGCTTTCTTCTCCATCAACTGAGCAAAGATTTTGGCATATGGCATTGGTAGACGATCAAAGACTCTATCTGGTCTCCATGTTCTCTGCGGACGCTGTGAGCGAGTACCTTGTCGTTGCTGAGTTGCTTGCATCTGCTGTTGCTGAGGAGGATACTGGTATCCTTGCTGGTTGTAAGCTTGTTGCTGAGGAGCTTGTTGCCGTGGCATCTGAGCTTGCGCTGCATGAACAGCTGGCTGATAAGGCATTGGAGCGTATTGCGCAGCAGCAACATATGGATACTGATAGTAGGGAACTTGATAAGGCATAGGAGCGGGAGCTTGTTGAGAAGCTTGCCCCTTCTGCACGAAGATGGCATTTGTTTCGCCCTCTTTCTTCTTGTATCCATTAAAAGGCCTCTTGGCATTGGCCTGGCTGTTAGAACCTCCTGGGATCTTTCCACTCTTCAGCCCTTCTTCAATTCTTTCACCGACGATCACCAAGTCAGAAAATCCAGCGGAGACACTACCGATCAGCTTTTCGTAGTACTGGCCTTGCAAAGTACCCATGAATATGTCAATCAACTCACGGTCAACAAGAGGTGGATGCACCCTTGCGGCTAGCTCTCTCCAACGCTGCGCGTACTCCTTGAAGGATTCGTTGTCCTTCTGAGTCATACTCTGAAGCTGAGTACGATTCGGAGCAAGATCGTTGTTGTACTTGTACTGCTTGACAAATGCATCAGCTAGCTCGGCCCAAGTGCGCACACTATTACGCTCCAACTGCATATACCATTCGAGTGATGCCCCAGACAAGCTGTCCTGGAAGCAATGGATCATGAGCTTCTCGTCTCTGGCATAGGCGGCCATCTTGCGACAGTACATCTTCAGATGAATGTTTGGGCAACTGAGACCTTTGTACTTTGAAAATTCGGGCACCTTGAACTTCGGAGGAATGACAACGTCAGGCACCAAGCACAAATCCAAAGCACTGAAAGAATTTGGATTGTGCCCCTCCATGGCTCGGAGTTTCTCGGCTAGATCTCGGCACATCTTCATGGCTTCAGAGTCCTGAGCAGCAACAGGACTGGCAATGGGGATAGCAGCATGATAATTCTGAACATCGTCATACTGATCCATCAGAGTATCTTCGATATGGGGAGCTGGGATCTGCACAGCAGTAGGCTGGGCGTGCGGGATAACTCCAACGGTAACTCCAGGCGCTGGGATTGGTTGAGAGGTGTTTCCCTCGACTGCGTTGTTGAAGTTCAATGGCATTCCCTGAGAATTCGGAATTGGGACCAAAGGGATGGCAGTAGACCCTTGTCCATTGACGACAGCGGCGACTTCACGATGTTCTTCCTCTCTCCTGGCTGTGAGGATGGCTTCGAGGATCTGGTCGATCTTTCCTTTCATGGAATCCAACTCTTCCCTGAAGGCGACTTGCTCCTGTTGAATCTGCTCCATCACTCGTCTGGTATTGGCTCTAGTGGCGTACTGGTGTCGAGGAATCAGCTTGATTTACTGGAGAAGAAGGAACGGAGACATAAGATTCTGTTGGAGGACTGGAAATGCAAAATGCACAACATATGAAATGCAATGCAAATGATATGCAAGATGCAATGCAAGATACAAGATCCAGGATCACAGGATCACAACTCCAACAACTCCTGAAGCCGGTAACCGTAATAGATAAGTAACCATAATTCCTGCTCAAAGAACAATGACAGGTCAACCCTATATGGGAAGATTTAGACACTTTACCCATAAACCCACTCACGGGGTGGTTTCTATGCTTGGTTCCCAGGATCACGGACACTAGTCGTATTAACGTCACGCAACAGGCTAGCTGTATTACGATGATAATGACGATAAGGTGTCTCCTGAGCGGGGTCCTCATGCTAGGCGCACAAGGAGCGAGTCCTTGGAGACTAACACTACACGACCACCAATATCGAAACTGGTGCTAACAAAAGGTTCCCAGAATCACGGACCCTTCATTAATCAAGTCGTGCAACAGGCTAGCTGTGTTACAACAAGATCTACGAATAGGTCTCCTTTGGAGGAGCTTTCATGCTAGGCCCACAAGGAGCGAGTCCTCGGAGACTAACACTACTCGACTACCAATTCTAAACTATGTGTTCTCTCTGCTTTTACCAAAGCTCGGGCGTAGAGCCTTACTCATGATGTCATCCCAAGAACCAACAGGAAATCAAGGTAACAAGCATAAATAAAATCTATAAGAGAACAAAAACAAAAAGAAAACAAATAAAACAAACACTCCTCACAAACCAAAAGATAGGCTCGACTCTCTCTTTGCATGGAGCAAAAATGTCCCCAGCAGAGTCGCCACCTGTCGCACCTCGAAAAATCCACATTCGAAAATACGACCCTCGCGCGAAAGGCGCGGAAATGCGGTTCGACAGAGTCGCCACCGAACTTTATTTTTCCCGAATAAACGGGAGAGGAAAATATCGAGAAAACCTCTTAAAACGAAAAGGATAGGAACAGGGCTGTCGCAACCAAGTTCCGGGTTCGGGAGTCGGTTACGTGAGGGGAAGGTATTAGCACCCCTCACGTCCGTCGTACTCGACGGGAACCTCTTAAGGTAATTGTGGGGAGTGTTGTTTAGGTTTACTTGCTTCTTCTCGTTGATAAGGTAGAATTGGTAGGGTAAAAGGTTAAAGACGCTAAGGAGAGATGGGTGGTTAGAAGATAGGGTGCTCGCCAAGGATTGGGGCCCTTGTGCCTACGTATGCTCATTCGGACGAGAATGAGAAATCAGAGCGTCGTAGTTCGACTACGGGAAAGGATGGGGGAAAATGGAAGGTGGATAGAAGTGTGCTCGCCAAGATCATCGCAATCTTGTGCCTACGTATCTTATATTCAAGAATGAATAAAGAATCAGAGCGTCCGTAGTTTGTGGTAACAACCACGAAAAGATGAGGTTTGAATTGGGTTGAAGTTGAGTTGGGAGACGAAAGAGTGACTGACAAACAACCTAAGGGCGTGCCTCAAGAGCTTGTCATTCAAGAATTCAAGGAATGCGAGATCCCAAGAACTCAGTTCTTTCGGGAATTGGGTTGAATGAGTTGAAGATAAGAGTTGGGTATTTTGAAAAACGAAAGAATAAACTAATAACAACTCGGGGGCGCGCCCAAGAGCTACTCGTTCGAATATTCAAAGAATGCTAGATTCTAAGAATATCCCTCCTTCGTAAGTTTAAAAAACGCTTGTGAAAAGACTGAATCGAAAATGGAATGTGAGGTAAAAAGGAAGGTGTTTTGAACTGGTTCGACGACGTGTCGAAGATTTGATTGAAGATGGGACCGGCTTGACGACGTGTCAAGGGTTAGGATTGTGAGAAACAATATTAGTCCCTGAGGGTGCTCCTAATATCGAGACCACGAGGAATCGTGAATGTGTGTGAAGGGTGGGTTGCGAATGCGTACGAGCACTCGACTTAGGAGAACGTTGGAAGATGTTTGAGTTTGAAAAAGTCGAAAGGTTGAGTGAATAACAACCCAAAGGGCGTGCCTCGAGAGCTATTCACTCGAAAATTCAAGGAATGCTAGACTCCAAGAACCTCCTTCTTTCGAAGTTTGATCGAGAAAATGTTTGAAAAAGATTTGAAGTGAAATGAGGTATGAAAATAGTTTAAGGTACGAGATGCGAGGATGTGAGATTGGATTTGAAAATGAGAGAAATGACAATTATTTGATAAATGAGACGTAGGCCTCACAACCAATTAATTGGGGTATTATCGAAATGCTAGATCTCGACGACACCTTTTTCATTCGGAGAATGTTTGAATGAACGACAGAAATATCACACAGAATGCTAGATTCCTATAATATTTCTTTGTCCAAAATAGCGTATTTAAAACAAAAAGTTGAATAATACATTATTTAAGGTGTACACCTCGCTAATGATCATCCAAAAATCCAAGAAATGCTAGACTTCAAAGATTTAATTTGTTTCGTGATTTGATAAAAATAAGTTGGATAAAGATTAGAAAAATTATTGATTTTGAGGATGGTTTTGATTTAATTTAGGAAATATTGTTTGAATAAACAATGAAAATATCACACGGAGTGCTAGACTCCTATGATATATTTTGTTCAAATGATCAAGAGCATAACGAAAGACGAACAATATTATCCAAGGCGTACGCCCCAATAATAATTACTCAAAAACCCAAGAGGTGCTAGACCTTAAGAGTTTAATTTTCGTTGTTGATTAAGAAAATGATTTGTGTTGAAAATAAATTAAAACATCTAAAATTCGAACTATATATTTTTTAATAACGCACAACAGGAACACACATTCATTTATGAATAACTGCCTAGACAGCATGGTATACCAAAAATAAGAGTAACAAGAATATGTAAAAAAGGTTACACACTGTAGGCATCAGATCCATGTTTACCTCCTTAGACAACAACATAGCAGCAGGATTGAAAGCTGATATAACGAGAATCTTTTGATCTCTGGTGGTAGCATTCTCACACAATAACAGAACTTATAACTTAAAAGTGAAAAAACAAAATCCAAACATAAGCTGTAACAAAAACGAAAAGCCCAAAGCTGCAATGTATAACCACAACGTTTTGACATCCCATCAACATCTACAAAACTTTATTACTCTAAATCTCAACCAAAGTGCAAGCAGAATTGAAATGCAATATAACCGACACCTTAATCGAACCAAACTGCACAGACCAGGTTAATGCCGACAAGAGTTTGAACAAATATCCCATTCTGTTAACATTTTACGGTGATTGAATTAAGGAATATAAACAATAAATAGCATGGCAAAGCTTATTCTACACACAATAAGAACTTGAGATTTACCGACGCGACTGTGAGAACATCAAGCTGCGAAACAGAACCTTCATGGAATTCAATCTAATGACTTGTAGAATTGACACACAAAGCCGGTAGCAGTACAATCATCAATATCTTAAACAGGTGAAGCTTGTATCAACACTAGGTACACCTGGTATTTTAATGATGTACTCATTGAACAGATAGCTCGAAACAAACAATCATCAATATTCTTAATCATTCTAGCCATCTTAAAAAATCAGATTTCACAATCACAACATGAGTAAGAATCAGATAAGAAATAAGTACATAATGAAGATACCCAAACTACCTGATAAAAAAAACAAACTAGCATTGTTCTTAAGCAAGTAACTATTAAAATTTAAACAACCAAAGAACAATTCTAATCAGATGAGCTAATAAATAGCAGACAGAATTGAATCTCGAGATATGTTGAGTTTTAAGCGAAAAGAAAATACATGACCAACCAATAAGCTCAAAAGTAGTTGTTGTGTTCAAATCCAGTACATGTCTGCCGAGATGATGTTGTGTTGCGTGTTGAAACATTGCTGGCGGTGGTGAAAATTATGGATCTTGGACCAACTGAACCGAATCCAAAATATTACTTGGTGCGGGCTGCTTGTGAGTCATTATTGCCATAAGACCGATGCTACAAACTGAGTCGCTTTTGTAGAAAAGATAAGTTGATTTAGCGAAATCGTGACAACTCACTCGAGCTATAAACCGCTGCCGTTTTGTTGTCATGTTGTAATCACTGCACATAAAAAACAGTCACAGACAATAATACAAACTCTTTGTGAACTTGAAATGGAATTGAGCCAGTCATCATAAATTGTTGTTGATGTAGTATCATTGTCGAGTCATCGCCGTGAACTGAAAAGCTGTTGAGCTGAATGTGTCGATGTTGATGTCGGTGGCTGCGGTTCTCAATGAGTCACCCCTGTACACCTTATGATCAGATTCGGACCGCTACTTCTCAATTTTTCAGGACGTGCTAATGAGTTCAAGCTGCTCTATACACTTTGACTTCATATTTCTGCTGTCGAAATTCGACTAAGTCGCAACCTAGAACTTATCAACACCAGTCCCATAAGGAAGCTCTTCAATCCAAATTTTATTTTAAATGCATAACCTGTACAAAACAGAACCACCCAAACAAGATAACAAGCAATTATAGAATTCATGAAAATAGAGTTGAATTGAAGATGTGAGTGAGATACTACTGATTACAACTGTGGTGCAGCCTTGTCATTGGAAGTGGTGTTGGAAACTGAGAAATAACAGAATTTGTCGGCAATGCCGGAATTGGCCCAGTTCAGACCTGAAATTTGCCGCTACTAACCGGGGATGTCGCATCCTAGCTAGGAACAGATTGGTGAAATTGAGTTCAGTTGTAACTCGAAAACTAAGACAGTGTCAAAGTCACCACACTTCATTTGAGCCGCAAAACATTGTAGCTTCCGTTGTTATCGTCTCGCTGTAGTTATGGAAATGCTGTTGTAGTGACTGCTAAGGTGTTCTCGCTTGCGACACATTACTCTGAGTTGTTACCGCGTTGTTTCAGCTTTGACTGCAATGGTATCGAGCATCGGTGCCGAGAAACAAATCTGTATCACCTGCACATGAAATTAACACAGACAGCAACGCAAGATACAATCGAGTTGAAAATTTAGTATGTTGATAAGCTTGGGGTTGGAGTTGCTGCATAATCAATGATTTAGTGATGCCGCGACCTGCATAAAGTCGGCAACCAGCAAAAGTAAGGAAATAAAGTAAACCCCTGCAAGTTCAGAACTGTCAAAAGTTCTGCTTGAATTGTCAAGGGCCATTGTGATTCATCATTGAGGGAATCTGCTATGGTAAACCTGCAGCTTTGTTGGCCACCGTGAGTTGATTACGCTTCGGGACGAAACCTAATGCGCGGTTGTGGTAAGCTTGACGATGACACCTAAAGTCACTGAGTGTGAGAAGCCCAAGATGTTGCTGTAAGACCGAATCGAAGGTTTCGCAAATGGTTTGGATAAGGATTCCGCGAGAGTGAGGAAAAGGGGTGACGATGGATTCTGAGGGCGAAAACGAAGGTAATGGTGCCGGCGCGTGATTTGGTGAAGAAGAGAGGTAGGATTAGGGAGAATCGGCGCCGAATTTGCCTTCTCTAGGGTTCTCAGAGCAAATCGGGACGACAATCTCTTCTTGATGAACAGTGTATTAGGGTTTAGGGTTTCACCTTTTGGGATTGGGGCTGCGCCGTTTGTGCGTTTCAAAGATGATGAACAGTATCCTCTCCTTCACTCTAAACTCCACCCTTTAAACATATCAGTATCAACCCTAATGGGCCTCCCAGCAAACGGCCCAATCTGATTCTCCTCTTCTTTTCTTTTCATTTAATTTGTTAATATTAATAATAATTAAAAACTAACATAACTCTAATAAATAAATAAATAAATAAAATGACAAATAGATAAATATTAACAATAAACATTAAATAAAAACTAAAAGAAATATATATATATATATATATATATATATATATATATATATATATATATATATATATATATATATATATATATATATATATATATATATATATATATATATATATATATATATATATATATATATAAAAGAATTAAAAAAATAATTACTAAAGACATTAGTAATATTTAAAAAAAAGAAAAACTTAAGAAGATAATATTTACAAAGAAAAGTTGTTAGGCCACGTGTCATGCCTTAATTGGTCAGAAAGAGATTTTTTTAAAAACGCCCAATTTCGGGTGGACACGTGTCTAAATGGCATGAAATGATAAGTGCGACAATATTTACAAAAGGGTAGGACAAATTTAGGGTATGACACAAACCCGATACAAAATCCATGGATATACTATCCCATTTCCACTCAGGAATAAACAACGGCTTCATCAAACCCGATGGCTTCTGATGTTCAATCTTCGACTTCTGGCAAGTCAAACAAGAATACACAAATTCCGCAATATCCTTCTTCATACTAGGCCACCAAAATACTTTCCTCAAATCCTGATACATCTTAGTAGCACCCGGATGAATACTCAATCCGCTACGATGTCCTTCCTCAAGGATGCTCTTCTTAAGCTCAACCATGTTCGGAACACAAACTCGATCCCGACATCTCATAATACCATTCTCATCAATCCGAAAATCACCACCTTGGCCTTGGTTGATTAAAGTCAACCGATCAACTAAGCTCAAATCCGATTTCTGTCCTTCTCGAATTTCGTCCAAAATACCACTCGTAAGCTTTAACATACCCAACTTAAATCCAAAAGAAGTTCTCTCACATACCAAACTCAAATCTCGAAATTGCTCGACCAATTCTAACTCTTTCACCATCAACGCCGACATATGCAATGATTTCCGACTCAATGCATCTGCTACAACATTCGCTTTACCCGGATGGTAATTCAAGCCAAAATCATAATCCTTCAAAAGTTCAAGCCATCTTCTTTGTCTCGCATTCAATTCCTTTTGATCAAAAAGATACCTCAAACTCTTGTGGTCACTAAACACTTCAAACCTCGCACCAAACAAATAATGCCTCCAAAGTTTCAACACGAACACAACGGCGGCCAACTCTAAGTCATGCGTCGGATAATTCTTCTCATGCACTTTGAGTTGCCTCGAAGCATAAGCCACAACTTGGTTATTCTGCATCAACACACCTCCTAAACCCATCAAAGAAGCATCACAATACACAACGAATGGTTCTTCTGGATTTGGCAGAATCAAAACAGGAGCTGTCGTCAACCTTCGCTTAAGTTCTTGAAAACTCGCTTCACACTTGGCGTCCCAAACAAAGGCTTGACCTTTCCTAGTCAATTGTGTCAACGGCAATGATAACTTAGCAAATCCTTCAATAAACTTCCGATAATAACCGACTAAACCAAGAAAACTTCTGATCTCAAAAACTGACTTCGGAGTCTCCCATTGCGACACCGCTTCAACCTTCGACGGATCAACCGCAACACCACTACTAGAAATCACATGACCAAGGAAACTAACTTCCTTCAACCAAAATTCACACTTAGAAAGCTTCGCGAACAACTGCTTCTCTCTCAGCACAGATAACACAATCTTCAGATGCTCGGCATGCTCTCCTTCGCTCTTCGAATAAACCAAGATGTCATCGATAAACACCACCACAAACTTATCCAAATAAGGATGGAAAATCCTATTCATGTACTCCATAAATACACCCGGTGCATTAGTCACACCAAATGGCATCACGGAATACTCATAGTGTCCATATCTCGTCCGAAAGGCCGTCTTCTAAATATCCTCAGCTTTCACACGGATCTGATGATACCCAGATCTCAAATCAATTTTGCTGAACACGCTCGCACCAACCAACTGATCCATCAGATCATCAATCCTTGGAAGCGGATACTTATTCTTAATAGTCACCTTGTTCAACTGTCTGTAATCCACACAGAGCCTCATAGAACCCTCTTTCTTCTTAACCAACAACACCGGTGCACCCCACGGTGACACGCTCGGACGGATAAACCTCTTTTCAAGCAAATCCTCAAGTTGACTCTTCAACTCTTTTAACTCTGAGGCCGACATACGATATGGAGCCATCGATATCGGACTAGTTCCAGGAATCAAATCTATCGAAAACTCTACTTCTCGCTCCGGCGGTAAATCCTTTATCTCGTCAGGGAATACTTCCGGAAAATCTCTAACAATGGGCAAAGCCTCAATCTCTTCACTTTCACTAGTCCTCAAAGTTGCCATGAGCATAAATACCTTAGCCCCATCTTGTACCGATTCCTTCACTTGTTTCCTCGTCATAAACAAATCCCTTTCAACATCCGAATCGGGAAAAATAACCGTTTTGTCAAAACAGTTAATATACACACGATTGAATTTTAACCAATTCATTCCAAGAATGACATCCAGTTGATCCAAATGAAGACACACTAAATCAATTCCAAAATCTTTACCGAAAATACTCAACGGGCAATTCAAGCAAACATACGGTGTAGTTACCGAACCCATAGCAGGAGTATCAATAACCATACCGCCACCAATCACAGACAACTCAAGATTTAACCTTCTAACACAATCCAAAGAAATAAAAGAATGCGTAGCTCCGGTATCAATTATAGCGATCAAAGGTGTACCATGAATGAAGCACGTACCTCGGATCAATCGATCGTCGCTAGCAGTCTCAGATCCAGATAGAGCGAACACTTTCCCGCTCCCTTGATTCTTCTTCGGCTTATCGCACTTGGTACTGATGTGCCCTCGCTCACCACAGTTATAGCAAGTAACACCCGCACCGCTTCTACACTCTAGAGCCTTGTGGCCTGGCTTGCCACACTTAAAACACTTCAGATCAACACTTTTGCACTCCGGAGCACGATGCCCCGCTTCACCACAATTGTAACACCTAACCGGGGTAGAAACTCCCCCACTTGGCCTCTTGCCAAAACCAACCTTTTGTTTCCCCTTATCGGCAGGAGTTACGTAAGGTTTTCCTCTGAATTGCCCCTTTCCTTTCTTGTCACTTAGACTCTTGTAGTGGCTGGACCTAGCCCTACTGTCTTCGTCATAAATTCTGCTCTTGTTAACCAACTCAGAAAACCGCCTGATTTCCTGATATCCAATAGCTTGTCTAATCTCGGGTCTCAAACCGTTTACAAACTTGAGGCACTTAGACCTCTCAGCATTACCAGTATTATAGTGAGGACAAAATTTGATCAACTCCTCAAATTTCGCCGCATACTCAGCAACCGTCGAATTACCTTGCTTCAACTCAAGAAATTCGATCTCTTTCTTCCCCCGCACATCCTCTGGAAAATACTTCTCCAGAAAGGTTTCTCTAAACAAATCCCAAGTAATCACAATATCATCTTCCTCAAATCTTTGGCGAGTATTACCCCACCAATCTTCAGCTTCTTCTTCGAGCATATGAGTCCCAAACTGCACCTTCTGTGCATCCGAGCAATTCATAACTCGAAAAATCTTTTCCACAGCTTTCAACCAAATTTGTGCCTTGTCCGGTTCATGAGTTCCCTTGAAGACCGGAGGGTTATTCTTTTGGAATTTCCCCAAAGCACGGAATCCATCATCAGCATGGTTCCTCTCATTCACATTGGCCGGAGGATTCTGCCCAATTGAAGGATCAACTCTGATTATGCAGGTTGTATGGATTCCAAAAAATCTATTTCTGGATATGTGTTCACTATGTTTGGGACAACAAGCAGTTGAAAAACAACACTTCAGAAGGTTGTTTCCTTATCTACCATTGAAGCGAAATATATCTCCCTAACTGAAGCTGTGAAGGAAGCACTGTGGCTTGAAGGTTTTGCAAAAGAGCTGGAACTTCAAGGTCAAGTTATCACTGTTAAATGTGATAGTTAAAGTGTAATACACCTGTCAAAAAATTCAGCCTATCATGAGCGAACCAAACACATTTATATGAGGCTGTATTTCCTCAGAGGGGTAATCGAGCGTGGAGAAGTCCATGTGCTGAAGATTTTGACAGATCATAATGTTGCTGATTAATCACTAAGACGTTGCCGAGTTGTAAGTTTTCCCACTATATGCAGTTGATAAAGCTGCATGAAGAATTCTAGTTTCTTGATGTTATAGAGTTAGATCCAAGGTGGAGATTTGTGAGATATTGGATCGAACTCTAGTATGCTGTCGGAGTAATGCGTGTTGTAGTCGAAGTTTGTTCTAACATGCATTAGTCAATATTGCTAGGTTTGTTAGCATGCTGAATTGGACCTTTCTTGTAAGCCTAATTGTTTAAGTTAGATTGTACCCTAAGTTAGCTTGTAATGGGTAATTGTTAAAAAGCCTATTAGGTTAGTATGTTAATTTTCTTATAAATAACATGCTAGTCTCTCATCTTGGTATAAAGAAAAATAGGAAGATACAATCCTAATTTCAAGAGAGGGAGAGAGATTATTTTGTTATTCTTGTATACTTGTAATCTTGTTCTAAGAGTAAGGAAAGAATAGTAGTTTATAACAAATCGTTGTTGTTCCTTATTGTTTTACCTTGCTTTCTTTGTTAACCCTAACCCTTGTGTGTTTCTTGATCATAAAGAAACCATTTATATTTTGTTTCAAGACATATGATTCACAACACACACACACACACACACACACACACACACACACACACACACACACACACACACACACACACACATGTAACACCCCCTTCTATACCCCAAATAAATGCATATAAAACAATTAAGCACATACAAATTATCAGAGTAAAAAGGTTTTATAATAAGGTATAAAAGAAGAATGCCACAATTTCACCAACGAAACTCTTTAACATTTTTGCTCCATAAAATATGTAACAATTCCGTAGTTTTAGAATTCACATTTCAACATTTAATTTGAGCGGAAGATAACATCATTTAATCAGTTCCAAAATATTAATTCAAATGCACATAAGTCATCCAGATTAATACATCATATCAGTTAGATTACAAAACCACATTAGCTGATACATCGCAATGTATCACAAAAGAATGACTATACTAGTCTAACTACCCGGTGTTACATATCAGAGCAGCCGACTCAAAAGAATGAAGACTAACTTCACAAAAGGACTCCAACATCCTAATCTGCAATGCCTCATAGAGCATTATAAAACAGCAAAAGGGTGAGAAATATAACCATAATAATCAAAGCATAAGATTATATATATAGGTAGTCATATAACACATATTCACATTTCTCACCACACTTCATTCTCTTAGTCATATATATTTACCACACATATATAGACAAACATGGACATTCACAAAGCATTCCCACATTATACATACACTTACAATTTCCACAATCTCATCATTCACACATAAGCATCTCTTCATGCATATGTCATATATCAATGTGACTCAACAACTCAATGCAACTCATGCAATGCGGTACCGACTCTCGTTATCTTTTTTCGGTTTTTACATTAAACCGGGTCCACTCTTCTAGACCGATAACCCGTTATCTTTTTTCGGTTTTTTACATTAAACCGGGTCCACTCTTCTAGACCGATAACCACAAAGGCCCGTCCTCTAAGCCTTCAAACCCACTCTTCTAGGTTTGGGACAAGCCACTAGTTTCCACGAAACTAACAGACATTGCCTCTTGACTAAATGATGCATGTACAATCAGTCACAACAAATGCACTTAAGACCGACATCTTAATCTCATGCATTCAAATAATTCATCTCTTCAAGAATTACATTATGATTGCACACACAACATATTCACATAACATTCATCGATGTATTCATAATTCGATACAACATCATATTTAGCAAGCAATGCACGCATACCCATCATTATGCTCTCATGCATTCTTCATGTATTTTAACATACAGTCGCACATAAACAATATGCATCCACAACACATTTTTCATAGTATGTTTATTCTTTATCTCATGCCATCTCATACAAGGTATACACATCACAATACCAATCATACAATTATAAGTTATGCACACATATCCACCATGTTCTCATGCATACTCATCACATAATTGTATACACATCGAACATTCGCAAGTTCATTAGGCAATACACATACATTCATCATTGTATTCACATGTATTTCTATTTATCACAATTAATACGCATCGCACCTCAAACTAGAATTCACGCCCGTAGGCTACCCACAGCACACATCATCACAATAGATCATATCTATATCACATCATAGAGGTATTGACCTATGAGAGGCAACCAAACCATCTCCACATGAACAACACAGCAAAGGAAAAATGCTGTCACATTCGCCTCCATTCGCCTGGCGAACCCTCGCAGCGAACCTTCGCCTGGCCTTCGCCTGGCGAACTCTGTCAGCGAACACTCGCTAGGCTTCGCCTGGCGAGACTTCCCAGCGAGCCCAAGTCAGTAGCTACTGACTTCATTCGCCACCATTCGCCAGCACCTTCGCTGGGCGAACCTTCTCTATCCAACTTCGCCTGGCGAACCCACCAGCGAAGTCCACTGGGACTTAAATATAATTATTCGCCAACATTCGCTAGGCTTCGCCTGGCGAAGCTTCGCCTTCGCTCGCCTGGCGAGAGAGCCAGCGAACCTGCGCAGAACAGAACCCTATTCTGTCTTCTCCTTCACCAATCCATCATCAACCTTCTCTTACACACCCAAATCAGTACAAATAGCATCAATACATGTTATCCGACTATTCTACGGCATTATTGCTCAATTTCAACCGATTAAATCATCAATCTACCGATTATTCCAACTTTTTCCCTAATTGGAAAGTGACAGAAACTCTACCAAAACCCCAACCCAACATACATAACATCATACATTGATCAAATAGAAACATTTCTCACCCTTACCTCGATTAATCGGAGCTTTGATGTTGGTTCTTGATGATTTCCACTTTTCCTCTTCTTCTCTTCTCTTTCTCTCCTTTCTTCTTCTTTCCTCTTTCTTTCCAAATGTTTTCTATCTTTCTTTTCTTTTCTTTCTCTCTTATATATTTCCTTCATTTTCCTTCCTCTTCAATTCCTTCTTAATTTTCTATCCATACCAATTAATAAAAATTAATTCCAACATTAATAAAAACCCCACTAAATCAATTAATTACTATAATTAATTATTTAATGAAATTTGGGCTGTTACAACACACACACACACACACACACACACACACACACACACACACACACACACACACACACACACACACACACACACACACACACACACACACACACACACACACACACACACATATATATATATATATATATATATATATATATATATATAGATATATATATATATATATATATATATATATATATATATAGATATATATATATATATATATATATATATATATATATATATATATATATATATATATATATATATATATATATATATATATATATATATATATATATATATATATATATATATTTTAGTCCCTAGAAGAAGGATAATTGTTTAATGTTGTTCCTATAATGTTTAGTATTGAATGGATAAGAAACTTTGAAATTAATGAAGTTTGTGGCATTTTGGTTTTCATCCCTATTTCATAATGATTTGTTTGTATTCCATCCCTGTTTTATAATGATTCGTTTGCATGTTATCGTGTATGTTTAATATTTATTTGCATAATATTATAGTTTATTTAGGCATATAAATAACATAATGATGGTTCATGTCTTAAATAAACACAATTCTAGTAGGCATACAAATTTGTCTCAAAACACAACAAATACACACCATAACAAAGTATCAAACTATAACAAAATACACCATGTCATAACCATAACAAAATACCCCATGACAGAACCATAATAGAATGCTTAATTTCCATACATCCATAGGTTATGATGGTCTGCTTCCTTCTCCTTTGAGTTTTTTACATTTAAGGACCCTTGTCATATCACTTCTCCTTAACTCTAATTTCCTTGAAACTTTTGGTTAGATTGGCTTCTTCTCCTGCAAAAAAAAAAAAGAATATTAGAGATGCAACAGGTACAACACATCCATAGGTTCAAGTCATTATCAAATGGTTTAATAAACTCAACTGATTTTAGAACTCTAGGAGTAGTAGAAACAGGTGCAGATGGTACTTCATCAATTGTTGGAACAGGTGCAAACAATATATAGTCTAGTGCAAAACGTGTTATACCAGATTCAGACTATAAAGTTATAATAGGTGCATTATAAACTGATGTAACAGGTGCACTCTGAGCTGATGTAACAAGTACACTCTGAGGTGATGTAACAACTTCATTAAGGTTTAGTTGAGTATGAGTTGCCTCAAATGTTGTTACAAGATTTTCAGTAAACATTTCGAACTCAGGGTCAATTCTAGTTTAAGGCTCATTTATCACAAGTTGTTTATGGGTTGCAGCTCCAACCTTAGTAGGTTGAGTTTGTGCTTGACTTTATCATGGGTTGTATTACCAAATGGTTGTGTTGTATTACCTGTTGCAGTTTTCTTTGACTTTCTCTAGACATTAAATTCACAACATTAGTAAAATATCAATGTCATTAATAACATATTCAAAGTATGAACATGTTCGATACCTTCATTTTTTAAGTTTCAGGGTCAACCACTTGACATGTACAACTTCTTGCATTATGGCCATGTATACCACATCTTATGCAACAATAACTTGTTTGTATCCTTCCTTTACAGGATCTTCATCAGGTTCCCTCCTCTTCAATTTCTTTGGCCTTCTAGGTTCTCTTTTATATGATGGAGGTAATATCTCTTCCATGTCAACCTCTGACCATATGTCTTGTCCATTAATAGGACTTACATCATAACATGTCACATAAGTCTCCCTGGAATTATAATCATCCACATAATCTTCAGGGCATTGGTTCCTAAAACCAAATGCAGCTACTGCATGTCTACAAAGGATGCTTACTAATTCCTAAAAGGTTAAGTGCATGTTTTTTTGAAGTATCCATAATCAAACTATTCCTAGTATGGATATGTTCAACTTGCCATAATGTTTCACTATCCGAGTTTGGAATCCAATTCCATGCATATTCTACCTCCTTATGTAACCCAAGTCTAGGTTTAGGTATTATCTTATGTTTTCATCTATCAACCTTTTCTCTTAAGCTAGCATTCCTACTCACGAGGTAGTTTCTTATACATTAACCCATAGTTAACATTTGTTTATCTCTGGCCATTAATATAGTGCTATTAAATGCCCTAGATACATTATTCATAAGTACATCACATTTGTGATAAAAAGTAAAGACATGATTACACCATGCTTCGGTAGGTATGTTTGACAACCATTCCCAAGCTTTCACATTAACCTCCTTCAATTCTCTCATCTTAACATTCCAAGCTTGGATATGTGTGGCATTTGCAGCTGCCATTATCAAGTCTCTGATCTGAGTCCCTCCACCAAACGTCTTCTTAAACATCACCGAATTTAACTTCTTGAGCATTACCTGTATGTTGAACATATATATGCAATATACTTTTCATTTTCATGGCATATTGGTATACCTTTTCAGCATCCCTATCACTAACCATTCTACTGCACCTGTCAGCATCATTGTTATAGCACCATAACCAATATTCTGAATGTTCAAGCTCAGTTATCTCTTTCACAAAACAGGTTGCTTCAAATAATCTCCACCTGTCTGGATCAATTTCTACTTCATGCTCATGTCCCCTGTGTAATATACTATATAATCCCTAAAAAACTACCTCCGTAATGAAAAATCAAATTCAAATTCATCACTTGCCGAATCGTGTTTGAATTTGATGAAGTTGTGTTAGTTGGTCATGCAACATAACTTCTACTATTTACGTTGGTCGCCTCCCTCTAACAATATCACTGTTTCTTTTCTCCCAATAGACAAAACCCTAATTTACAGGGACTAAAAGTAAAAGACTATTTTTGAACATAGTGAAATTTTTTGTGGGAACATTTTCATGGCAACGTGTGTAATTTATAAAACAAAAAAAAAAAACATTTAAATTCATTTCCATATCAACAATGTTAGATATGTCATCAGTTTTTAACAGACTTCTAACGTCATAAATGAACTCAATCAAAAAAGTGAGATATAGAGACTTTGACAAAAAAATATTTATGGATCAAATTTAAAAATACGCTATTTTATAGGAAACAAATAACTAGTTTTTTTAGTGTTTTTTTCCTTAACTGATATAGCTTCTTCTAAAAAATTATTTTTAAAAGATATGTACATTATGAATGTCAAAATCAAACATTTAATTTATAAAAAATAAGTTTGAAATAGTTTTTAGTTCTTTTGAATAAATTATTTATTTTAAAATATATTGCGCCAGTTTGTTTTAGCTTTAAAAAATAGATTTTTTCTTTGTATTTTTGAAAATTGATTCTACAAAAATGTTTTTTAAAATATTATAAATTTTTTTAAATTTATTTTTTTGTAAATTAAAAGACTAATTTTGACATTCTATAACATTAATATACATTATTTAAGATCAAAACATAATTAAAATCACAATTTTTTCAAAAAGTTGTATTTCAATAATGATTTTTATTAAAATCTATTTGAAATAACTTTAAAATTAAGTGATTTTTTAAAATTTTGATATTTAAAAAAAGTGTCGATAAAATAATGAAATACCTATCTTAAAATTTTAAAAATAATTATTCAAACCAAATTTTCATTTGACGCTTTTATAGAAAGTTTTTTTTTGTAAATTTTTTTTCACAAAAATATGTTACACTATAAAAATTATTTTAAGAAAAAAAACCAAAACAAACGGGCCCATAACACACGGAACCTAATCCAGATTATAATGTACTAAATAAGAAAATAAATAAATTTCTTATGATGTACTAAATTTGAAGATAAATAAAATTGGTTATGGTACATTTAGTTACGTACTATAATATAATCAGAAACATTAGAAAAGTATATTAGAAGCTTGTAGTGCATAAAGTTGTAATTGAATGTAGTTTAAAACCTAATGAAAGACTTGAGAAGCATAAGTTGAGATAAAATTGAATGATTGCATTGAGTTAAAACAAGCTACAACAACATTACAAGTTACAACCTAAAGTTAAATTAAGAAATGGTCACGTGGAGGATATAGAATTGGTTTGTTGTTGTTGTTGCACAACCAAAACGGAAGCTTTAGTTTCCATATCAGGTGAAGCAAGCAAATCACCAATAACTCCCAATTCAGTATATTCAGTCCAATTTTCCAAACCAAGTGTTTGAGGTGATTTAACTCCATTACGTCTCCCAACCATAATAAAATCAAATTTATTTGCTATATCCCTAATGAAAGTAGTTGTCTCTGATGCATCCTCTATAGTTTTTTCTTCATACTTGACATTTTCAAGTTTAACATAAGCTCCACGAACTTCCCTTAACTCCTCATCATCAATCATTTTCTCCCACCCCATTGCATCATGGTTGCTCGCAAGCAATCGATAGACATACAATATGTTATTTAAGTTCTTGGAAAACCTTTTAGCCAAACACAAAGCTTCTCTATCATCAGGCCCTCCAAGAAAAATCATAGCTACTTTATAACCCATTAAATTATTATTGCTTGTGGCGGAGTTGCCACGGTTAACCAAAATCCCAATTGAACAAGGTGCTCTTTCCAGAACCTTTGAATTCAACGTTCTTACCATGCTGTCGTCTGATTCAATTAAACCTTCTTTCGTCCATCTGATGTGAAATGGTAGAATTATAATAGCTGCATTTTTGTCTAATGCAAGGTAACAAACATCGTCCTGCATAAACGTTTGTGGAGATATTGCTGTGTAGGTGTTGGCTGTTGCTGAACCAGCATGGTCACGCTCGAAAAGGTCGAACGTAACAACTAATTCTCCTGAGTAGTTATGTGTTGACCCCATTTTGTTTTGAACACGATGTGCGATGAAAATGGGTGTTGTTCTTCCAATTAGTTCCATCACATGTACCACATCTGCTATTAGCGTGTTGTCTGGTGCAGGAGAACATAGGTTTAGGAAGTTCTTGACGTGAACCATGTGACTTGCTCTGTGCACAACTGCAACTAAACGAAGCTCTGAGTTTTGTTTCAGATTCATTATGTTTCTTTTTTGATACCCTGCGTATTTTCTTGATGGGTCGTATAATGCCTTTACACCTATTCTTGAGATTGTTGCAAACACTAAGGTTGATATTACCATAACACCTATTGATTCCGGAGTTTGCCTCTACAAAGAAAAGAAATTCACTTATTTGATTTGGTTTGTAGAAAAGAATACAAAATAACTGGAGAAGGATAGATAAATTACGATGACTTACAGTTCCGTCGTATACAAGAATATAGGAGCAACAATCAACAACACCTTTGCAGCTCAAAATGAGAGCAAGGCAAAGACCATCTGTTGTAGGCATATTGCAATATTTGCAAACAGTCATGCATTGCAGTAGCTTAATTGTATGCACCAATAGGATGAATCCGGTGACAACAAAAATATGAATAGGTGGTGCACAAAGAGTGAGATCCACTTTCATGACACAACAAGTTACAAAAAGTGGAGTGAGAATCCATGTAGAGAATAATTCAAATTGGTTAACCAACTCTGAACCTAATGGCGGGCCTTCAGGAACGGCAAGACCTAATATAGTTGCTCCTGCCAAAAATGGTTGATTAAATGCTCCAGCTAACAGACCCAACATGAAAAATACTACCACAATTGCGTTTATGTATATCTTGTTAATTGGTTTTCCTTCTGGTGTGTTTTTCACCATCCACATCATTATTGGTCTCCCAACTAAAGGAATCCCAATCAGATAAACAAAGAATAACAGTAAGTTTTTAACAATCAAAACCACTCCCATGTCCATGCTACTTACTATGGCCGTTCCCACACCCGCGAAAATACCTCCTGAGAGATCGGTTAAGAAAGCCGACGACAGCGCAAGGCGGCCGAGTTCAGAGTTGAGGATTCCAATGTCTCTTAACAAAGAAGCAATGACAGCGAAGGAACAACCGCTTTGAGATATAACGACAATAGGTAAAGTATAAGCTTGTTCGTTGCCAAGTAAATCTTTCCAGATTCTGCGGGTACTAAATATGAAGAGGAAGCCAACCATTATGGGTAAAAAATAGGAAAGAAGAGCAATGACCCAAGATTTTTTGCCTGTTTTTGTTATCAATGTGAAGTCCATTTGAACAGAGTTTAGGAACAAGAAAAATGCGTAGCCGTAAGATGATATTGTGTTAAGTATATCTGGACCACCAAATGGGAATAACAACTTTTTGTATTCATCAAGTCGTCCACATTTAATAGAAGGACCCAGAAGAAATCCAGTCTGCATAGAACAAAACAAACCACCAATCAATTATTTATATATAGGAAAGGATCAACAACAAAAAGAAGAGAAGGATATATATGTCTATATGTATGTATATATACCATGACTTGTGAAATGAAATAAGAGAATCCTAAGCGCTTGAGAAATAAATGAAATAATTGTGTGATTAAAAAGATGGCAATTATTTGAATCTCAAGCATTGTAAATGAAGATTTAGGAGGAACAGCAGTGTGACTAGCCCATATGCCTTCAGCTATTATCATTTGTGGTTGTTCGATGCAAACATTGTACACTTCATAACGTGTTAGGTTACGTTCCTCAGGCAAGAGGCTAATTGAAGTGAATAAACTTTTGGAGGAGTTCATCTTTTCCTCCTACAAATCACCAAATCAAATGAATTGCATGTAATGTAAAGACAACATTAGTAGGGATAATATATAAAAACTACCAACTCGATCATACAAGGAATTACACAACTATACCAAACTAGGTTCCTACACCTTAAGACGTTACAAATTTGTTATTTTGAGGTTGCAATCTTAGGTGTCACACTAATTAAAACTACGTATCTATGCTTTCGTGACAGATATTTTTCTTCAAAATATCAATGCTCTGTTGGAAGAATCAATTAAATTTAAATAAGTAAATTTTGATATTAAAAATAACAAACGTGTTGGTACTTGAATCTCATACCATGCAGCTTTGCTATGTTAAATTTTGTAAGCTAAACTTAGGCTTTTAAAAATAGCTTAATTCTTTTTATTTAAAATTACCATAAAATATCCCATAAAATTTTTTTTTACCATAAAATAACATATAACTTAGAAAGTACCCTCAACGGCGGAGAAACAATGATAGGTCATTCACAAAGTAGACGAGGTGCATTGATAAAACTTGCAAAAATATATTAAACCTTTATTGAATACTATGAACAATAAGCTAACATTGTTTTATTTATTTATTTATATATTTATAAATATATTAGGCGTGTTTGATTGTATGGTAACTGAAATAGATTTTAAATCAAATGATTCGGAAAATTTATTAGTGGATTTTCTTTTAAAATTTTCAGCGTGTACTGAGTAGAGACGTTATTCGTGTGAATTGAGTAGAGACGTTGTTCTTCATTCAGCGTTTGTGATTATTCATCCGATTCTGCATCAAAGGTGTTAATCGCCACGACATGTAACTGTTTTTATCATTAATCATGATCATTCTTAAGAATCATCTAAAATAATTTTTTTTTCCAGCTGCATTATATATTGTTGTTTCCCTTAAGTGATATTAGAGTCACTTATGAAACTATGTATCATATAATTGTTTATTTTCCATGCTTTCTGTATTAATTCTATTAAAACACATAATGAGTTAAATAATTATAAGAAATTAAATATTGGTATTATGTTTATATATTTGCATGTTTGTGTTGACTATGCTTCAGAATTCGACATTTGTATGGTGAAGTAGTGATACTTAGATTGTAATACCTCATATTTTTTTAAATACTCTAAGTCATATCAGTGGAGATCAACTGAGTTCGTATATGCCCTGAAAGTTATTAGTTGGGATAATTAGAGTAACTAGTGAACTCACACTGACTTAATTAATATTATTTAAGATTGACCTTTTATTAATGGGTACAAAAGAGGAATTTTGAACAGTAATAATGAGTTAGTTGCTTTAGTAGAACAAATATTAAGTATTGTACCACTTAATATTTAATTAAATGTTACTACTAATTTCATCATTTTCTTACCATAAGTTTTGTGACCACCTTATGACCACATATGCCACACTCTTACCAACTTTTTCTCCTACATGATTCCAACTAAGTAGGAAAGACTCGGAAATGAAAGATAGAAAGAAAGAAGGAAACCTAGTGGAAGAAGAAGAAGAAACTTGGAGCTCATCATCATCACTTCATCAACCTCATTTCATCCTCATCATCCAACATTTCTTCCTCACAATTTCATGGTAGGTTCTAGGTAGAAACACTAAGTTGTAGAAGTAAGTGATTGTAGATTATATGATAAAAATTGATGATGTTGGTTGTTGATATACTTTCTTCCATTACTCATGAGAAATTCTATGATTATTGTTGTTGTTCATGCTTATTATGGTCCAATACGATTATGGTTGTGTTTGAATGTTGTGTTCTTCTTATGGGTAAATCATGTGTGGGTTAATAGTTAAAAACCCCTTCGACGGGCGAGCTTTGGCGAACTGAAGGCGAGCTAGCTCGCTAGTTGCTCGACGGGCGACCATGGTGCATTTTTGCCACTATCTAGGGCTCGTTGGGAACTGAAGGTGAGCCAGCGATGCTGGCTGCTTGTCGTGCGACCGTGACAGAGTGCAGGAAAATGCTTTCCTTGTTTCTTGCTTAAGGAATTCCTCTTGTATTGGTTAAACTTATGATGAGCCATATTGTGTTAATTACCATGGATTGTGATTTTTATGCATGTTTTCCTATCTGTGAATCGTTGTTGTGAATGAATGATAATATGATAGCAAATTCATAAAGATTTAAGAGGAAAACTTATGAGCAATTAATGGAATGAATTAGTAAGATAATCAGGATGTAATGAATGACATAGATGGCAACGCATATGCATATGGTACCTAGGTGTGTATCATGAGCAAGTGGTTGTCTAGCTAAGATATTAGTCATTATATGGAACATGCGTTGCTGTTGTGAATTGATAACGCGAAATCGTATATATATAATGACATACTTTTCTACTAATCAGCGACCGTTTTCACTCCGGTTTCAGATATTTCCACACTATTTGTCCAGTATTTTGCAGGTATCCAAAGTCCATGCTCAAATGGAGCAAGATGAAGAAAACAAGCATTTACAGGTGAAAACCAGGTGAAAATCAGGCCAAAAAGCAGCAAAAACAAGTTCTGCTGATATGACGACCGTCACAAGGGTGTGACGACCGTCATACGTGTGACGACCGTCACAGGTCCATGACGACCGTCATGGAGTTAAAATGCATATTTTTTTGCACGTGCTGTGAAGTGCTGAAAATGCCAAAGAGGAGTGGACTACTAACTCCTATATTTTCTGATATCATTCCCACTTCCCGAAGAAATAAACCGTTGAAAATCTCATCTATAAAAGGAGGGAGCTGGTACCAGAAAAGGGGAGCCGCATTGAAGAGACGAAGTGCTGCCAATTTACTTTCAGAGCAATTTTCAGTTTCCCATTTTCTTATCATTATTTTGTTTCCTTTCTGTTTCTTTCCTTGCAATTGTTGTTTTACTTTCCAAACTTTATTCTGTACGAGTAATTGGCATAAAGACTAAATTCTGCCGTCATTTCGGAGGATTTCCCAAAAGCCAATCAAATTGTTTACAGGTTTCTATTTTAATCGTTAATTGATTTCTATTTCCCATTATAATGCATATTATTATTTTCTGCCATTATTTACATGTTGTTAATTTATATTCCATGTCTGGCTAAATCTTAAGTAATCGGTATGTAATAAGTAATCGGATGGAATTCGATAATTAACCGGTGTATACCTTCCTTTTCAAAACTTATTTATGGCTTCAGTTTTTAAATCGATTTTTCTAAATAAACCTTCGTCGCGACAGCGAGAAATTATTTACAGTAGTTTTGCCACGACAGTGGGAAATTCATAAAGGTACGAACCAACAAGCGACAGCTGAGGTTAAGTCCAGATAGTAAAAACTAAGCATTCATTTTAAAAACAGCGACATCGCTTTAAAAGGAATTAGAACTTAATAGTTTTCAAAAAGTAACTTTAACCCCGAATGGGATAGCGACAGCATACGTTCCGCCTTAGAGTTACGACTAGCGTCAACAACCATCGTGAGACAAAGGTCTTTAAACCGTCATTTTCTTCTTAAACTATTTTTGAAAACCTAAAGACACCGGTGACCTGTAGAATCCCTGAAGAACTAACATATTACATACCGATTCAAGCATTCATACCTTAATTAATGCTTTAGTTCCCTTACAATTTACGCACTTATTTTGCTTTTATTCCCCCAAAACATTACCAACCTAGCTAAACACAGTAACACCCAAAAATACTAGTTTGATTACGAGTCCCTGTGGGATCGATATCTATTATTACTACGCGATAGACTGTGCACTTGCAGTTAATTGAGTTAGACATAGAAAGTCGCGATCAAGTTTTTGGCGCCGTTGTCGGGGACCCGTTTAGTCAATAGTGTAATCGTTTGTTACACAGTATAGACTAGGTTAACTATTCTCTCTCCCTCTACTCGTTCTTCGATTGTATGCCAAGTACTTGCTCACAAGGCGACATCTTACAACCTACAATCGCCGAACTAGAGCGCTTCTTACATTTAAGAAGGCGCATCATCGAATATCAACGAAAACACAATATTCCTGATCTTCTAGCTCATCCTCCTGTTGAAGAAGCAAAGATGGCTGACGGACCTCAGAACAAACCGCTGAAGGACTACGCTACACCCTCTCAGTTGGAACCTCGAAGTAACATTGTTGCCCTAGCTATCAATCGAAACGATTTTGAACTAAAACCGTCATTGCTGTCAGCTGTACAACAAAATCAGTTTTCAGGAAATGCAACTGAGGATCCGAACGAACATTTAACGAAGTTTATGCAATACGCAGACACACTGAAGGCAAATGGAGTAACTCCAAACGCAATAAGACTTCGTCTTTTTCCTTTCTCTCTTAGAGATAGAGATTGGACATGGTTACAATCCTTACCATCCAACTCTGTTACGACGTGGGAACAGTTGAAGAACGTTTTCTTAGCGAGATACTTTCCGCCAAGCAAAACTGTTATGCTTAGAGCTCAAATCAACGTATTTCGACAAAAAGATACTAAATCTCTCTACGAAGCGTGGGAAAGGTTCAAAGATATGATGAGAGCATGTCCTCACCACGGTCTAGAAGACTGGGTGACGATCCATACTTTCTACAATGGGCTTCTGTATAACACCAGATTAACGGTAGACGCCGCCGCAGGCGGTGCACTTATGGATAAGCCATACGACGAAGCCTATCAACTTATCGAAAACATGTCTCAGAACCACTGCCAATGGGGAGGTGAACAAACTCCAGCAGAGAAACCCGCAACGAAAGGTGGGATGTACGAGATCAGCAGCCTTGAAAAGTTCAACGCTAAAGTAGATGCTCTAGCACAAAAAATCGACAGTCTGACCGTTACCCCAACTGCAACCGTAGCTGCTGTAACTCCAAACTGCGAGTTATGCGAAATCGCCACTCATAATGCGCCCGAGTGCCCATTATTGGCAGGAATCCCACCAGACCAAGTAAACTACGCTCAAGGAAATCCTTACGCAACTACTTATAACCCAGGATGGAGGAACCACCCAAATTTTTCCTACAAGAACGATAATGCCTTGCAAGCACCCGCTGCTCCGCCAGGATATCAGAAACCAACCGCTGCTGCCCAGACTGCCCCTAGGAAATCAAACCTCGAAGTGATGATGGAAAAATTCATAGCTAATCAAGCTCAAACAAATAAAGAATTCCTAAATCAAAACATACACACTAGCGAGCAAATTAAACAACTGACCGGAAAAGTAGACGCTTTAGCCACCCACAATAAGATGCTCGAAACACAAATATCACAAGTGGCTCAACAACAAGCCTCTACAGCTGCCCCAACTGGAACATTTCCAGGACAGCCAGAACCTAATCCGAAAGGCCACGCAAACACTGTTATATTGAGAAGTGGAAAAGAATTGGAAGGCCCAACAGATCCTAGGAATGAAGATTTAGTAATGCATCAGAAATCTGATAAACCAACCGGAAAGGAGTCTGAAACAGAAAAGAAGGAATGTGATGAGCAAAAAGCCAGAGCCAAAGATGAAAACTCATATGTGCCTCCAACTCCATATAAACCACCTATCCCTTATCCTCAAAGATTAATAAACTCCAAAACTTCAGGACAATTTAAGAAATTTGTTGAACTTCTGAAACAACTAAACATCACTATTCCGTTCATAGAAGAGATAACTCAAATGTCGTCATACGCTAAGTTTCTTAAAGAAATCTTATCTAATAAAAGGAAAATAGAGGATAACGAGACGGTGAAACTTACTGCCGAATGTAGCGCAATTATTCAAAACAACATGCCTCCTAAACTAAAAGACCCAGGTAGTTTCTCCATACCTTGCGTCATAGGAAAGTTCGTTATAGACAAAGCTCTATGCGATCTAGGAGCCAGTATAAGTGTCATGCCTTTATCTATATGCAAAAAGCTGAATATGGGAGAACTAAGACCGACTAAAATGTCCATACAATTGGCTGACCGATCATTCAAATATCCCGTCAGTGTACTGGAAAACGTTCCAGTACGCATAGGCCAATTCTATATCCCAACCGACTTCATAATCATGGACATCAAAGAGGACTCTGTCACCCCAATTATCCTAGGAAGACCGTTCCTAGCGACAGCCGGAGCTATCATAGACGTAAAGAAAGGAAGGCTAACATTCGAAGTAGGAGAAAAAAAGATAGAGTTCATCCTTACTAAGTTCTTGAAGGCACCAACTATAGATGACACATGCTATATAGTAGATGTCATTGATGAATGCATACGAGAATTAGAGAAGGAAGAAATTACATATTCTAAAATCATGAAAATCTAGATCCCTGCTATTCATGAAGACGACAACTGGCGTGCACCATACAAAGATGATAGTCTGAGCGAGATCTTAGCACTCACTCCAAATCACATGCCAGGTCCGAAAAACCCAGCTTTAGAACTTAAAGAACTACCTAAAACCCTCAGGTACGAATTCCTAGATACAAAATTCAAAAGACCAGTAATAGTCAACGCTAATTTAGGACAGTCAGAAACTGAGCAATTACTAGAAGTCCTAAGGAAATACCCAACTGCGTTAGGCTATAATATAAGCGATCTAAAAGGCACAAGTCCTTCCATCTGTATGCACCGTATCATGCTATAGGAAGACTGCAAAACTTCAAGAGAACATCAGAGAAGGATAAACCCGATCCTAAGCACTGTAGTCAAAGACGAGGTGAAAAAGTTACTAGACGCATGAATCATATACCCGATCTCCGACAGCCAATGGGTCAGCCCAGTACACGTAGTACCAAAGAAAGGAGGCGTTACTGTAGTGAAGAATGCGAAAGGTGAATCGATAACCCAAAGAGTTGTGATCGGAAATAGGATGTGTATCGATTATAAGAAACTGAACAAGGAAACTCGGAAAGATCACTTCCCTTTACCTTTGATAGACCAGATGTTGGAAAGACTAGCGAAACATTCGTACTTCTGCTATCTAGATGGTTATTCGGGATTCTTTCAAATCCCTATTCACCCCGATGACCAGGAAAAGACAACATTCACCTGTCCTTATGGTACTTTTGCTTATCGCCGAATTCCGTTTGGACTGTGCAATGCTCCAGCAACCTTCCAAAGATGTATGATGGCAATCTTTGCGGATTACATAGACGACATCATGGAAGTGTTCATGGATGACTTCTCTGTATGCGGAAATTTTTTTGAAAGCTGTCTGTCAAATTTAGAAATGGTACTCAAAAGATGCGCTAAAGTGAACCTTGTCCTTAATTGGGAGAAATGTCATTTCATGGTCCGACAAGGCATCGTTTTAGGACACGTCATATCTGAAAAAGGGATTAAAGTTGACAAAGCTAAAATAGAGATCATAAAGGATCTTCAACCTCCGAAAACCATACGAGAAATACGAAGCTTCTTAGGACACGCTGGATTCTAACGAAGATTCATAAAGGATTTCTCGAAAATCACAAAACCTCTTACAGGTTTGTTAATGAAAGATGTCGAGTTCATCTTCGACAAATAATGCTTAGAGGCATTCGAAACTCTAAAGTCAACACTTATCACCGCACCAATCATGCAACCCCCAGATTGGCGACTACCATTTGAAATCATGTGCGATGCGAGTGATTACGCTGTAGGTGCAGTTCTAGGACAAAGGAAAGACAAGAAGCTTCACGCTATCTACTACGCCAGTAGAACCTTAGACCCTGCCCAAATGAACTACGCCACAACGGAAAAGGAACTTCTAGGAGTCGTGTTTGCTCTTGACAAATTCCGTTCCTACTTGGTAGGAGCCAAAATAATCATATACACAGATCACACTGCCATTAGGTACCTAATAAGCAAAAAGGACGCCAAACCGAGATTATTGAGATGGATCCTATTATTACAAGAGTTCGACTTAGAAATGAAAGATAAGAAGGGGACCGAGAACGTAGTTGCAGATCACTTATCCCGTATAGAGGGCATTAAACAAGAACCAGTGCCTATCAATGACGACTTTCCCTACGAACGTCTGATAGCCAAATTGGAAAGCGATATGTCCAACTCAACTTCGGAAGAACCGGAACTGGAAAAAGCCGTGGAAGCTGTCTATGCCCAAGCCACTTTTCCGTGGTTTGCCGACATCGTTAATTACTTGGCCGCAGGCGTGCTTCCACCGGACCTAACTTATCAACAAAAGAAGAAATTCTTCCACGACTTAAAGCATTACTACTGAGACGAACCTCTACTCTTCAAAAGAGGCGCCGACAACTTATACCGTCGCTGTGTCCCAGAGGAAGAAATAGAAGATATCATTTCCCAATGTCATTCAGCACCTTATGGTGGTCATGCTAGTACTTCAAAGACGTGCGCTAAAATTCTACAATCTGGCCTATTTTGGCCCAGTCTCTAGAAGGATGTCCATATCACTGTACTAAAATGCGATCGGTGCCAACGCACTGGCAACATGTCACGACTCGATGAAATGCCTCAGAAAGGAATTTTAGAAGTAGAAATCTTTGACGTCTGGGGAATAGACTTCATGGGACCTTTCCCGTCTTCTTTTGGGAACAAATATATACTCGTCGCTGTCGATTATGTATCTAAATGGATAGAGGTCGTTGCCGCTCCAACAAATGACACACGAGTAGTCGTCAAACTCTTTAGAAACACAATCTTTCCTAGATTCGGTGTGCCCAGACTCGTCATTAGTGACGGTGGTTCGCACTTCATATCGCGAATCTTTGACAAAATCCTCTCCAAATACGGAGTCAAACACCGCATAGCCACACCGTATCATCCACAAACTAGTGGACAGGTGGAGGTTTCGAACAGAGAAATAAAGCAAATTTTAGAAAAGACTGTCGCAACCTTCAGGAAAGATTGGTCATCAAAGCTGAACGAAGCTTTATGGGCTTATAGGACCGCCTTTAAGACACCAATAGGTATCACACCATTTAAACTAGTTTACGGAAAATCATGTCACCTGCCGGTAGAATTAGAGCATAAAGCCTTCTGGGCTATTAAGACGCTGAACTTCAACTACACTGCGACATGAGAGAAACGAATCCTAAACCTTCATGAATTGGAAGAGCTCAGATTGGATGCATATGAGAATGCACGTATCTACAAAGAAAGAACCAAGAAATGACATGATAAACGTTCGATCCGGAAACAATTCAGTGTGGGAGACATCGTGCTCCTATTCAACTCCAGATTAAAACTTTTCCCTGGAAAATTAAAATCTAGATGGTCTGGACCCTTTGAGGTCACCAAAGTCCTTAAGAGTGGAGCTGTTGAAATCAGAAATTAGATCAACGCACCGTTTATAGTAAACGGACAGCGTTTGAAGCATTATAATCAAAATGAGCACAGCGACCACGTGAGCAATATGAAATTGCTCGAGCTTCCCGAATAGCTTATAGCCAAGCTATCGTCAGACTTCTGACCTTAAAGACATCGCTGATTGGGAGGCAACCCAAATTTTTCCCATTTTTCACTTCTAAATTTATTAAAACTATGTTTTCCTTTTAACTTATAATTTCTATAAATTTTTATTTTCTTATTTTCTACTATTTATTTTATTTTTCTTTCTTTTATCACCCTTTGCTTCTTAAAAATATGATCTGAGTGAATGTGATTTTAACTTTTCCAGGATTTTAAAGTCGTTCTATTTTTCTCCCGTTTTTATCCGACTAACGAGTATGGCTGACATCGACGTTACGACTGTTGTATTTAGAGGACTAGCTCATAAGGACAAATTTGAGGCACTGACTCAGAGAAGCTTTGCTTCGACTCTATACTACGATAGACCCACCATGGACAAGCTAGGAGTCCAGGATAACATTCAGTATTTATTTAACCAATTAGGCTGGGAGCAAACTGCTCTAAAGACCCGATTTTCTACCTACCACGAACTCACGTTCGAGTTCCTTAGCTCCTTAAGTTACTTACCCGAACATGGCTATGGATCCACCAAAGAGATGATAACCTTTAGAATGTTTGGAATGGACCAAACACACAATCGTACATCGTTAGCTAACATCCTAGGTTTCCCTAGCGGACCTTTTGTGTTTACCACCACTGAGGAGGATATTGATCTCGAGTTAGAACAATTCTGGGGTACCATCACCAATAACTATCACCCTGAACCGAATGACATGCACAACAACGAGATACACAATCCAGCCCTCCGTTATTTCCATAGGATTTTGGCCCATACCCTCTTTGGGAAGGAGGAAAACATTACAACAGTCTCAAAGGAAGAGTTGTTCATCCTTCTCTGTGCCTCACAAGGCCGCCTGTAAATGTTGTCCCTTTTATGATGAGGGCATTTACACGCCTTAATCAGGAACCTCACTCACCCATTTTAATAGGAGGCTTAGTCACCATGATTGCCCACGAAATTGGCCTGCAGTATTACCTGAACAAAGCTATTCGTTTCGGCAACCTCAAATCAATGGACATCCAGTTCTGCTTCAACAGACGTATCTTAGGTACCTTAGGACCAGGAGCCTACGAATACCTCATAGCTGATCAACCTGTCCACCTTTTCACATTGCCCAACCACGAGCTAACAAGTATCCACAATAAGAATAATTGGCTTTATGAATTGGACGAGCCTATGGGACCCCCATCACCTCACTCCACACCCCAGGCTTACATGTATGACAGTGATCAAATATCAGAAGCACATGACTATTTGTACTACCAAGATTATGAGTCCGAAGTGGAGATAGATCCTGAGACCCCTCCTAACTACCATAAATTTCCTGACCCCACTCCTGAACAAGACACAGGCAAGTTGGACACTGTTCTGAGAACTATGGACGACCTCAAGCTGGAAGTAACCACTATAAAAGATGAATTAACGCAGCTTCACATGGATTTTGTTACTTACATGGACGTAGTCAGCGACCAATTTAATGACGTTATTCAGCAGATCAACAACTTGAAGAAACCAAAGGAGTGATATTTTATTTTTCTTTTTAATTTTAGTTTACTGCATTTCACATTGTTTCACATTATTTAATTTTGCAATTGTTTCTTTTTTGGATATTGTATTAACCTCTGCATTCCCATACCTCACCATCCTCAGAAACTTCCTATCCTCAACCTCAGCACTTCTCTCACGAAAATGGCCAGACAAAATCGTGCAAACCCCGACTTGAGCACTATGACTTTTCGAGAAGGCGAGGCCGGCGAAAGGCAGCAGACCAACTTCATAGGTTTCCATCAACGGTCGCTTCAGCCGACCCGGTATGCTCACCTGGACTCTCTGGCTAAACTAGAAATTCTGGATGGCGTAACTTGGATGTTACAGAGAGCCGGCATCTGACATCTCTGCACCAATCCCCAACCCACCTACGAGCAACTCACACTGGAGTTTCTCAGTTCCTTCGCGTACGTAACTTCACCCGGCGATACCAATCAGCTTACCGGCGCCGCCTGCTTCCGCTTGTTCGACACCGAATATCAAGTCCCCCAGGACCGTATCGCCGTCATTCTACAGTTCCCTCATAGCGGCGATGCTCATCGCCGCCTATCCGATCAGTTCTACCAAGAAGCTTTCCCTCTATGGAACCGACTGACCGACACCATGTCGCTACTCGAAAAATGCATCGCGCAACGACGGGGAGGCGAAAAAGATAGACAGAAGAGTCGCCACCGAACTTTATTTATCCCATGAGGGGAAAGGAAAATATCGAGAAAACCTTAAGAAAGAGATGGATAAGATGGTCTCGCGACCAAGAACGGGTTCGAAAGCCGGTTATGCGAAGGGAAGGTATTAGCACCCCTCGCATCCATCGTACTCGATGGGAACCTTTTGTTTGTCGATGTGTGAATTTATCTGCTTAAATATATGCTATAAAGAGTGTTCCAAAGGGTAAAGAAGAAGGGTTAGAAACAAGAAAGTTAGGAGGAAAGAGAGAACGGGGACGAAAAGAGAAAGAATTGACTCGGTAGGACTTCGCGGTCCTAGGCCTACGTATTCTCAACAGATATGAGAAAGTCAGAGTCGATGTAGTTCGGGAAACTACGGGTGATAGGGGGAAGTGTGCTCGGCAAGGATTGTGGCCCTTGTGCCTACGTATCTTTACTTGAACGAAGTAAAGAATCAGAGCAGCCGTAGTTTGGCCTACTACGGGTGAAAGGTGAAAAAGGGAGCTCGCCAAGACATCGCCGTCTTGTGCCTACGTATTCTCATCTGACATGAGAAATCAGAGCAGCCGTAGTTCGTGCTAACAGTGTGTTGATGTCTTTATGGATGATGCTATCGCGCGCATTCTAGCAGTTAGGTGTTTTGCTGCTCGCTCGTTGGAGACTTAGGCATTACCTGTTTGCGGTAGAACGGACGTAACATATCCTGTTTGAAAGATTGGTTTTCGCCATGCGAGGCAAGGTATCATGTTTGATTGGTTGAGATTGCTTTTAGGGCGAGATAGGTCCTCGGATAGTAACCCCTACGGGTAGTACCCAATTCTTTATCTCAAGGTTTTTGTTACGAAAAGGTGTGGCGAACGAGGCGTCTTTGTATTGAAAGACGAGCGTCGAAACCACCCTCACTACAGTGGGTATCCCAACGCTCGGAGAAGAAGAGGTCTACACCCAATCCTCTCTCTTTAATTCAATACAAAAGGAACTTCGTTCTCTTATTAAAGATGTTTTTGGTTTTGAATGGTAAGTGCTTTGCGACAGAGAACCCTACGGTAAACGTCAGCACTCAGGATAGGAGAAGGCCTATGCCTAACCACTCCACGACCATTCAAGTTTTTGTTGTGAAAATAATTTGAAATGCACTCGGTGCAGGACCGAGGTTTTTAGGTGACAAGGGTTGTGGAAGGAATGTGAAAGTGAGAAATGGTGGATAAAGTCGCGTCTTCGTATCGAAAGACGAGTATTGAGACCACCCTCACTACAGTGGGCATCCCAACACTCGGAGAAGAAGAGATCTACACCCAATCTTCTCTCTTTAATTCGATACAAAGAGAAATCAATTTTAAAGATGGTTTGAAAATGAACTCGGTACGAGACCGAGGTTTTTGAAAATGCACTCGGTGCGGAGCCGAGGTTTTAGGAGGAAAAGGGGTGGAAAAGTCTTCGTATTGAAAGACGAGTGTCGAAACCACCCTCACTACAGTGAGCATCTTGACACTCGGAGAAGAAGAAAGTCTACACTCAATCCCCTCGTTTAGTTCAATACAAAGAATATGATTTAAAAATGTTTTCGAAGATACACTCGGTACGGGACCGAGGTTTTAGGGGGAAGGGTTTGAAAATGTAAAGAATTGGAAAGAAAGACGTCTTCGTATTGAAAGACGAGTGTCTAAACCACCCACACTACAGTGAGCATCTCGACACTCGGAGAGGAAGAAAGTCTACACTTAATCCCCTCGTTTAGTTCAATACAAAGATGATTTGATTTTGAAGATGGTTTGACAATGTTTTTGAATCGAGTCGGGACAGGTGACGAAGAGAGAAAAGAGGTGGTCTCAGATCCAACATTACTCATCAATAATTTGACTGGTAATGAATTACGGAGGTCTCGTCATCGACCAAAGCAGAAAATGGGACAAATTGCCCAATAACAAAAGAAAAATGAAATTCAACTCTAAAAATAAAATGTAAGTATAAGAAATTCTAAATAGAAAATATAATGATAAGTCTAGAATATGTAACTCAAAACCTTAAAAGAAAACTAACATATTAACTATTATGAAAATAATATATACAATAAAAATAGTTTATAAATTTCTAAAACAAGATTTAATAAAACTAATAAGAAAATATAATAAAAACTTAATATATATAATTTATTAACAAAATAAAAAGAAAATAAGAAATTAAAAAAAAAAAGAAGGGAAAACAGAGGGGGGGTTAGGTTTTACTTCGGGTTTCGGTTTTGGTTCAGATTTTGATTTGGACTTATCGATGGGTATCGGCTTCTGTGTGGATTTTTCAAGTGTTTTCTCTTGTTGTTTCTTTGGTTTGACTTTGCGAAAATCGACATCGTTGAAACCTGAATTGGATCCAGAAGAGGCTAAACCGATAGAAGAGGCAGAAGAAGCTATTTCGGATTTGAGAAGATTGATATCTTCAAGGTCTTGTGGAGGCTTGTTGAAATTAGATTTTCCCATTGTGGACGACATGTGTTGTTTTGACGGTTTGCCAATATTCAATACTGCTGTAAATGAGCCGGTACGCTACCTAGATATCATATACCAGCCCCTTTTTTATAGTCTTCAATCTCAAATACTCTTCTAAGAACCCAAACCCTAACAATGTTAAGCTTTATCTCCACAACTCTGTTGACTCCAAATGGGAGATTTACGAGAAATTAACCACTTACTCGTTTGTGAAAACTTGCAGTGTTGAGGGAGATAGTGATGATGAAGTGGTTTGGAGCTGAGGTCTGAGTGTTGTTAGCAATTGGAAGGCGCATACCAACTGTTTGTGAAAAGGCTGGTTTCAGATAAGGCAAAGAATGAAGGCGTACGGTGTTCGGTTCCTACCAATGGAAGTTGGGTTTGAAGATCAAGTTGGAAGAAGGTTCGAAGGTGGTTATTTTTGAAGTTGTTTGTTGAAGATGATGGATATGGAAGGTAGCTGCGGTTTCTGTTGATTTTTGTTTTGGAAGTGGAAGAAAGTGAAATGGAAGGGAGTGTTGATGTTGTTCTGTTTTGAGTTTGAGAGAGGCTTTTGAAGAGAGTTAGGAGAAAAATATGTTGATGGAGTGGGAACATTGAAATGGTTTTGATGGTGATGATGGAAGAAGATGTAATGTGGATTTGATGATTTTGATGCAGTTGTAGTGTTACTGCATATGTTGTTTATGAAGATGAGGGAGGGCTTGAAGGTGGTGTTCAAAGATGAAGTGAGATTTCCAGAGATTTTCACAGTGGTTGTTTGTGTCCGAAAATGGTTAGGGTCGGGGACGAGTATTGAAACTTTCTGGGTTGTGTGAGGTTTGTGAGCGGATCTTCGGGTTGAAAGTTGTGTAGTGACTGAAGAAGTTTGAAGGTTTTGGGAAGTTATCACGGTGGAGGTGGTGTTTGAACAGGTCTTGATGTTGTTCAAAAAGAGGGTTTGGATTTGTTGTTGAAAATTGGAATAGGTTGTGTATTGAAGGAGAAGGTTTGAGTGATTTTGAAGATGTTCTGTTAATGGTTGATGAAAGGAAAGGGTTTATGGCCGTTGTGTTATTGTTCTAGGTATTTGAGGTGGAGGTGATGATACTGATGCAAGTCGATGGAGGGATCCAAACGCAGTTTGCAAAGTCCTCCTTCTGTGTTCTACTCTTCTTTGTTATGAGGTGTGGTGGCTGTTTGATGGTTATGCAGTGGTGAGGATATGGAGAGGACTTGTTGATGATGGAATGGAAGTGTTTAAGAAACTGAGGCGAAGATATATGGAAGGAGGGAAGTAAAGGGTTGAATGGAGAGTGAAGAAAGATTGGAGTAGGGTGAAGATGGAGGTACAGTGTTGTCCAAAAAGAAGTAAGGCATGGTGCTCAAGGAAAAGAGTAAAGGGAGAATGATAGAGGAAGTCGAGAGGAAGAGTTACATGGTGTAGTAGTTGGTTTTGTGTGTGAGGAGTCTAAAGTGAAAATTAAAAAAAAAGATGTTTCAGGGTGGTCTGTGAGAGAGAGGATCCTGAGTGACTGTGGTTTTTCTCCTTTTTTTTTCTCAATGTGGAAGTCTATTGATGCAATGCAGGAGGAGGAGATTGTGGAGGATGGGTTCAAGCTTTTTTATTATTTTCTTAATCCCCTTTTTATCAATATCTCCTATATTGCTGTTATGAGGAGTTACTTTCAAAATGGTACAGAAATGTCATTGTTGTTTTTGTTGATGTGCAGGTTTGGCATGTAGGGAGCAGCAAGGGTTTTGATCAAAGCTGTAATTGACAGAGTATGCAGCAGAGTAATCTGTTTTGGTGTATATGTGTTGCTGCAAGCTTGTAGCAGGTTTGGTGACAGATTTGTAACATGGCTTTTTTTTCGGTGAGAAATGGGGTGTAATGTATTATTATAGGATTTTGTTTGTGGCTTTGTAGGAAGGTTTTAATGGGAATAGGTGTTGGTACACAGTTTGGTGCTGCAGGTTTTGTAATGTCCTGTTTTTGTTTTTATGCAGGTACCAATTGTGGTTGTGTTTTATTTTGGTCTGGTGTGAAGCAGGCTTGTTGTCTGGTGTGTTGGGTGCAGTAGTGTGGGCTATGGCAGGTTGTTGTTTGGTGTGGAGTGAACTTGTAGCAGGGTAGTGGTGTGGGGTCTTGGTGTACAGGCTGTTTTGCAGCAGAATTTTTGAACGGGTTTTCTTCCTTCTGGTTTTATTTGTACAAGCAGCTAGTATGCTGTCCTTTTTTGTCTGGTGTTTGTACTCCTTGAGATCATGGCCAACTTTCACAATTTGTGCTCCCATTGCAGCTGTTGTTGAATTACCAATTCGTTCCTGAGGTTGCCGGCCACAGCTTTGCGGTGGCTTAGGACAAGTCTAGCCTGTTCCTCATCCACCTCCACGAACTTTAGAGGAAGCTCCATCTCAATAATCTCTTCTCCCGGTAATTGCGTTGACAACTGCGAGAACGGAACAAATCCTTCAAGGCCTTCAACGTCAGCTACTACGCCACCTCTATTTGCCTCAACAAGCTTACCCTTCACGACAGCATCTTCTGCTTGAAGTTGTCTACAACGTTCCCACGCAAGGTCATACTGGAGAGATCTTAAACTCAAGATCATGCCATCATCAACTTCGTTTTGACCAATGATTATAAATTCCTCTCTCACGCCAAGAACTAAGCCCACGTCTTCTACATGCCTAATTCTACGTATGCTTGCCTCTTCCAACGGCAAGTAAGATGTTGACTTTGTAGGAGTGTCAATAAAAGCTCCACCATTTTCAGTGGCAAACACAGTGCCCATAACCTTAGTCCCAATTTCAGAGTCATAGTCATAATTCCCTACAACTGCACTGAACTGATCAACAGTAAACGAAATCCCCTGTTTGCTCTTTCTTTGTTATTTTTACTTGAAATTGCAATGGAACATACAATAGGAAGAACACCACTGCATCTTTGCTTTGGGGCTTGTATTTGGTATTTGCACCTCTTGTTTCTCTTCAACAATGTCTTGCAGCTTTTATGGATTTAGAAATTTGGCACATCCCATTTTTATTTGAATTGTGCTTAACCATGAGGAAAAGAAAAAATTGAGTTTGATTTATGACTTGAAATTCCAAAATTTGGCCCATAGGTCTCATAAACCCGATCCCACCATTCTTTAATTCTTTTTTTAAAAATGAATAGAACTTGACTTAACACTGGGCAATAAACTTGAACATGGATCAATCTTTTAATTTTTTTCCCTTTTGAACCATAATGCCAAACTCTTCACTATAAACAATTATGAACAAGAACATTTTCTTGAAAATTAAAGCCTTATAACTTGTGATATGAACTTCACTGCCCAAAAAAACCTAATTAAAAATGAAATGATCACTGATGATCCTCACTCACGAAGTACTTGTCTTATTCTAGTCTAAGAACCTGATCCATCCATAACATACTTGAATTGGTATATAATACTAATTAAATCCTTGGCCATGTATCATCTGGTTTCTGCGCTCCGACCTTAACCAAATTCCTGCTTGACCAAGACTAGGTTACATCCACCGAATTCAATTGACGCTACCCACATACTTGGCCTGATACCTTTGCCTAAAACTTGATTCAAACTTGCAGGACCTTGAGCCAGAACAAAATATTTTGGTGGATGGATACACATATGAAGGTTATTTAGGACAAATTTGGGGTATGCTTATGCAATGTGATATGCTAATGCAATGAAATGAAACATAAACCAAATGTGATGCTTATGATGGAACAGCAGAACCGACAGGCTGAAGAAATCGAAGCGTGGTAGAGAGAACAAACCGGTCACATGAGGCAAACTATGCAGCAGATCCAGGACGTCCATTCCGGCCTAGCCAATGACATGGCACCCCTCACTGTGCGAGTCGACGGCCTCCGCGATTACATCTTCCACACTGGAGCTCTGAACCTCGCGGTATGCGATGGCACAGCCAGAGGTAGAGGTAGAGATCGAGGAAGAGGAAGGGACTAGTAGTATTTTTCATTTTTTGTCCTTTTGTTTTTCTTTCCTTTGTATTTTTCTCTTCCGCATTCTTTCAAATCAGTGAGGACACTGATTGAGATAGTGTGGGAGCGGACCATTATTTCCCTTTTCCCTGTCATTTCCCATTTCCAATTGTACTTTTTCTTTCAAATTTTCAATTTAAAGCAAGTTTAATTTCGGCAAATAAGCTCTTATATATATATCCCTCCGTTACGTGAACGCGCTTTATCTGACATATACAAAGAAACTTTTATCCTCTCCAAAGCATCACGTGACACGCCTAAACCTTACCAAGTTTGGAATCTCCGAGAAGAAAATTCTAACAAAGCTTCTACGCCTTGATACCTTAGACCTCTGGTTTATGCGAGTCAGTCTCACTACTTACTCATACCAAAGCCTCAAGTTTCGACTCGAATGGAGCCCCCAGTAGTTTATACGAGTAGTCAGCACCATCCTAAACACTTCTAAGCAAGAAACTGATGCAAATAAGTGTGTGATCTCTAGTATGAATTCAATAATCTTGAAAGAAAAGAAAATCCATATAGCCGGAATACAGAGACATGTCCCTTCTAGGTTAGGTGCTCCTCGCCCGAGCATTTAGCCCAACGGTACGAAACTCTTGCAGATCTATAGCAGAATGAGCATATGTGCAAAGAAAAAATCAAACTAGCAAAGAGATCATAATCACCAACAGGTTTTCTTGCCATGAACGTGTAGGGACAACGGGCTTAATGTGACTGCGCCAGAGCGAAGCCGGGTAAAATTTGTTGCGAGAAACTTGAAGCCGAGCTGCAATAACATGATTAAGACTGGCTTGAATAAAAGAGAGGCCTTCAAAGACTTACAATCAAGTGTCGTTTCCGTATACGCTTTGTTTCCATTGGACCCCCGGTTTTTCTTAACTTGGCGTCCGAGAAATCTTATCAAAGGAAGAGCGTGTCGCATGCTTGCCGAATTTTAAATTTTTCCTACCTTTACTTGAGGACAAGCAAAGATTCAAGTTTAGGGGAGTTTGATAATGCGAAATCGTATATATATAATGACATACTTTTCTACTAATCAGCAACCGTTTTCACTCCGATTTCGGATATTTCCACACTATTTGTCCAGTATTTTGCAGGTATCCAAAGTCCATGCTCAAATGGAGCAAGATGAGAAAACAAGCATTTACAGGTGAAAACCAGGTGAAAATCAGGCCAAAAAGCAGCAAAAACGAGTTCTGCTGATATGACGACCGTCACAAAAGTGTGACGACCGTCATACGTGTGACGACCGTCACAGGTCCATGACGACCGTCATAGAGTTAAAATGCAGATTTTCTGCACGTGCTGTGAAGTGTTGAAAATGCCAAAGAGGAGTGGACCACTAACTCCTATATTTTCTGATATCATTCCCACTTCCCGAAGAAATAAACCGTTGAAAATCCCATCTATAAAAGGAGGGAGCTGGTACCAGAAAAGGGGAGCCGCATTGAAGAGACGAAGTGCTGCCAATTTACTTTCAGAGCAATTTTCAGTTTCCCATTTTCTTATCGTTATTTTGTTTCCTTTCTCTTTCTTTCCTTGCAATTGTTGTTTTACTTTCCAAACTTTATTCTGTACGAGTAATTGGCATAAAGACTAAATCCTGCCGTCATTTCGGAGGATTTCCTAAAAGCCAATCGAATTATTTACAGGTTTCTATTTTAATCGTTAATTGATTTCTATTTCCCATTATAATGCATATTATTATTTTCTGCCATTATTTACGTGTTGTTAATTTATATTCCATGTCTGGCTAAATCTTAAGTAATCGGTATGTAATAAGTAATCGGATGGGATTCGATAACTAACCGGTGTATACCTTCCTTTTCAAAACTTATTTATGGCTTCAGTTTTTAAATCGATTTTTCTAAATAAACCTTCGTCGCGACAGCGAGAAATTATTTACAGTAGTTTTGCCACGACAGTGGGAAATTCATAAAGGTACGAACCAACAAGCGACAACTGAGGTTAAATCCAGATAGTAAAAACTAAGCATTCATTTTAAAAACAGCGACAGTGCTTTAAAAGGAATTAGAACTTAATAGTTTTCAAAAAGTAACTTTAACCCCGAACGGGATAGCGACAACATACGTTCCGCCTTAGAGTTACGACTAGCGTCAACAACCATCGTGAGACAAAGGTTTTTAAACCGTCATTTTCTTCTTAAACTATTTTTGAAAACCTAAAGACACCGGTGACCTATAGAATCCCTGAAGAACTAACATATTACATACCGATTCAAGCATTCATATCTTAATTAACGCTTTAGTTCCCTTATAATTTACGCACTTATTTTGCTTTTATTCCCCCAAAACATTACCAACCTAGATAAACACAGTAACACCCGAAAATACTAGTTTGATTACGAGTCCCTGTGGGATCGATATCTATTATTACTACACGATAGACTGCACACTTGCAGTTAATTGAGTTAGACATAGAAAGTCGCGATCATGAATACTAAGGTGATGAGATCTTCTTGTGGTTGTTGAATACAATCACAATGTGCTTTATTTAATCACGTAGTCAGAAATAACCCAATGATTGTTCCATCCCAAGTTATGATGCTTACATAGAGGAAGAATTAGGATGTAAACACCATTACTTTGACCTGGGTTTGAGTCTCAAAAACGGTGGAACCTTAAGTGGGTTAGACTCTCATATGGGTGAAAGACTTGAAATGGGTTTGGAGTCCCATTTGAAACCACGATTCTTAAGGTTTATTTTATCCCTTAAATTCCAAAATACATATGTATGTCAAAGTATGATACAAGAATCCATGACCCGTGTCGATAACTCTAGACGTAGGATTGGCCGGGGAAAGATATCTTAATATGGTTTCCGATTAGTGATGGTTTGAGTTAATGAACTCAAGAAACATGTTTCCATATAAGACAAGCTTTGTGAACTCAAGTATTTTCCCTTTTGTGAATTGAGTTAGGATGATGATTAAAACTTTGTATAACAGAGTGGACCTATAAGATAGGGAACCCACTGGGATTATCATCTCACATTATATTTGTTGATTAATTTCATGTGGTTCTGATCAAATGAAGGGTAAGGAGAAGATATCTTGATGTCCTTGTTTCTTTTGTTGTTTTGGATGGCGTATCCGCTGTGCAGTTATTTTAGAGATCATCTTACAATGATTTAGTTCCTAGTTTTTTTTCATTTGAATTATCAATGATATTTTGATCAATTGAATTGAATAATTGATCATTACATTTGTTATGGTATAAATGAGTTATAATAGGGTTTATGACAACACAAGAGTTGTGTTATCAAGAGTTATGCGATTAGAGTTTATGATAATGCAATAGTTGTGTCTTTAGAGTTTGTAAAACGCGTTAAGTGTTGATGCAAAAAAGTGGCACCAATTTCAAAGGGAATTGTTCATTTTGGATTAGCTTTAGGGAAACCATCGTTCGTTGACTGGACATCGGAACCCCAACTAACTTTGTGTAGTTTGATCAATCGTCAAAACTTAAATAAATTATTTTATTAACAAAATTTAATAATAATAATAATAATAATAATAATAATAATAATAATAAAAGTGTGTTTAATATTTTTACCTTATGGTGAGCGCTTATGTACTTAGTTTTCTTTTATTTTGTTTTGGGATTTTCAAATACGACACGCGTGTCGTGCTTTTCTCTATACTCTTTTATGTAACTTTTTTCTCATCCCACCCCTTCATATGTATAACAAACATTCTTTACTAAAATGTAATGTGATGAAGGAAAGAAGAAGAAAAAATCAAAAGAGGATAATTATGGAGGTCTAGCTTGGAAAAACATAGATCGATGATAGGTTTAGCTTAGGTTCTCTCATTGACTTGAGCGAACAATTGCATTATAGGTTATAACTTTTTGTAAATGTGTCTTAAAACCTTTGTTGATGAAGAGAAAGAAAACATATTTTAGAGATTGCATTTACCGTAAAAATTGGAAGCTTTAGAAAGTCGAACGAAAAGTCGAGAAAAAAATCGGTCGATGAATAGTATCATCCATACGTATGAATAGTAACATTCGTATGATGAATAGTGTTTTCGTGTTTTCGGGCTTTTTTCGATTCGGTCCATGGATCCATGTGATTTTGGGCTTTGTTTGTTGGGTTATAAGTATGTATCTCTTATATGCTTAGTGTGTGACAATTTTAGAGTTTTCACCAACAAGAGAGACTAAGGGTTTAAAGGTATAGCACAAGGTTTCAACTATGCATAAAGAAAATCTTGGATTATACCTTGGGTTTAAGTGATTCATATATTGAGATTTGGAGAGGTAGGGAAACACTTGGGTAGAAAATAGGGTTGTTCTTGGGCGCCTTCAGGGTTGTTCTTGGGAACCTGAAGGTGAAGGTTATTTTCTTGTAACTCATCTGTAATCTCTTGTAACAACTTTCTGAGTATAGTGAATTGGAGAGCTGCTCTCTCCCCTAGAGTAGATCGTTTGATCGAATTGGGTAAACAAACCTTCGGTTTTTTCTCGCCTTATTCTGTTTTATTATCTGTGTACGGATTATTATTGTTGAAGACCATTTATTTTGGTTGCTATTGTTCTTTGCCTCACAAATTGATATTGAATTTTGTCGTAATTTACAACAAGTGGTGCGGTGAGCATGAAGCAAAGAGATATTGTTGACATGTGAGCACCATGGTTAGTAGATGGCAGATCGAGAAATTTTTCGCTAACAACGACTTCGGGTTGTGGAAAATTAAGATGCAAGCAATTTTAATTCAAGAGAAGTGTATTAGTGCTTTGAAGAGTGAGACATTGATGCCTTCAGGGCTTACACAGGTACAGAAGACTGAGATGATGGATAAGGCCAGGAGTGCCATTATATTGTGCCTCAAGGATAAAGTTCTAAGAAAAGTCGCCAGGGAGTAAACTACAGCTGCTATGTGGGAAAAACTTGAATCATTGTACATGACAAAGTCTTTGGCTCACAGGTTTTATCTGAAACAAAAAATATATTCATTCCTTATGGTGGAGAACAAATCCATATTTGAGCAACTCATAGAATTTCACAGGATTATCGATGAATTTGAGAATATTAAAGTGAAGATTGATGATGAGGACAAGACTTTGCTCTTGTTGAGTTTATTACCCAGATCCTTTGAGCACTTTAAGGATGTCATTCTTTATGGTAAGGAAGGTACAATTACTTTTGATGAAGTCCATATGGAGGTGAAATCCGAAGAATTTTCAAAGTCGAAAGATTTGAAGATTGAAGATAGTGGTGAAGGCTTAAATGTGTCAAGAGGGGGAGGTGAGCATAAAGGGATGTCCAAATCAAAGAGGTATGACAAGTCAAAGTTAAAATGTTTTAATTGTTAGAAAATTGATCACTTTAAAAGGGATTTTCCTAAAAGAAAGGTCAATGAAGATTATGTTCAAGCTGTAGTTGCATTGGGTGAGGAAAGTTATGAGGATGTTGAAACACTAGTTGTATCGAGTTTGGAAACTGAAGATAGTTGGGTCATTGACTCAGGTTGCTCTTATCACATGTGTCCAAGAATAGAATACTTTGAAACTTTGAAGATGGTGCAAGGTGGAGTAGTTCACCTTGAAAATAATAAGGCATGCAAGGTTCATGGTATTGGTATGGTCAAATTTAAAATGTTTGATGTTCGTGAACTTCTTATTCACAATGTGAGGTATGTTCCAGAACTCAAGCGAAATTTGTTATCTATAAGTATGTTTGATGATCTAGGCTATTGTACTAGAGTTGAACGTGGAGTGTTGAAGATTTTGCGTGATGAGTTGATTATGGATAAAGGGTCTACAATATATGGTCTATATATTTTAGATGGTCCAAATGTTATTATTCATTCATCGTTAACTAGTGGAGGCTTTAATGACAAGAAAGAGCTATGGAATTTGAGTTTAAGGCGTTATGAATGCCTTGAGAAATTTTTAGAGGAGTACAATGAACTTTGCAGAAATCAAGGGATAAAAATGTATGTTACCGCTGAGTTGTTATTGAGTTTTTGGGGAAGAGATGACGTTAAAACATCTTACTTGGTTGGAAGAAAATTTCTTCAGAAGAAGAATAGTGAAAACCAATGGAGAAACCTGGGAGAAACTATAATGGAGAAAACTCAGTTTGAGGTGGAGTTTCCTACTATGGATGCTAACAGCAGTGAAGGAACGGTTACAAAGATCTCTGATTATCACTTGACTCATGATAAGGTAAGGAGGGTTATTGTAGCATCTAAAAGGAACAGTTATGCTAACCTTGGATATTATGTTTTTAATGTGGCTAAAGGACTGAAAAATAAAAAAAGAAAAACCTTCAGGGAGACATTTGAAAATAGGTGGAGTCAAGGTTGGTTGAAAAATCATACTTGTAAGCTTGTTAAATTACCTAGGCAGAAAAGGGTAATCGGGAACAAGTAGATTCAAGTTGTGAGATCAAGATTCAAGGGTTGCTTGAATTTGATCAAAGTTATTGATTAAAGTTTAAAATTGGTAGAGAACAACAATGTTGTTGATTGTTAAATTGGTATCAACACGGTTTAAAGTCAAGGTGGAAATTGTTGTAACTGTGCCTTAAAACCTTTGTTGATGAAGAGAAAGAAAATATATTTTAGAGATTGCATTTATCACAAAAATCATAAGTTTTAGAGAGTTGGACGAAAGGTCGAGAAAAAAAATCGGTCGATGAATAGTACCGTCCCTATGGATGAATAGTGATGTCCGTACAGTGAATAATGTTTTTGTGTTTTTGGGCTTTTTTTGATTCGGTCCATGGATCCATGTGATTTTGGGCTTTGTTTGTTGGGTATTTTCTATTATAAATATGTATATCTCTTATATGCTTGGTGTGTGACAATCTTAGAGTTTTCACCAACAAGGTAGATCAAGGGTTTAAAGGTATAGCATAGGGTTTCAGCTATGCACAAAGAAAACCTTGGATTATATCTTGGGTTTGAGTGATTCATATAGTGAGAGTTAGAGAGGTAGGAAAACCGTTGGGTAGAAAATAGGGTTGTTCTTGGGAGCCTTCAGGATTGTTCTTGGGAACCTGAAGGCGAAAGCTATTCTCTTGTAACTCATTTGTAATCTCTTGTAACGAATTTCTGAGTATAGTGAATTGAAGAGCCGCTCTCTCCCCCAGAGTAGATCGTTTGATTTAACTGGGTAAACAAACTTTCAGTTTTTACTCACCTTATTCTATTATATTATTTGTGTACTGATTATTATTGCTGAAGACCATTTATTTTGGTTGCTATTGTTCTTTGCCTCACAAATTGATATTGAATTTTTTCGTAATTCACAACAAGATTCATAACATAACTGTATCATTTTATATGTATGTTGTCACATGTGAATGTATATTAATGTATGTGAGAGATGATTTATATGATAAATAAGTCGGTGAGATCAAACTAATTACGAATTCCCTTAAAAATATTAATACAAAGCCTAATTGAATATTTTTTTTTAATGATACTTATATCTTCATAATTTTTTATATGTAGATTACCATGTCAACAAATACTTTAAACAACACGTTAAGATCAATCTTTGACAAGAAAAAATTATCTGGGACAAATTTTTTGGATTAGCATAGATATTTGTTCCTGAATGGAAGTCTAATAGTTATGCTTATAAGGCTGAAAGAGATGCTTATAACAATCATGTTGATGATGCCCCATAAACTACCTACATCATGTTGACTACCATGAAATTTGAATTGCAAAAGCAACATGAGAAAATGGAAGCGTTCGATATGATCAAAATCTCCGGATATTGGTTTAGTATGACTTCACAGATAAGAGATGGAAAGGCTATTGGTAGTTTGATAGCATTGATGGTTGAGTGCTTTATAACTTGATCAAAAATGTAATGGCCAAAGTCAAAGTTCACTTTGGTGCCTATGGCATGAATGATCTTGCCAAGGCCAACAACAATTGTGATGTCAACTCAATAACATTTTCAATGACAGAGGTCCAGTCATCATTCACATCAAATTGCAATAAGACATAGGCATGTATATACAGTTTTAAATCAAAACATAAACTGATCTAAACAGAACTCAAATTAGAAGCATCAAACAAATCAAGAGCAGTGTTAATCACACTCTATAAGGGTCTTCAAATGCAAACTGACCTATCACTAATTCTAAGCATCACACCTAAACTAAACAGAAACAACAACATTGTTCATAAATGGAAAAGATCAATAATCAGATCCAATATCATTCTTCATAACAGCTACAAGCAATTCTTTCTTATGTTCATACATGACATAAGGCAGTATTTAAGAGAGTCTCCAAGAGCAAACATAATATTGCATCATGACCAAGAGATCACTAAACATATTGATGAGCAAACAAACAAAACATGGCAGATTCATACATGAGCTGCACTTGCATTTAAACATATTCCAACTAATGCACACTAATTATGTTCACGACAGTCTATGAATAAGGTAGTGATTACTAACCTCTTGTTGACTTCCAACCAAGCTATTTAGTAGGGAATACCTTGAAGAGCTGCTCCAACTAATCTCAAACAAATCATGGTGAACCAACAACTTTCTTACACTTGAAGCAAATGAAGGGATCTTTATGACAGATCCAATAACTAGTGATGCAGATCCTTTTTAATGTTTTGGATAGTTAGTACACTTCAAGCCAAAGGTGTTTGATGTGTCAATATAGTTGAAACAAGCTTGAGCAAAGATTTATCTAGTTTTGTATGAAAAGCCAAAGTTTACTAGGTTGAAGGTTGACTTTTAGATATATGAGGTCTTGGAATGGTTTAATGGTTGGAACATCTTCCAAACATCATTTGTGGGTTGTGCAGATGGTTCGTAGTGGGTTTCTATGCTTGGAAATAGCTTTGGTAGGAAATCTGTCCAAAACAGATTTTGAAGGTTTTTTAGTGAACTTGCTTGAATTTCAAGAAAAGTAGATAACAAGTTTCTTGATGAGTTTCTTCTAGTTTTTGAAGCTTGCTCTTGTGTTTTTGATACCTTGAGGAGGTCTCTATTTATAGAGGAAAGGAAAGTCTTGACATATTTGGAGATGTGGATTACTCTTTGTCTTTTGGAGGGAGAAAGGAGCAAAGTTGTCCAAGAATTTCGATGCAGCTGTTTTGAGTGTTTCCAATGCATTGGTGCTGCATAAACAGCCTATAAACAAGCCACAAGAAGTGACTAAAGGAGTTTCAATAGGGTAGAAGCCATGATGCACCAAATTTACTCCAAAAGTTTCTCTTTCTTCTTTTGTACCTTTTGTACTTGTTTTGAATTTAATAATGATCTTTGGTTAAAATCCTAGCTTTGCTCTTGGATTCTTCTGCATTTCTACTCATCATACACCCTAGATATAAGATCAAAAGCTAAACAATGGTTGAGAACCAATTGGATAGTTAGCAAGTTGGTTCATGTCAAGTTAAAGTTGTGCATTTCAAGTGCTTAGACCCTGTTGCACCCCAAAATTTTCCCAACATTTCTTTACCTAGCTTGTGGTTCATCTCATTCACATTAGCATTATCACTTGCATTTCATTGACATGTGTGCAGGAGATCAAGAGGTATGATTACCAATCAAGAGCACCACAAGACTTTGGAGCTAGCCAAGAAGGTCATTCAAGTGTTCAAGGGTTGATATCTTTGTCAGAGAAGTTAAGAGATCCTCAGAGAGATTGGTTGAAACCAAGGTTGTGTGCCTCCTAACTTGAGAGTTGTGGGAGCTCCTCAGATGATTCTGAAGCTATGAGGATGAACTTGAAGCCTTGAGAGAGCTTATGAGATGTCTTGAAAGCCATCATGAAGCCTAGAGAGGTCATTGTACAAGAATAAGAAGCCCCAGCCATGAGTGGTGTAATTAGGGTTTGACTGGGTCAACCCTAAGTCAACTGATGATTTGGAGAGGGTTGAGACCTAATCCAAGAGCCATGTGATCATGGATTGATGCATTGAGATGATATAAGTATGATTCCAAGGTTAACTCATCATGATTGAAGAGTTTGAGAAGTTTCAAGCTAGGGTTTCTAAGGCTTGACAATGTAAAATCCCCTAGTTTGACCCCTATCATCAAGGCAGTTTAGCTCAAGATATGATTGTCATCTCATCTTACCCCCAACATGAATGTTGTAGAGCTTGCTCGCAGCTTTAATTTGAGTACTAGAAGTCCTTGATAAGAATTGTAGAGCTCAAGTTATGACTTTGACAAGTTACAGGTCATCTGAGGTATGTGAATCTGGGGCCTTGAAAGTCATCCCACTTGCATCCAACGTTTGCCCAAGAAGGATGATTCCTATGAACTTCTGGTCAACATGAATGTTGTTCCTTATCTTCTTAGCTTTCTATAGAGTACTAGAAGTCCTTGATATGATTTGTAGAACTCAACTTATGGCTTTGACAAGTCAAGGGCATTTTGGTCATTTGGAGATTATAGGTCATTTCAAGCATAAGGCCATAACTCCTATTTCCAAGCTTCAAATGGAAAAATCTTCAACATCAAACTTGCTTAAAATGATGTTTTAAGGCTAGTAAGGAGTACATGAGATGTTGAAAAGGCTTGTAGCTCAAAATGGTAAAAATGACCTAAAATGGAGGCATAAGTTAAATAAGTCAAAGTTGGAAATTGAAATTTCCAAGCTACACATCCAAACCATGGCATGTAATAGGTCATTTTGACTCTAAAAAGCATTTTAGAAACAATGGTTCAGCCACATTTTTGAGTTGAGGTTTAGATCATGGACTTGCTTTGGAGAATGGTTACTTGCATATTAAGGTACATATGCAAAACACAAGGAAACTCAATACACAAGCTAGTAAAGTATCCTAACATGTCATGTATCTCATATAAGGAGATTTTCAAGTCAGAACAAGTTGCTGCAAGGGGCATAGCATGAGATGGTACATGAGATGGATTGAAATCAAAAACTCATGACATGAGAATCTCAAATTCTCATTGGATGATTCCAGAAAGTTCTGGATGGTTTAGAACCATCCTATATATGGATTAGAACTTGCTCAGATGCAAGGTTGGTGAGAGATTAGAGAGGAGAGTGAGATAGCCATTTCAATTTCTTCCATTGCAAGTTGAAATCAATTTCTACATTCTACACCATTTCCATTGATTCTTTCAATCCTAACACCTTCCATTGATCATACTGAATGTGTGCATACCAAATTGAGGGCAAGATCGTGTGAGATTGGAGAGATAGCATTTGGATTTTGGGAGCTGCAAGTCACAATCGGATTTGGAGATTCAAGCTTCTTTGATCAAATCTTTTGCAAACAGAAGCATTAGCATCAATCAAGGAGTGTTTCTGAAGAGTTTGAGAGGTTGAACTGAAGATTTGACCTATCTGATATTCAAGATTTGACAGGTTTGCAACTTTTCTTCTACACCCTAATTTAAGCATAATTAGTTAGAATTGTTAGGTTAGAATGGTTAGAGACAAGTAGGAGATGGATTCTGGAAAGTTTGAGATCATTTGGTGAAGTTTGAGTTAGTGACACCATTTTTGTTTTGATCAAGAACACGATGTACAGTGAGATATAACATGAGTTTAATGGCAAGATTTAACCAGTGTGAGGTGGTGATCATTCTGAGCCAATCAATTTCAAGAATGGTTAGAGTTGAGATTTGAGCATAATTTGGATTCACTATCGGGTTTAGAGATTGAGGACGATTCTTTGAATTCTAAGGCTATGGTTGTGATCAGGGTTGAATTTAGAACAGATTAGGATTTTGAACCATGGATTTTGGTTGAGTTTGGAGGGAGCACGAGTTAGGAGAAGCTTGAGCTTTGAAGCTCTGTTTCCATGGCTTCTTCATTCAAACCCTGGCTGAAGGAAGAAGATGATGTGTTGGCCGTTGGATGGAGAAAGACTCATTGACTGGACTTGGATCTAAAGGCTGAGATTTAATTTCACATTTGAAGAGGGAAGTATGAAGGCACTGAACGCTGTGTTTCATTAATTGGAGTATTGGGCTTAATTGCTATACACACCCCACTCTCATGGCCCATTGCATTTTGAACTGATTTTCGTTACTCTTTGCACCGTGTTCTTTTCTTTTTCTTTGTATTTTTGAATTGATTTTCTGATTAAATCCTGGGCCTAGCGCGCATTACTAATGGCACCCCCATTTAGGGCTCATTCTCATATTGAACTGCACTGGATTGCTATCTGCACCAATGTTTTCATATTTTATTTTCTTTTTCTCCATTTTTCTTTAATCTTTGAAAAATCATATTAAATAGAAAAATGATGATTTTTACATGGGTATTTTTTCTCCTATTTCATGTTAATGTCTAGAAAATTATGAAATCAAAATATGTGAATTTCATCCATTTTTAATATTTTTTGTGTATTTTCTCTTTTAATAGCATTTTAATTCCTTTTATGTTGATGCATAGATTTGTAGAATTTTGTTTAGCTAGTTCCCTTCATATTTTTGAACCATTCTTTTTAGGATAGTTAGATTAGTACTTTATCTCCCCTCTGGATTTATTCCATAATTTTGTGATTAGTTTTTGATTAGTTTTGATTAGATGACTTTAGGTTGTGTAGATTTAGGTCAATCCTTAACATAGGTCCACAATAACACTAGAATTTTGGGTTTTTAGGTCAAGATAGATATTGGGACATATAGGGTATTAAGGGTAGTCATGTAGGATCCCCTAGAAATTATATTAGATTTTAATATAATAGTATACTATTTTTAATTGATTTTTGTAGTTGATTGTTGTTTGTGCTGCCCTTGTGGGCTTGTATTTTGTTTTGCCTTGCTTTGTGGGTTTTTGCTTGGCTTGGTGGGCTTGGTCTTGCTTTGTGGAGCATGGAGGAGCATAGTGGAAGACTTGAAGATTGAAGAAGGAGCTTGAGAGCTTGAAGACTTGTTTGTTTTGTTGTTGTTTTAGGGTTAGGAATTAAGTAGAGCTTAGACTTAGTTAAGTTCTTTTTTAAACATGAATGGTATACTTCACCTCCATTCTTCCCCATGATTCAAGGTCCTTCCATGGTATTCACCTCCCTCCTTTGGAGGGATAAGTGATGGTACCTAGGAAGTAGAACCTTTGAGGGAACCATTCCTTTGATGTTAAACCCTTATAGGCCACCTTTGGTGGTCAGTAAGCAGTTTAATATCCTAGCTTATCCAGTTAAGTGATTTCTCCTGATTTGAGTATCTTGAGAGATGTTGGGCTTGAGTGTGAAGATGAAGACTTCATTGAAGAGTATGGAAGAGGATGATTCCCTGAGCATTGCCATTTCAGCTGAAGCTTGAAGAGTAAGAGGAGCAAGTTGATACTTGAAGATCCAGTAAAGATTGAATGAGTAGCTGAGGCTTAAAGACTGAAGGATGAAGTTGACCTTTCCAGATGATTGAAGACTACTCTGAGAAGCTGAAGCTTGTAGATGAAGAGGATTCAATTGAGACTAAATGAAGATCTGAGGCTTGAAGACAAAGGATAAGTTGATACTTACTTTGAAGCTTGGAGATCTTGAAGGAATCAAGTTGATACTTGTGGTTAAGAGTGAAGCCTGAAGGTGGAACTGATTAAGGAAAGCTGAAGGAGGAAGAAGAAGAATAAGTGAAACTTATGTTGAAGGGTTGAAACCTAGAGAAGCAAATTGATATTTGTCAAGAGTGATGGAGGTCTGAAGACTGAGTTGCTGTTAGAAGAGCTGAGGCTTGGAATTGAGAGAGGAGTTGATCTACTTTCTTGTCTGTTTCTTCTCTGTATTGCTGATGTGCCTTGTTTGACTTGCTTGATGCATTAGAGTAAGTCCATATCTAGACTAGCTTTAATCTAGGAGCATGATTGCACTAGAGGTTGAGTTGTTCCCTCTGCTTGTATTGTTACTGTATGGCTTTGCTTGCGGGTATTCGGTAGAGCCCAACTCCCTTGCCCATGTGGTTTATTTTGCTTGATAGCATATTTTATTTTCTTCTGTATGATTGCAGTTTATTGTATTTTGCTTGATAGCATGTTTTATCTTTCAGTATGATTACTGTGATTCATTCTGGCTTGAGGTTGAGATGAGCTTGTGGAGGCTGCTGCCCCACACACATTTCCTCCCTCACTTGCATTGCATGCATTTTACAGTCGTTTACTGTATTACTATTTACTGTGTAAGCTGATGCTTTATCTGTTTCTGTGTATCATTGACATGATCCCTTAGGACTCTCATTTTCTTTGATAAGGAAATGATGATAGAACTTTAGGTTGAAACCTATGCATGATAACTTCTAGGAGTTCCCTGTTTCAAACCTCAACCATAGGATGAATCCTTGGCATGACAACAGTAGGACTTGATAGTCTCCCCGTAGTTGAGCCTGTTCTCTTCTCATCTCCAAACAGCTTAAGATACAGTAATCATGAATGATTATTTTGTACGTTACGAGCCTTAAGCTATCTGAGAGAGGATTGTTGGAGAGTTTCTTTTCAACAGTCCGGATGTTTAGTATGGCACCCTTTGGGTGACATGCGACACATTCACTCTCAGGTCATAGTCTCTAGTGCGATTGAAATTGCAAACACAATAAAAAACACTTCTTTCGTAAAAGACAGAAAACAAATCTCAAACCTTTTTGCCCCGTGGGCCCATAATTCAAAGGAAAGCTTTTCTGAAGAAAAGAGTGTCGTTAAACCTCAGCGCCAACGCAAACAGGCTTTGTCCCTAACTGCTGGAACTGTTGTTTAACCCTACTCGGTAAAACAGATGAATCTGAATCCCGTAATGTGTAGTACCCTGAACTACGTAAGCTCTGATCTCTCAAGCCTGTTGAGAGTACGTAGGCACAATACTGATGTATTGGTGAGCCACCTCCCCTGTAACCCGTTGTAGGCCGAACTACGTTGACTCTGATTTCTCAATCTCTGATGAGAATACGTAGGCATAAAGTGCGACGCTTTGCCGAGTCATTTCCTTTTCTGTTTAAGCCAGCCTTGATAGGTAGATAGATAAACCAACTCGTCCAGTAAACACAACAAGCATGGATCCCGTTGAGTACAACGGACGTGAGGGGTGCTAATACCTTCCCCTTGCGTAACCGACTCCCGAACCCAGACAACGGTTGCGACGACCTTGTCTTACCCTTTTTCGTCAGGTTTTTCCGATCGTTTCCTTTCCCGCTCCGAGGGATAAATAACGAAAGGTGGCGACTCTTCTGTTTTGCCGACACCTTATTTTCGCGGAAGCGACAGCTGGCGACTCTGCTGGGGATCGAACCCAAAATCTCTGGTTCTCCAGTTCCCCATGCGAGTCAATCCTAGCGCTTGTATGATTACTTGTTGGGTTGTGTTTATTTATCGCATTTTATTTCCCGCACTTTATTTTCAGTATGATATGATTATCTGTGCTGTTGTGGGAGGGGCATTCTGATGAGTGAGAAGCCAGACCCAGGCTTGAGTGAACATAACATTAGTTGTGGAAATTATTGGGCGCGTGCTTGCTTTGCAGGCACTAGTGTCTCATGAAATCCACGCTCAGACGAGGTTCTCCCGGTTGGCTTCTCTTTCAACCCTTTGGGTTGAGACGGTTGTTGGTTTGGAGGATTGTCGACTCTGGGGACCGATCATTTGTGATTCAGCCGAGTGAGGCCGCTTCATGAGCTGGTGATGCCACACCTTCTGGGTATCGTATCACCCCTCTTGAATGTCTGTGACGCTGATGAACGCATAGGATGCCGAACTTGAGTCAGTTTAGGTCCATACCTGTGAGCAGGGTTGGGTTTATTGCAGGAAACTTTGACCTTCAGACTACCTGGTTTTCTTGACAGCGAATCATTTTTGTTGGGATATGAGGATCTTATCTGCAGATATATGGTTGTTCTTGATAGAGCAGGTTTTGATCAGAGGATCTTATCATCAGATGAGTAGTTGTTCTTGATAGAGCAGGTTTTGATCAGAGGATCTTATCATCAGATGTGTATTTGTTCTTGACAGAGCAGGTTTATGGCTGGGGTCTGAGTATCTCATTATCAGATGTTTGTTCTTGATAGAGCAGAGTTTTGGTCATCAATTGTTTGTTCTTGACAGAGCAGATTTATGATTGGAGTCTGAAGATCTCATCAGCAGATGTATGTTTGTTCTTGACATAGCAGAGTTTCTTGGTCCTGTATCAGAGGTCCTTATTATCAGACGTTTGTTCTTGACAGAGCAGAATTATGGTCTTGTGTATATGGCCCTATCAGATGGTTGTTCTTGACAGAGCAGATTTGTGGTCCGATACCCGAGTTTTCTTATTATCAGATACAGTGGTTGTTCTTGACAGAGCAGTATCGTGGTTTTGTTGATACAAAATCTCCACAGCACAGTTGCCTTGATCTCCTGCTGCATGATTGCATTTTACATTATTTTGCATACTCATTTGCATTTCATTAACGTGTGTCTGTGTTGCAGGTACCGTTTTCCCAGATCCAGGATTTCTTGCCTCCTATTGTATTTGTTATGGGTTCTCTGAGGAAGATCGTGGCTTACAAGTTCCCTGCCCCTGATGTGGTTCGGCTGACTGGTTTGATAGCTTTAGCAGATGATTCTGTGAGGGATGAGTTCAGAAAATATTACGGCAAATTGCTCAGTTTGGTTCGTAAACCTTCTGCGTTCGAGTTGAATGGGTTGCACGCTCTGCTGCAGTTCTACGACCCTCCGTTGAGATGTTTCACTTTTCAGGATTTTGTTCTCGCACCCACGCTAGAGGAATATGCTGATTTGCTAGGTGTACCTATCAAGAGGCAGATGCCTTTTGTTCATATGGACGCTGAGCCTGATCTGGCTGGTCTAGCTCCTTCACTTCATCTGGATGCCTCCGAGTTGGTATTGACTAGTTGGAACAAGGTCCCTGGTTTCTCCTTGCAGTTTTTAGTGGGAAAGGCTCAGCAGTGCGCCAAAGACGGGTGTTGGGTCGCGTTCAACGCCATCCTCACTCTGTGCATATATGGCATCATTCTGTTCCCCAATATGCCCGATTTTGTAGACTTCGACGCATTTCATGTCTTCGCATCAGGGAATCCAGTCCCTACCTTGATAGGAGATATCTACCATTCCGTCCACTACAAAAACGAGAACAGGAGGGGCAAGAATGTCTCATGTTGTGTGCCCTTGCTTTATAAATGGCTTGATAGTCATCTGCCCAAGAGGGGTCTTTTTGTTTCGTCTGCAGCCACAGCTGAGTGGTCTGAGCGTCTGATGAGTTTATCTGCAGAGGATATTGACTGGTTTGACAGAGATAGGTTGGGTACCGAGATTATCTTCAGCTGCAGCGGGTTTCCAAACGTGCCTTTGATAGGCAGGAAGGGCTGTATAAACTACAACCCGTCTTTGCTGGTCCGACAGTTCGCGTATGCTTTGAGAGCTCCACCGAAGGATGAAGAGGTGCAGGAATCTCTGTACCTCACTGGTCTTCTAGAGGGGGATCTGTTATCCAAGCTTCAGCGCGCATGGAATGGTATTAGTAAGAGGGGAAAGCCATTGCTGGGGAGAAGCAACAACCAAGCCTACCCTCCGTATGTGACTTGGATCAGAGCCAGAGCAGATGCTATAGGGATGTCGTTTCTTCCTGCCAAGCCAGAAAGCCCTCCAATGATTGAAGAGCCTACTATTGTGCCCATTCAGCAGCATAATCAGGTGTTAGCTGAGCGAGATGAATTGAAGCGGGCAAATGAGGAACTGGAGAAAGAATTGGCTCAGCTCCGAAGCGAGAGGAATGAAGCCGTTCATTCCCTCAAGAGGCAGACAGAGCTGGTGAACCAGCTGGGTACAAACCTGACTAAGCAGATAGCCGAGCGTGAACGCATGGGTCAAGACTTCAAAGTTGTCAACGACGTACTGGCTACGAAGAAGCAGCACTTGGACGAAGCGTATCGGAGGATATCCAAGTTTAACCAGCACTGGAAGGCTTCCCTAGCCACCAGGAAAGAGAGGGAGGATAAGCTGATGCTACAGATCTCCAAGCTGGAAGCCCAGGTGCAGGATAGTGAGAAGAGGTTTGATGAAGAAACCGCTCGCAGATACGCCGCCGAAGGCCAGCTCAACAGGGCTCTCGCTAACCTGAAGGAGCGCAAACTGACGTTTGAGTCCAAGAAGCGGAAGTTAGAAGATGGTTTCGGTGAAGGAGCATGGGAAAATTCGGTCGAAGGTCTTCAGTACACCATTGTGCAAAGGGAATTACTCGTCGAAGGGTTACTTACTCTGCCGGATCATCCAGAAACGAAGGAGTTGTTAGAAGAGTATCGCGCCCGTGGCCGTACTTGACTATTTGTATTCCTTTTGTTTTGATCATTGTTGTATGCTGACCATCACCAGGCTTGTTGGCTGAGGTCACGCTATTGATTCATCTTGTACTCGCTGATGTTGTGTACTGCCTTGATGGGTTTTCTTTATATATGAGATTGTTATTTCCATGATTGGACTCGGACTTCTTCTTATTATCAGCACTGGCACTCAGGCACTAGGATCGGGGGAAATCTCCCTAACACACAGACACACGTTTGCATTTGCATGAAGCATTTGCATAACGAGCATTTTTTTGTTTTTCCTAACCCTTTTGTGTTTGACAGGTTGTTTCAGGTTGTTTCAGGTGGTTCCAGGATTGATCAGAGACCTATTCACCGCTATCCGACTAGAGCTAATCAAACCAGAATCATGGAGCAAGTGCAAACTAATGTTCAGGAACTCCGCAAAAGAATGGATCGCTTCATGGAGCTCATGAGGCGGTCGCCAATGGCCAGGATCAGCTCAGAACCTTGGTTCAGCCTCTGATTTCGAGGGTTGATAGCAATGGCGTACTCCATGGTGGGACTGTGCCTACTCCTCCACTAGTTGAAACTCCGCAGAATGGTGTTCCCGTGACCGGGGGAAACGGCAGTGCCAACGACAATGTGATGGCCAACATGGGACTCAATACGACGGGCGTCGGTAACGGGAGTCTGGGAGCTAATGTCAATGTCGGGCTGGGCAACGGCAATGCAGGCGTCGGGAATCTGTTTGGGCCTCAGCCATGGCTAGAGGATCGTCAGGACGATGTGTTCTCTCAGAGAGGTGCTGAAGGGGAGCTGAATGCTGAAGCACGGCTTAGATTCAAGGCACTTGAAGATAAGATGAGAGATATCGAGAATCAGAATACTTTGGGCGTTGATATGTCCAAGTTGGGACTAATTGCTGATTTCAAGGTGCCTCCCAAGTTCAAGGTACCTGACTTTGAAAAGTATAAGGGCACCACGTGCCCTCGTGTCCACCTGAGATCGTATTACAGAAAAATGTCAGCTCATTCTGATGACGAGAAGTTGCTGATGCACTTCTTTCAAGACAGTCTTTCCGGGCCATCCCTCGAATGGTACATGAGTCTGGAGCCCACTAGTGTGCGCACGTGGAAGGATCTTGCTGAAGCATTTGTGCACCACTACCAATACAATAGTGACTTGGCCCCGAACCGAGTCCAACTGCAGAATCTGTCGCAGAGGAACAATGAAGGGTTTAAGGAATACGCCCAGCGGTGGCGTGAGTTGGCAGCCAGGGTTCAGCCGCCGATGGTTGAACGTGAGCTTGTGCATATGTTTGTAGCCACCCACCCAGGGGTTTACTATGAGAAGTTGGTCAGCGGTATGTCCGGAATGTTCTCAGATCTCATTATCATGGGTGAGCACATCGAAAATGGGATCAAGATCGGGAAAATTCAAGGTGATTCATCCTCAGCTGGAGGAGGCAGAAAGAAACCTTATGCTGGCAAAAGACGGGAAGGAGAAGCGAGCGCTGTGACCAACGCTCGAAGGAAGGGGAAAGGTTCTCACCAGCAGGTGGCCAGTATAACTATCCCGGCAGTTCAACAGCAGCAGCAGCAGCAACCGAATCAACAGGGATATTGAAAGTATCAGAATCGGGCACCTTTGGCGAACCTTCACCTCGAGACACCGCCCATGTCGTACGCGCAACTCTTGCAGACTTTGCTTCAGCTACAGTTGATCCAGAAGAGAACGATGGCTCCCTTGACAGGGGCGCCTCCGCCAGGGTACGACGCAAATGCCACTTGTGAGTTCCACTCAGGGGCACCAGGCCACACAATAGAGAACTGCAAAGCCTTCAAGCACAAGGTGCAGGACATGGTGGATGCCAAGATCATCAACTTCTCCGATAATGTGCCAAATGTCACGAAGAATCCTATGCCGAATCATAGGGGAGGCGGGGTGAACGCCATTATCGAAGACGAGAGTTCGGATTTGTTGACTGACGTCAGAGATCTGAAGACGCCACTTAGCTTCGTTAAAGCTAAGTTGCTGAAAAGAGGGTTCTTTCCAGGTTGCGGAGAGCTGTGTATGGACTGTGCCACACGTTCTGATGGATATGAGCAGTTGGTAGAAGGAATTCAAAGTCTGATGACTGAAGGGATATTACAGTTTAGCCGGAGGGCTGAAAGTGGATCGGGAGAGATAGTGTTGAAGCAAGCTGATGAGGTCGCCACCATCACCATCCCTCGCCGGACGATAACGATTTCTGCGCCCAGGCCGCCCACAATTACTATCACCAAAGATGGGCCGATACCTTTCGAAAGCACTAATGCTGTCCCGTGGCATTATGGGGCTGAAGTCTACTGCAATGGCCAGAGGTTGGAGCTAGAACTGTTTGGGTCGACCGTGGAGAACCTTGCGAGAATCAGTGGTATTACTCTCAGCGGAAGAGTGTTTGCACCACCAGAGTTCGTGGCGGATAAAGCAGTCAGAGCTGATGCGGCTGATACAGGTAAAAGTAAAGTCATTGAAGAGATCCCGTGTGGGATAAAAAAAGACTTACTTGTTAAAGATGCCGAGGAGTTTATGCGGTTGATTAAAAAGAGTGACTACAAGATTGTAGATCATCTCCATCAGACGCCCTCAAAGATTTCCATCCTGAACTTGTTGCTGTGTTCTGAAGCACACCGCAACGCGCTGTTGAAGGTGTTGAATGCCGCATATGTACCGCAGGAAATATCGGTAAACCAGCTAGAAGAGGTCGTAGCCCATGTGAATGCTGGAAATGGGCTAGGGTTCACTGACCTAGAGCTGACGCCAAAAGGGAGGAATCACAATAGCGCCCTGCACATCTCGATAGAGTGTAGGGGCACGATTATGTCGCACGTGTTGGTGGACACGGGTTCGTCGCTCAATGTTCTTCCGAAGAAGGCATTAATGAAGTTGGATACTCGTGGAGTGATTTGCACACCCAGTAATCTGGTTGTGAAGGCGTTCGACGGGACTAAACGCCATGTTTTCGGGGAGGTGACCCTGCCAATCCAAGTAGGCCCGGAAATGTTCGACGCGGTATTTTATATTATGGACATCATGCCTGCCTACAGTTGTCTCTTGGGCCGGCCGTGGATCCATGCTGCTGGTGCCGTGACCTCCACGTTGCACCAGAAACTCAAGTATGATGTCGGAGGTAGCATCGTAACCGTGTGTGGCGAGGAAGATATAATGGTGAGCCATTTGTCGTCCTTCAAGTATGTGGAGATGGATGGCGAAATCCATGAGACTCTATGCCAAGCGTTCGAAGCTGTCAAAGTGAAGGACGTAGCTCCTGTAGTCACGGAAAAGCCAGAGATGACTCTCTCCTCGTTCAAGGAAGCTCGGGCCGTTGTCCAAGCCGGATCTACCCCAGGCTGGGGGCAAATTTTGGAGATACCTAACAAGCAAGACAAGTTTGGGTTGGGATATTCTCCTGGAGCTGAAGCTTCTTCTTCTAGCAGTGCGTCTCGAGGTAAAGGGCCGATCCAGTTTACCAGCGGTGGAATGATTTTCGAAAGCATCAACGTAGTGTCTGAAGACAGCGGAGATAGCGACTGTGACCTCGACTCCTGGATCCAGCCAAGCAAGCCAGGCGAGGCCCTCAACAATTGGTCCGTCAAGGATATCATCCAGATGACAAGCGAAGAGTAATGATTTACTTTTTCCAATCATTGTACAACCCTATGTCCTACCCAGGGCATAGTGGTTTTATTGTCAGGGCCTTGTTGGATTATGTACATGCATTTTGTTAATAAATCAAAGGCGTTTTTCTTCGTATTCAAATATTGTGATCTCTGTTATTCCTGTTTTATATTTGTTTTGAAAAACAATAAAATGGCAATGGGGTTTGTGCTAACCTGCACATCCTTGTTTTAAACTTAACCCTTGTTATTGCAGGATCCACATAACAGATGACATCGACTCTGGACCTTCTACGGCTCACTTCGACTTCGATTGCCCGATCTATCAAGCCGAAGAAGAGATTGATGAAGACGAAGACCTTCCCGAAGAGTTGGCCCGCTTGTTGAAACAAGAGGAGAAAGTTATTCTGCCTCATGAAGAGGAGATCGAGATCGTGAATCTGGGTTCTGAAGAACTCGTTACAAACGTCAGGATAGGGGCTGCACTGCAGAGTGATGTCAAGCAGAGATTAGTCGAGATGCTGAGAGAGTATAGTGACGTCTTTGCTTGGTCATACAAAGATATGCCCGGACTTGACACGGACATCGTGGTCCACCACTTGCCGCTGCGAGAAGATTGTCCTCCCGTTAAGCAGAAGCTTAGGAGGACGAGACCAGATATGGCCGTTAAGATCAAAGAAGAAGTGCAGAAACAGCTTGATGCTGGCTTCTTAGCGGTCACTACTTACCCTCCGTGGGTCGCCAACATAGTGCCGGTACCAAAGAAGGATGGTAAGGTACGCATGTGCGTCGATTATCGGGATTTGAATAGGGCGAGCCCTAAAGATGATTTCCCGCTGCCTCATATTGATGTGTTGGTCGACAATACAGCCCAGTTCTCCGTGTTTTCGTTCATGGATGGCTTCTCCGGTTACAATCAGATCAAGATGGCGCCGGAGGACATGGAGAAAACTACGTTTATCACTCCTTGGGGAACATTTTGCTACAAGGTAATGCCTTTCGGTCTGAAGAACGCAGGGGCCACTTACCAACGACCAATAGTAACTTTGTTTCATGACATGATTCATCATGAGATTGAAGTCTATGTTGATGACATGATTGCGAAGTCCCAAACGGAGGAGGGACATCTGGTCAATTTGCTGAAGCTTTTTGAGAGGCTTAGGAAGTTGATGCTGAATCCTAACAAATGTACTTTCGGAGTACGGTCCGGAAAGTTACTGGGGTTTATCGTGAGCGAAAGAGGCATCGAGGTTGATCCTGCGAAGATTAAAGCGATACAAGAAATGCCAGTGCCAAAAATAGAAAAAGAAGTTCGTGGTTTCTTGGGCAGAATAAACTACATTGCAAGGTTTATTTCTCAGCTCACGGCCACGTGTGAACCGATGTTCAAGCTTTTAAAGAAAGATCAGGCAATTATCTGGAATGAGGATTGCCAGAAGGCATTCGATAAGATAAAGCAGTATCTTCAGGAACCTCCAATCTTGATACCCCCAGTGGCTAGACGGCCACTAATCATGTACTTGACAGTTCTTGAGAATAGTATTGGGTGTGTTCTCGGTCAGCACGACGAGACGGGCAGAAAGGAGCATGCCATTTACTACTTGAGTAAAAAGTTCACTGACTGTGAATCTCGCTACTCGATGCTGGAGAAGACGTGTTGTGCACTAGCCTAGGCTGCCAAACGTTTACGACAGTACATGCTCAATCACACCACTATGCTAATTTCGAAGATGGATCCGATCAAGTACGTCTTTGAGAAGCAAGCGCTTTCGGGCAGGATTGCCAGATGGCAAATGGTGTTGACGGAATATGACATTCAGTACGTTTCCCAAAAGGCCATTAAGGGAAGCGTATTGTCTGATTACCTTGCCGAACAGCCGATCGAGGATTAACAACCGATGAAATTTGAATTCCCTGATGAGGATATCATGTTTCTCAAAGCGAAGGATTGCGATGAGCCGTTGCCCGACGAGGGGCCAGATAGGAAATCCTAGTGGAAGTTGATATTCGACGGGGCGGTTAATTCTTACGGAAGTGGCATTGGGGCGGTCATCACGACTCCCCACGGATCCCACATCCTGTTCACTGCAAGACTGACGTTTCCAGTCACCACTAATGAAGCGGAGTACGAAGCATGCATTATGGGTCTAGAAGAAGCAATTGATTTGAGAATCAAGAACCTAGACGTATATGGTGACTCGGCGCTTGTGATCAACCAGATTAAAGGGGAGTGGGAGACTCGTCAATCGAATTTGGTGCCGTACATGAATTATGCCAGAAGGCTACTTCCGTTCTTTGATAGAGTGGAACTCCATCATGTGCCCAGAGCAGAAAATCAGATGGCTGATGCCTTAGCCATGTTGGCTTCGATGTATAAAGTCAATTTTTGGAATGAGGCTCCAAGAATTGTCCTTTCTCGTCTTGATAGACCTGCATTTGTCTTTGCAATCAAGGAAGCCGCCGACGGCAAGCCATGGTTCCATGACATCCAGACTTTCCTTATGACTAAGGAATATCCTGCGGGTGCATCAACCCAGGATAAGAAGACTCTGAGGTGGCTGTCTGGAAATTTTTATCTCAATCCTGATGGAGTTTTGTACAAAAGAAACCACGATCTCGTGCTACTCAGATGTGTAGATGAGAAAGAGGCGAGTATGCTCATGGAAGAAGTCCATGAAGGCACATTTGGTACGCACGCCGACGGGCATGCTATGACAAGAAAGATCCTGAGAGCAAGATACTACTGGCTGACGATGGAGTCGGATTGCTTCAAATTCGCGAAGAGATGTCATAAATGCCAGATTTATGCTGATAAAGTTCATGTGTCGCCGTGCCCGTTAAACGTCATGTCCTCCCCGTGGCCGTTCTCCATGTGAGGCATCAACATGATAGGCAAGATCGAGCCCACTGCATCTAACGGTCACCGCTTCATTTTAGTAGCCATCGACCACTTCACCAAGTGGGTGGAGGCAGCCTCGTATGCCAATGTGACCAAGCAGGTGGTGGCTAAATTCATAAAGAGGGATATCATCTGTCGTTACGGAATTCCCGAGCGGATCATTACTGATAATGGTTCGAATCTGAATAACAAGATGATGAAGGAGCTGTGCCAGAGTTTCAAGATTGAACACCACAACTCATCTCCTTACCGGCCGAAGATGAATGGCGCCGTTGAAGCGGCCAATAAGAACATAAAGAAGATTGTTCAGAAGATGGTTGTGACCTACAAAGATTGGCACGAGATGCTGCCATTTGCACTGCACGGTTATCGTACAACGGTACGTACGTCAACCGGGGCAACTCCTTTCTCCTTGGTGTATGGTATGGAGGCCGTCCTACCGTTAGAAGTGGAGATCCCTTCTTTGCGAGTTTTGGTTGATGTGAAACTCGACGAGGCAGAATGGATTAAGAACCGACTGAACCAACTCAGCCTGATGGACGAGAAGAGGTTGGCATCAATTGCGCATGATCATTTATACCAAAGCCGAATGAAGAAAGCTTATGATAAAAAGGTGCGTCCTAGAAGCTTTCAGACGGGTGATATCGTCCTGAAGAAGATTCTTCCTCCACACTCCGATCACCGGGGCAAGTGGACTCCCAATTACGAAGGTCCGTACATCGTCAACAAGGTCTTCTCGGGAGGAGCTTTGTTGTCATCCACGATGGATGGTGAAGATTTTGCATCCCCGGTGAACGCGGACGCAGTTAAAAAATACTTTGCTTGAAAGCGACCCGCTGGACAGTAAAAAGAGAGTCCAGGCAAAAATGGGGCATCCCGGCGAACCATAAAAAAGGAAAAAGGTTCGGGCAAAAATTAGGGATATAAATAAAAAAATGTACACCCGCAAAGTCGAAAACCCGGATGGGCGACTTTGGCAAAAAAGGGTATCCCGGTGAACTGAAAACCCGCAAAGGGCGGTTCACACAAAAGTTAGGGATTTGAAAAAGCAAATGACTGCGTTCTGCGTGTGGACTTTCATTGTTTAGTGGTTTGGAAGACCTGAGGGCCGTTTATCCGAATCAATCTCTTCTGAAACTGAAGCGTCGGAGAAGTATCGAAGTCGAGTGGGTCATAGAGGGATCAACTCATGGTGTTCGTCTACGCCTCGTTGCCGACATTTGTATATACTGATGTATATTTATGTTTTATTTTTTTTGCGTGGCTTACTCATTCCAGGAGCTTGCATCTGTTGTAAAACATTTTTACCCATTCAGGGGTTCGTTATCAATAAAATGTATACTATTCAGCGATTCTGTTTGTCTGTTTAGCATTTATCTGTTTTGTTTGCGAAAAAGAACGCCGATGTTTTTGATAAAATGCACATACATAAACTTACTGGCCTAGGCCACTGATTGTTGAAATAATGAATTGCTTGAACATTGTCACGAGATAATAACCTTGATAGGTCCCTTTGAGAAGGGTATCTTGTCTGTTTGTTTGTGTTGTTACAGGTGTAGCATATTCCAGACAGTGCGCCGTGCGTATCCCCAAGCAGGATGATTCCTCCTTCTCCAGCAAAGTTCAGCGGCCTCTCCCCGCAGAGTCTGAATGTGAGATCGTGAGCATTGATATGTCTCCCCAGGCAGAGAAGATTCTCTCCCCAATCAGATGCATCCTGAAGGAACTTCATCTCCTCAGCTGAGTCATTCACCGAAGTGTGCAGCAGTTGATAGTTCAAGACTGAAGTCTCCAGCGGAATTGAGTTTCCCCACAGAGTCATACTCTCCCCAGTAAGCGGGATGATTCCTTCTTCCCCAGCCGAGGTTGCAGATCCCCAAGAGAGCCGAGTCCTTGGAAGCCGCTCAGGCCATGATTGGTTTTCCCCAGTGGAATGTCGGATAGCTGATGCTGTGTTTCCCCGCCGAAGCCGTTATCTCCAGGGAAGTGGCCGTGAAGGCCGCGCAGTTTATTTCCGCGATTGACATCGTTTTCCTCAGCAGGTCCAGGTTCTCGTAGATCTTCATTCCCCTGCAGCAGTCAACTGAAGTTCACTTCCCCACAGCGCCCGATTGAGATTGGTGTGACTTGTTCTCCTCAGCAGGAGGATTCCTCCCCCTATCTGAGTGGTTCTTTCTCCTTGACAGGAGGATTCTCCCTTCAGCATTTATTTTGCTGACGGGATCGCATCATTTTGCATGACTGCATAGCATTTATCATAAACGCATAGCATTTCCATATTTGAGAAACTCATAGAATTTCACAGGATTATCGATGAATTTGAGAATATTAAAGTGAAGATTGATGATGAGGACAAGACTTTGCTCTTGTTGAGTTTATTACCTAGATCCTTTGAGCACTTTAAGGATGCCATTCTTTATGGTAAGGAAGGTACAATTACTTTTGATGAAGTCCATACGGAGGTGAAATCCGAAGAATTTTCAAAGTCGAAAGATTTGAAGATTGAAGATAGTGGTGAAGGCTTAAATGTGTCAAGAGGGGGAGGTGAGCGTAAAGGGATGTCCAAATCAAAGAGGTCTGACAAGTCAAAGGTAAAATGTTTTAATTGTTAGAGGGATTTTCCTAAAAGAAAGGTCAATGAAGATTATGTTCAAGCTGTAGTTGCATTGGGTGAGGAAAGTTATGAGGATGTTGAAACACTAGTTGTATCGAGTTTGGAAACTGAAGATAGTTGGGTCATTGACTCAGGTTGCTCTTATCACATGTGTCCAAGAATAGAATACTTTGAAACTTTGAAGATGGTGCAAGGTGGAGTAGTTCACCTTGAAAATAATAAGGCATGCAAGGTTCATGGTATTGGTATGGTCAGATTTAAAATGTTTGATGTTCGTGAACTTCTTATTCACAATGTGAGGTATGTTCTAGAACTCAAGCGAAATTTGTTATCTATAAGTATGTTTGATGATATAGGCTATTGTACTAGAGTTGAACGTGGAGTGTTGAAGATTTTGCGTGATGAGTTGATTATGGATAAAGGGTCTACAATATGTGGTCTATATATTTTAGATGGTCCAAATGTTATTATTCATTCATCGTTAACTAGTGGAGGCTTTAATGACAAGGAAGAGCTATGGAGTTTGAGTTTAAGGCGTTATGAATGCCTTGAGAAATTTTTAGAGGAGTACAATGAACTTTGCAGAAATCAAGGGATAAAAATGTATGTTACCGCTGAGTTGTTATTGAGTTTTTGGGGAAGAGATGACGTTAAAACATCTTACTTGGTTGGAAGAGAATTTCTTCAGAAGAAGAATAGTGAAAACCAATGGAGAAACTATAATGGAGAAACCTCAGTTTGAGGTGGAGTTTCCTACTATGGATGCTAACAGCAGTGAAGGAACGGTTACAAAGATCTCTGATTATCACTTGACTCATGATAAGGTAAGGAGGGTTATTGTAGCATCTAAAAGGAACAGTTATGCTAACCTTGGATATTATGTTTTTAATGTGGCTAAAGGACTGCAAAATAAAAAAAGAAAAACCTTCAGGGAGACATTTGAAAATAGGTGGAGTCAAGGTTGGTTGAAAAATCATACTTGTAAGCTTATTAAATTACCTAGGCAGAAAAGGGTAATCGGGAACAAGTAGATTCAAGTTGTGAGATCAAGATTCAAGGGTTGCTTGAATTTGATCAAAGTTATTGATTAAAGTTTAAACTTGGTAGATAACAACAATGTTGTTGATTGTTAAATTGGTATCAACACGGTTTAAAGTCAAGGTGGAAATTGTTGTAAATGTGCCTTAAAACCTTTGTTGATGAAGAGAAAGAAAATATATTTTAGAGATTGCATTTATCACAAAAATCATAAGTTTTAGAAAGTTGGACGAAAGGTCGAGAAAAAAAATCGGTCGATGAATAGTACCGTCCTTATGGATGAATAGTGATGTCCGTACAGTGAATAATGTTTTTGTGTTTTTGGGCTTTTTTTGATTCGGTCCATGGATCCATGTGATTTTGGGCTTTGTTTGTTGGGTATTTTCTATTATAAATATGTATATCTCTTATATGCTTGGTGTGTGGCAATCTTAGAGTTTTCACCAACAAGGTAGATCAAGGGTTTAAAGGTATAGCATAGGGTTTCAGCTATGCACAAAGAAAACCTTGGATTATATCTTGGGTTTGAGTAATTCATATAGTGAGAGTTGGAGAGGTAGGAAAACAGTTGGGTAGAAAATAGGGTTGTTCTTGGGAGCCTTCAGGATTGTTCTTGGGAACCTGAAGGCGAAAGCTATTCTCTTGTAACTCATTTGTAATCTCTTGTAACGAATTTCTGAGTATAGTGAATTGAAGAGCCGCTCTCTCCCCCAGAGTAGATCGTTTGATCTAACTGGGTAAACAAACTTTCAGTTTTTACTCGCCTTATTCTATTATATTATCTGTGTACGGATTATTATTGCTGAAAACCATTTATTTTGGTTGCTATTGTTCTTTGCCTTACAAATTGATATTGAATTTTTTCGTAATTCACAACAAGATTCATAACATAACTGTATCATTTTATATGTATGTTGTCACATGTGAATGTATATTAATGTATGTGAGAGATGATTTATATGATAAATAAGTCGGTGAGATCAAACTAATTACGAATTCCCTCAAAAATATTAATACAAAGCCTAATTGAATATTTTTTTTAATGATACTTATATCTTCATAATTTTTTATATGTAGATTACCATGTCAACAAATACTTTAAACAACACTTTAAGATCAATCTTTGACAAGAAAAAATTATCTGGGACAAATTTTTTGGATTAGCATAGATATTTGTACCTAAATGGAAGTCTAATAGTTATGCTTATAAGGCTGAAAGAGATGCTTATAACAATCATGTTGATGATGCCCCATAAACTACCTACATCATGTTGACTACCATGAAATTTGAATTGCAAAAGCAACATGAGAAAATGGAAGCATTCGATATGATCAAAATCTCCGGATATTGGTTTAGTATGACTTCACAGATAAGAGATGGAAAGGCTATTGGTATTTTGATAGCATTGATGGTTGAGTGCTTTATAACTTGATCAAAAATGTAATGGCCAAAGTCAAAGTTCACTTTGGTGCCTATGGCATGATTGATCTTGCCAAGGCCAACAACAATTGTGATGTCAACTCAATAACATTTTCAATGACAGAGGTCCAGTCATCATTCACATCAAATTGCAATAAGACATAGGCATGTATATACAGTTTTAAATCAAAACATAAACTGATCTAAACAGAACTCAAATTAGAAGCATCAAACAAATCAAGAGCAGTGTTAATCACACTCTATAAGGGTCTTCAAATGCAAACTGACCTATCACTAATTCTAAGCATCACACCTAAACTAAACAGAAACAACAACATTGTTCATAAATGGAAAAGATCAATAGTCAGATCCAATATCATTCTTCATAACAGCTACAAGCAATTCTTTCTTATGTTCATACATGACATAAGGCAGTATTTAAGAGAGTCTCCAAGAGCAAACACAATATTGCATCATGACCAAGAGATCACTAAACATATTGATGAGCAAACAAACAAAACATGGCAGATTCATACATGAGCTGCACTTGCATTAAACATATTCCAACTAATGCACACTAATTATGTTCACGATAGTCTATGAATAAGGTAGTGATTACTAACCTCTTGTTGACTTCCAACCAAGCTATTTAGTAGGGAATACCTTGAAGAGCTGCTCCAACTATTCTCAAACAAATCATGGTGAACCAACAACTTTCTTACACTTGAAGCAAATGAAGGGATCTTTATGACAGATCCAATAACTAGTGATGCAGATCCTTTTTAATGTTTTGGATAGTTAGTACACTTCAAGCCAAAGGTGTTTGATATGTCAATATAGTTGAAACAAGCTTGAGCAAAGAGTTATCTGGTTTTGTATGAAAAGCTAAAGTTTACTAGGTTGAAGGTTGACTTTTAGATATATGAGGTCTTGGAATGGTTTAATGGTTGGAACATCTTCCAAACATCGTTTGTGGGTTGTGCAGATGGTTCGTAGTGGGTTTCTATGCTTGGAAATGGCTTTGGTAGGAAATCTGCCCAAAACAGATTTTGAAGGTTTTTTAGTGAACTTGCTTGAATTTCAAGAAAAGTAGATAACAAGTTTCTTGATGAGTTTCTTCTAGTTTTTGAAGATTGCTCTTGTGTTTTTGATACCTTGAGGAGGTCTCTATTTATAGAGGAAAGGAAAGTCTTGACATATTTGGAGATGTGGATTACTCTTTGTCTTTTGGAGGGAGAAAGGAGCAAAGTTGTCCAAGAATTTCGATGCAGCTGTTTTGAGTGTTTCCAATGCATTGGTGCTGCATAAACAGCCTGTAAACAAGCCACAAGAAGTGACTAAAGGAGTTTCAATAGGGTAGAAGCCATGATGCACCAAATTTACTCCAAAAGTTTCTCTTTCTTCTTTTGTACCTTTTGTACTTGTTTTGAATTTAATAATGATCTTTGGTTAAAATCCTAGCTTTGCTCTTGGATTCTTCTGCATTTCTACTCATCATACACCCTAGATATAAGATCAAAAGCTAAAAAATGGTTGATAACCAATTGGATAGTTAGAAAGTTGGTTCATGTCAAGTTAAAGTTGTGCATTTCAAGTGCTTAGACCCTGTTGCACCCCAAAATTTGCCCAACATTTCTTTACCTAGCTTGTGGTTCATCTCATTCACATTAGCATTATCACTTGCATTTCATTGACATGCGTGCAGGAGATCAAGAGGTATGATTACCAATCAAGAGCACCACAAGACTTTTAAGCTAGCCAAGAAGGTCATTCAAGTGTGCAAGGGTTGATATCTTTGTCAGAGAAGTTAAGAGATCCTCAGAGAGATTGGTTGAAACCAAGGTTGTGTGCCTCCTAACTTGAGAGTTGTGGGAGCTCCTCAGATGATTCTGAAGCTATGAGGATGGACTTGAAGCCTTTAGAGAGCTTATGAGATGTCTTGAAAGCCATAATGAAGCCTAGAGAGGTCATTGTACAAGAATAAGAAGCCCCAGCCATGAGTGGTGTAATTAGGGTTTGACTGGGTCAACCCTAGGTCAACTGATGATTTGGAGAGGGTTGAGACCTAATCCAAGAGCCATGTGATCATGGATTGATGAATTGAGATGCTATAAGGATGATTCCAAGGTTAACTCATCATGATTGAAGAGTTTGAGAAGTTTCAAGCTAGGGTTTCTAAGGCTTGACAGTGTAAAATCCCCTAGTTTGACCCCTATCTTCAAGGCAGTTTAGCTCAAGATGTGATTGTCATCTCATCTTACCCCCAACATGAATGTTATAGAGATTGCTCTTAGCTTTAATTTTAGTACTAGAAGTCCTTGATAGGATTTGTAGAGCTCAAGTTATAACTTTGACAAGTTACAGGTCATCTGAGGTATGTGAATCTGGGGCCTTGAAAGTCACCCCACTTGCATCCAACTTTTTCCCAAGAATGATGATTCCTATGAACTTATGGTCAACATGAATGTTGTTCCTATCTTCTTAGCTTTCTAGAGAGTACTATAAGTCCTTTATAGGATTTGTAGAACTCAACTTATGGCTTTGACAATTCAAGGGCATTTTGGTCATTTGGAGATTATAGGTCATTTCAAGCATAAGGCCATAACTCCTATTTCCAAGCTTCAAATGGAAAAATCTTCAACATCAAACTTGCTTAAAATGATGTTTTAAGGCTATTAAGGAGGTCATGAGATGTTGAAAAGGCTTGTAGCTCAAAATGGTAAAAATGACCTAAAATGGAGGCATATGTTAAATAAGTCAAAGTTGGAAATTGAAATTTCCAAGCTACACATCCAAACCATGGCATGTAATAGGTCATTTTGACTCTAAAAATCATTTTAGAAACAATGGTTCAGCCACATTTTTGAGTTGAGGTTTAGATCATGGACTTGCTTTGGAGAATGGTTACTTGCATATTAAGGTACATATGCAAAACACAAGGAAACTCAATACACAAGCTAGTAAAGTATCCTAACATGTCATGTATCTCATCTAAGGAGATTTTCAAGTCAGAACAAGTTGCTGCAAGGGGCATAGCATGAGATGGTACATGAGATGGATTGAAATCAAAAACTCATGACATGAGAATCTCAAATTCTCATTGGATGATTCCAGAAAGTTCTGGATGGTTTAGAACCATCCTATATATGGATTAGAACTTGCTCAGATGCAAGGTTGGTGAGAGATTAGAGAGGAGAGTGAGATAGCCATTTCAATTTCTTCCATTGCAAGTTGAAATCAATTCCTACATTCTACACCATTTCCATTGATTCTTTCAATCCTAACACCTTCCATTGATCATACTGAATGTGTGCATACCAAATTGAGGGAAAGATCGTGTGAGAATGGAGAGATAGCATTTGTATTTTGGGAGCTGCAAGTCACAATCGGATTTGGAGATTCAAGCTTCTTTGATCAAATCTTTTGCAAACAGAAGCATTAGCATCAATCAAGGAGTGTTTCTGAAGAGTTTGAGAGGTTGAACTGAAGATTTGACCTATCTGATATTCAAGATTTGACAGGTTTGCAACTTTTCTTCTACACCCTAATTTAAGCATAATTAGTTAGAATTGTTAGGTTAGAATGGTTAGAGACAAGTAGGAGATGGATTCTGGAAAGTTTGAGATCATTTGGTGAAGTTTGAGTTAGTGACACCATTTTTGTTTTGATCAAGAACACGATGTACAGTGAGATATAACATGAGTTTAATGGCAAGATTTAACCAGTGTGAGGTGGTGATCATTCTGAGCCAATCAATTTCAAGAATGGTTAGAGTTGAGATTTGAGCATAATTTGGATTCACTATCGGGTTTAGAGATTGAGGATGATTCTTTGAATTCTAAGGCTATGGTTGTGATCAGGGTTGAATTTAGAACAGATTAGGGTTTTGAACCATGGATTTTGGTTGAGTTTGGAGGGAGCACGAGTTAGGAGAAGTTTGAGCTTTTAAGCTTTGTTTCCATGGCTTCTTCATTCAAACCCTGGCTGAAGGAAGAAGATGATGTGCTGGCCGTTGGATGGAGAAAGACTCATTGACTGGACTTGGATCTAAAGGCTGATATTTAATTTCACATTTGAAGAGGGAAGTCTGAAGGCACTGAACGCTGCATTTCATTAATTGGAGTATTGGGCTTAATTGCTATACACACCCCACTCTCATGGCCCATTGCATTTTGAACTGATTTTCGTTACTCTTTGCACCGTGTTTTTTTCTTTTTCTTTGTATTTTTGAATTGATTTTCTGATTAAATCCTGGGCCTAGCGCGCATTACTAATGGCACCCCCATTTAGGGCCCATTCTCATATTGAACTGCACTAGATTGCTATCTGCACCAATGTTTTCATATTTTATTTTCTTTTTCTCCATTTTTCTTTAATCTTTGAAAAATCATATTAAATAGAAAAATGATGATTTTTACATGGGGATTTTTTCTCCTATTTCATATTAATGTCTAGAAAATTACGAAATAAAAATATGTGCATTTCATGCATTTTTAATATTTTTTGTGTATTTTCTCTTTTAATAGCATTTTAATTCCTTTTATGTTGATGCATAGATTTGTAGAATTTTGTTTAGCTAGTTCCCTTCATATTTTTGAACCATTCTTTTTAGGATAGTTAGATTAGGACTTTATCTCCCCTCTAGATTTATTCCATAATTTTGTGATTAGTTTTTGATTAGTTTTGATTAGATGACTTTAGGTTGTGTAGATTTAGGTCAATCCTTAACATAGGTCCACAATAACACTAGAATTTTGGGTTTCTAGGTCAAGATAGATATTGGGACATATAGGGTATTAAGGGTAGTCATGTAGGATCCCCTAGAAATTATATTAGATTTTAATATAATAGATACTATTTTTAATTGATTTTTGTAGTTGATTGTTGTTTGTGCTGCCCTTGTGGGCTTGTATTTTGTTTTGTCTTGCTTTGTGGGTTTTTGCTTGGCTTGGTGGGCTTGGTCTTGCTTTGTGGAGCATGGAGGAGCATAGTGGAAGACTTGAAGATTGAAGAAGGAGTTTGAGAGCTTGAAGACTTGTTTGTTTTGTTGTTGTTTTAGGGTTAGGAATTAAGTAGAGCTTAGACTTAGTTAAGTTCTTTTTTAAACATGGATGGTATACTTCACCTCCATTCTTCCCCATGATTCAAGGTCCTTCCATGGTATTCACCTCCCTCCTTTGGAGGGATAAGTGATGGTAACTAGGAAGTAGAACCTTTGAGGGAACCATTCCTTTGATGTTAAACCCTTATAGGCCACCTTTGGTGGTCAGTAAGCAGTTTAATATCCTAGCTTATCCAGTTAAGTGATTTCTCCTGATTTGAGTATCTTGAGAGATGTTGGGTTTGAGTGTGAAGATGAAGACTTCATTGAAGATTATGGAAGAGGATGATTCCCTGAGCATTGCCATTTCAGCTGAAGCTTGAAGAGTAAGAGGAGCAAGTTGATACTTGAAGATCCAGTAAAGATTGAATGAGGAGCTGAGGCTTAAAGACTGAAGGATGAAGTTGACCTTTCCAGATGATTGAAGACTAATCTGAGAAGCTGAAGCTTGTAGATGAAGAGGATTCAATTGAGACTAAATGAAGAGCTGAGGCTTGAAGATAAAGGATAAGTTGATACTTACTTTGAAGCTTGGAGATCCTGAAGGAATCAAGTTGATACTTGTGGTTAAGAGTGAAGCCTGAAGGTGGAACTGATTAAGGAAAGCTGAAGGAGAAAGAAGAAGAATAAGTGAAACTTATGTTGAAGGGTTGAAACCTGGAGAAGCAAATTTATATTTGTCAAGAGTGATGGAGGTCTGAAGACTGAGTTGCTGTCAGAAGAGCTGAGGCTTGGAATTGAGAGAGGAGTTGATCTACTTTCTTGTCTGTTTCTTCTCTGTATTGCTGATGTGCCTTGTTTGACTTGCTTGATGCATTAGAGTAAGTCCATATCTAGACTAGCTTTAATCTAGGAGCATGATTGCACTAGAGGTTGAGTTGCTCCCTCTGCTTGTATTGTTACTGTATGGCTTTGCTTGCGGGTATTCGGTAGAGCCCAGCTCCCTTGCCCATGTGGTTTATTTTGCTTGATAGCATATTTTATTTTCTTCTGTATGATTGCAGTTTACTGTATTTTTCTTGATAGCATGTTTTATCTTTCAGTATGATTACTGTGATTCATTCTGGCTTGAGGTTGAGATGAGCTTGTGGAGGCTGCTGCCCCACACACATTTCCTCCCTCAATTGCATTGCATGCATTTTACAGTTGTTTACTGTATTACTGTTTACTGTGTAAGCTGATGCTTTATCTGTTTCTGTGTCTCATTGACATGATCCCTTAGGACTCTCATTTCCTTTGATAAGGAAATGATGATAGAACTTTAGGTTGAAACCTATGCATGATAACTTCTAAGAGTTCCCTGTTTCAAACCTCAACCATAGGATGAATCCTTGGCATGACAACAGTAGGACTTGATAGTCTCCCCGTAGTTGAGCCTGTTCTCTTCTCATCTCCAAACAGCTTAAGATACAGTAATCATGAATGATTTCTTTCGTACGTTACGAGCCTTAAGCTATCTGAGAGAGGATTGTTGGAGAGTTTCTTTTCAACAGTCCGGATGTTTAGTATGGCACCCTTTGGGTGACATGCGACACATTCACTCTCAGGTCATAGTCTCTAGTGCGATTGAAATTACAAACACAATAAAAAACACTTCTTTCGTAAAAGACAGAAAACAAACCTCAAACCTTTTTGCCCCGTGGGCCCATAAAAAACACTTCTTTCGTAAAAGACAGAAAACAAACCTCAAACCTCTTGGCCTTCGAGATCTTACTTCGAAGCTTCTTGATCTTTCGCTCCCAGGAAGTAATGTTCTTTTCATTAGAGGAAATCTCTTGCTTGTTCTTTTCTTTTGCTTCCTCCAATTCTGCTACCCTGTTCTCAGACTCAACGACAGAAGCCCAAGCGGCAGCCTCACTCCTAGTTTTGGTCGAAATGGCTTTTTTGATCTGAGGCAGGCACTTGAGATCCCCATAGACTTGGTCAATCATGGTGCCAAGTTCTAGGATAATGGTGGCAGACTTAGGGGAAATAGCATGAATGTCCACTTTTTGAAGAAGATTCTTTAGCGAGAGGTGGGTAACGTGGTCCATTTGCAAGATAGTGAAAAGGTCACCCTTAAAGATTTTTTCTTTGATCTTCTGGAAGATGTACTCTTTAGGCTTGCTCGAAGCTTGGTCTTTAGAGGTTGAAGCAATAAGAGTCTTACCAGAGGAACTTCCTCGAATGCCAAGAAGGATCTTGATGTATTGTCGAGGGTAGCTGACTTTCAAGGGGTTAATTTCCTTTTTGGTGAGGTTTGCTCCACACATAGTGGGCATTGCTTTGCCTTTAGTAGCAGTAGTAGTGGCTGGAGTGGCAGCAACCTCGACTTAGGTTGGCTCATTGTGAGGACCTTTCCCAGTTTCCTCCTCTTCACTTTGACCATCATCTCCTTTGTCTTCATCCATTTCTTTGCCAGTATTTTCATCACTATGGCCGTCCAGTTCAGATTGATGTGTGGTTTCATCTTCCTCCATATCCTCGCTCCCTGCTGGATCAGAATTTTCGATGCCAAGAGTATCGTCTAATGGGGAGTTGCCTTCATCAGCTAAGGTTGCGTTTTCTTCCATATGGACGTCTCACGTATCTTGTGTCTCAAGATTCTGTTGCGCATCATCTTCTTCATGATCAGAGCCATCAGTTTGAGACTGTTGGGTAGCAATCTTTGCAGATGAAGGAGGAGTTGTTTTAAATCCAGGTTTATTAATTTCACCAAGTGAACTCATTCCAGAGCCCAAATCAGACGTGGAATGGTAAGTGGGCTCACCTTGGCTATTTAGGATAGTGGCTGGAGAAGGAGACATGTCCATCATTGGCTTCGAGCCACCTGCATCAGCCTGGATCAAAAGAAAAGTAAGTCATGGTAAAAGGGAACAAGGTGCAAGTGAAGTGGAATCTCGAGGAAAACTGAGACGTTAATTACCTTGACACCCTGATTAGCAGGACTAGAATTGTCACTCTCAACAAGGACTGTGGCTGGTGTCGAGGCACCCTTAGTAGAGGTTTCTACACCACCGCTGGTGGGTGTAGTAATTTTAGAGACCTTATTTATCATGGGGTCAGATTAGTTACCAGTAACATCTGTCCCTTGGCTGGCTCCCTTCCTCTTCTTCAGTTTTAGGTCCTCAGGAGGAGATTCATCATCATCCTCTGAGTCGATGATAATTTGGGCAGTGGCTCTCTTCAACTTCTTTGGAGGTGTTGGAGGTGGTTTACAAGACGCCTAAGTTACCAAGAAGTATTAGAGGCAATCAAGAACAAATTTATAAGAGAAAGAGGCATGTGAAGTACCTTGTTTCCTTCAGCCTTTATCTCAACCCGTGGTTGAGGTGTATTTTTCTTGGGGGCAGCTGCAAAATAAACAACGTTGCCATAAGTTAGTAATAATAGAGTTCAGATAAAGGAACCTAAAATCGAAGGATGACGACCTTCAAGGATTTCAGATTCGATGCGAACATCTTCGATACCGACATGAAGGTGCCCTTTGAAACTATTGAGCGTATGTTTAGTCGGAACCACCCGCTGGGCCTTGGGTTTTGACTGTTGACGAAGGATTTTTATAGAATCCCCACAGATGAACCAATCTGGAAATGGAGGGGCAAGAGCCACTCCAAAGTCAGCAGATGGCAGTCGAGGAGTCTTTGAGGGAAATAGGGCGAAAGCCACTTCATAATGTTTCTCAGGAGGAATGTAAGAAGGGATTTTTAAATTCTCCATTTTATTTGAAAAATTTTCTTTCAGTGTGACAGCGACTTCGTAGATGGTTCGGCTAACATCATTTGGTCAATAAGCGGTTTCAAAGTACTTCTGGAAGGCTTGAATCTCTTTGATATGAGTGGATATACCTTTCTTGACTTTCTCCGGAACATCAACAAAAGCTTGGTCAATCAAGCGAACAAAGCTAGAAACATCAAGGAACTCTGCAGTGTAGTGCCTAGACCACCAGTTATACAATTCCTGGGTGCGAAGGTGAGAGGGCTCGAAGTAAACAGGGGCGAGGAGAGATTTGTGGGCATGTCGAGCAAGACGCGTCGAACTCTCTATGTTATTGAAGATTGTAAGGGGAAGGATCACATGAGCTTTCTTGTCATATATACACTTGGGCAATGTTAGGACTAAGCCAAACTATTGAGAGACAAGATTTGGCTGGTAGGCCATCAAAGCTGCTTGGCCCTTTAGAAGGTTAAGTTTGTGGACAGTGAGTCGAGGAACAAAATACCTTACTAGACAAACATTGACTCTAGTTCATGTTTTTTGAATGCAAGAGGGAAGGCCCTAATAAACAATTCAGGGTCGTATTTCCTTTCTGCAAACGGGGCCATCCGTGGTGTAAACTCGTGGTGTTTGGTGAACATCTTAATAAAGCCAGAGATATTTTCCCTGAGTGTCTGCCCCTCTTCATTAGGGGTTAGCTTGACCAGTCGAGTCCATTCGACTCGCCTCTCCTTTATCTCTGGGTCTTCTTCATCGACCATCCCTTTGTTGGGAAGGCTAGTCTCGAATGTGGCATTAAGCCAGAGTTGGAGTAGGCAGAAAGGCCCCGACAGCAAGAGATTCCCGTTACTCTCTTGGCTTTTTAGTCGACCAGCACCTTCTCTCAGAGATTCATAAAAACTGGCCAGTATCATTTCACTTAGGCAAATACCGTGATTCAGATGTAGTTGGTTGGCTAGAGTAAGATACTTCCTTGCCACCTGCAAAGATTTTGTACAGAAAACGCAATGAGAAAGCCACATAGCTAGAAATGCTATGTGTTCTTGATCTTTAACAGTTTCTGTTTGTTTATTGTGATAGTGATCGATGAAGTGGGTATATGTGTGCTTGGTGGTCGAAAACCCTATAGTATCCTAACTATCCCCTTCAGGATCATAGACTAATCCATGAGGTTTTAGCCATGTGATAGCGGCTAGGTCAAAAAGAGTGGGTGTCATCATCCCACAAGGAAGGTGAAAGGTATAGTGGGTACTATCCCAGAAATATAAAGACAAGACCAGCAAAATAGGGAAGTAGGTGGGACCTGCCTTTGACATCATGATAAAGTCATAAATCCCAGTTTTCTTCCAAGCTTCTGCCTTGGCCTTCTCTACTTTGGTCAACCAGTTCGGATAAAGATCAGAGTCTTTGAAATAAGGAGTCGCTCTAAACATTCTGGATCCATCATTTAGATACTTAAGGTCTACATTGTGTAAATCTAGGCTATCAGGACCTTTAGTGGGTACTTTTGTTTGATCTTTCTACCCTAAGGGTTTAGTCTTGCGATAAGAGGGAAAGAAGTCACTGATGGTTGAATAGTTTGTTCCTCAAGGAGATAGAGGGCCAGCTAAAGCTAAAGGTTTACCTGAAACAGTTACGGGGATCATTACCTGTGATTCATAAATATGCCTCTTCTCTTCTATGAGGGGTTCAGGAATGAACTATTGGTTCTTCACCATTTTAGGCCCACTCAGTGTAGCAAAGGGAGGAAGCAGCGACACATTCTTTAGTCCCTTGACCTTGGGGTTTTTCTTCTGATCTTGAGTAACAGCAGTAGAAGACACCATTGTTAAGGTTTTAGTAAAAATGGGTTTACTGAAGAAAGGTTGGGAGTGTTCGGAAGAAATGCATAGTGATTGCTTGAGTTGGAAAAAGTTAAAATGGTTTCTGAGGAGATTATTTATAAGACGTTTTGAAGTAATCAAAAGTCACTATTCATTATTGAGGGCTAAAAGTAGTGGGACACGCAACGTCCCAGGAGTGAAAGTGGGGGCGGTGGCAGTTATTGCCTATACCCACGATCTCATAGGTCCTAAGAAAGATGATGATGGTCTAGGATTTTGTGGGATTTATAAGTAGCTGAACAGTTTCTTTCAAGTCATGGGTAGTCAATTAAATTGACACCTACGTGGGGGTCAAAAGATGGCATCGAATTAGATACTGTTAAAAAATAGCCTTTTCTTCAGCATGGTCGAAAAAGACATTTTTGGGGGGCAATTTGTTAGCTCACAAATTCGACGCCCACATAAATTAAAGTGCTTACGTGAAATATTGAATTCTCTAGGTAATATGGAAAAGCCTTCGAGTGGATCTTGGCTATAGATGAAATCGAAGGCATTCACATAAGGACGGAAGACTTTTGGGACTTAGAAAATATTTCTAAGATTAGAGAAGTCACCTTCGACCGAGAATGCTGGCCAAATACTAGTAGAATTTGAAATTCAAATAAGGGAGGGAGTAGTTATGCTTTCTTATTTTTTGAACGAGACAAGTGGCGCACATCTAAGAAGCAACTACATACAGCATGACACTTGTCAGGGGCTGATCGATTTAGGAAGTTAACAATAGTTAATGTATTATTATAAATAGGGGTTCTAGCAATAGAATTCAGGGGGTTGTATTTTACTATTGTACAATTCACTCTAGATTTACTCAAAGTATCTGTATGTAGAGAAAAGAGTTATGGGAGAATGTACGTAATGTAAAAACACCATTTTATGCTTTAATGGAATTTACTTTCAGTTTATCTTAAAATATTTTATCCTTTACTTCCTTGCAATTTACGTCTTTGGCATCATGCTTTGTTTCTTTTAAGTGTTTTTGAAGCCCTTTTACCTTTTTCTTTCAATTTAATGTTCTTTCATTCTTGTCGAACCATACACTTACATTAACCTTTTTTTATAAACACTGTCGAAATATTTAGTTCTTTAGTATTTTCTTTAAATTAAAACTTAACATATGTCCTAGGATCAATCTGATCTATCCTGTGAGTCACCAAAATTAGATTTGGAAGATCAGCGGTTGTTTTCTGATTTTCACGGGAAACACATACCATATGTTTCTAGTTCAACATTTTCCTCTTCACAAAGGCACACTTAGGCCACACTACTCCCTCAATGGATATAGTCTCATGCATCAAAGTTTCAACTTCAATAATAAATTCAAATGCATAATTGCTCCTTGAAGTCCACCTAAAATGACAGTCGCTCACCCTTTTTCTCATGGTGTCCCATAAATCTCCATACTACAATCACTGGTAAGATTTATTTGTTCTAACCAACAATATCTCATTTACTATTACCAAGAGTTTATGGGTGCTCAGATCCTCAATTTGTCAATAAATAGTCGAATACCATGATGATAGCATAAATCATCTTATCCTTACGGTTATATCATCTCTTGTTACTTGTAATCAAAGTCATCTTAGTACACAAACAACTTAGCACTTCCGTTAAGGTCCACTCAGTTTTGTTAGTTTCCTTACCTCTTTAGTATTATACAACCTCCTATAACACGTGACTATATATATATATATATATATATATATATATATATATATATATATATATATATATATATATATATATATATATATATATATATATATATATATATATATATATATATATATATATATATATATATATATATATATATATATATATATATATATATATATATATATATATATATATATATATATATATATATATATATATATATATATATATATATATATATATATATATATATATATATATATATATATATATATATATATATATATATATATATATATATATATATCCACTTGGTAAGCAGCACTTAATGGTTGCAAAATTGACACATATAAGATGGGTACATTGTTACCCTGGAGTTAGAATGTTAATAGTACACATAAATCCATAATTGTCTTCTACCGCTTGACTACGATCGACTATGTAGGTACACTAACAATTTTAATTCGCTTACAACCTTATTAATTCATTTCATAACATTAGGCTGATGATCAAATTCTCTTAAAAGTTCTCGACATTGGTTGACATCAACCAACAACACAACAACAACAACAAAATATCTCTTCTCTAAGGTTCCTTTTTTGAAACCTTAACTCCAACAAGAAGTCAACATGAATATCTTTCAAAATTAAAGTCCAACATTCCTTTCATATCTGGATTGTCCTCAGTATATTTATTATTATTGTCACTCCCACTAGTCACTCCCACTCGTAGTTTATTTTATTAATAATTCATAATGACAACTTATTCTAAATACTACCCGCTCTACGTATTAACCACCGCGTCTTGATTTTCCTTGATAATGTATCATGTACTGACACATACTCTTTAAAAGTTCCCATCAGAGGAGTGGTCTTTCTAGTTTCTTGGGAGGGATTATTTATTCTTCCTTGTTTATTTCTATTAATTCGACATTCTTCCTCTTCATAATCCCATTGGAGTAATTATTTTACTCTAGGGAGACCCCAACCCCCAACGATGGAAGAAATATATTGTCGTTTCCCCTTTCAATCTTGTCCTTCCATCCTATTTTCTTTCTTCCCTTTGGAGCCACTTACAACCTCAATAATTTTGTTAGAGGAATCCTTCTTCTGTTGGGAGGACCTTTTTTTCTTTGGGGGCTAATCTCATCCTCTATGTGTTGACAAGTGACTTCAAGCACATGATGGAGGGTGAATTGTATGGTTTTGAAAAATGAGGTCCAATTAAAATTTCTTTGGTAAATATAATTTTAAAAAAAAATTGTAAACCAAACAAAGAATAGGAAGCTAAATAAGTAAAGAAAAGGAAATCAGAGTAAAGGAAAGATGAAACATAACGAGAATATATAATCCATCGAAATATAAAGAGATAAGGTTAAGAGAATCACACGAGAGATTTATAGAGGTTAGACATAACCATTTGTTCTAGTCCTCTCCCCAAAAAATGTTTTTGTAAGAATTTCCACTATAGATGTGAGCTTTACACAAGTTATGCACACAAGCCTTCTTACAATCAAAATGGAGTTTTATATTGACTATCCTTCAACCCAAACACTAGATTTTAAACTACAACAATCTCAAAACCATGTAGAGCTTTTACACCAGGTTAAGCTCACGAACTAAAAATAGGTTTTATCAGACAATCTCACAAACCAAATGTGAGCTTTTATACTCAGATAAGTTTACAAACCAAACGAATATTTTCACAGACAATCTCACAAGCTAAACAAGAGTTTTGGCTGGTTTAACTTACAAACCAAACATCAACTTCTCACAAATTTCTATTGGGTAAATTACAACACTAACCCCAAAATCGAAACAAACAAAAACCTCACTGATATTTTTCACTCTCAAAGCACGAAAGTAATTTAGTGAAAAAAAGAAATGAAAGAGAGAGAGAGAGAGAGAGAGAGAGAGAGAGAGAGAGAGAGAGAGAGAGAGAGAGAGAGAGAGAGAGAGAGAGAGAGAGAGAGTAAGGAAATATGTAAAATATAAGCATGTTTATTCAGTTTAATTCACCATCCTTAAACAAATCTTCAGCGTCCATTTAATGAGTATCAATGCTCAAGACATTTCTATTAGTGATCCTCGTGAAACTCAAAAACCTTATTATAAAAGCATTATGAATATTTAAATTTTATAGTAGTGAATCAACAAGAAGCCCAGACATTGTTGTGAAACTCTCTATATTTAATTAGAGCGCCATGAGATTTTATAACGTAAAATTATGAATGTGATATATTGCAAGAGCAAAAAAACTGTAGGTTTATCTAATATGTGGTTGGCGAGATTGTATTTACTTTTCCAAAGATTTATGTGGTGGATTGCAAGAGCATAAAATTATCATGGGTTCAAGGTTTATGTTCTCAAATACTTATATAACTGAATATTTATTTTATTTATCTAACATTTTTTTTGTTTAAATCAGAAAAAATGAATGCAAAAGCAATAGAAAATATATTGCATTCAATATTTGATCTTCCACAAGATCAATGAAACAAGGATCCTCAACGTTTGCTATTCTCCAAGATATCCAACATATGTTCTTCACCGACAACAATGTCGATGAAGAATAACATCTTTACTTTAATATTATGTGTAAACATTGTAATATTCTCTATAAAAAATGTAGTTTGTAAAAAAATAATTTATTAATATTCCGTGTAAACAACATAATGAGTTTTATTTTTAAAAAAACAAACTATCTAACCCCTCGGTTTTTAAATAAATCGAGAGTTATGAGGTGTTGTTTTTTTAAATAATTAAAATGCAGATGTTGGGGTTCAAACCCATGATCATATAACTTTACCCCTTGATTTTTCATTAACTGAGGTGTTAAATGACATCTTTTCATGTCACCTTTCGTTACCTCGCCTCGGTAGCCGATGCTACATCTCTTTCAGGTGAAACGTTATAAGCATTATTTGTAGTATTGCATATAATGCTTCAGAAGCATACCATACATCTATAACTATATATAAAGAGGATATTGGATTTTGGATTGGCCTTAATTTCTTCAAGAAATACCCTCAAATAACTACTTTTTTATTTAATTATTTTAAAAAAATCAATTTAAAATAGAAAGAAGTTATATGAGAAGTTAAAATTTGGATGGTACATAGAAAGAGAAACTAACTACACATTTCTTTCTCTCACTTTATTGTGTTGCTTAACCTCCCACTAAATTTTTATAACATCTTATTCCATTACTCTATTTTTTTCTTAGAAAACAACTTACTCTCTTAATTAGTCACTTTCTCATAAATTTTTTTATTTTCTTTCTTTAACATTTTCACTGAAATTGTATTTCCTTATATCAAGTGTGGCTCCATATTAACATTAGGTTACAATCTACTGAATATAATTTCCATCCAAGTATACAATATGCATATCATTTACCTTTAGGCAATGTTTCTCTAAAAAAATCTAATTAGTTATTATCCAATTAGTAACACATTTACTGGTTGGATTTTTTCTTACTTTTTTTGTGCAATGATTTTATACAGGCGACAACATTACAGACATGCAACTGGATATGTCAATGGGTAAAAGATATTGAAGATGAAATATTTTTGCTAGGAGATAACCTCTTTACATGGTGATTTCCTATCAAATACTACTATGTGTAATTTATAAGTTATATACAATAATGAGTAACATTGCCTATAATTTCTTACTTGCGTATTATGAAGTGATGTATATGTTCAAAAATCTAATACATTTGCTAAAAGTTATTATTAGGAGAGAATATTTAACTTTTATGGTCCTTATAAGTCGTAATTTATCATTTGATAGTTGTCATACCCCAAATTTTGACCCCTAGATTCCATCACCATTCTAGGAGCATCAAGCATATGTTCACTAACCCTAACCTTGTTCAAGTTTATTGTTGTTGAGATTCATCTGAATTAGGTTTTTGCTCCTTTGAAATTAAGAGGACTATTACTTGATCAGTCAATGTTTTGGATTGATCCTCACCAAACCAAGTTTCCATACACTCAAGAGGCTTATATTCAACAAGAATCAAGTGCTAATTGACCCCTGTCACGGTGAAAATTGGATATCAAATTATTAGTTAACTTGAATCTTAATTCATGGTTCACCACCGGTCTTTAATTTGTCCAAAGGAAGGGAAAAAGATCGAATTACCCAAGATGCAATGCAAATGCAAGGCTAGAGAGTTTAAGGTTCGGGGGTTTGTTAAACTTAGGGAAGGTGCTAGCATCCTAAGAATATGTAGTACTCTACGGGAACCTCTTGTTTTATCGTGTTTATTGTTGTTTGCTAAGGGTGAAAGACCTAGTGGTTTATTTCTAACTATACTCGCCAAGAAATTGCATCTTGTGCCTACATATCTTGACGGAAGTGGAATCAGAGTATTCATAGTTCCCCTAAAAGGGATTGAGGAACTTCTTGACTGTGGTCAAGGTTCCAAGGGGATGTAAACGTTCATATGGAAACGCTTATGCAGAGTGCGGCGACTCCGAATCTACGTTGAAAAGTTGAGTTGAAAAAGGTGTAAGTAAGTATTCTACAGTGGGAACTTACATGGAGTGCGGGGACTCCTGATCCTAAGACTAGGATGGGGTTGAGGGTAAAGGCATTGACACGATGGTCAAACAGAATACCTTTCCTTCGGAAACAAAATGGTTAACGGAAATGTAAAGCAGTGATAATTGATATAGCATGAAATAAAGAAATGTGAATAGCAATATGAATATATGAACAACATAGTGAAATGTTAAGTTGGAATGGGTAATCGGGAAAAAGGTTAGATGTGGATTAGAGGAAAAGAGTAATTGAAATAGTAAAAAGAAGGTGAATTGTAATTGGAGCAAATAAATTGTTTTTGTGGTTTTATGAGAAAATTAATAAGTTAAGTGAAAATATAAAAAGATTAGTTAATGAAATTAAATCTAAATTATTTTGAAGTTAATTAAATTAAAGGGGGAGTTTATATTAGTTAAAAAGTTCTTATGTATTTTTGAGAAAAATTAATTAAGGTAACTTAGAAAGATTTAAATTCTAAAAGTTCTAAATTATCCAAAAGATTAAATTAAATAAAATTAAATTAAAAAAAACTTAAATGTTTTCGAATTTTTTTAGATTTGAATAAATATATATTTTTTTGGCTTTTTTAATTATTAAGAAAAAAATGAAATTAGATTTAAAACCTATTCTAAACATGTTTTTATATTTTTGTTATTAAGTTGAAATAAAATCAAACTAGAATCTAAATTGAAAATCTAATTATTTTTTAATATATTAAAAAAACTTAATTGAATTAAATTTTTTTTATTATTTTATATTTTTAAAAAAAAATTAAAAAACAGAATATTAAAAAAAAACCTAAAAACTATAAAATAAATGGGTTAGACCGGTGGCTGTGAGCCCAACGGACCTAACCCGGGTCGGTTTAGCTACAAGAAAAAGGAAAGGGTGGGTTCAAAATTAGGGTTAACACCCTAAATCTGACCAAACGACGCATTTACCCTCTTCTTCTCCTTCTCTCGCCTTCTCTCTTCCTCGCGATCTCTCTTCTTCTTCGCCTAACTCCTCTTCCTCTTCTCCATTCTGACGAACTCTGCTCCTTCTCTTTCTTCACACGATTGCTCGAAAAAAAACACAAAAACAAACACGAAACCAAAATGTTATCAAATGCTTACGGTGTGGGTTTGTTTTGTTGGTGGAGACGATGATGAACGAAGGAAGAACAAGTTCTTTCATTTCTGAGTCTCGTGTGGCTCGTTTGTTTGGTGTTGGGTTTTCGAAACTCTGTGGGTTTTAAGTTTTCGATCTGTTTTGATGGATTTGTGAAGTATGAGGATTTTGCATGTGGATTGTTTAGTTTGTGTTGATGGATTCATGGATTTCTAGGTGTTGGCAGTTCGTGAATCTCTGTAGGTTTTTGAGATTTTTGTGTATCGTGAATTTGTTGATGTTGTGGGGTTTTGTGAATATGTCTGCCGATTTATGAGATTGTTGTTCATGAATCCCTTTTCCTCTTCTGTCCATCCTTTTATAACTTTAAATGCAGATAGAAAAATAATCTTTTATTATACTTCCATTTTTGGCTTGAGGATTGTTTTTGTTTGTTTTGGAAACAAATGAGTTGTTTTGGAAATTTGAAGAAGTTATTCAATTTTTGTTTTTGAATGGTGATTCTGTCTCAAACTTTCCATTTTCGTTTTGTTTTGTTGGGGACATGTCTTATTCCGTTTATTTCTTTCCTCTTTCAGGATATTGACTTGGTTTTCAGATATTGCCTTGGTCTGATGGAAGGTTTTGTGAAAGGTTTTTAGAACTTTTGTGGTGATGATGATATGTATCTGAACTGAAATTCCTCTTTTGGGGTCTAAAATGCTTCGTGTACATTTGATTAAATTATGATATTGCTTGGTTTTCATGATGGTTTGTCTATTTGGAAAGTGATGACGAATGCTTTCTGAAAATGTTTGTTGCTGGTTTGTTATTGTTCTGTTTACAGGAAGTGCAAGCTGGTGGCAGTTATTCTTAGAATTATCGTTACCCTTGCGGACTGTTTGAGGAAGGAAACAAAGCCAAGTGATGATCTTTTGAGTCTGAGGGCTGCAAGTCTACTGACTTTTAACTTTTTAATATTTTCTTGTTGTCATTTCGCAGGTCTTAGGCATGGGTGCTTTAAGGCAAGAGTTTGTAATTGGTGAATGAAGACTACATGAGGACTTTAAAGATATTGGAGGCTTATTGAGATAGTCTTAGGATTAGGATTTGTGAAATGAACTTGAAATTTGTATATGAAAAATGTTGTAACTTGAAACTATTTGTAATGAACATGTAAACACATGATTTGTAAGAAATCATTTTGTATATTGTAACCTTGAACTTTGGAATTTTCTTGAACTCAACTTTCAACTTTGAATCTTAGAATTAAACTTGATTTTGCAAAGAGAACTCAAATGGAACTTCCATGACAATGACGCCCGAATCCTTAAAGTTAACATGCGAAGCTCCTTGAACTTTCGAATAGGTTTCTAATTTTCAAATAATTTCTCACTTTCCTTCCATAAATCCAACTTCCTTTAGATGACATGAATTAGAAATTTTGAGAGAATTGGTTTTGCAAAGGAATTTTGAACACTTGGAAATTTGGGATCAACTTTCGAATTTTAACCTTTGAAGCATGAAACTCACCCCGTTAACAACTGAGTCTTGAACATCACTTTGAGATCTTCCAAGAAAAACTTGATTCGGACCTCCTTTTCAAATTTGAAACCTCACTAGATCAATGAGAAATTCTAAATCCTCCTTTTAAGATCAACATACCATAATAATTCAAAACTCCTTAATAGGTAATGGACTAAACTTGATCTCTAAATTAATTGCAAATCCAATAAGCCTTCAATTCTAAACTGATGAAGTCCTACTCCAACCCGAAAATACGTTCTTTTATCCTTTTGGAAACAAAGTACACAAACTGGTCAAAACCACAAACTTCTAATGCGGCAAGCCTGTCGTTACAAAAATTCTTTAGGAAGTCTGTGATATATTTTGAAGAGAATTTGTCATCAGACCTTGAATCTCATGCGGCAATCCTGTCTTTACAAAACAAAATAAACAAACTGGTCAGATGGTTAGTTAACACAAGAATGATGGACTAAAATGATATGCAAGAAGATGCACAAGGAGGTGGGATCTTAAGGTCAAAAATTAGGGTGCTACAGATGCCCCTATTTAAGTTTCTTCTATCCGGAGATATGGAGATTGAAATCTCCGTCTCGACGAGATAGGAGGGACTTAAATACAAACATTGCACGAATTTTTGGCCCTAAGATGCCATCAGAGGCATATAATAAGATGAAATGCAAGGCAAAGGTCCTATGGGGAAATGATGTCACGAGGGAAAAAACTGGACACGACACACAAGAAACAAAGGTCAACAAAGAACAGGCCCAACAAAGTAAAACTCCACGGGGAAAGATCCGACTCCACCAGGGAAAAAGAAAAATAACCACCATTGGGGAATCTCCAAAATAAAGATATAGTACATACCACCAAGAATATGGTGACCTAAACAACGGGCGAAAAATTTGAAATTGAAGGATAACCTACTACCAATGTGCGGTAGCTTAAGCAAAGGTAATAACCCAAAATGAGCTTTCCTGATCAAGACATGATTCAGCTTCTTCTTTAACTAAATGATTCAGTTAGAAAGGGTAAATAAACTTCCCCAACGCTTCAAGGTTGTATGCCAAGAACGGGTCTCAGTTTCTTCTTTTACTTGAAAAGGGTAAAATAAACCTCCTCACGCTTCAAGGTTGTATGCCATGAACGGGTCTCAATTTCTTCTTTAATCAAGTATTCCACTTGAAAAGGGTAAAATAAACTTCCCCACGCTTCAAGGTTGTATGCCAAGAACGGGTCTCAGTTTCTTCTTTAATCAAGTATTCCACTTGACAATGGTAAAATAAACCTCCCCACACTTCAAGGTTGTATGCCAAGAACGGGTCTCAGTTTCTTTTTTAAACAAGTATTCCACTTGAAAAGGGTAAACTAAACCTCCTCACGCTTCAAGGTTGTATGCCAAGAACGGGTCTCAATTTCTTATTTAATCAATTATTCCACTTGAAAAGGGTAAAACCTCCCCACGCTTCAAGGTTGTATGCCAAGAACGGGTCTCAGTTTCTTTTTTAATCAAGTATTCCACTTGAAAAGGGTAAAATAAACCTCCCCACGCTTCAAGGTTGTATGCCAAGAACGGGTCTCAGTTTCTTCCTGAAACGATCAATACTTATGAGAGTATCTTCATAGGGAATTGAAATTTCACTAGAGATCTAATGGATTCAGCGGTAATTTAATAGTTACTGGAGATTATAAAACTTCACCAGGGATCTTCAGAAGAGATGCAGGCCGGTTGATTTTGCATAGTATGTCGTCTCAAATAAAGAGAGAGATCAATTGTAATAAACTTTCACCAAACTTCTCGGGAGAGATGCCATTTGATGGAATTAAACTTGTGTAACAGACTCACTAGGGAATACATTCCTGAGAAGTGTCTTTGTTGTAGCTGTAAAATGTGTGAAACTTTTGCAGTGAAAATTCTCTAATAAAGAGAAATATCTGTTAAGTCTTCGACTAACTTCTCTGACGGATTTCCAAAGAGATGCCATTTGATAAGTTGATAATCTTGATAAGTTCACTGAGGATGGATAAACTATCTTGAGGAGACTACCATTTGTCATTTTTAATAGAAAACCTGATCAAAAACAAGTTGCCCAAATAAAGAGGCCGTTTGTGGTCTTGGTGTAAATTGTTGAGAAGATCTTGTAACATTGCTGGAGAAATATTTTATCTTCAATGGTGACCTTCATAAAGATTCTTCTTGGGGAGTCAAAGTGAAAAATAAATGCATGCCCAATTCAAGTTCAAAAGCCTGGAGATATGCAAAATTGTGATTATCAGGGACCAAAGTTCAATTCAGGAAGTAACTGAAGAGAAACTGTCAAGCAAGACTCAACCATTGAGGGGTGATCTCAAATGGGATTTAACTAAAGCAACCATCTTCCACAAGGATCGAGCTCTGTGGGGAATTAGAAATATCGTGCTTTTTCTGCTTAGGGCTGACGACTCTACTTGAAGGGAGAAGACAAACCCAGTCACTCGGGGATAAACACGGCCAAAGTGACAAAATAAACAAACACGAAGATGCAAAATGCATATGCCATGCTATCTATCTATATTCTATGCGTATGTTTATGTTGACAAAACAAACAAACATAAGCAACCGAAGATGAAATAAACATCTCGAAACTGACATCCAACCAATCTTTAAAGGTAGAAGTACTACTGGGGATAGATGGAGAACTGGATACAGGATCACAATCTTGCTTCAATGCTTCAAAACTTCTTATGGGGAATAGAGAACACTCCACTTGGGGATATAACATCTTGATCTTACTTGAAGGATTTTTCAAGATGAATCTCAGTTATCCTATTGAAGATGAGAATAAAGATCTACTAGGAGTGGATCAAACTCATATTAGAAGAAGCTTCAAAAATAAATATATGCTTCGCTGGAGAGACTCCTACTGGTGTTGTAGATGGAGATACCCGAACTGAGGTTTCACATAGGATAAAGTAAATATACACTTCAATGGGGGAACCTGGGTTAATATAGCTGCTGAATATGCCGGAGTCGAAACTTCAATGGGGATGAAATAATCATCCGCTTTGCTGGGGGAAATCAGTGTTGTAAGAGATCCATTGAGGAATAGAATATCATCCGCTTCATTGGGAAGGTGAAGCTAAGCAAATCACTGGGAATTCTCAGGTCACCAACTGGAGATTTCTTGCATTAAAAAGATTCATCAGAGAATGACCACCTGAAGTAAAATTTTCCGGGGACATGAATGAAGAATTGTTGTGAGGTTGGTGAAATTCTGTATTGATGAACTGCGTGGTAGTCGCCATTTTGAACAGAATAAATTTCATATCTCGAATGCCCCAAGTCATGTGGTTCATGAGAAAAGGTCACCTCAAGAGGATTTTACAGAAAACTTGGTGTCCAAATTCCCCACCGTTTTCAAACTCTTTGAGGGATTTGTCGAATCTCGACATAACTGCCCCTGATTGACGGTATTATGATTGAGTCTTCGAAAATAGCTCTTTAGGTGAAGTCAAACTTGTATAAATGAGCAATCTGAAAACAATTTGCCATTGTTTAAAAGAATCTTCAATTTTCATCGTTGATGTCTATATGTACACTTTCTAAGATATCAGGCAAAATCAACACGCATGAAAATGTTAATTCTGGAACTATTTATGCAACATGCATGTTTGTCTTGAAGTTTTTTTTTTGAAAAATATATCACAATAACTTGTGACCGAAATCATTAGTTAGGATATGAATTAATTTTATAAAGCCAACATCAAATTGAGCATAACTCATAGGAGTCAGGAAACGTTATCTCATCAAGTATGCTTTCAAAATGAACCCTACTTCAATTAGGTATTTTAAAGTTTGTATCGTGGCTTGGTTCACGGTTTAAGAAAAAAAGATAAAGGCTCAAAGTTTATTTGTACCCCCCCATTCTTCGTGATGTTCTTCAATCCTACATTCAGTTAACTCGATACGAGCACTCATCTCTCGAGAGGATTTTGATATGGTCGAGAACTCATCGAGGCTTTGGACATAGCAGTCACTCACCTATTTCCTTCTGGTGTTTGATCACACAACTTTGTTCTTTAATGAGGACATTTCTTTGTAATCTTTTGTTTTTTCTTTTTGCATTTTTCATTCCCTAACTTTTGCCTGGACGGAGTCCTTTGAATTTGACTTTGAAGTCCAGCAGGATGTCCCTATTTTGTCTAAGTCTCCTTCATAGGTTTTGACTTAGCGGACTTTTTCTTTTTTCAATTTTTTTATTTATGAACAAGTCGTGCGACTCTAAGTTATTTTGACCCTTTTGAAAGGATTGTGACAACCTTACTCTTTAGATAGTTGATAGATAATCATTGTGGTTTTTTTACCTCCAGCCTCCTAATATGTGAGGAATAGATAAAATGGATTCTCAAATGTTCACTTCTCCTTTTTGAGAGTCTGGGCACTCGATCAGTTTAACTGAAAACTACCCTTCCCCAGGTAAAAAATTTTAGGGTTTTTTGTATGTAAGGAAAAGAAAACTCCTACTTAAAGGTTCAAAGGGGTTAACAAAGGTCTATCTCCCTTATATCTCCAGTGTTTGAGGATTTGAAACAATGTCTTACATCATCAGCCGGGTTTTACTCAAAAGCATATGACAAGAAATCTTGCGTTTTGGATTTCGTCATCCTCCCCCCAATTCTCTATCAAAGCAAGAGACTGAGTAAAGTTGGCATTATAAAACATGAAAAAAATATTTTATGAGTGAATACGAATGGATTTCTTCACGACAAACATATTCATTACATTAATCATTCAAAACAAATGAGTTCTTACATGCCAATCATGCTTTTATGATCAAAGAAATAAAATACATATAAGCAAATAAAATGAACAGCCAAACAAGCCATTCTAAAGGATTTTATTAAGTCTTCGTATTCATCAACACAACGGTGTTTCGTTCAAGACCGGGCTTTCTCCTCTGAAGGTCAACAATTTGTCATTGATCATCTCTTGAACTTTTTCTTGGAAAACCTTACATTCTTCAATCGAATGCCCCATTACTCCCTCATGAAATTCATAGCTGGTGTTCGAGTCGATCATCTTAGTATGAACATTTTGAGGATTTGGTATACACTGTGGAAATTGGGAATCTCTTCTATCAACTTGATTAACCAGGTTATCTTACATAGGTTGAGATTGTGTAGGAACATCCACTTGTTGAACATTATCATCAGAGGGAAGATCAAATATTGGGTTAGTCAATACTCTGAAGCCAGTCATGGGATCCGTATCTTTCGTTCTCGTTACTATCCTTCAGTAAATACTTCGAGCTTGGTCAGATGGTCAAGATGTCAGCTGACAAGACAAGGACAAAAAGTCGGATGAGCTATAGCAGGAGAAGAGACACATGCACATGCAAATGCTAAATGAGGGATGCAAAATACAAAATGCAGATGAAAGATTTCATGGAATTCAAGTATTTATAAACGTCATAGAATATCAAAGAAACTTATTTATTATTATTTTTTGATAAAGGATTACAAGTAAATATTCTTAAAAGAGTCCTGACATAATAGCTAAATAAAAGCTAATAAAGTCCTAAGAAAGTCTTGTATCATGCTTCTTGATCTGCTCTTTTAGCTGGACTTTCTCGAATATAATCTTGTTCATGGTCAGATTCTGAGGAGTGTTCTGAAAGAGGAAAATAAATCCTCCATCTCTTTTTCTTGTCGAAAAATAAGGAAGAAATCCACTGTCTGCCTAGATCTTTAGGAATAATAAAAGTTCCTTGTACTTGTCTTTGAACTTTTCTTGATCTTCAATCAGAGCTCCTAACTTAGGACATCTAGTCAAGACTCTTGCAAGAATATTTCAAAATATTTTTCTTTTTATAATCCATGTTGGTCCTGCAATGTTTATGAATAAACTCGAAATTCCATGAAACCAATGCAATATGATGCTTTATGGATGCAAAGAAGCACAAACACAGGCAAGCACACAGATATACAAAGATAAACAAACAGGAAACCTAGGTTTGCAACGAGCATGGAGCAAAGGGTATACCCATTCCCAAAGGGTGTGGACTAATGGTTAATTGTACCTTCATAACAAGGGTTCTAAGAGGTGCCCAAAATCATTAGTCCATCTCTCGGATATTATCAATTTCCCAAATACTCGGTGGTTAATAATATTCTCAAGAGAACCTCTTTTGAGTGTAGCATCACGTATCAACTACTTTGGGACTACTCCCTAATAGTCATCGCACTACGTCCTAAGAAAGGCCAAGTGGGGGTTAAAAGGTAACTAAAAGTCCCCAGTATCATAGGCTCCTAGGTCAAAAATAGTAAGTGTTTTCACGCATACTCGTTCAATAACACTAATTTTCAAGAGGGCCTCAACTAAGCGGTGATTCTCAAGTTAGCTTGATCGAGAATCACTCCCTATAAGCCTCGTCGAATAAATCAGCTACCTATCATAAGTACACTCAAGTCCGGGTATAGGACTTATCTCACGACATAAGGATACCAACCCAAAGTATAAACATAAATAAGCATATACAAATAAGCAAACATACAGTAATGAATATAAGAATAAAACAAGTTAGGGAAACCCTCAAGAAATTCCCCAGTGAAGTCGCCATTTGTGTCGTGGTGAGAATTGGATATCAAAATATTAGTTAACTTGAATCTTAATTCATGGTTCACCATCGGTCTTTAATTTGTCCAAAGGAAGAGAAAAAGATCGAATTACCTAAGATGCAATGCACATGCAAAGCTAGAGAGTTTAAGGTTCGGGGGTTGGTTAAACTTAGGGAAGGTGCTAGCATCCTAAGAATCTGTAGTACTCTACAGGAACCTCTTGTTTATCGTGTTTATTGTTGTTTGCTAAGAGTGAAAGACCTAATGGTTTATTTCTAAGTATACTCGCCAAGAAATCGCATCATGTGCCTACATATCTTGACGGGAGTGGAATCAGAGTATTCGTAAATTCCCTAAAAGGGATTGAGGAACTTCTTAACTGTGGTCAAGGTTTCAAGGGGATATAAACGTTCATATGGAAGCGCTTAGGCGGAGTGCGGCGACTCCGAATCTACGTGGAAAAGTTGAGTTGAAAAAGGTGTAAGTAAGTATTCTACGGTGGGAACTTATATGGAGTGTGACGACTCCTAATCCTAAGGCTAGGATGGGTACGGCGGTCAAACGAAATACCTTTCCTTCGGAAATGAAATGGTTAACGGAAATATAAAGCAGTGATAATTGATATAGCATGAAATAAAGAAATGTGAATAGCAATATGAATATATAAACAACATAGTGAAATGTTAAGTTGGAATGGATAATCGGGAAAAGGTTAGATGTGGATTAGAGGAAAAGATTAATTGAAATAGCAAAAAGAAGGTGAATTGCAATTGGAGCAAATAAATTATTTTTGTGGTTTTATGAGAAAATTAATAAATTAAGTGAAAATAGAAAAAGATTAGTTAATGAAATTAAATCTAAATTATTTTGAAGTTAATTAAATTAAAGGGGAGATTATATTAGTTAAAAAGTTCTTATTTATTTTTGAGAAAAATTAATTAAGGTAACTTAGAGAGATTTAAATTCTAAAAGTTCTAAATTATCCAAAAGGTTAAGTTAAATAAAATTAAATTAAAAAAAACTAAAACTTTTTTGAATTTTTGTTAGATTTGAATAAATATATATATATATATATATATATATATATATATATATATATATATATATATATATATATATATATATATATATATATATATATATATATATATATATATATATATATATATATATATATATATATATATATATATATATATATATATATATATATATATATATATATATATATATATATATATATATATATATATATATATATATATATATATATATATATATATATATATATATATATATATATATATATATATATATATATATATATATATATATATATATATATATATATATATATATATATATATATATATATATATATATATATATATATATATATATATATATATATATATATATATATATATATATATATATATATATATATATATATATATATATATATATATATATATATATATATATATATATATATATATATATATATATATATATATATATATATATATATATATATATATATATATATATATATATATATATATATATATATATATAAATATATATATTTTTTGGGTTTTTTTAATTATTAAGAAAAAAATGAAATTAGATTTAAAACCTATTCTAAACATGTTTTTATATTTTTGTTATTAAGTTGAAATAAAATCAAACTAGAATCTTAATTGAAAATCTAATCTTTTTTTAACATATTAAAAAAAACTAAATTGAATTAAATCTTTTTATTTTATTTTATATTTTTATTATTTTTTATTCTTATTTTATTATTATTATTATTTGGTTAGTTGTTAGTTATATATTTATTTTAATAATATTACAAAATAAAATTAAAAAACAGAAAATTAATAAAAAAAACCCTAAAAACTATAAAATAAATGGGTTGGGCGAGTGGCTGTGAGCCCACCGAACCCAACCCGGGTCGATTCAGCTACAAGATAAAGGAAAGGGTGGGTTCCAAATTAGGGTTAACACCCTAAATCTGACCAAAGGACGCCTTTACCCTCTTCTTCTCCTTCTCTCGCCTTCTTTCTTCCTCGCGATCTCTCTTCTTCTTCGCCTAACTCCTCTTCCTCTTCTCCGTTCTGACGAACTCTTCTCCTTCTCTTTCTTCACGCGATTGCTGGAAAAAAACACACAAAAAAACACGAAACCAGAAAGTTATCAAATGCTTACGGTGTGGGTTTGTTTCGTTGGTGGAGACGATGATGAACAAAGAAAGAACAAGTTCTTTCGTTTTTGAGTCTCATATGGCTCGTTTGTTTGCTGTTGGGTTTGCGAAACTCTCTGGGTTTTATGTTTTCAATCTGTTTTGATAGATTTGTGAAGTCTGAGGATTTTGCATGTGGATTATTGAGTTTGTGTTGATGGATTCGTGGATTTCTGGGTGTTGGCAGTTCGTGAATCTCTGTTGGTTTTTGAGATTTTTGTGTATCGTGAATTTGTTGGTGTTGTGGGGTTTTGTAAATATCTCTACTGGTTTCTAATATTTTTGTTCGTGAATCCTCTTTTCCTCTTCTGTCCATCCTTTTATAACTTTAAATGCAGACAGAAAAACAATCCTTTATTATACTTCCATTTTTGGCTTGATTTGTTGAGGATTGTTTTTGTTTGTTTTGTAAACAAATGAGTTGTTTTGGTAATTTGAAGAAGTTATTCAATTTCTGTTTTAGAAAGGTAATTCTGTCTCAAAGTTTCCATTTTCGTTTTGTTTTGTTAGGGACATGTCTTATTCCGTTTATTTCTTTCCTCTTTCAGGATATTGACTTGGTTTTCAGATATTGCCTTGGTCTGATGGAAGGTTTCGTGAAATGTTTTTAGAACTTTTGTGATGATGATGATATGCATATGAACTGAAATTCCTCTTTTGGGGTCTAAAATGCTTCGTGTACATTTGATTAAATTCTGATATTGATTGGTTTTCATGATGGTTTGTCTGTTTGGAAAGTGATGACGGATGCTTTCTGAAAATGTTTGTTGCTGGTTTGTCATTGTTCTGTTTGCAGGATGTGCAAGCTAGTGGCGGTTATTCTCAGAATTATCGTTACCCTTGCGGACTGTTTGAGGAAGGAAACAAAGCCCAGTGATGATCTTTTGAGTCTGAGGGCTTCAAGTCTACTGGTTTTTAACATTTTGATATTGTCTTGTTGTCATTTCGCAGGTCTTAGTCATGGATGCTTCAAGGAAAGAGTTTGTAATTGGTGAATGAAGACAACATGAGGACTTTGAATATCTTGGAGGCTTGTTGAGATAGTCTTAGGATTAGGATTTTTGAAATGAATCTTGAAATTTGAATATGAAAAATGTTTTAACTTGAAACTATTTGTAATGAACATGTAAACACATGACTTGTAAGAAATAATTTTGTATATTGTATCCTTGAACTTTGGAATTTTCTTGAACTCAACTTTCAACTTTCAATCTTAGAATTAAACTTGATTTTGCAAAGAGAACTCAAATGGAACTTCCATGATAATGACGCCCGAATCCTTAAAGTTAACATGCAAAGCTCCTTGAACTTTCGAATAGATTTCTAATTTTCTTTCATAAATTCATAATTTCTCACTTTCTTTCCATAATCCAACTTCCTTTAGATGACATGAATTATAAATTTTGAGAGAATTGGTTTTGCAAGGGAATTTTGAACACTTGGAAAATTGGGATCAACGTTCGAATTTTAACCTTTGAAGCACGACACTCACACCGTTAACAACTGAGTCTTGAACGTCACATTGAGATCTTCCAAGAAAAACTTGATTCAAACCTCCTTTTTAAATTTAAGACCTCACTAGATCAATGAGAAATTCTAAATCCTCTTTTTAAGATCAACATACCATAATAATTCAAAACTCCTTAATAGGGAAAGGACTAAACTTGATCTCTAAATTAATTGCAAATCCAATAAGCCTTCCATTCTAAATTGATGAAGTCCTACTCCAACCCAAAAATACGTTCTTTTATCCTTTTGGAAACAAAGTACACAAACTGGTCAACACCAGACCATACATCATGCCTTTAAATAACTCTTCCTCGAATCTGAAGTTAATCTTCTTTGGGAAGTCTCTGATATATTTTGAAGAGAATTTGTCATCAGACCTTGAATCTAATGCGGAAAGCCTGTCTTCACAAAAAAAAACTATTTAGAAGGTTAGTTAACACATGAATAACGGACTAAAATGATATGCAAGAGGATGCACAAGGAGGTGGGATCTTAAGGTCAAACATTAGGGTGCTATAACCTCACTACAAGCTTAATTTCATCTATCCCCAAGCTAGGGTTTTATCAGGAAAACGTCAATTATGCCTTTGAATTTTGGAGCCTATCCATGATGATTGAAAAGTCCAAAGATGCAAGTTTATTGAAGATCACACATTTGAATTCATCTGATACAAATTTTATCTGACAAAGTCAATCCTTTGACTTTTAGGGATTTTGGTCCAAATTGAAGCTTTCAAGCCAATTTTCATCAAGACATGTTTAATCAATGAGTTTGATCATGAAAAATCAAGATTTGAGAAGTTTCTTGTAAAAGGGGAAAAATTGAGACACTTGAATTTTTCTGTGTATGAAAAAAAAACCTAGTTTTGGTGCTAACTTTGAAAGATCATAACTTTGAATCCACACATCCATTTTTTGAGTTCTGAAGGTCAATTTATAGATCTCATCATGTACTACTATGAGCAAAAGAGGCTTGGATTTTGAGATATGAATCTTCAAAGTGTGAAAGAATTTCAAAACACTTAGAATTTTTCAAGTTAAGCTTTATCCCTTCAATTTTCAGTCATCTTCAAGGCCAAATTTCATCATGGTCCCTTTTGATTCAAGGATTTCATCAAACATGGAATTTTTAGGGCATATTTAGGGCTTTCTAAAAATTACAAGAACTCCTTCATAGCATATGTGAACTAGGAGTTTCGAAGAGAAGAAGTTGAGGTCCAAGAACTTGAAATACAAGGTTCTAACTTGGTATGACTAGGGATGTAAATGGATATCCATGGGGCCGGATACTATGATATCCGTATCCGCTCCATTGGATAAATATGATATTTATATCTGCCCTATATCCATGCAGATATCCGTTAAGCAGGTAATCCGCGGGTTTTACGATATCCGCAAATATTTACAGATATCCATGGATAATAATTTTTTATGAAAACTTTGTTTTGAAATTTTTTTAACTTCTTTTAAAGATACAAAAAGTTATTACCACATAACATCGATACAATTCACTCTTAATTTAACAATAAAATTTCATCACATCAATTTTCTTCTTATTCACCAAAACATAATTAGATCCAAACATAATATCCAGACATTTCATTTTTAACAAAAAAATAAGATATTGTGATTGTGGGTTATAATGGAAGAGCGGACGATGGAGGAATAGGAAGGGAGACACTGGTTTGATAGAGGAACGACGACACTAGTTGGTTGGACTATGAAATTGTTGAAGTGGGATATAAAATAATAAAGAGTTTAAATATGAAATGGCTAATCGAATTTGAATGAAATGTGAAAGGTTTTCTTTAATGAAAATTAAAAAATAAATAAATAAATAAGAAGACTAGTTATTTTTTAGAAGATGAAAAGATAAGGTATAATAAATTAATAATATTTAAATGATTTTTATAACTTATTAATGAATATGGATATCCGCGGGCATGAATATCATTAAACTTGTATCCATATCCATTAACAAACAGGTATTTAAATATCCATTTATTTTATCCGCGAATATCCATTAAACTATCTATCCCATATCCGTGGCGGATTTTATCCGCGGGTACGGATTTTTTTGCCGTCCCTAGGTATGACATGTTGCAAAACCAATCTTCTGCTGCAAACCTTGGAGTTTTAGGTTATCTAATTGCAAGATACTCCTTAATCAGAGTGTTACACGAAAATTCAAGTCATTACACAAGGTTTTGAGGCACGAACCAAGTGATTATTCCATTTATGGTATAAAGTGACCACTTCCATTTTTGAAAATCATGGCCTTTCCCCCATTTCAACATAGAGTCACTCCCAAAGCCTCCCAAGTACAGGTTCATCTGCAGAAGCATGCCCAAGATCAACCACCATGTACTTGATGCCTTGAACTACACAAAAACCATCATCACATTTAGTTTGAAAATGCAAATGGATGGTTGGCAAGAAGTTGGATTCTGAAAACACTTAAAACCTTCTACCTTCCCTTTAAATACCAAGTCAATCTTCATTACAAATCATCAGAAAATACCCCAAGAAAACTCTCCAATACTCCCTGCATACTCATAACCACTTGCTCTTGCAAAACCATCCAAAACTTGCAAGAACAACTCAAACATCCATTCCACTTGTGCAGTTCCTAAATAAACTTCAGAAAACACCTTTACACACTTATTAGAACTCATCTAAAACATTAAAGTAGTTCTGTAACACTCCAAACACCTCCTACCATTTTCAACCTCCATTTTAGCAAAAGGATCGTGTTCTGTTCCTCAAGATTTTTTCCAAATCATCTAGCCATTTCAACAAGCTTTCAAGGGTTTAAGGAAGCTTTAAGTCGTGTTTTCTTGTAGTTGCAAACATCGAGATAGAAGTCTTGGACTTTCTCCAAGAGGTAAGATTTCTGGCTCTTGAAACTCCCATGTTCATGCATTGTTTTGATGCCATTTGATTAGAAAAATGTAGTGTGTAAAGTTCTTTGTTAGTTTGAACCATTGCTAGCTTTATCTTGTTTGAATATCTCATGTTGTAACATGCTGAAGATTTTTGGTATTGCACTCTTGATGAGTGTTGTGTGTTTTATACATTGAGTTTTAGGTCAAATAAATAGTGTATTCGTGTTCCTTGTGAAAAATGCTTTGATTTTGACTTTTATATCACTTGAATTGGTTGAGAGATGGAGGAGTTATAGAAAGAGAAAGTTCTGGTCGTGGAAGTTGTTTAGAGAACGGAGAGAGAGAGAGAGAGAGAGAGAGAGAGAGAGAGAGAGAGAGAGAGAGAGAGAGAGAGAGAGAGAGAATGATGAAGGGCGAAGCTGAAGAAGATGATCTTAGGTGGAGATGACTAGGCGTGATGTGGCGCTGAGGTTGCTATTTCAGGGTGTTGCAAAAATATAATGATTTTGAAGCATATGATGAATGGATGAGAGTGTAGCACTGTTGGTCAAGGAGGATGGTTTGTGTGTTATTTTGAGCGAAGGTTCTGGGGTTCGATCCCCCCAGACCTTTTTGGTTCCTTTTATTTTTCCTTTCTGAGTTACGACTTGTTTCATATATTATTTCATGATGGTATCAATTATTCACAATGCGCTGGTAGCCCAGATGTTCTTGATTTTCGGCCTGATTGCTTAGGGTGTGGGTTCAAACCCCATTAGGTGCATTCCCTTTATTTTTAATACTTTATTTTTATGGTTTCCTTTACAATTTGATTTGATCATAACTTTCTTAATTTTTATCATTTGGATCCCATTCTTTTTGCATTTTGTTCATGTTGGTGCATATTTTTTATTTGTGTTAAGAAATTTCCAAAAATAATTATTTGTCTTGTACTTATTCATGTTCAAAGTATGTGACATTTTTAGGGTTTTTAGGATTTATGTTGATCCTTTTGAATGATCCTTTGACTTTCCTTGATCATATTTACTTGTATGAACCTTACATGATGTGGTAAACTTGTACATCCTTGTTGTTACTTGGGTTTTGTTACTTTTTCAAGCTTATGTTCATATGTGAGTACATAATTGAAACTCCTTAAAACTTTAGTTGTTACCTTGCTCTTAACATGTGATTTTCTTCCATGATTATGTGACCTCAACACACATGTGCTTCATGATGGTTGTGCCATGCCTTGGGTGTTCTTAAATACTTGTTGTTTTGTTTCTTGAAAGCTGATTTTAGTATGCATGTTTATATGTATCAACGTTTGTGATGTTTTCACCTTGTTTGAAATTATGTTGAATCCTAAACTTACCATTGGTTGTTGCCTACTTGTTATGAACATGTCTTTCTTATTTAAGTATGGTTGGTTGTTACTTTTTCCATGTCAAGTATTGTGATAACTTATATAAGCTTACTTTGATTCCTACCATGATAAGTAATCTCTTGACTTATGCATTTTTGTTTTGAACCACGATTGATGCTATGATAAGTAATGTATTGACTTATATATATTCTACTTCATGTTGTTCATACTTGTCATATATTCATGATCAATTAGTGTTAGTAAACCCTAATGTATGTTTGTTTTATGAACTTCAACTTGTTCCATGATTGTTTAGATGTTGTAAGATCTATGTTTGGATACATTCTCATTGGTTGTCACCATGATTTGTAAATTCTTTGAGATGTATGCTTAGTTGTTACTTTTCTCTTTTTTACTTTGTTAAGTTTTTACTTTGAATGTTGCCACATTCACTCTCATGCTTTGTTTGTTACTGTTGCACCCCAAATTTTGACCCCTTAGATCCTCATCATCATTTTATGATCATATTCATTTGATTAACTAACCTTAACCCATTTCAAGTTTATCTTTGTCAAGATGCAGATGAACCAGGGTCCCATACCGTCAAAACCGAAACTTCAAGGGTTTGATTAATCAATGTTTTGGATTGATCCAACTTCAAACAAGATCAAGGATGATACATTGGACCAAGAATGATTGCAATTTAAGGTGGTCACCCGGGGTTCGAGAACAGTGCAAGTTGAGACACCCGATTAGGGTTTTTGACTAGAAAAAGTCAACTGTAATTTGACTTCTGATTCAAAGAGTATTTCAATGATGGGGTCAAGGTCCATTAAGCTCCTATGGATTATTAAGGTCCATCCCAAGAGTTTCGAGTCCTCAGGATGTCCGGATCACCAACGGGCGACTCGGTAGACACCGATCCATCGAAAAGTTGACCAAAAAGTCAACTCCCCAACAATAAGGAATTTGACTTCAACGTGTGAATGAAAAATGTTCCTTATATCATATTACACCTCCCCATAAAATTTCATGACCATTGGATCAAGGGTTAGGAAGTAATTGCAAAAATCGGGAATTAGGGTTTCGAAAGGGGCAAAACCATAACTCCTCAACCACACATCCAATTGAAGTGGTTCTAAGCTTGTTTGAAAGGTCTTGACAAACCCTACAAAAGTCCCACAGTGGTCCATATTAAAAAAATGCATGGAATTGGAGTTATAGCAAAAATCATTTTTCAAAGGTAAAGGACTTAGTGAAATTTCACAAATTCTGGCTTTGAAAGTCATGTTTTCAGCCAACTTGGAGGCCTTTTTTACCCTAGTTCCACTCAGAATTTGAAAATCTCAAAAACATGACAGTTGTAGATCTCCATGAGGGCTTTCCAGAAAGTTATAGAACTCATTCATAGCCCTTGTGAGCTGAGAGTTATGAGGTGTGCAAGTTGGACCTGAGCATTGGTCTGTTAACTTCTCAAAATTCAACATAAATTGATTTTCAACCACATGGTTCATTTCCAACCATAGAGATATATCTGGTGTGGTATTAGAATCAGGTTGGGACCTGATGTGGATGGAAACCAAGGAAAAACCAAGAATCTCACCATAATCCTTTTTGATTGATATGTTGAAAAGCAAAAGCAAATGATGTAAGGAACATTGGATTTGCTGCAGCAGAGCTATCTTAGACCAGCCAGCTTGAGGACAGCTGTTAGGAAGGACATTAACTGATGGAATTAACTTTAAACCAGCAGACACACTTTTGAAGTTTTGAGGTTTCCCACCAATGCAAGCTTGCAAATTCAAGAATGACAAATCTGCCCCAGCTTGCTTGGCCTATAAAAGGAGGGCTCTTCCCACTCTCCAAATCACACCAGAGCTATTCAGAATATCAAAGTATCATAGCTCTCCTCCTCACTCTCTCTTTGCTTGTAAGTGAAGAAAAGTTCAAAAACACCAAAATTGGTCATTTGGCATATTTCACACCATTTTCATTTCTACCTTTTTCAACACTCCCACAACCATCCATACACTTTCTAAATAACATATAGAAGGTGTATAATCCATAAAACCATCAAAAACCTCAAAAAATCAAAAAGTCAACCTTATCCCCACCATACTTTGACCAAAATAACTAAAATGGCCAAAACTCATTGACTATATGTTTGCTTTGCCAAACATGATTTGGTCATTTTCTATAAAAAAATGTATGGCTAGCAGAGTAAGCCTCATCTGTTTTGTGGTGTTAACAACATCATCATGCTGCAAGTAGAGTAGAGGTTGCTGTCAAAGCAGTTGGCATGTCTTTTGTGATTCAAGCATTGCGAAGCAATTTGTGATCCTTTGTACATACTTGTGTATGCATTTAAAAGTTGTCTAAATCATCACTTTACCAGTTTTGTGATTAACACTCAATTTCACCCTTGGCTTGCATACCAAAAACACACAAAACCACTCACATCACCATTTTCTTGTATGAATTATTTTTCACTCAAATTCACATTGGAACACCTTATGCTCATCATTCAAAAGCTGTTGACATAGGTTTTGCTTCAAAACTGGCTGATATAAGATTATCCCTTTTTCAAAATGCATTTTTCCATAAAGTCACCACATGACATACCATTTTTTGAACCTATGTGCATTTAACACCTTTTGAGTGATAGAATCATTTCTCATCATACATATGAACTGTTAGTAGCCTTGATTTTGATTGAGAAAGACTTAGAGCTAGCATCATACTTCAAATGCACTTTTCACATACACACCAAGCAACTCATGCACCACTTTTTTTGCAAGAACTGTTTTTTTTCTTCTCAAAATCACACTTTGAACATGTCATACTCATCATTTGTGAACTGTGAACATCGTCATTTGGATTTAAAACTAGTTGTTACAAATTCCATACCACAAAGTGCATTTTGTAACATACATCAAGCTACTCATATGTCACTTGTTGCATAAAAATGTTTTTCACCAAAACCACATCATGTACACTTCTTAATCATCATCCTTGAGCTGTTTGTATCATCACTCAATCAAAAAATACATTACCACAAGATCCACATTTCAAGATGCACTTTTCTTCATTGTTTTGCATTTTACATGACATGGACACATTCTGTTGGATTTCAGAAAGTTTGAGGGGTTGACATCATTTCTTATCATGTTTGAATCCTGTATGCGTGCTTGGCTTGGTTAGAGAACACTTGAGTTGGTTTAAAAATCTCAAAATGCATTCATAACATCAAATGCATGTGCTATCGAATTTTTATGTACAATGAGAATTTTAAAAAAAAACTACCACTGCCATCATATTCCTTGTTCAATTCTACCCCATTTCCATATAAATTTTGTGTTGATCCGATAAACGGTTAGGAAGTTACGTACCAAAACGTATTTGGCTTGTTTTTGTGTTTTTGCCCAAGTGAACTCATTCTACCCTTATTAATTTAAGGGGTGGCTTATACAAACGGATGTATAGCCACCCCAGTGGTAAGCCTCTCATGCCAAACGCGCCTTGTACCCCATGTTCCTGAGTTCGACCCCTGAGGAGGGCAACTCTTTTGTGCATTTTTGTGATTTTTTGTCAAAACTTCAAAAATTCGTATCTCACTCATTTTTCATCGTTTTTCGTCTGTTATTTTTCTATTGTGTTCATATTTATGTCTACTTTCATTCCATGATTTTATTTTTCATGTTTTCATTTTTTATCACTTAGTTTGACTATGTGTAATTTGTGCGCGTTTCGCGATTGTTTGTATAATTGCGGATGAATTTCTAAGCGATTCCTTTCAATATTTTTCTTAAAACTTGTTTGAATCCATGTCCATACATGTTAGTTAACATGCTAGTGTTTATTTCTTGGTTGTTACCATTTTCATCTATTGATTTTCATTAAGTGCGAACTGTCGTTATAATATCGATCTTTTTCATCTGTTAACTGTTATCATCATGTTTTTATCCTCACCATCTCTTATCATTCACTTGGTTGTCACCATGAATATGATTTAACTTGATTGTTATCTTGTTTAGCATTTATTTTCTTTTTCCCCCACACGACGAAACTCGTTAGTTCTCGTCCGAGTCGCCTCCCCTTTTCTCCTTCCAAAGGAAAAGTCTCTCCATTGACCCTCGTGTCATGGATAGCTCATTTTACCCTTCTCCTTGACTTTGTTAAGTCATTTTGAACCTTTAGATTAAAAGCCTTAGACTTTTCTTAAGTCTAAAAGACCCATCCATACTAGGAGCGTTCTTCAACTAGAACCCTAGGGTAGAGTTCGTACACTCTACGTAAGGATCGTCGTCATGATCTCTTACTCCCCCTTGAGTACATAACTTAGTTTAGGGAGTTTTGTTAGACTCCACACAAGCATTGTTATGTTTGTTCCCCTTTGAACCTTTGATCGTAATCAAGTGTTCTTTCCCTTGTGAGGTGAACTACGATTGCTCTGATTCTATCCTAGTTAGGATACGTAGGCAGAGGATGCGACGTCTTTGCGAGCAAACTTAGAAACTATCTTTAGGTCTTAACCTACACCCTTTACTCAATCCCAATCCTTAGCAAACATTTACCAAACTTAGCATGCAAGCAAACAAAAGGTTCCTATAGATTACTACAGATGTTTAGGATGTGAAATACCTACCCTAGCCATAACCAACCCCCGATCCCCGAATCTCTTAGCGTTGTTGTTACATCGCGAAAAGGTTTTTTTCTTTCTTTAGACCTTTCCTTTGGATAAATTAAAGTTTGGTTGTAATCTAAGAATTAAAGATTCAAGTTAATCAATAGCTTGGTATCACGATTCTCACCGCAACAGAAATGGCGACTTCACTGGGGATAGATTACTAAACTTGAGGGTTTAGCCTATTTTGTTTAATTGCATGCTATATTTGTAAATATTTGCTTAACATGTATATTTGGGATTTTTCAATATATTTGTTTGATTGATGGGTATTGGGTGCTTTGAGTGGTGAGATGGTCCTATACCTGGACTTGAGTGCAATTATGATAGGATGGTGGTATATTCAATAAGGCTTATAGGGAGTTGATTCCCGACCAAGCTAACTTGAGAAACCACCGCTCAGTGTAGGCCCTCTTGAAAGTTTAGTATTGTTGATCGAGTATTCGTGAAAACAATGCTACTTTCGACGAAGGAGCCCATGACACTGTGAACTTTTAGATTACATTCTACCCCACTTTGGCCTTATTAGGACGTAGTGCGATGACTATAAGGAAGTATTTCTGAAATAGTTGATACGCGATACTACACTCAGACGAGATTCTCTTGAAAATATTATCGATTACCAAGTGATTTGGGAAGTTGATAATATCCGAAAGATGGGTTGATGACTCTGGGAACTTTGTAGAACCCATTCGGCAGGTACAATCAATCCATAGTACAAATCTTTAGGGATGGGTAGACCCATGGACTCATGCTTGTCCTTAACCCTAAGCTTGTGTTGTGTGCATATGCATCTGCTTGTGTTTGTGCATTCATATCATCATGTCATCATATCATCATATGGTTTCATGGAACTCAGACTTTGTTGTTTGTAAACATTAGAGGTCGTCATGAACAGTGAAAGAAAGAAGACTTTGAAGTACACTTACAAGGGTTTTAACCTAGATGATTTGAAAAGGTTGAGCACCTTAGTGACCGATCCAGAGAGATTTCAAAACCGATATGGGAAGATGTTGCTACTCTTGAAGATAAAGATGGATAGTGGACTTCTTTCTACTCTCCTCCAGTTTTATGACCCGCTTTACCACTGTTTTACATTCCCTGATTATCAGCTAGTGCCCACACTAGAAGAGTATTCCCAGTTAATTGGATTGCCTATTCTTGAAGATTCTCCTTTTCCGATTATGGAGAAGGACCCTAAAGAGCAGGACATTGCCAAAGCTACACGTTTGGGAGTGGCTGATATAAAAAAGAATCTAATCACGAAGGGAGGAGTCTTTGGGTTAAAAGCAGAATTCTTGGTTGAGAAAGCTCAGTATTACGCAGATCATTTAAGCATGGATGCATTCGAGGCTATCCTTGCCTTACTCATCTACGGTATATTCTTGTTTCCAAGCTTTGAGAATTTCGTAGACCTCAATGCCATCAAAATTTTCTTGAAAAAGAATCCTGTGCCTACCTTGTTAGCAGACACGTACCATTTTGTTCATCTGAGGAACTTCCACAATGGGGGACTAATCACTTGTTGCGCTCCTTTATTGTATAAGTGGTTCACTTCTCACTTACCCAAAGTCAACGCTTTTTGGGATCCAAAGAAAGGATGGTGGTCGCAAAAGATCATGGCTCTTACCCATTTCGATATTGATTGGTATAGTTGTGATTATGATGGGACAATGATTATTGACAGTTGTGGGGAATTTGGCAATATACCTCTCCTCAGCATAAATGGAGGGGTCAGCTACAATCCAATACTCGCTCGCCGACAATTGGGATACCCTCTAAAAGACAAACCCAAAAGTGTTCAAGTGGAAAGCATCTTCTTCAAAGAAAGGGAAGATAGTCAAGGATTAAAAGAGAAAGTTCTAGAAGCTTGGAAGCATCTACACAAGAAAGGAAAGAAAGATCTTGGAAGACTCAACTGTGTTTCTTTGGAACCTTACCTCCAATGGGTTCGGAAAAGAGCCGTCACACTAAGGATGACATACCCTAAGCAAGAGCCTATGGCATTGAAAGAAGAACGCCCGTTGGTCTTCATGTCTGAAGAAGAAAAGTTGAAAATTACTTTGGTCAAAGCACAACAAACTGAAGAAGCTTGGAAGCACAAGTATCAAATAGTCGTCGAAGAAAACGCGGAGCTCCAAAGACAACTCTAGTTGAAAGATGAAGAAATTCTCTCTTGTAAGAAGAGGAAAGCACTAGAAGAACCTTACGAGCCTCAGTCTAATCCATGGAAGATAATTGTGGACAGACTCATCTTCGAGAAGACTCAGATGGAAAGAAAGACCGAGAAGCTCAACCTCAGGCTGCTAGGAGAACCTTGATAGGATTCACTTAGTTGTTATTTAAAACTCTTGTAAGAGGAAACAATGTTTTGTAATCCGTTTTGTTAATCAATGAAATGACGACTTCTGATGTTCGAAAATATCAGAGTTCCATGACAATCATTTGCATTTGCATTTACACTTCTTCTAAACATTCAAGGAAATTCATCTTTTTCTTTGCAGACAACAACATGGTAAGAAGAGACATGCTTCGAGTCCCGGATCTGAGATTGGGCCGTCTAAGAATGTTAACCAAACTTGTCCGAAACCCTGCTGCTTTCATAGTCAAATATGGGGACCTATTGCCATTGATAAGCGCTCCGATCAACGAGCCCATGTTGCAAGCCTTGGTTGAATTCTATCATACAACTTACCACTGCTTTGTGTTTCCAGACTTTCAGTTACTCCCGACCCTTGAGGAGTATAATGCTTACTTAAAGATTCCATGGACTTTTACGCTCCCTTATGGAAAACCAAAGAAAAGGGACTTAGCTAAAGCCCTGCACATCAAGCTGGAAGATTTTCCACCAATGAGGGCGAAAGGAGAGTGGTATGGAATGGATGCTAGGCCTCTAATGGAGATGGCCGAGTATCACTATGAAAGCAGAAACCTGGGCATTTTTGAGGCGATTCTGGCACTACTAATATATGGACTGTATCTGTTCCCAAGCAGTTACGACTTCATCAGCGAAGAAGCGATCCGCCTCTTCATCCTCAAAAATCCAATCAACACAATACTGGCTGACACTTATGTAGTCATCCACCGTTTCGCCTTGTATGATTGTGGGAAATTCTCATGCTGTCTTGCACTACTCGACCGATGGTTTACTTCTCATCTGCCAAGGACCCATATCCTTTGGAGGCTTCCTACCAAAAGTGCATGGGTTTCTAAACTTGTCACTCTCAGACACCATGATATCACATGGTATGACACCAGCATCGGTGACCAAGTCATGATTTCTAGCTACGGAGATTTCCCCAATATGCCTCTCATTGGGATAGAAGGGGTGATCACTTATAATCCTATTCTTGCTCGGCGTCAACATGGGTATCCTACCGGGCCAGAGCCTGAACCAGAACTGTTGAGGCCTCGCTTCTGTGAGACAGGTCGTAACCAAGAACTAGAAGAAAATGCTCAATACGCTCAAAGAGATCCACACCTCATGGGCCCAACTCCAATGGAGAATGCAAGATGTTTAACCACCAGGGGGTACCTGCTATGGTCAAAGGAAATTGCCTTAGTCATGTTCTACACTCATGACTATGAGATAACCATGGAGCCTGAGGTCCCCGCAACTAGGGGAGAGCTAAGATATGCTTTGGTCAAAGCGCAAAGAGAAAATGAAGACCTGTGGGAGATTATCCGCCAGGATCAAGTTCATGTCAGAGTCCAAGAAGGAGAAGGGTCGTCTTGTTAGATTGATCTTTGTTTCACCATTTCCCTGCTCTCCCTAAAAAAGGACTGAAATCCTGTTTGTTGCATTTACTTTCCTTGTAAGAAAAGTCTTGCTTTTTAGCAAAGGCCACTCTATTGTAATAAATTTCCAGCTATCAAATGAAAAAATGCTTTTTAAGCATGTCGTTACATGTTGTTCTAACTTTTTGTTTGTAAACGAAAATTTTGAGTTTCCTTGAATGGTTTATGCATCCGCATTTGCATTTGCATGTCATCCTACATCAGTCCTGCATTTGGGGTTCCGCAGCTCATCCTTTGTTCTTGTCCAGAGAGGAGATAAGGAGTCACGCTGAGTACCCACAGATACAACACACGGTCCCAAGCTCAAAAGAAGATGGCAGATAACGACCAAAGGTTCAATCAAATGGATAATGACATTGAAGGGATCAAAGGGGACGTCAACCAGATCATGGAAGTCCTCAACGTAATCAAAGCAAAAATGGATACGCAACCTACAGTGATCTCCGAAGTTGCCACAACAGCAGCCAATGTCACAATAGCTCCTGTTACTTCAGCAGAGTTTCCCTATGGCATGTCCCGAGATTTTGTTAACTCTAGGTGTGTACCATTGTTATGTGTACTAATTTTTCCCCTTGACTTTTGTTAAAGTTAAATCCTCAGTTAGTTTTCCACTTAGACTTAGATAGTTTATTAAACTCTAAATAAGTATCGTTGTTATGAATACTTATTTCCCTTGTAACCTTGGCCATAGTCAAGAGTTATTTCACCCTAGTTAGGTGAACTACAATTGTTCTGATTCCGTCCTTGTTAGGATACGTAGGCACGAGATGCAACGTCTTGGCAAGCATACTTAATGTATATATCCATAGGTCTTTACCTTTAGCACCCTTACCTTAGCATAAACCATTAGCAAGCAAACATTAGCAATAACACCAATACCTAACAAGAGGCTTCTGTAGAGTACTACAGATACTTAGGATGCTAATACCTTTCTTAGGTATAACTAACCCCTGAACCCCACAATCTCTTAGCTTTGTTGTTACGTAGTGCATCTAGGGTTTTCTTTCGATCTTTACCCTTTTCTTTGGATAAATCAAAGCTCGGCGGTGAACTTCAATGATTCGTGATTCAAGTTAAGTAATAGCTTGATATCTGATTCTGACCACAATAGAAATGGCGACTTCATTAGGGAAAACCACTTAAGATGTTTAAGCCCACCTTGTTTGTATTTGTGTTTCGTTCATGTATGTTTGCTTTATACATGTATATTTGTGAATATCTGTATATTATACCTGTTATGTTTGGTTGCATGTGTGTATTGGGTTGATACCTTGAGAGGTGAGATAAGTCCTAACCCAGACTTGAGTGTATACCTATGGTAGGATTGTGGTATGATCAATAGTTGACTGTTGGGAGTAGTTCTAACATGATTGACATATGATGTAACCATGCTTAGTTGAGACCCCTTTTGGATTACTGATGATGTATGAATAGTTGTACGTTCATTACTTTTTCCGACCTGGGATCCCGTGAAACTGAGGACCTTTAGATCCACTCACCCCACTTGACCTTCTTAGGATGTAGTGCGATGACTATGAGGGAGTAGCCCTGAATAGTTGATACGCAATACTACACTCAGACGAGTTCATCTTGGGAATATTATTGACTCACATGAGTAGTTGTGTAAGTTGATAATATCCGAAAGATTTATCAATAACTCTGGGAACTTTGTAAAACCCGTTGTGCATGTAAAAACAACCCATAGTACATGCTATTGGGAAGGGTATACCTTGAATTCGTGCTTGTAATCCAAACCTATGACCTTTGTCTATGTGCATATGCATTGTATATATGTGAATATGTGGATACTAGTATATGTGTTGCCTATGTATCATCTCATCATCTCATCATAACAATTCATGCAGTTGGTTTTAAGAAGCTCAGTGGTTTTATTTATTGCAAAATATCTTAGGTCATGGATTTTAGAAAAAGGAACACTAGAAAGTACAACTTCAAGAAACCAGGTTTGACAGAGTTGAAACAATTAGTGGCCTTAGTGTCTTGTTCTGAAGACTTCAGAAAGAGCGACTTCAGAAAGAGCTATGGAAGATTGTTGGGACTTGTCAAGATCAAGATGCAAGAAGGAGTCCTCAACGCCCTTGTGCAGTTCTATGACCCTCTCTATCGTTGTTTCACCTTTCCTGATTATCAACTTGTTCCAACCTTGGAAGAGTATTCATATCATATTGGTCTACCAGTGTTGCACAAGAACCTGTTTAGTGGTTTGGAGAAGCTCCCTTCACCAAAGGACATTGCAGATGCTATCCACTTAGAAGCTTCCGAAGTCAAAGCAAATCTCGCCACCAAGCAAGGATTCATAGTTCTACCTTCTAAATTTTTTATAAAGAAAGCTGCATTTCTAGCCAAGGAGAACAGTCTAGATGCTTTTGAAGCAGTCCTTACATTGCTTATCTATGGCTTGGTTTTATTCCCCGAAGAAGAATGTTTTATTGACATCAACGCTATCCAGATCTTCATGAATGGTAATCCCGTGCCTACTCTACTTGGATATGCCTACCATTCTATCCACTATAGGACTCTAAAAGGAAATAGGACTATCCTATGTGGTGATCCTCTATTATATAGGTGGTTTGTTGCACACTTGCCGAGGACAGATCTTTTCAGAGAAAATCCAATGGGATCCATGCTTATGGTCTAATCAAATGGTGTGTTATCTAAGAGCTACTGTTAAATGGGAACGGGGCGGGGAAAAAAAGAGACTCGATAGGACATCACCGCCCTATGCCTACGTACTCCCTCGTGCAATGGGAAAGTCAGAGTCAACGTAGTTCGGAAACTACAGGTGATAGGGGGAAGGTTGTTCGCCATGACATCATCGTCTTGTACCTAGTATCCTCATCTGGTATGAGAAATCAGAGCAAACGTAGTTCGGGTGGCGACCACAGTAGAAGGTTAAGTGTTTTTTTATGAGCGACATTAAGTTCCCATTCTAGCAGTTAGGGTTGATGCATGTTTGCGGTAGAACGGAAAAGTAACGTACTCTTTTCAGAAAATGAGTTTGAAGAAAAATCCCGAAGGATAAAAAGATTTGAATTTGATTTATGAGTTTTAGAGAAGTGAATTAAAATGGTTTGAGATTCACGTTGCACTAAAGACTATGACATAGGAGCGAATGCGTCGCGTATTACCCAAAGGGCATACATTAAACACTCTAGACAAGTGAGGAGAAACATCTCACTCATCATTTCTCATGTACTTAAGACTCGTGGCGTACAATGTTATCATTCTTTATTAAGTTTCTTAGAATGTTTAAGATGAGAAGAGAAGACACAAAAAGAAAACACTAAAGGGAAACTAAAAACCCTAATGTTATCATACAAAGTGGTCCTAAGGTTAGGATGAAAAGGAAGTTTACCTAATGTTGTCATGCTTGGATTGAAAGCCTAATGTCTCTCCTACCTCCAGCTTAATCAGAAATTAAGTGAAGCTAGGAATCCTACGGGATCATGTGAATACAAGGTAATCACTAGGTAAACATGAAGCATCGCAATCACAAACAACATCAAGTATCAAAACTCGAGTAAATATTCAAGAACTGTCGCACCCTAATTTTTGACCATAAGATCCCACCTCCTTGTTTTTTTTTTGGTATATGTGTTTATTATCACTAACAAACGCATGCAGGTACATCGATCCCAAATGTAGACGATATTTATTCCCATAGTCAGGCACATCAAAGATCAGTGGCCACTGTCCTCAACGAGGCCTCAGCCATTAGGTTGATTACAACAGATGCTTTCCTTTTGGAGTTTGAGAAGTGATGGTCTGTGCTCCCAAACCATGGATGTAGTTCAAGGTTTCTTCAGATGTGGTTAAATTGCCTCAATTTGCGCTTTACTTTCAAGAAGGAAAGTTCAATGTACGCTAGTATGCCATAGTTAAGCATATGGGGTTCTTGGAGATTTAAGTACAAATCCAGATTGCAAGCCCGCAACCAATTTCAAGATCCGAATACGAGTTTGGCACAAAGATGCAAGATTTTACTTCTTTAAAAAAATAAAGTTTTACAAGCAACTCTAGTTTGATTTCATCCAAGTTTATCAAGTCCCATTCCAAGATTTTAAGGTTTACTTATTTCACAAAAAGTCATTATCAGAGCCTAAAATAAGCCATAAACGTGTTTGATGAATTGGAATTGGTGTGTTATTACTAAATACCCAAATAACTATGTCGGAAGCGGCGAGGGTAACAAACTCAAAAATATTTCTAAAGTTTCATATTCAAAGTATTCAAGGAGTTTTACAATTACATCAAAGGAGGATTCAATATCCTAAGGTTCATATTAAAATCCGTATATTCAAGGAAGAAAGGTTTAGACAAGCAACAAAACTGTAATTTTGATGCCAACCAAGTGTTAAACTACTCGGCAGATTTTAGGATGCTATGGCCAATCTCCTTGGGCTTCCTGTGATGCGGATGATAATGTTAGACACTCCGCAAGAACTGGATGAAGGGAGCATCACCAAGGACTCACATATGATGACAGCTTGTTACTTCAGACAAATACAAGAGATGGGAGTATTTGAAGATGTGTCTACTTGAATGGTGGAAATGTTGATTGCATATCGCATCTCCATTTAATTCCAACTCACTTGGTATCATTTGGCCGTGGTTCTTTTCTTCCATAAGGTCGCTGCGAGCATTTAACTTAGTAGGAACCGGCGCTGTCACGATTGGCCATAACCTGTGCAAAATAATATCAGAAGCTCGGTTAAATGTCATTTTAGCAGTATCGTTTTATGAATCCTTTGGGTAGTTACGACATAACGTTTTCAAATGCACAGTTAGTTAACCATTCTTTTGGGAGAAACAGTTTCATTGCCGACCACATTTTTCTACACGGTCGTTATATCCAATGAACGTGGAAGTACAGCTTTGAACTACGAGTGCGCCGAAATCACCGAGATGTTACCTGTTACAACAAAGCCAAGATATTGATTAGCCTCTCTATACATCATTCAAGACGTCACACTGTTATTTTTGAATTATTCACAAGCCTATCCTAATGCTCTTGCAAAATTTTCAAATAAAAAGAGGGAAGACCTTGTATGAACTGCAGCATGAGCAAGCCTCGTCCAATATTCACATTCATCATGGATTTCCGCAACACAATGACGCCAAAGTGTGAATGAACCCGGAACAGTCTTATATACCTGTGCACAACATTTCACTTCTTGGTTTCAATCTCCTAAATCATGTTTGAACACAACTCATGGTTTGAAGTACAGAGTTAACTACCTGTGACCGTGAATGAACACCAAAACTCTAAATTGATACCAGTCCTCGACACAACATCGACTTAGTTTCCTGCTTACGTGATGGTGGCGGTGGCTCGGTTATCTTGGACCTAGCGCTTGGAGGCCAACATCTATTGACATATGAACTCCAGAACATTGTAAGCGTCGGCATTGAGTGGATGGATTGACGGGTGTTTAACGCGTAAGACTGCAACAACAACAATAGGGCTATTAGTAAAGGCATCTTCCGTCTGATAGATTAAATTATACAGGACGGAGTAACAAGGGATTTTTTATGGATACCTTAAGAGTTTTTCTTCTGAGCACGCTCATGCAACCTTCATACAAGCCTGTTGCGTATAGGCGAAGGTGAAAACCGCAAACCAGGCGCTTGCATTGGTCCATAACTAGACTTTTACTCCAACACTGCAATTCAGATAGGATTACAAGTCTTCGTTAGTCTTTTTTCAGCAAGGAGAAATTTCGAAAGAGGTCAAGAACATCACCGTTTTGTACTTTGTCATTAGAACGAGATCGGAAGATTTATTCATGCTGCGTCTCCTGCCGTCAACACCAAAACGATCATTCCAAAAGAAACTCACACCAGCACCTATAGAACACATCAGAATGCCATAAGAAAATTAACTCATAGTTTTGAGAAAATTTTAGAAAAGATGGACACAACTGGAAAAAGAAAAAGGATGGAAAAACTGTTAAGGAAGCTCATGAGCACTTGAAAGTTGGTAATGAAGAAAGGATCCATGTATACTATGCACATGGTCAAGATAACTCAAACTTTGTCCGTAGATGTTATTGGCTGCTTGATAAGAGTCTGGAACACATAGTCCTAGTTCATTACCGTGATACACGGGAGTTTCAAGGTTCTCCCATTACTCCCGTAAACTCAAACTCTACTTCTGCCTCTGACCCAACTGCACCATGGATTGTGTCGGAAGAAATAGATTCAGGGACCAAAAATGCATATGCTGGTGATATTAATAACAATATAACAGTCAAAAGTCATGAACTGAGGCTTCATGAGCTTAATACACGTGAATGGGATGAGCTAGTTGTTGGTAACGATCTTAACGCCTCAACTGTACCTAATGGAGAAAATTCCATATTCTGATCAACAAAGCCAATTTTTTTCGAATGACAGTTTTAACAATGTAGCCAGCAATGCGTCTACGGAAGTTCGTTCTTTGAACATTTCAACTCAACCAATTCCCGGAAGCTACGGTGTTCCATTCAATTTTCCAGAAAGTGTTACTCTTCAGACAATTGATAACCAAGGAAATCAAAATGAGCCGAAGAACCATCTTGTCCCTTCAAGTGGCGTTGATTCCTTAAACACTTTGGTCAATGACAGATTGCCTGTCTCTTCAATTGATGTTGATTCCTTAAATACTTTGATCAATGACAGATTGCAAAGTTAGGACAACTTTGGAATGTGGGCGAACCAAATCATGTCTGATTCCCCTTGTTCAGTTGATGGTTCGGCTCTTGGATCCTTTGTTTCATCCGTTGACAAATCGTATTCATCTTTGGTAGTGGATAATCAACAACTTAACGAAGAACTTACTAACTGCCGTGTAGAACTAGAGAATAGTTCTAGCAAGAGTGTAGAAATACAGAGCCAATTTGATACTGCAATGGCAGGGTTTGAAGCTCTTTCTGTCAGATTAGTTGAGCTGCAGATTAGTTCATTGGATCTATCCACAGAGTTGGCCGACTGCAGAAGTTTGATCTCAAGTTTACAGGATGAAAGGAAGGGCGTGAGCGAAACTCTTGATTTGGTGATTTCTGATAAAAATGAACTTGCAGACGAGAAGGAGTTTAACCCCTGTGAAAGTCAGAAGCTGTGGAGCCAACAATTGAAGAGCAGCATCGAATAATCAATTCACGATTAGTAGCTGGATGATTCCCCTCCAAAATCAGCTCAACACCAATCTGGAAATAAAAGATAAAATCCACATCAGCAAACCGTTTGACAGGGCAATCATAACCAGTACAGTCAAACATTTTCAAACCAAATTGGAAACAAACTAAATACACGAATCAACATTCATAGCAATAATAAGTTATCAGGATCAGATCAAAGCAAATTTGAAACATGGTTGAAACAAAGACGGAAACAAATTCAATTTCATCATGAAGGAGTTATAAACCATCAAGACTGTTTAAATCATTTCCCACTTTGGAATTTTTGTTCAGAGTCTATAAAATCCACTAGTTCGAATGCACAAAGGGGGAGCTGAGACAACATCCACAAAAAAATCCTTTCAAAACCCTAGCAGAAAAAACCAAATGCAACAACATTCAAAAGAAATCTCAAAACGAAAACCGTGAAAAGACTTATCTCAGGAAAAATCCATTGTCGGCAAAGTCATTATCGCCACTACTGCAATCACCGGCCGGAATCACTTTCCGTTACTCATCCGCCTCTAACCACCGCACCGGCGAGGAGGCCATTGAAGTGCGAAAAGTTGTCTCCACTAACCTTAACCTTTTGATTTCTTTTGTTTGTTTGTTTGATTGGTGCAGGGAATTGTGATAGAGATGGAAGAGTGAGACAGAAATCATGGTGAGAAGAAGGAACCACAGCGAGAAGAAGGAATGGAGGTCGAAAGAGGAGGATTCGCCGAGAAACGAAAGATTTGAGCAGAAAGGGAGAAAGAGCGATCGAGAGATTGGGAAAGGGGGCCAATTCGAAATCTAGGGTTTACTGTTTTTTATGTATTATAATGTAAAACCTTCTCACACACCACAGCACTAATCACCTACACCACCCACACACAATCTCCCTAAAAATCGTTAATCACCCAAATCACCCTAAATCAATCTGTTTTTATTATTATAACTATAACCTTTTTTTAAAATAAACTAACAACTTTTTTAATCATAATCATTATCTAATTAATCCACCTTTTAATTAATTCACCTTAATTAATAATTAATTATTTTACCTTTTGTTTAATATTTTCAGTTAATCCATCTTTTATCTAATAACAAAACTCTTTTAATAAATTTGTTAACCTTTTTATATTAACCAAAATTCATTATTTTATTCTATTTACTATTAAAATTAACCTTTATTTAAATCCACTTTTATTTAATATAAAAAAAATAAACTAAAACCATTTTATAATTAGCTTGTTTTTGTGATAATTATTAAAACTTTTTTTTCCTAATGAAATTTAAACTTTAATAATAATTCTTTTACCTAATAATAATAACTAAAACTATTTATTTAATAGGAAAACTTTCTTTTAATAAAACATGATAATTTAAAATAATTTCTTTTAAAATTTATTTTATCTAAAAACTAATCGGCCTATAATTAAAACTAGTATAACATTTTTCTTGAAAATCAATTCATATAGTCTAGCTCAACATTTTTCTTAAAACAAGATAATACAACACTTTTCTTAAAATCAACTCACATCGTAACCAATCGTGCACGCTTCTATCTCGTAGCCTCGGTTCACATGTTCACATTCACATCACTTGCAATCACCTAGCGCTTTCATGCATGTGTATGGATTTATATTTCCCGCAATTTATCTTACAATAATTTACATTATCGTATTTACTTTATCGCATTGCATTCCGTCCAAAGGAAAAACCTACACATAAGTTAACACTTGTGTGTAGTGCATCTCATTTGCATCATTCTCCCACTTGATCCTTGATCCCATTCAAGTCGATCTCTTAGGATAGATCCTACCCCATAGGAAAGACTGTCACTCTCATACAACATAGACAAAACAATTCAATAAACTCAAAACAACAAATACTCAAACACAATAGAGAAAGATGTTAATCATCTTAAGCGAGATAGAATCTCCACCCCACAACAATACAATCAATTCGTAGGAATTTTGCCTTAAGAGAGGCGTACCTCGTCGATCCCTATCCGAGTACGTGAGCCCTTCTCTTAAGACAATGCAAAGATTATTTTTCTACAATTTGTGGCGGTTAAATCTCCCTTAAAATGAAGACACATCTCTTCTCCTAAAATCAATCAATCAACTATCCTAAACCCGTAGGAACTTTGACCACAGTCAAAGAACTCCTCTAACCCTTAAGGGGAACTATAGATACTCTGATTCCACTCCCGTAAGGATATGTAGGCATAAGATGCAACATCTTATCGAGTATACTTAGATATAAACCCCTAAGTCTTTCATACCTTAAGCAGATAAACACTTAGCAATAAACAAACATAAAACAAGAGGTTCCTGTAGAGTACTACAGAAACTTAGGATGCTAGCACCTTCCCTAAGTTTAACCAACCCCTGAACCTATAACTCTCTAAACCTTGCATTTGCATTGCATTGTGGGAATTTTGATCTTTATCCCTTCCTTTGGACAAATCAAAGTTCGGTTGCAAATGAATAAAGATTCAAACTAATTAATAGTTTGGTATCCAAATTTCACCGCGACAAGAACAAAGTCAATATCAGTCATCAAAGCAAATATATACAAGCGCACACGAGGATTAATCGAAACTAAAACCGAAATTATCAAGGTTAATGTCAAGAATTGAAAAATTAGCTCAAAAGTAAATTCAAAAATAAAGACAAAGTTTATTTAAATTAAAATTAACTAAGTTCTAATCAAAATTAACCTAAGTTAATTCAAACTTAATTTTAAACCTAGTTCTAAATAAATTAAAATTAAAATTAAGTTAATAGAATTAGAAAATAAGTCTAAAAGAAAATAGAAATAAAATTAAAAATTAATCTAATAAAGTAGAATTAAAAAAAAGACAAAGGTGTATTTAAGTAGAAACAAAGGGCCTAAAGGCTGAAAACGTGAAAGCCCAAAGATGAAATCCGTAGGCAACACAACTGGGTCAAACCACCTTAGGTCCAAACCTGGTGGGCATGCTTATTCAATTGAAGCCCTAGGGAAAACTAACTCAAAACGGCTGCTAACACAAGGCAACGCTCAGTATTTGAAAAGAAACATGATTGAACCAATGAAGAAGAACACGTACCAAACCGAAACCACTCTCAAATCAACACAAGCTTTGACCGTGTTTACTCTCACTCCAACCCATCTCACTCGCTAATTTCTCTGCTTTTCATTGTGCTTCAGTCTCTCTTTCATTTCCATTCTCATTCTCTGCTTCGATTTCAATATTTGTTTTACGGTGGCAATGGAAGACGGTGACTGAAATCGTTGCAACAGTGTGATGGAACAGGTGATGAGTGAAAGTTTGTTGAACTTGGTGGCTTGTATTTCTCAGTAGTTTTCAACCATGTCACGACTGATGAAGAGGTGCAGTGGTGGTGCTGACGTATTTTTGAAAAGAGAAATTCTAGCGAGTTATAAAGAAAGAGATGGGATACGTCTATGTTTGTTGGTTTGTGACTAGAGTTTTTTTTAGATGTTGTTAGAGTCTCTGGCCAGAAGTTTGAGTGTGGAAGGCGAGGAGTATCTTTTTTGGTGAAGAATAGGGGATAGTTGGTTTATGGTTTTCAACCTGAAGGTTCGTTTTCTGTTCCTCTTCTCCTTTACTACTTCGTGTATGTTTTCCTTCGATCCATTAATCTCTCTCTCTCTCTCGCGGAGGATAACATGGAGAAAGTTGTTGATTAGCTGCTGTTGAAGTTTTTGAGTGGTGATTCAAACTTGTTGAAGGAGAGAAATTGAAGAGATTATATAACATAAGTCTTTTTTAAGGCTTGTTTGTGTGTAGATTATTGCATCAAGAGGAGAAAAAGAGGAGGTTCACAGATTTTCACAGGATTTTGTTTGTGTTGTTCTTTCTCGACCCAGGATGATGATTCCAAAAGGTTTGTTCTCCTCCTTCTTCTTCTTTGTCTCCCTTTCAAATTCATTCCAACTTTTTGGTTAAGTATTCAAGTTTGTCTTATTGTTTTGTCATGTCCTTTTCTATGCAGGCTACGTTGTTGTTATTGTTGTGTCCCTACCCATGATAGGTTTTTGTAGCAGGAATTGTCTGGTGTGCAGAATGAGTTTTATAGTTTTGCAGAATTATGTATTGATATTGTACGATTTGTGTAGTGGAGCAGACTATGGTAACATGGTAGAAATAGGTCGTACGAAAGGAAGAGTATGCGTGGCATAACAACTTGTAATGTTGGGGCACTTTGACATGTCTGCTTGTTTTGGGGGGGCAGCAGCTTTGAATTGAGTAGCAGGGTGTTCTCTTGTAACAAAGGCCTTGTAATGTAAATGGTTTTCTTTTGCAACTTTGTTGTAATGGGCTCTTTTTGTATAATGGGTTTTCCTTTTTTTGTTTTTGAAAAAATGTATGATGGGCTTGGGAAATGAAATATGGACCTCTGGGAAAGAGTTATGAAAAGTTCTTTTTCAATTTGCACGTATTTGGGATTTTTTTTGGAAGGAAATTGTCATAAAATTGAAATTTGGATTTTAAATTAAAACTTGAAGCTTGAATCTTGAATTGAACTTTATAACTTGACAAAAAAATGAATTTGGAATTTGGCATTTGTGTTTTGAAAAGAAATTGAATTGGAATTATCTTGGATTTGAATGAATTGGACTTAAGATAAATCGAATGAAGTTGACACTTTCCATATTGATTTGAATCATGTTGAAACATCTCGATTGCTCTTGAATGATAAATGCTCAAATTTTCCCATGCTAATCCTAGAACCTCATAAATCAAATTCTATCATTCTTGAATTCTCATTTGAAATGAACAAAATCTTGAATCAATCTTGAGAAATATAACCAACCATGAGTCAAACTTAAACTTGAAATGAAACAGAACTTTGAACCAATGAAACCACCAATCAATCTTTGAATTTTTTCCACCAATCTCTGAATTTCTGATTAAAACTGAAGTATGTCTTGAATCATTTTGAATTTGTCTAGATCACTCTCTAGAAGAACAAATCTCACAAATTGAGCATAGATGAACCTATGAACATGGATTTTGAACCAAACTCTTCAGGAACCAATAATTTACAACCTGAAAGCCTCTGTATAGAACAAATCAGCCTTGAATACACGTTGCCTGAGAAATAGCCATTGATGCAAGTAACTTAAAATAGAAGAAATTTCTTGATGGTTTGACCAAGATTATGTCAGACTTCCATCTGATCTTAATCGTAACTGAACAACAACACTTGACTCAAAACTATACCATCGTCCATGATAAACCTGATCTCCTATCCATGATGAGAGGAAAAACCTAATCCTGAGCCAGTTGAATCAAAAGAATGATGAAACCATAGGCTATTGATTTATGATAACCCCTGAAGAGAATAAGCTTGATAATTGATGATCTGATTTAGAGAAAATCCTGATCTCATGTCTTAGATAACCAATGTAAAGTATGATTATGAATTATGACCTAATGGATGCAAATGAGCGCAAAGCAAAAGCCAGTTAAAGTTAGAAAAAGGGAGGGCAAATTTTGGGGTGCTACAGTTGCCCCTATTCAAACAACTTGGACATGAAGTGATGAAAAGCAACCGCTTTCAAACATTCAAGGTAAAAGGTGATTGAATACTAAAAGAACCCATAAATTTGCAACTTGCAGGGATGTACATAATGAAGTGATTGTTAGCCGAAGGTGGACTTAAAGGTAGTGGGTACCAACCAAAAGTTGGGATAACCGAAGGATAAAAGATACTAACCAAAAGTTGGGATGGAAAATGATAATAGCTCAAGGAGATAATAATGGCTATTAACTAAAAGTTAAGATCACCCAGACGCCAACCTAAGGAGAATACACAAACAACGAAAACTAACAACCAAAAGTTGGGATTGTCAACGAGAAATACCAACCACACAGAAACAAAGGCTACCAACCAAAAGTTGGGATCACCAAAAAAGATGACTACTAACCAAAATTTGGGATCATCGGAACGCCGACTGAAGGCGAACTTACCACAATGAAGACTAACAACCAAAAGTTGGGATAACGACCAGGAAATAACACCAAACAAAAGTTGGAGTGAAGACTACCAACCAAAAGTTGGGATCGTCGATAAAGCTATACCAACTAAACGTTGGGATCAAGCAAAAGGTTACCAACCAAAAGTTGGAATCACCAGGATGCTGAACAAAGGCGAACTTACCGCAATAAAGACTACCAACCAAAAGTTGGGATAACAACTCCGTCGAGGAAACAATAAAAGACTATCAACCAAAAGTTGGGATAACATCCAAAAAACAACGGACTACCAACTAAAAGTTGGGTAACATCCACAAAACAACGGACTACCAACCAAAAGTTGGGATAACATCCACAAAACAAACGGACTACCAACCAAAAGTTGGGATAACATCCACAAACAACAAACTACCAACCAAAAGTTGGGATAACATCCACAAAACAACGGACTACCAACCAAAAATTGGGATAACATCCACAAAACAACGGACTACCAACCAAAATTTGGGATACAACACTCGGGATAGGCAACAAGTAGAATCAACCGACTTACAACCTGAAAAGAATACTCTGTTGGGGAAAGAGAAGCTTAAATAAACAAACTCTGTTGGGAGTAAAAGAAAGATGAAAACATCTATTAATAAATTTGCTGCGGGTAAGGTACCACAAAGCTCCGTGAATTATGCCGTTATCTACTGGAGAGATGTCTAGCAACAAGGTATCAAACTTGGCTTATGCTTCGGATGCATATGTTTGAATATGGCGTAATGCTCCATATAAAATGGAAATGCTACACATTTAGGATGATGCAATGTGTCGCTACTGCAAAAATCGACGTCGACTGAACAGAAGAGTCGCCACCGTGCGTTATTTATCCCAACGGAGGGAAAGGAAATGCCCGAGGTAAACCTACCGTGAAGACAGGAAAGGAATGGTCATCGCAACCAAATCCTGGATTCGGGAGTCGGTTACGCAAGGGGAAGGTATTAGCACCCCTCACATCCGTCGTACTCGACGGGATCCATGCTTGTTTTCGAGTATGGAGTGTTATTCTATATATCCTACAGGTCAGGGGTTAAAAGAAGAGAAAATGACTCGGCAAAGTATCGCACTTTATGCCTACGTATTCCCGTCTGGAACGAGAAATCAGAGTCAACGTAGTTTGCCTACCTACGGGAAAGGAGGGGAAGGTTGCTCGCTAGGATATCGCATCCTATGCCTACGTACTTTCATACAGCATGAAAGATCAGAGCAAACGTAGTTCGGGCAACGTACGACACAAGTTTGTTTGACTGTTTTTTATCCTTCTGAAAAAGGGTTTTTCTGATTAATCAGTCCAAGCGGACAAAAATGACGTTTTGATGAGTTCACATTCTTTTACGGAAGAAGTGTCTTTTATTGTGTTTGGAAGATTTATTGTGTTTTTCTGTTTGTTTTGAGAAAGAAGAGACAAAACTCTAACCTATGGTTGAAAAGGGAATCACACTAACCTAATGTTATCATGCATGGGTTAAGACCTAATGTCTATCATGTTCCTCTCTTGCGCAGAGAGAAACAGAGATCCTAAGGGATAAACAGAAACAGAAACAATAGCATATATACAATAAAGCAGTAAAATGCATGGATGCAGCAATACAAGCGAGGTAAGGGAGTCCCACTCAACCTCGAACCTAGAAAACAACAGGCAAAAGTGAACAAGGTTCACTTTCAACCTAACAGGTTAAACAGCAAACAATACAGTCAGGGAAATTCAAACAATACATCAAAAATTATGAACAGCAAAAATAAACAGCAAAAGTAGCTCTGCATCAACATCTGTCTTCAAGTCATCTTCAACCATCTACCAGCTTCAAACAAGCCTCAGTCTTTATCTTCACAGCCTTCAAGCAAGGTCTTTGTCTTCAACCCTTCAATGGCTTTTCTTCAAGTCCCAATCTCCAAGATGAATATCAGTCAACAAGATGAAATGGATGTTAAACAGTTAATTGCCTACCAAGGGTGGCTCACTGACTGTTAACATGATACTGACAGTTTTCCCTCAAAAGTTCTATCTTTTAAATACATTCACTAATCCTTCCAAAGGAAGGAGGTAGATATTTAAAAGAGACTTTGAATCATAGAGAAAGAATGGAGGCAAACAAGACCTTCCATGTTTGTGAATCAAGTTTTCTACTCTAGAGCTCTGCCTAGCTCCTAAACCCTATAACCTTCAACAGCTGCCAGCAAGAGATACTCCACATCAACTCTGGAAATTGTTCTTCATTCTTTTAGTCTTCAATGGGCTTCATCATCAAAGTCTTCATCTCAAACCCAAGCCCCAAACAAGCCCAATACCCCCACACAGTCAAATAATAACCCTAGAAAGGGCACACCACACAATCAAGCCAATACAGGAAATATACTAATAGTAATAGTAGAATAGGGGAAGCCTAATATTTTCTAAGAGATCTATCATCTACCCATAATACCCCTATAGTCCCATACCCCAAAATTCAAACTACAACCCCTAAAAGAAATGATTTATTACACCTATGTTATCTCTAAACCCTAGTTTTGATTCTCCTAATCACACCTAAACAAACCATCTAAAATTAAGTCCTATAATCATGAATTAAATTTCATATGAAAATTAAAGTCCTAAGTGAAGTACTCTAAAAAGAATGGGCCCAAAATATAAAAGTATCTAACTAAACTAAAATCAACAATATCATGTATAAACCTAAAATCAATTAAAACCTATTTAAAAGAAAAATGTACTAAAAATGCAAAAATAAAATAAAATGCTAATTTTATTATATGACAATTTTCTTAACAAAAATATGAAAAAGATGCAAAAACAACCATTTAAAAATATGCAATTTCCAATTTGTTATGATTTTCCAAAGAATTAAAAAAAATTGAGTGAAATTAAAATGAATTAAATTGGTTATGGGTGCAAACAACAATTATTTCAGTTAAAAATGAATGATGGGCCCAGACTGGGGGGCGCGCATAGCAAAGCGCGTCTGGGCCCAGTTAACCAAAAAACACAACAATAAAATAAAAAAAAGAAAACGGTGCAATTAGTAATTAATTCAGTTCATTTCTCGTTGGGCCTTGAAAGTAGGGGTACGAATAGCAATTGCAACTAAAGCCCAGTCAGAATGATTAAGTGAAACGGTGCGCTTTGGCACCCAGCTTCCCTCCCTTTCTCACTTTGAATCGTGGCCGTTAGATCAGTTACTCAGTCAACACATTCTTACCCAATCCAACGGTCTTAGGCTTGTCTTCTTCATGAGTCTAGGGTTTCCACCATTATTGAACCCTGCATGCAGCTTCATGAACCAAACTTCCACCCTCTCATACGACCTCGTTCCTCCATGAAACTCAGAGAAATAAAAAGCAAAAGTGCTTTACATCTTCTCCTCTACACAACCATGATTTCAATTTCCTCTAAAACTCAATCCATATCCAAACCCGATAGGTAGAAAACCCTGGTTCCACCATTTTACACTGAGATCAATCTTGCTAATTCTTGCTAACTCTTACACTAATACAATCTACATGCTATACTGATCATTTTCATCTATCTAACCAAGATTATCATGCCCTAACCTAGGTGTTCTAAGGCTCAACAGTTTTGGTACCTCAATGGTGAATTCCATGAAATGTTCTCAAATTCATCAGAAATGATCATCTAACTATGCCTAACAATTCTAACCTAAAGATTCTTCATCATGCTAACTAATCTATGCTAATTCAAAGAAAACACCAACCTGGTTTAAAGTTGAAAACAGATGGAGTAAATCACCACTTCAAGCTCAGCAATGCTCCAATGGCAATCAATTAACCAAGATCTTGATTCTGTATGCAGTAGTTCTTGCTCAAACCCCTTGGATTCTTGTAACCACTTCCTTTTGCAATTTGGATGATACACTTGAATAGCACGAATTCCACTTCAATTAAGCCAGATCTTGATGGAAACTTGATCTATGATGGATGTAGATGATGATAGGATTAAGAATTGTGGAGAATGATGAAGATTGGATAGAGTTCTTATATGATTTGCAAAGTTGAAGAATGAGATGAAACTATGTGTTTTGATCAAAATGAATCACCATCCCCTGAATGAAGCCACTCTACTCAATATATAGACACTCATAGAACACTCTAGAACTTGGTAGAAACTTCTAGTGCACAATTTCCTTGAATTTTGGATATGTTACTTCCTTTGTAAGCCAACTAGCATAACTTCCAAACTTTGAACCAAACTCAAAAATCTACTTTTTCCAATATTCTTAAAACATTTTTTCCAATCAAAATGACCTATAATTTCATCCCATTTGGCCATGTTATGAAAAATCCCATTTTTAGGTCACTTTTATTCATTAAATTCATCTTTTAAATGACCAAATTTGGAACCTTGAGCTATGAGCCTTTCCAAACTTTCATGATTGCTTTTATAGACTCAAAATGTTATTTGGAGCAAGTTTGATGTTGTGAAGTTTTTCATTTGAATCTTCCTTGTATGAGTTTTGGGCATAGGCTTGAAATGACCTGTAATTCTCAAATGACCAAAATACCCTTTGCTTGCCAAAGCCATAAGTAGAGTTCCACAAATCAGATGAAGGCATACCATACCTTTATAGAAAGCTAAGACAATGCGGAACAACTCTTATGTTGACCAGAAATCCATTTGAAATCTCCTTGAGGGGTAAAAGTTGCTTGGAAGACAAGTAACTTTCACAGACAAAATTTCAGATACCTCAAATGACCTGTAACTTGCAAGAACCATAACTTGAGTTCTATAAATCTACTTGATGTCTTCCACCACTCAAATTAAAGGTCTTGAGATCCTTTACAAGTTTCATGTTAGCCAAGGATCCATTTGAAGCTTGCATTTTGAATTATCTTGCTGGGAAGTTTGCCCTAAATTAGGGGATTTTACACAGAAACCCTAATCTAGAAACTCCTCTTCTTCTTGATTCCTCTTGATTTCTTCTTGTTACAACACCACATCCTTATCTACATGTCAAATGATGAACCCCACATCTCTCAAATAGCCCTTGATGCCTTTCAATCAATCATTTGACCTAGGGTTGACCCAGGGTTGACCCAGATGAAACCCTAGTTGACTATCTTCAACTGCAACTCTTGTGATCACATCAATGACTTGTCTCCCTTTCAAAATGACTCTCTAGGTCCTCTATGATGTCTATATACCCTCCATGCTCAATTCACAGCTCACAACTTCTTTGATGATCTTCAAATACCCTCAAGATAGGAGAGAGACCCACTGCTTGATCCACTGACTTCTTAGATTTCAATTTCTTTCTGATGACTTGGATAGGCCTGAATTTGAACAATAACCTCTTGATAGGCTCATAGAGATGAGAATAGTACTTGGTCCCTTGTTGACTGACTTGCTATGCTATGCTATGCAAATGATTAGACTATGTACATGACTCTATATGCAAATCCTAATGTAATTGAAACATAAACCAAGTGAAGAAGGTTGAGCAAATTTTAGGGTGCAACACAATGCAAATGATATGCAAAATAGCACCACCAAGAAAGGTGCAAAGAAGATTAGCAAATCAACTCTGTTGAGGAAAATGCCCTGAACGACCTTCCTGAAAAGAACTCTTCTAGGGAGAATTCCACTCGGTTGAGAATTGAGAAAGACATCTTTTGGGAGATTGTCCCAAAGATCTAACTTCGAAGAATGCCCATGACCGTTGAACTTTGTTAAAGATATCAGCCACCATTGATTTACTCGTCGAGGGAATCAACATCGATCTCTGCTTCGGTAGAGAAATCAATGGCATAGATCCTGTCAGGAAATAGCCTTCAACTTTACTCTACTACTGGGGAATAATATTCATCTTACCCTATTGGGGATAAGTGCACCTCATAGTTGGCAAGATACTTCTGATTTGACAATAATATCCTGTGGGGAAAGCTCTGCTGGGAAAAGGATCAGTCATCCTATTAACGACAAATAGACAAATAGAATGTCCTGTATGTGAAATGACTATTTCGGTCACCATCCAAAGCACCATCCAAGTAAATCATTGTTTTTAACATGATTCACAAAGCCCCAAAGTTTTCGCATGCAAAGTTTATCAAAAATATTGGAAACCCTTTTCGCAAACAAAACAATAAAAGCTCTTTGAATGAATAATACTTTATTGATGGGAAGAGCCTGTAAATAGAAAAATTACAACAGATGCAATTCCTGAAAAGAGGTAATTACACAAAAAGTACTACGGTAAAATATATAAATGTCGGCAATGTGGAAACAGACAACCACCATGTATCGACTCGGCTATGACCTGCATATCTTTAATGCTTTGCCAATGCTTTACCTTCTGAAGAGACTGATTAAACTGATTTTTTTACCCTTCGGGACTTCCATAAGTCAAAATGCGTTCATAGATCAAACACAGACCGTAGTCCTTTGCTTTTAAGATCCCTAACTTTTGCCTGGATCGCCCTTGCAGATTTTCAATCCACCGGGATACCCATTTTTGCCAAAGTCGCCTTTTCAGGTTTTCGACTTCGCGGGTTTATTAGTTTCTTTTTATCCCTAATTTTTGCATGAACCTTTTCCTTTTATGGTTCACCGGGATGCCCCATTTTTGCCTAGAATTTCTTTTTATGTCCAGCGGGTCTATTTTAAGCAAAATATTTTTTGACTATGTCTGCGTTCAAATGGGATGTAAAATCTTCACCGTCCATGGTTGATAGTAATAAGGCTTCGCCATAAAAAACATTCCTTACTACGTATGGACCTTCATAATTGGGAGTCCATTTTCCCCTGTGATCTGTTTGTGGAGGGAGGATCCTCTTCAACACCAAGTCACCTACCTGGAAATGCCGAGGGTGCACCTTCTGATCAAATGCCTTCTTCATTCTGCTTTGGTATAGTCAGCCATGGGCGATAGCTGCCAATCTCTTTTCATCAATCAGACTAAGCTGATTCAACCTAGCCTTTACCCATTCTGCTTCATTAAGCTTCACATTAGACAATACCTTTAGAGAGGGAATCTCAACTTCTAATGGTGGAACAACTTCCATACTGTATACCAGTGAGAAAGGTGTTGCCCCGGTCGACGTATGCACCGAAGTACGATAACCATGTAAATCAAAGGGCAACATCTCATGCCAATCTCTATAAGTCACCACCATTTTCTGCATTATTCTCTTGATATTCTTATTTGCTGCCTCAACAGAGCCATTCATCTTTGGACGGTACGGAGAAGAGTTGTGGTGTTCAATTTTGAAATTTTGGCACAACTGCTTCATCATCTTATTATTCAAATTCGGACCATTGTCAGTAATGATTCGTTATGGTATTCCATAACGGCAGATGATGTCTTTCTTTATAAAATGAGCAACTACTTTCCTGGTCAAATTGGCAAAGGAAGTTGCCTTTACCCACTTGGTGAAATAATTAATTGCTACCAAGATAAGCGATGCCCATTAGAAGCAGTCGACTCGATCTTCCCAATCATATCGATTCCCCACATTGTAAAGGGCCAAGGAGATGTCAATACATTTAGAGGGCTCAATGGCACATGTATTTTATCGGTATAAATTTGACGTTTATGGTATTTCCTGGTGTCGCACCTCGAAAATTCTATTCGAAAACACGACCCTCGCGCTAAAGGCGCGAAAATGCGTTTCGACAAAGTCGCCACCGAACTTTATTTATCCTGAATAGACGGGAGAGGAAAATATCGATAAAAACTATTAAAACGAAAGGAACACGGCCGTAACAACCTGATGTTCCGGGTTCAAGAGTCGGTTATGCAAGGGGAAGGTATTAGCACCCCTCACGTCCATTGTACTCAACGGAACCTCTTAATTTTAATTATGATGAGCGTTATCTAAGCTTAGTTGTTTCTCTTCTCAATAATAAATATTAAACGATACGATAAAGGGATAAAGACACTAGGAGAAAGGGGATGGTTATAGGATAAGGTGCTCGCCAAGGATTGGGGCCCTTGTGCCTACGTATGCTCATTCGGACAAGAATGAGGAATCAGAGCATCGTAGTTCACCTACGGGAAAGGATAGGGGAAACGGAAGATGGAGAGGAGGTAGATAGAAGTGTGGATAGAATAACGGAGAAAGATAGAAGTGTGGAATAATGGAGAAAAATGGGAAATGTGGAATAGTGGAGGAAAATGGAAATGTGCTTGCCAAGATCATCACAATCTTGTGCCTACGTATCTTACATTCAAGAGTGAAGGAAGAATCAGAGCGTCCGTAGTTTGTGGTAACGACCATAGAAAGGAAACGGGATTGAATAGATTTGAAGGGGGTACGGATGACGATTACTTGAAGCGTAAGAAATACTTCTCGGGCCCAAGTAATCGGAAGAGCGGGTCAAAGATTTGACTATCTCTCTTTTTCATCTTGAAGATAAGGTTGTACTTGAAAGGGTGAGTTTGAAATAATGACGATTACTTGAAGCTTAAGAAAGACTTCTCGGGCCCAAGTAATTGGGAAAGCGAGTCAAAGATTTGACTATCTCTCTTTTTCATTGCAAAAGAAGTTGTGTTTGAATGGTGTTTGAATAATGAGTGGTTGGAATCGGATGATGATTACTCGAAACTTAAGAAAGACTTCTCGGGTCCAAGTAATCGGGAGAACGAGTCAAAGACTTGACTTTCTCTCTTTTTCAACATGAAAGAAGTTGAATTTAATGGTGTTTGAAATAAGTGGTTGAACGATAGTTGTACATTATCGAGTTGTTAATGTTATTTGAGGCATCAATTGCTTACACACGAGTAAGATAACTCGCATCCAAACACCTTGAAAATGGATTAGATAGTTGTTAATTGATTGATAGTTTGTTATGAAAATCCACTTGACGTTGGATCAAGGGGTTGACCTATTTTTGCGTGCAAAACGTGTGGTGGAATGGAAATGGTTTGAGAAATGGCTCGACAACGAGTCGAGGGTTTGGATTGAAAATACAACCTGCTTGACTATGCATCAAAGGTCAGGTTGTGTGAAACCATACTAGTCCCTGAGGATGCCCCCAATATCGAAACCACGATGAAATGTGTGCAATAGGTTGATGGCGAATGTGGACGCGCATCCGACTTACAGGGGTGTTTGAAAATGGCTCGATGACGGATCGAGAATTAGTTTGAAAATAGTTTGATCTATGCTAGTCCCTATGGGTGCTCCTAGAAGATCAACCAATAATCAAATAAATACGAAATATACATCGGAATGGGAGAGGGGTACATGTAAGTTACACGGGATTGCACAAAATAAAGGGGTCTCATTGTCAGGTAGCCCAAGATAAAGCTGTGTGTGTGCAATGTGTCCTAAACTACGTCTTGAGCAAAGTCGGACACAACTCCATGTTAGGGTTCCTTCTGAAGGTGAGATAATACTTAGAAGGGGGGGTTGAATAAGTATGAAAGATTAAAACTTAGAATTAAAACTCAAGTATTTTTATCCTGGTTCGTTGAACTCAACTACTCCAGTCCACCCTTCCTAGAGTGATTTGCCTTTCTCAATCAAGGACTTAATCCACTATTTAATCAAACAGATTACAATAGTAACACCTAAGAACAACTGTTCTTAGTCTTCTCAACAGCTACTGATCCCAACTGGATCCTCTTAAGGAAATCTTTTACAATCAATGTAAAACTATTACAAGAGTAAGAATGCTTCTAAAAAGCTATTATCACAACTGTGATATTTCTCTTAAGTTTAAGAACAATGAAATAAATTCTTAGTATGAATATGAAAGTATGAGAGCTTGAATATTTGATTTCTTTTCAATGCCAATGTTAACTGAAGAATTTGGTGGAGTCTTGCTTTTATAGGCAGCTGATCCAAGGTGAGCTTCATGTTGAGAAGAGTGTCCAAAAGGTCTGAGCCTTTTTGTCTTCACATCAAGTGACCTTTCCTAGAAGAAGAAAGTACAGAAAAATCCTTTTTGTTTGTGTTCTTGTGTCTAGCATAAATAAGGAAAGAGACGTTTGGTTCACTCCAACGGATATATTCTTTGAATATTTCTTCTTTAGTTTTCAGCAAATTCATCAGAGTCTAATTGGGTTAGAGTCTTCTAATGATGATCAGAGTCTTGCTGAATCAGAGTCTTCTGCAGCAGGTGTGCTTTCAGCGTGTTTAATATCAGAGCATATTTGAGACAGAACTTCAGTACTGGCAGGTTTAGTACTTTCAGAATCTTCTGTAGAAACTATGCTTTGAAAAGCTCTTCATACAAAATTCTTCTTTGCTTCAGATGCTTCTGACTTGCTTCAGATTCTTCTGGAGCTTCTGCTTCAGATCCTTCTGGAGCTTCTGCTTTAGAATCTTCTGGAGGCTGCGCTCAGGATCTTCTGTTGGCAGCAATCAGAATCTTCTAATGAATGCATCTGGCGCTTCAGAGTCTAGCTAAATTCTTGTGTTCAATTCTGATTTGCTTCTGGAGTGTTAATTCCTTTACTATCTGCAGTAAAAATTCTCAAGCAAATTTTAGAGTATATAATTCTTAAATACAAAATTTCATATTAGTTATCATCAAAACATAGAGATATTATTAAGAACCAATCTGTGTTCTAACAATCTCCCCCTTTTTGATGATGACAAAAACATCAGAAATTTTGTTTAATTGAAAATATTAACATTATAACTCCCCCTGAGATGATGAATCTCCCCCTGAGTTAAATACACATAAGGAATAGAAACTTCCCTTTTGTCTTGAGTAATTTTCAGAGTTAGATCTTGATTGTTCTTTTAACATTTGAAAGTCAAAATGTCTTGCAAATTTCAGATTCAGAGTTTGATAATAGTCAAATGATCTAAGAGACTCAGAGTTTCTTTTATAGAGTGTACTTATCAACTGTTCTGAAATACTCAGATTAAAATGTTAGATAGAATAGATATGTCTGAAGTTTCATTCTGGTGAAGTTAAATTAAACAGTTCAGATCTATATTTTCTCCCCCTTTTTTGTCATAAGCAAAAAGTAAAAACTTTAAAAAGACAAATAAAAGGAAACAATAAATGAGATAATTTAGTGGAGAAAACTTTGATTCATTCAATGAGTTCAGATCAATAGTACATGCATCAGAAGATATATCAAAAAGTACATAAGCAAACATCAGATGCAAAAACATCAGAATGAAAAAAAATGAAAATCTAAGAGTGTTTTGACAAAAGCATCTTCAACAGATCTGTGATCCCAGAGGAGGACTGCTCTTGCTTGGACATCCACTTAGCTATTGTTTCATTCTTCTGATCCTATTTTGACATCCACTCAGACATGTCTTCAGATTTCTTATCCTGTTTGGCCATCCAAGACTTGATCTCTGATTGACCAGCTTCCAGAGCAGCAATTTTATCCTCAAAATCTGGATGTCCTTTCTTAATCTCAGATGATGAAGGTTGAACATTTTCTGGAGCTTGAACAGAGTCAATTTCCATAGGGTCTGTAGAGTCTGGAGCATTGGAGCCAGAAGGAAGTTCTACCAGAGTCATGGCCAAAGGATTATCTTCAGATGCAGGTTCAGTAGTTTCTTCTGAAGGTGGAGGAGCATCTGTAAGGAGTAAAGGTGCAGATCTCTTGACAGTCCAGAACATATTTCTTGCAGCTTCAGCAAATCTGAGCTTCGCATCATCAGAACATATGTTCTTCAGATTTGAGGCCACAGAGTTGAATCTGTTGATGAATCCATTCCAGATGACATCAGATTCTTGTGCATCCATTGTTGCTGAGCACTTCCTCTGTACAGTACCTAAATACAACTGTATTTCTTGCAAAAAAAGATTGAAATAAATGATTAACATTAAGTCTAGGCTTGGGATGTAACAGAGTCTCCAATGTTATTGGTTTTGGTTGGGGAGTAGGTGGAAAAATGGATTTCTGAATGGAGATCAGAGGAGGAGGGTAGTATGGAATGAAAGGAATTTCAGGGGCTTTTTCTGGTTTGGATCTGTTTAAAGCATTTAACAGATTTGGTTTTACTCTGGTGTGAAAGGGAACCACATCAAAGGGTTTATTTGAGTAAGGTTGGAAGGCAGATTTTGGAGGTTCATCAGAAGCAACAGTTTTATCAGATGAAATTGGTATAGCTGAAGCAACAGCTTTGTCAGATTTAGCAGAATATGATATAGTTGCTAATGAACCTACATCTGACATGGATTGTATATAGGTGAGAAGCACAGATGGAAGGGTCATTGTGAGTTTGGGTTTCAAAGGAGTGATGGGGTCAGATGGTTCAACTCTATCATAAAAATCTTTGAGTTTAAAACCATATGCAAGATTGTGAAATAGGGATGAGAATTGTGCACAAGAGATAGATGATCTTGGGTTAGATGTTTGGTTAGGGTTTGGAATCAGGATTTCAGATGCTGGATTGGGTGTGGGAGTAGGATCTGGAATATGAGCTTTAGAAGGTATAAAGGGTTCTGGTTGGTTTACTTCAGAATCTCTGTGAGAAGGAGAGATTAGAAAATCTGGGTGAATGTCAGATTCTGAAGAGTTTGATGAGGTGGTTGGTGTGCAGGAGGTAGAAGATACTTGAAACACAGTTTTTAGTGGTGTGACATCAAGAACTTCTGTCTCAGGAATGTTGGGTTCAGAAGTATTGGTTGGTTCTGAAGGAATTTCAGAGGGTTTTGATGGGTGTTCGGAGGTAGGTGGATCAGATGAAATTGTTATTGGTTCAGATGAAACTAGAACAAATGTTATTTTTGTAGGTTCAGAAATAACAGGTATAGATGCAGTGAGTTCAGATGATTTGGATGGTGGATTATCTGATGGTGGTTGATGTTCAGAGGCTTTTTTTGGTAGAGGTTCAGATGATTTTTCTGGTTGTTTTTCTTGTGGGTGCTTTTGTTGTTCAGATGGCTTTTGTTTAAATGGTTCAAAGGGTTTTTGTTGAGCAGATGGTTTTGTTGTTTGTTGTTGTTCTGTGGGTTGTTTTTCTGATGGTTGTTTCTGTGGTACAGATGGTTTGATTTGAATTTTTGGTTGAGTTGTTTGTGGTACAGAGACTTTTGGAGTTTGAATTGTTTTTGTTGTTATTGGTGTTGGAACAAATGATTGTTGTTGTGGTGAAATGGAAATTGGATTAGAAGATTTTTGTGGTGATGGTGTAGAAACATGAGATGGAGCAGTAACAGATGTATTTTGTGTAGAGGGAGGTTTTGGAATAGACTTAACATTAGAATCATTTAAAACAATAGGATTTGCAGAAGATACAAAAGTTTTAGTACCTTTGATCTTGATTCTTTTAGCTGGTACAGAAGGAGTGTCTCCAGATTCTTTCCTCTTTAGGAGCTTCTGTGGCTTCTCAGCAATCTTGATCTTCTTCTGAACAGGTGCAGCTTCTGCTTTTGGCTGAGTCCTCTTTCTTTGTGGTTCTTCTTCTTCTACAACAGGCAGTGGTTATCTTGCTTGCTTTATAATGTCTGCAGGAATAGGCTTTCCTTCTTTCTTGCAATCATCAATATACATTACAATAATGTGCCTTGGTTCTTCAGCATAGAACAGAGGGCAATCATCTATAGGAGTTCTCTTCTTACTCAGTTCAGAAATATTCAGCTTCTTGGGAGCTGTTGTGAGTTCATCCACTATTTTAAGTCTCTGAAGACTTTTGGCATTCAGAGGCTTTCCCAAAATGAATTCCAATTCCTCTGTAACTCCAGCAGCGTATAGAGCAGTAACAAGTCCATTCTCAGTTAGAAGATCTGAGATTAACCTTCCAAAAGGAATCCAGGTTCTGATCTTCTGACCTTTTTCTTTCACATATTCTCTAGAGGCATTTATATGATTCCAAAGATGCATAAAGAGAATATATGGAAGATCTACCTTGGTGCTCTGACTGAGGCAGTACATAAAATAAAGCTGTTCATTATTGACATAGTCTGGAGAGTTTGTTGACTTCCTATGATGAATGCATCCCATGAAGATCTTAGCCCATATCTTGTAGTCAGGCTTCAGATCCTTGAACTTGTTAGAAGCTTGTCCAGGAGTCATCACTTCTTCATACACTTCATCCATATCCACATGCCCAGCTGGCAAGTGTGAAACTCCATCTGTTTCCTCATAGCCAATAAGTTTTCTGATCAGATCTTCTGTTATTATTATTTCTTTGCCCAAAACAGAAGATAAGATAAACTTAGGGTAAACTGAAGCATGGATCCATAACTCTTTCACAAGAAGGGGGTAAACTGGTCCAAAAATTCTATCAAAATACTTCACCCATCCTTGAGCACCTATAATTGAACGAAACTCAAAACCATTCTCAGCAAGTGAATCAAATTCCACCATTGATTCACCCAGAACTTCCAGCTTTTCAACAGGGGTGAGTAAAGTTCTTTTTGGTGGAGAATAAGGAGTAATACCCATGTTAGCAGAGGTAACTGCAGCCATTGTAGATTGAAATTGTGCAGCAGTTGATGATGAAGTTGCCATTGAAGATGGTTTTGTCACACACTTAGGGTTTTTATGCAGAGAGAATAGAAGATGGAAATGCATAAAATGTCTGAGATGTGAAAAGTGTGAATGTGAAGAGAAGAGATGTATTTATACTAAAACAAGTAGGCATACAAACAGTCAAATTTTGCACGTTTGAACAAAGCATTAAATGAAAAGAATAAAAATCATTTCAAGCATTTATTGCTTCTGACAAATTGGGGGGAAAAATCAAGATTTTCACTATTCAAACTTCACCTCAAACGTCTCTTCAGTAGTGTACACGCCACCTTTGCAGAATTGGAGTGACACGTGTTTGCTTGCATGTGTTCTGAATTCTCTTGAGAAATGAAACGTTAACCAACGTTCAGATCCTCTAAGGATTGTTAGTTCAGAGTTTCACGAAAAACAAATTTAAAAAAATAAATAAGCAGTCAGAAGAAATACTTCAGAGCATTAGGCATTTTTGCATTTGTAAAAATTTGCTTCTGACAAATATCATTCTGGACAAAAATCCATACCAATATTTTTCAGAATAAATTTGAATCTATCTTCAACAAGGGGTTTTGTAAAAATATCTGCCCATTGATGATCTGTATCAACAAAGGCTAAATTTATGATTCCCTTCTGAACATAGTCTCTGATGAAATGATGCTTAATTTCTATATGTTTTGCCTTAGAATGTAAAATGGGGTTCTTAGACAAACATATAGCAGAAGTATTATCACAGAAGATAGAAATGTTACTTTCAAATATTTGATAATCTTCTAGCTGACTTTTCATCGAGAGCATCTGCGTGCTACATCCAGCAGCAGCAATATATTCTGCCTCTGTGGTTGAAAGTGCAATTGTGGGTTGCTTCTTGCTGTACCAAGAGATTAGATTTATTCCTAGAAATTGACAACTTCCAGAAGTACTTTTCCTTTCCACTCTGTCTCCAGCGTAGTTAGCATCACAGAATCCAACTACTTTGAAATCATCAGATTTTCTGTAACACAAACCCACATTAGAAGTACCTTTCAGATACCTTAGAATCCTCTTGACAACTGTCAAGTGTGATTCTCTAGGATCTGATTGGAATCTAGCGCACAAGCATACACTGAACAATATGTCAGGTCTAGAAGTAGTTAAATAAAGAAGAGAACCAATCATACCTCTGTAGAGCTTCTGGTCTACTTTCTTACTTACCTCTTCCTTGCCAAGTGAGCTAGTTGGATGCATGGGAGTCTTTGCCAGCTTACTATCAGTCATGTTAAATTTCTTCAGAAGTTCTTTAACATATTTGGTCTGATGTATGTAAGTGCACTCTGGAGTTTGATTGACTTGGATTCCTAGAAAGAATCTGAGTTCTCCCATCATGCTCATTTCAAATTCTGCCTGCATACATGTAGCAAACTCCTTTCCCAGCATAGTATTGGTAGATCCAAATATTATATCATCCACATAAATTTGACAAATTAGAAGATCTTTCTTAATTGATTTACAAAAGAGTGTTGTGTCCACTTTGCCTCTGATGAAATTTTTCTCCAGAAGAAAATTGCTCAATCTCTCATACCAAGCTCTGGGAGCTTGTTTTAAACCATACAGAGATTTCTTTAATTTGAAAACATGATCTGGAAATTTTTCATTTTCAAAACCAGGAGGTTGGTGGACATAAACTTCTTCTTCTATAATACCATTAAGAAATGCACTTTTAACATCCATCTGATACAGAGTGATGTTATTTTGTGCAGCAAATGAAATAAGAAGGCGTATAGATTTTAACCTTGCCACTGGAGCATAAGTTTCAGTGTAATCAATACCTTCTTGTTGATTGTACCCTTGAGCAACAAGCCTTGCCTTATTTCTTTCAACTTCTCCTTTCTCATTCAGCTTATTTCTGAAGACCCATTTTGTTCTAATTATATTGAATCCTTGTGGTCTTTGAACTAAATCCCATACATCATTTCTGGTAAATTGATTTAACTCTTCTTGCATGGAAATAATCCAATGATTGTCTTGCAGAGCTTCATCTATAGAAGATGGTTCAATTTCTGACACCAGTCCAAATAATGATGTTTTAGATGATCTTATAAAGGATATTGTTCTGATGGGATCATCCTTCTTTCCAATAATGACATTCTCTGGATGAGAAGCTTTAATTCTGGATGATGATCCTCTAACAGTTGATTCTTCAGAAATGTTTAGATTGTTCATCTGAGAAGTTAAAGGAATAGCATCTGGCGTTGCTTCTGGTTCCTTCACTTGAGCTTTGTCTGCTTCTGGGACTTCAGAGTCAGTGAAGACTACTTCTCTATCTGCAGAGTTTTCAGACTGCTTTGGCTTTTTATTGCCAAGCTTATCATCAAATCTGACATGAATAGATTCTTCCACAATCTGTGTCTCAGTGTTGTATACTCTGTAGCCTTTAGAGCGTTCAGAATATCCAAGCATGAAACACTTCTGTGCTTTGGAATCAAACTTGTTCAGATTTTCTTTAGTATTTAACATATAGAAAATACATCCAAAAGGATGAAAATATGAAATGTTGGGCTTTCTATTCTTCCACAGTTCATATGGAGTCTTCTCCAGAAGAGGTCTTACAGACACTCTGTTCTGAATGTAACAGGCTGTGTTGATTGCTTCTGCCCAAAAGTGTTTTTCCAGATTTGTCTCATTGACCATGGTTCTGGCCATTTCTTGCAGAGTTATGTTTTTCCTCTCTACAACTCCATTTTATTGTGGAGTTCTAGGACAGGAAAAATCATGAGCAATGCCATTTTCATTAAAATATTTTTCAAAATATTTATTTTCAAATTCACCACCATGATCACTTCTGACTTTTATAATTTTGAAATCCTTTTCATTCTGGACTTGCTTGCAGAAGTCAAAGAACACAGAATGTGACTCATCCTTGTGTTTTAAGAACTTTACCCATGTCCATCTACTATAGTCATCAACAATGACTAATCCATACTTCTTATCTCTGATGGATGCAGTTTTCACTGGTCCAAACAGATCAATATGAAGTAATTCTAGTGGTCTGGAAGTAGAAACAACATTTTTTGATTTAAAAGATGATTTTGAAAACTTCCCTTTTTGGCATGCTTCACAAAGATCATCTGAGGTGAACTTCAGATTAGGAAGTCCTCTGACAAGATTAAGTTTATTAATCTGAGATATACGTCTCATATTAATATGGCCCAATCTTCTGTGCCAGACCCATTGCTCTTCATTAACAGACAAGAGGCATTTAACATTCTGAACTTTAAGTTCTGAAAGATTTATTTTATAAATGTTGTTTTTCCTCTTACCACTAAATAGAATAGAGCCATCCTTTTGACTAATAGCTTTACAACATTTTTGATTAAAAGTAATATCATAACCATTGTCACTTAATTGACTTATGGACAATAAGTTATGCTTTAACCCTTCAACAAGTAAAACATTAGTAATAGAGGGAAGTTTACCATTTCCAATGGTGCCAGATCCAATGATCTTGCCCTTCTGGTTCCCTCCAAACTTCACATCACCTCCAGATCTAAGCTCCAGGATTTGGAACATAGACCTTTCTCCTGTCATGTGTCGTGAGCATCCAGAGTCCAGGTACCATGATTGGCGTCCTGACCTTGCTGCCAAGAACATCTGCAACAGGAATTATTTTACTTTTAGGTACCCAGATCTTCTTGGGTCCTTTAGGGTTAGTTGGTTTGTAGGTTTGTCTAAACTTCTGTTTTTCAACATAATGTTTATTCTGACTTGCCTTGGGTTTAAACACATAAGTATTCTTCTCAGAGCTTGTGTGTTTAATGTCATTTAAGTGACCAAACTTAAATTGAGAGTACAGAGGTGTCCTCTTGATGAAGAGTTTGTCAACAGATTTTGGATTACTTCCAGAGGAAGATTCATATCCAATACCTCTTCTGTTGTTCCCACTAACACCATAGATCATAGAAGCCATCTTGCTTATGTCTATGCTCTTATTAAGGAATCTCTGAAAGCTAGAGTCATATTTTTCTAAAATGTTTTCAAATGACTTAGTCTCAGATTCAGATTCTTGTTGAGCTATTTCAAAGTCATTTTTGATTTTCAGATTAATTTCCTTTTGCTCAATAAGTTCTGTCTTCAGAAGATCAATCTCAGATTCATGACTGCTTTTCAGCTTCTTGTATTTGAGTTTGATATTGTTATAGCTTTTCAGAACTTCTGATAATACTTTGATAAGTTCTTCTTTAGTAAGTTTAGCCATTACCTCTTCAGCGTCATCGTCAGATTCAGATCCTGAAGTTCCTTCCTCCTGATCTTCTATTCTGGCCATCAGTGCAACATTAGCACATTCTTCTTCTGATTCAGATTCAGATTCAGATGTATCTGAATCATCCCAGGTGGCCATCAGACCTTTTTCTTCTTATCAAATTTTCTTTTAGGCTTTTCTTTCAACACCTTTGGACATTCATTTTTGTAATGTCCAGTTTCTTTACACTCATAACAGACAACCTCCTTTTTGTCAGATCTTCTGTGTCCAGAAGATTCTTTTCTTTGGTCAGGCTTTCTGAAGTTCTTGAACTTCTTTCCTTTATGCTTCCAGAGTTTGTTTATTCTTCTAGACAACATGGATAGTTCATCTTCATCTTCAGATGAAGATTCTTCAGAGTTTTCCTCTATTACCTGCAAAGCTTTAGCAGATTTATTAGATTTTAAAGCTACAGATTTACCTTTCTTTTGAGGTTCATCTTCCTCAAGTTCTATTTCATGACTTCTTAGTGAACTGATCAATTCCTCCAAGGAGATCTTGTTCAGATCTTTAGCCATCTTCAGCGCTGTCACCATAGGTCTCCATCTGGTGGGTAAACTTCTGATGATCTTTTTCACATGATCAGTAGTAAAGTATCCTTTGTCCAGAACCTTTAGTCCAGCTATAAGTATTTGAAATCTGGAGAACATAGCTTCAACAGATTCAGAGTCTTCCATCTTGAAGGCTTCATACTTCTGGATCAGAGCCAGAGCCTTTGTTTCCTTGACTTGAGAGTTTCCCTCATGAGTCATCTTTAAGGATTCAAACATGTCAAATGCAGTTTCCCTATTTGTAATTTTTTCATACTCAGTATGAGATATTGCATTTAACAATATTGTTCTGGCCTTGTGATGATTTCTAAATTCTTTCTTCTGAGCATCTGTCATAGATTTTCTGTCTATCTTCTTGCCATTCCCATCTGTGGGATGAACATATCCATCTATGACCAGATCCCATAAATCAGCATCATATCCAAGGAAAAAACTTTCAATTCTGTCTTTCCAATAATCAAATTTCTCCCCATCAAACATAGGGGGTTTGGTGCTGATTTTGTCCCTTTGTTCATATTTGTTGTTAATGTTAGACATTGTATTATCAGCCATAGTAACAACTAAATATATATCAAAGTATTTCTCTCTGGATCTTTACTGTCACTGTTAAGTGGTAGCATACACAGAACCGGAGCTCTGATGCCAACTGAAGGTGAGATAATACTTAGAAGGGGGGGTTGAATAAGTATGAAAGATTAAAACTTAGAATTAAAACTCAAGTATTTTTATCCTGGTTCGTTGAACTCAACTACTCCAGTCCACCCTTCCTAGAGTGATTTGCCTTTCTCAATCAAGGACTTAATCCACTATTTAATCAAACAGATTACAATAGTAACACCTAAGAACAACTGTTCTTAGTCTTCTCAAGAGCTACTGATCCCAACTGGATCCTCTTAAGGAAATCTTTTACAATCAATGTAAAACTATTACAAGAGTAAGAATGCTTCTAAAAAGCTATTATCACAACTGTGATATTTCTCTTAAGTTTAAGAACAATGAAATAAATTCTTAGTATGAATATGAAAGTATGAGAGCTTGAATATTTGATTTCTTTTCAATGCCAACGTCAACTGAAGAATTTGGTGGAGTCATGCTTTTATAGGCAGCTGATCCAAGGTGAGCTTCACGTTGAGAAGAGTGTCCAAAATGTCTGAGCCTTTTTGTCTTCACATCAAGTGACCTTTCCTAGAATAAGAAAGCACAGAAAAATCCTTTTTGTCTGTGTTCTTGTGTCTAGCATAAATAAGGAAAGAGACGTTTGGTTCACTCCAACGGATATATTCTTTGAATATTTCTTCTTCAGTTTTCAGCAAATTCATCAGAGTCTGATTGGGTTAGAGTCTTCTAATGGTGATCAGAGTCTTGCTGAATCAGAGTCTTCTGTAGCAGGTGTGCTTTCAGCGTGTTTAATATCAGAGCATATTTGAGACAGAACTTCAGTACTGGCAGCTTTAGTACTTTCAGAATCTTCTGTAGAAACTATGCTTTGAAAAGCTCTTCATACAAAATTCTTCTTTGCTTCAGATGCTTCTGACTTGCTTCAGATTCTTCTGGAGCTTCTGCTTCAGATCCTTCTGGAGCTCCTGCTTCAGAATCTTCTGGAGGCTACGCTCAGGATCTTCTGTTGGCAGCAATCAGAATCTTCTAATGAATGCATCTGGCGCTTCAGAGTCTAGCTAAATTCTTGTGTTCAATTCTGATTTGCTTCTGGAGTGTTAATTCCTTTACTATCTGCAGTAAAAATTCTCAAGCAAATTTTAGAGTATATAATTCTTAAATACAAAATTTCATATTAGTTATCATAAAAACATAGAGATATCATTAAGAACCAATCTGTGTTCTAACACCTTCAAATGACCAATGATCCAACAGTCCACCAATTTAGGGTTTTAGCATTTCAATCATTTATTTAGTGTTTTTATGGGTGAATGAGAATGAACAATATGAATATGAATATGGAAATATGAATAATATACAATAATATCCACAATAATATTTGACTGAAAAATAAAACAGTTGATATTTGATGGAAATTAAAGTTAGTGGTTAGTTTGTTATGAATTAAATATGGGTGAAATGTAATGCTAAACCGTCGTAGGTCGACTTATAATGGAAGTTGGACTATAGGATGTCGCGTGAGTTAATATCCATGCTAAGAACAAGATAGAGAAATTATATTGAGGATCATTCTCCGATTTAATCGTGTCGCACGGACAAAAGAAGATGGGATCTCGTCTTAATCGTAAAAATTATGTCGATTAATCGAAGGTAGCCTATCACGATCCCAAAGTAGAGAAAATGACCCAAATGGTCATTTTCCATAGATTTGAAATCGAGAAGGTTATCGACTTCGATAAAACGGCGTTTACGAATCGAAAGGCATCATAGATCAAAAAATTAAATAAAATCGAAAATGAAGAAGAAATTGAAATAGAATAGAAGGTGGTCTCAGATAAATTGTTATCTATCAATAGTTTAACCGATAACAACTTATGAAATTTCGTCATTGACCCAAAAATGATAAAAAGCATAAAAATGCATAAAAATGAATAAAAATGAAAAGAAAAATTGGTCTCGAATTTTTTATTATTCGTAAATAATTTGATGAACTATAACTTTGAGGTCTCTTGATCAACCATAAACAATAAAAAGAAAGAAAATGAATAGAAATCGAAAAACGAAAATATGATTGAAAATAAACCCAACATTATGAAATTAAATAAAAATCTCAACAAAAGTTTGGCCAAATCATTTATAACAATTTCAAAACTTTAAATAAAAAATAAAAAGAAATGGGGTGTCAAATCTGATACATATGCTATGGTGGTGGGGTGAAAAATAAGTCACGTGGGCCCAAGGCCCGTTGTCTATCTTAAAAAAAACATTAAAAATAGTGGGATCTAAATAAAATAAAATAAAAAGAGAGAGATATTGATCTCTTCTTCTTCCTCGCGACACAAAGCACAAAACAAATAGGGGAACTCAAACACACCCAAATGTGATTCATAAAGAAGAAAACAACACGGGAAACATCCGATCAAATTCAACCTTTGTATGATTCGAAGTTTTCTTTCAACCTATTTGTTCTCTTACGACTTTACATTTGAAAAGGGTTACTCGCGGCTCATTCAACCCAATCTATTTGAACTTCAAACTCAAGTTTATTTAGTGATTTCATTTTGAGTTTGTGTAGGGATCTCCTTGACTACAACTCTCTCCATCTCTTTCATCTCCGACCCGTCTTTCCAGTTACGGCGGGTTTGTGTGTTTGAGAAAGAAGGGTAAGGTTTGGGTTTCGCCTCAATGTTTCTCCTCTTCTTTTATTCTATTTTTGAAATTATTCTGGTGTGGGTTTTGTTCTGGTTTGGGTAGTTTTGTTAAAGGAGATTTGCGATGGCTGAGGTTGGGGGTATTTTGAAACAGCAAGAAGGAGATTCTCCTCCTTTTCTCAAAGAATGAAAGTGGGTGCATTATATAGGAAAAGTTCTGTTGTAATGCTCTACGTCACGTCCTTTGTGTGTACAAGTCATGTGCGTGATACCATTATGATTTCGTCTCATTCGTTAAGGTGAATTTGTTTTATGGGTATGGTGTGCGTTGCGAAGTAACATGGTCCTATGTCCTTGTGGCTGAATTCCAAAAGTTTATTTTATTTGGTTTAGACGTCGACTTTGGGTCGGTTTATTGTGTGAGATTGAATGGTGGTTGTATGGTGAGACCGGTTTGATGTCACGTTTGGCGAAAAACTTACTCGTGAGGTTTCAAGGTTGCGCAACATTCGTGTACAGTTTTCCACGTGATCTTATTTGTTGCAGTTTATTTCAAATTAAAATTGTGAAACATACTGTGTATCGACAATGGTTCCTAGACTCTCACCTCTATAATTTTATGAATGGCAAAACATGCCTTTTAATTTGTATTACTTTTCTACAATTTTGATGTGAGTGGAATGGGCTCTTTATTGGACTTTTGACTTGTAAAAACTTTTTATTATATTTTGTAAACAAAAAGCAATGGGCTTTGTAACTTATTAAATGGTTGTGAGCTTGTGTTTTTTTTAAGTGCACTTAGTAAAATGTTTATATAAAAACAAAGGTGGTTTGAGAGGACTTGAATATGAATTAGTTTAATCTAGAAAGGGTATTGGTTGGATAAACAAAAATGTGGATATTTAATGAGTATAAATGGATATAGATAATGTCATGGAACAAAAGATGATGAAAAGGAATTGAGTAATGGACATGGGAATAAATTGAATGGACCTTTCAAATGAACCTTTGAACCTTATTGAAATCATCCGAACCAACTCATACTTTGCACATTTAGGCTAATGCCAGAACCTTATTGTGAAGCCCAAAACCCTAATTGAGACCTGATAGTTCTCAATTGCGAATCATTCACTTTATCACGTCATGGTAACCTGAATCAACACCAACTGACTTGCATTAACCTTAACCTCAATTTTTAACTCAAACCATAATACTCGAATCAATCACTTAAGCCTTAATCATGAAGCAAAACTTGTCTGAACAAGATTAAGTCAGACCTAATTGATCTTCAACTATCATTGAATCCATGAGTTCACACACTCATACTGATAAGCCTCAAGTGAACCTCAATTCACCTATGCTTTTTTTTGAAATTTCTGAATAAAAGTTAATGACTGAATGCAAAGATGAAACTATGTACATGTAGGACAAATTTGGGGTTGCCAGATGCCCCTATCTAATTGGCTTGACACTTGTAAGGTGAACTACCATGGAATTCATTCTTCCGAAGTACGAGACAATTAGATATGAAGAAAACCCTAAATTTTTCCGAAAAGAAAAGAAATGCTTGGGAATTGAAATACGGGATAAAGGGATGCCACTGAGTAGAAAATGAATAACTGGCAAAAGGTCATCATCACTAAAAGGATGATGGAACGAAACACACGGCTACTACTGTAACACCCATTTTATTTATTTAGTTATTTTGGTGTTATTTTAATTATTTTATGTGGGTGTGCCCTTAGGTGGGGTGTGTTTGAGTATGTGTTGGTAATTATCCTTGATATGTAAGGATTAGTCTGGGTGACGTGGAGTGGAAATGATAATATTATAGTAATAGTAATATGGGTGGTATTATTATTATTATTATTACTATTATTATTATTATTAGTATTAATATTATTATTGGTGGAATATTATTACTATTATTATGAATATTATTATTAGGGGAAGAATAATAGTTGTGGTATTATTATTATTGGATTTAAATAATAAAATAAGAAATAAGGGATTAAAGGAAATAGAGAAGTTTTTGGGAAAGAGAGGAGAACACGATAAACTACCAGAGAAAGGATTTTGGGAGAAGAGAAAGGAAGTTACGATAAACAGTTTTGGGAGAAAAAGTGAGAAGAAGAACAAGGAGGAAGAGAAGGAGGCTAGGGCTGTCAATCCTTCAAGATCCTTCAACGATTGAGCAATTAATCAAGGTAAGGGGGGAGAAACGGATTGGGATGGTATTTACATGAAATTGGGTAGAGGGGATTCCTTAACCCCGTAGGTATTCTGATGAATATGTTTGAACTGTTGTTATAATGTTGATTGTTGTTGTTTTATAGTGAAATATATGTATGTGATGATACGTTGATGATTTGTTGTTACCACTGATGAAGGGGTGTTGTTGTTGTTGAGTTTCTATATAACCTTTGTGGTTTGGATAATGACCATGAGTATTAGTGAGGTTTTGTATAATCCCTGTGGCTTTGGCAATGACCATGATATAGGTTCTGGGGTATAATTCCTATAGTAATAATATGAACATGAAATAGGTTCCAAGAGGAAAATTAAGGAGCATATAGGTTCTGAGTAACTCTGAGAGTGCCGGTAAAGTATCTGATGTTGGTGTTAGAGTAAGCATTATAGGTCGATTGGCAAGTATGATATTTGTGATTTGTAGTATTGATATAGTAGGATATAGAAGTGGCAAATTAGGCTTGAATTGGAGCAAGGTAACAGTTCTGAACAGTGGAAATTTTGGGGTATCGCAGCATTCGCTGGGTTTCGCCTGGCGAGTGTTGGCGAAGGTTCGCCTGGCGAGTGTTAGCGAGCAGTGGCGAGTAATTCCAAATAAACTCCCAGACCTAAAGGGTATAAAGTTTGCCTGGAGAATATGGCCAGCGAGGCTTCGCCAACAGGTTCGCCCGGCGAGCCATAGCGAGCATTCGCTGCGGGGCTTCGCCTGGCGAATGAGCCAGCGAACGTGACAGCAGAATGTGGTTTTTGGTATTGTTTGGCCTTGTGCATTAGATGTGTAGTATCCCTTAGTTCATGTTGAGTGTAGGGATGATGGATGGATAATGTGAGGTGCATAGGTAGTGATCAGAAGTGAATTCTGTATCGTCTGAATTAAGTGGATGATTGGTGGAAGTGTGTATGATATGGAGTATCGTGAGGTGATCATTATGATCGTGTGTACCCGATTGTTGGGGTATGAGTATACCTGCTGTTGGAGAGTGAACCTTCTTAATATGTAGACTAATGATATAGTTGATTGGTGTTTGCATGTGATGAATAGATACTTGATGCTAATAGGTGAGTTACATAATATTGAATGTAAAAAAAATGATTAGATTGATGTGGGAGATGTGCGAGGCACGATGAGTTGATCAGGAGGACCGTATAGAGTTAACTTTGTTAATACAAATGAGTGGTGTATAATAGATATATGAGGTAAGATGGTGTGGTCAGTAGGATCGTGTATATTAAGATGAATTAACATAATGGACTAGCGTTGGACGGTGGAATCTTATAGTGATTGAACTAAATTGTGGTAATAGATTGGTGTGTAGTATGTATGGGATACGGTGGTAGGATCGGGGGGATCGTGTAGCTTTGATTAAAGCAATTACTTGATTAGGAGATGTACGAATGACGTATAGTGATGGGATCAGGGAGATCATGTGAACTTAATTATAATAATAGTTCGATGTGTAAGCATGTATGATGTATGGTGATGTGATCACTGGATCGTGTACACAATGTATGCTTGTGTTAATTTGTACGCATTTGGTGTCATGCATATTATGAAGTGTTGGTGGAATGAGTCATTACTCGATGGAGTGTATGTGATCCATTCGTATTCCTTTGAGTGGGGAATTGGTTGGGACGGATCATGGCCAAGGGTGGGTGTATATGATCTATCCGGGTTCACATGAATGAACCAATGAGTCGGTACCGCATGCATGGTGTTGCGTTGCATATTGCATTATGATGTATTATGTTGATTGGTGGACTATATGTCGTGTTTGGTGAATGTTGGGTGATGATTGATATGACTATTGTAGTTACTACCTTTATTTCATGTATGTAATTACCGATATATTTTGATCATGTTTTCTCACCCCTTTGTTGTTGTTGTGGTCTGTGCTTCTTCGGAGGTACAGATAATCCAGGTACTTAGCTAGCTTGGATTTGTGATGTGCCAGTCGAGTCTTAGGATGCTCTGATACGTAGCACGAGACTTGGGTGTTTTAGTTGTTTTTGGTTGAACTTATTTCTTTTCCTGTGATGTATCATGAATTTGATGTATTTCATTATATGAACAATTTCCGCTGTATTTTGGTGAAAACACTTTTAATGAAGGATGTGTGTTGGATTCGATTATGTGACATCCCATTGTTTTGGTGAAAACTCTGATATTTACTTATAATGTTTGTATTTTATTTAATTTGGGAAGTGGGGTGTTACAATTGGTATCAGAGCAGGTCGGTCCGTCCGACCAGTGTAGTTGAGTTGAGTCTGTCCCTAGGATAGAGTTGTGTACCTTTTAACCTGGTGTTGTTAGTTCCCTTGTATGCAACACGGGTGTGAAAACACTGTCGGTACATGGTTATTTCCTAACCTTGTTTTCAGAAGTAGGAATGATGCAAGTGGGGGAGAAGTTTGTGCTTCTCCAGGATGCTGTAAGTGTGGAGCGGTGGCTCAGGGTGGGGTTGAACGTTCTTATAGTTTGGTAAAGATGGTTTATACCCCATCATGATTTCGGTTGTTTATTGACAAATTGAGGAATTGATCATCCTTAATCTCTTGTTGATAGTAGTTGGGATTATGTTGGTTGGGATAGACGTGTCTTGCAAGCTTAGACGGCGTGAGTAGTGAAGTGTTTGGAGTTAAGCTAAGTGCTTAAGAGTAGTTTTGATGACGTGGCGCAGGACAGCGTTGAAATGTCTAATTTTGATGGAACTCCGAGTGTTAAGGAATATGTGGAAGTTGGTGGTTTGCTGATTAAATGGTGGTTGTCTGGAAGTATCCTAACGAGATAGTGATATATAGCCAGAACGTGAAGTGGAGTTGTGATCGACTTAGTTACAGGAACTAGTCCGATATTGAGAGCTCCGTGTTATAAGTCTATTTGAATGGTCAAGGGATTCATTCGATTAATCGGTTTTAAGACTTGTGTCTGGTATGTGTGCTAAGGCAGGAGAGGGTAAAGTCGAGTGTATGATGGGCAATGATTTTTGGCGATTAAGAGAAGAGGTCGGCGTGGAATGCAATATTAGTGTACTTGAGTTTTAAAATATTTCAAGTTGGAAAGGTGTTGAATGGCTTCCTAAGTGTGAAATTGTTGTTGTACGTCGAATTCCGAGATTGCAGCTTTTTACGGAATCGAAATCGGACATACGGAAGTCAGGAAACGGTCGGAAATAAAATTTTGGACTGTCATGTTCGCCAGGTGTTCGCCTAGCGAAGTGTCCTGGGCAGAAAAATGTCGTTTCGTATTTTTATTGTAACGGGAGAACCGTAACTCGGAATGACGCACGGTTCGAAGCGTTGGAAAGCTACTCCGATGATCTATGTGATGGTGAAGTAGCGGAATGGATTTAAGTTACTTATTGATGGACTATATTTGGATTTTGTAGTAGATGCAGAACGTGTGGTTCGTGTTTCCGCCGTAACTCACGAATTGAGTGTCGGTTTGACATGGGATGTTTCATACTTGTTTGAGCAAGACAATGGATGTGTTAATCTATGATATTTGAATATATTGGATTAGTATAGAGGATCATGTGGAGCATCGGGAACTTGAGTTATCAATGTTGGAGTAGAAGCAGCATATGCAATTGTGAAGAAAGTTTTAAGAGTTCTGAGAGAGCTGTCAAGAGCTCGTGGGTTGATTTTTGCTGAGTCCGAAAGGACTGTTTGTTGTGTTTTGTGATGCCTTGTTGATAAGATTGGGAGGTATGTTAAGTGCAACATCGGCAAGTTTTAGTTATGCTTTAAGGCAACTTAAAGTACATAAGAGGAATTATTTGACAAGTGATTGAGAGTCAAATGTTTTTGTGTTTGTACCGGAGTTTGGAGGCTACAATTGTTTAGTTGATATTTGAGACATTTGTTATTCTCGAGAGTTTAAGGTATTTGTTTGATTTGAAAGAGTGGAGTACGAGGCAGATGAGATAATTGAGATTTCTGGAGGGTTATGGTTTCGGATCAAATTACCATACGGGTAAAGCAATCGTAATAGCTGATGCATTGAATTGGAAATCTTTGTATATACCAATGAGGATGGTGAAAATAGTTGGGACTGATTGAGCAATTTTATGATATGAGTTGGGTTTGTGAAGAGACTTTTGGTGGAGTTAAGCTTAGTATGATGGACCTTACTAGTGATGTTCTTAATGATATTCGAGAAGGACGGGAATATGGTTGGAGTTGGTAGATTGAATTGAATTTGATGAATTAGAGTCGAAGAGCTGACTTTCGGGTTAATGGAATTGGTACCATGAGGCATCGTGATAGAGTTTGTGTTCCAGATATTGTTGAGTTGGAATAAGAGTATTATTGAAACAGGACTTTAAAGTAGATTGAGTATCCATCCCGTTGCTATGAAGAGGTAACCGAATTGGGGAAATTGTTTTGATGATCATAGATGCAGAGAGAGAAGTGGTTAAGACCGTATATGCTGGTTCGACTTTTGGAAAGTCGAAGATTGGGCATCAGAGACTGCTGGGTCTGATGTAACCGTTGAATATTCCATAGTGGAAATGAGGTAGTATTTCTATGGCTTTTGTGTCGGGTTTGCCGAGGAGTGTGAGGAGAATATAATTTGCCTTGGAAAATGGTGAGAGGATTGATTAGATCAACTCATTTTGTGTCAGCGGGAATTAATCATTCTATGATGAAACTAGCTGAGATGTATATTGAGGAGGTTGTGAAGGTGTATGAGATATCGGCGAATATTGCGTCAGATGAAAGTCTGGGAAGTACATCGAGATTCTGGGAAAGTTTGCAGATAACTTTGGGTACCAAGTTGAGGTTGATTTCTGCCTAACATCCGCAGACGGATGGACAGACAGAGAGTATTATCCAGTCTTTAAAGGATTTGTTGAGAGCTTGTGTTTGGATCAAGGTGGATCGTGGAATAGTTATTTGTCATTGGTTGAGCTTACCTACGATGATAGTTATCATTCTAATATCAGAATGGCACGGTATGAGACTTTGTATGATAAGGAGTGTAGGACTTCTTTGTGTTGGTATGAGCTAGGCAAGAGTGTTGTACTCGGACCTGAAATTGTGCAAGAGACGACTGAGAGGTGTCGCTACTGCGAAAATCGGCGCCGGCTGAACAGAAGAGTCGCCACCGTACGTTATTTATCCCAAATGAGGGAAAGGAAACGCTCGAAGTAAACCTACCGCAAAGATGGGAAAGGAATGGTCATCGCAACCAAATCCTAGATTCGGGAGTCGGTTACGCAAGGGGAAGGTATTAGCACCCCTCACGTCCGTCGTACTCGACGGGATCCACGCTTGTTTTCTAGTACGGATGGTTATTCTATCTATTCTATAGGTCTGGGTTAGAAGAAAAGAAAATGACTCGGCAAAGTATCGCACTTTATGCCTACGTATTCCCGTCTGGAACGAGAAATCAGAGTCAACGTAGTTCGCCTACCTACGGGAAAGGAGGGGAAGGTTGCTCGCTAGGATATCGCATCCTATGCCTACGTACTTTCATACAATATGAAAGATCAGAGCAAACGTAGTTCGGGCTACGGAAGACACAAGCTTGTCTGAATGTTTTTTATCTCCTTATGAAAGGGGTTTTTCTGATTAAGAGTCCAAGCGGACAAAAATGACACTTTGATGTTTGTTTTCAGTCTTTTACGCAAGAACTGTTTTTTATGATGTTTGCAATCTCTGACGCACTAGAGACTATGATTGGAGAGTGACTACGTCGTATGTCACCCTAAGGGTAACACACTAAGCAATCAGATTACTGAAGAGTGACCCTCCAGCAACCTTTCTCAAATAGCTTAAGGCTCGTAGCGTACGACATCGATTATCCTTATTACTGTGTTTTGAATTGTTCTGAGATAGAAGAGAAAGAAGTCTAAAAAACCTAGGGTTTGAAATGGGAATCAAAACTACCCTAATGTTATCATGCATGGATTAACACCTAATGTCTGTCATAATTCCCTCCTGCAAAGAGGAAATCAGAGATCCTAGGGGATAAACGGCAAAGAAACAGAAGATATATAGTAAACAGTAAAGTGCATGAGATGCAGCAACAAACAATAGGCAAAGTGAAACAGCTTCACTTCAAACCTAAGGGAAAATCAACAGACAATACAGCAAAGAAAACCACACCCAATACCAGCTCAGACAGCCACACTTGCTCCTACAGAAAGCAGTTCAAACAGCACCAGCTCTGGCAGTTACAGTTGATAAACAACAAAAGGTTGACAGTAACAACTTTAGGCAAGATCCTATCTTCTCTTCCATGAGGTTTAAGCTTCAGGTAAGCTCTTATCTCCAATAATCTTCAACTTTAGCAAGCACAGACAGCTTCAATCATCAGCAAAACCCTAGCTTTCAACAGATACCCAGCTTTGACAGGTACAAGCTTCATCTTATCCAGTCATCAATGAACTTATTATCCCCAATAGGTATTCAACTTCAATGCAAACAAACTCACAAGAGAGAATCAAGTAATAGAGGAAGTTGAAATGTTAAGAGGCTTAATGATAACCCAGGGAAATCACTAAGATCTTAACACAGCTAGTGAAAGTTATCCTCAAGATTATACCCAATCAAAGCATGCTCTACATCCCTCCTAAGGAGAGATGGAACTCTTTTAGGGGACCTTGCGTCATAGGATGGAATAGAGGCACAAGAAGCTCTCTATGTTTGACAGAAGAAATCAGTCTACTCTAGAGCTCTCCCTATATCTCCTATCTCCTAAGTCTTCATCAAGCAATCTTCAAGCACAAGCTCCAAGCATCATTACTTGTCTCCAATCATCCTCAAAGTCTTCACATACTCTTCAAGCCAAGCACAAGCTTAATCACCCAATGGAAATGCCCAAAACCCAACAAACAAACAACTTCCCAAGAGGGAAACACACCAATATCAATCAACTTGTAAAAATCAAATAAAATGGAAATATTCACCATAAAATCCTAGATTTATTTCTAAGGGACCCTAGCTATGTACCCTATACTCCATATAAACCCCAAGGCCTAAATCAAACTAAAAACCCAAGAACTATGTGTTGAATGCACCTATGTCAAGTTTAACCCTAATTCTAACACACTTGCTTCACACCTCTCAAAGACAATTAAATTTAAGTCATAACAATGTGACAAAAATCCAGGGGGAACCTAATACTCTAATCTAACTATAGAAAAAAGAATGGCATCAAAAATCAAAATAGATTGATCATGCTAAATTCAACAAATAACATGTGTCAAATGAAAATGAAATAAAAGCTGTTAAAAGTAAAAATAAACCAAAAATAGAAAAATGCATGAAAGGACATTTTTTATTCTTTTATAATTTTCTTGAGGTCTTTATGAAAATGGGGAAAAAACTCCCATGCAAAAATATTATGTTTTCAATTTATTATGAATTTTCAAAGAAATTAAAATAAAGTGTGAAAATATAAGAAAATATGAGAAAATGGAAAATATGTGTGTCAAATAGCAATAAAAATCAATGCAAAAACCAACTGGGCCCAGAGAGGGGGTGGGGATAGAAAAGCGCGCTAGGCCCAAACATTATTCAGAAATTAAAATGAAAATAGAAAGGAAAATGAGAAATTAGTGGTGCAGGAAGCAATCCAATTCAGTGTATTTTTGACTGGGCCTGGGAAAGGGGGTGTGGATAGAATGTTTCAAACTAAGCCCATTGCTTCGTTTTAATGAAACGCAACATTTCCTCTATCAGACTCCTCCTTCACACCAAAACACACGTGGCCGTTGGATCTTGATTCCAGTCAAAGTCTCACTCTAATTTAAGGGTGCCTAACTCGTCTTCAACCTTTGAAACAAAAATGGAGGGAAACAAGCCATTGAAACAGAGCTTGAAGCTTCTTCTTCCTCCAATCGTATCTCATCAAATCCTCATCAAAACTTAAAATTAAAAACCCTAACCTGCTTGAAATTTTACACTGAATCTAACCATGGTAATCACAAGCATTGAAACACAACCTAACTCAAAACACGAATCAAACTTCAGAATTTGGTCCATGATCAAAACTCACCAATCTTGAAATTGAGTGGCTCAATCTCTTCCCCACTTCACACTGATCATTTCTAACCATCAAACTACGATTATATCATCAAGAACAACAAGATATGATCATGAACAGAAATTGCATCACTCCACTAATGGTCTCTAAATCAACCCTAAAGCTACCAGAAAGCTCCACATGATCATCTACATTGAATCTAACTATTCAAAGCTGATTGAAACTACTTGAATCATGCCATGGAGTGAAGTTTACATACCTGCAAAATCTTGATGCACAGAGGTATGAAATCTTCAAATCAAGCTTTGAGAACTTCAATACACCTTCAATGAGTCACAATCTTGCTTCTGTATGCAAAAGAAATGGTTGAAACCTCTTGAATCTTGGAACCCGATAGTGAGTTGCAGGTGAGAAAATCCAATTGCAAGAACACGATTTCTCCACCAATTTGCTTGGAACTTGATCTGGAAACCCTCACCAATGCTAGAGCAAGCTTTTTAGATCAAAAGAATGGCTTGAATGTGGTTGAAACTTGTAACGGAATTCTGTTTTGCACATGGAAGTTTCAAATTGCAATCTCACAAATCTCTCCCAATTCTCTCTAACTCTTGCTCTGCACCTCTTCTGAATCTTATATAGAATGTGTTTGAGGACTCTAGAAAGTTCTAGATTGATCCAATGAGAAATTCACCATCTCATGTCATGAAATTCTCTTCTTATGCTATGCACATACCATCTCATGATTTGGCTTGAAATTGCACTTGTTCTGAGTTTCAATTCTCTCCAAATGAGATATTGGAGGTGTATGGATGGAAAGGAGCCTTGCATTTGCCTTGCCAAGTGGTTTTGCAATGGTGCCTTATGATTCAAGTAACCAATTTCCAAAGCAAGTCCTAAAAATAATCCTCAATTCAAAATTGTGGCAATTTCAATGTCCTCAAAATGCTTTTTACAATCAAATTGGTATGTCATATGCCTTGGTTTGGTTGTGTAGGTCAAAAACCCTAATTTCCAACTTTGGTTCATTTAAAATATACCTTCATTTTAGGCCATTTTGGTGGCTTTGTGAAGCAAGCCATTTAAAATTTCTCATGACCTCTTTTCTAGCCTAAAAACATCATTTTGAACACATCTCATGTTGAACATTTTTCCATTTGAAGAGTGGAAGATGGAGATTTGGACTTATGTTGAAAAATGACCTGTAATTCAACTTTCCCAAAATACCCCTGGGTTGCCAAGACCATAACTTGAGTTACATAAATCCCCTTGAGGATTTCTAGTACTCAAATTAAAGCTAAGATCAAGATCTACAACTCTTATGTTGGCTAAGAATCCATTTGAAAACTCCTTGATGGGCAAACGTTGCTTGGAAGTCAAGTGACTTTCACAGATAAATTTCAGTGTCCTCTGATGACCCATAACTTGCAAGAACCATAACTTGAGTTCTATAAATCTCCTTGAAGACTTCTAGTAATCAAATTAAAGCTAATTATAATCTATACAAGTTTCATGTTGATCAAGATTTAATTTGAAACTTGCTTTTTGACTTATCTGGCTTGGAAGTTAGGCCTAAATTAGGGTTTTTTCACTGAGACCCTAATTTAGTAACTCCTCTTCTTCTTGATTTCTTTTGATTTCTCCTTGGCAAAACACCACACTTGTATCCACATATCAATTCATGAATCCCACACCTTTCAATTAAGCCTTGATGCTCTTCAATCACTCAGTTGACCTAGGGTTGACCCAGATGAAACCCTAGTTGACTGTGCTTCAACTGTGGCTCTTGTACTTGTATCAATGACTTGTCTCATCTTCAAAATGACCCTCTAGGTCTTCCATGATCTCCATACTCATTCCATACCCTCAGTCAGGGCTCACACACTCATTGATGATCTTCAACCCCTCAAGATTAGGAGAGAAATCCACCGGTTGACCCTCAAACTTTCCAAAGCTTCAACTCATTTCTTGATTACTTGGATGGTCTTGAACTTGAACAAAACCCCTTGATGGGCCTCTTTCTGATAAGAATGGCACTTGATCCCCTGTTATATGACTTGTTATGCTATGCTATGCAAATGATTAGACTATGTACATGACTTATTATGCAAATGACAATGCAATTGAAACATAACCCAGGTGAAATAGGTTGAGCAAATTTTAGGGTGCAACAGCTGCCCCTATTCAAACGGCTTGGACCCGACTGGGTGAAGAACGAACGACCTTCAAACGTTCGAGGTACGAGACGGTTGAATACCAAGAACCCAGAAATTTGCCAACCATAGAGATAAACTGCACCATTGCTTGGGGAACATTCATCAATTGAACCTGGACGACTTCACTGGGGAAGTACTTCTATCAACAAAACATGACTCTGCCAACGATACAGGAAAAGAGCTCCGCCATCACTACGGGAAATACCACCGCCACCACTGCGGGAAATACTCTGGGGAAATAACATCGTCATCACTACGGGTAAGCAACACCGCCATTGCTACGGGCAATACTCTGCCATCACTACAGGGAAATAACACCGCCATCGCTACGGGTAAACAACACCGCCATTGCTACGGGTAAATAACACTGTCATCGCTACGGGTAATACTCTGCCATCACTACAGGGAAATAACACCGCCATCGCTACGGGTAAACAACACCGCCATTGCTACGGGTAAATAACACCGTCATCGCTACGGGTAATAACTCTCTGTCACCACTATAGGAAAATATAACACCGCCATCGCTACGGGTAAACAACACCGCCATTGCTACGGGTAAATAACACCGCCATCGCTACGGGTAATAACTCTCTGTCACCACTACAGGAAAATATAACACCGCCATCGCTACGGGTAATAAATCTTTGTCACCACTACAGGAAAATAACACTGCCATCGCTACGGGTAATAAATCTCTGTCACCACTACAGGAAAATAACACCGCCATCGCTACGGGTAATAAATCTCTGTCACCACTACAGGAAAATAACACCGCCATCGCTACGGGTAATACTCTTGAATACAACTCCTTTGCCTATCTTTGCAGTAGCTAACTCCATCAGTCAAATGGGTAACACATAATGGTCCAATCTTTCAATCTTTAATGCTGACACGGCAATAAATCTGAAATGGACTCTACTGGGGATTTTCTGAACTCAAACTGCTAGACACCTACTTCGACATAGGCGGCAACTTCCACAAATTGATTCACGAAATATTTTAATAACGACATAACAACAATTTTGAAGAAATACTCCGCTGGAGGGGTAAGAGAAACTTAACCAAGCAACTCTATGGGGAATAATGACAAGGCGAACATCATCATCACATATCTCATGCTGAGACTCTTAATGTTTGGTAATTGATCTGAGCAAGAGCTCTCTCCACCTGCAAGGGAAACAACACTTGAAAACAAAAGGTTAACCAACCTGACTTATGTTTCAAAATGCGCATGTTTGAGAGTGGCGTAATGCTCCGTACAACATGGATATGCTACGCGTTTTCGGGTAGATGAAAACATGACACTATATGCAAATGCAAATGCAGGCTCAAGCTGCTGGGGAAAATTTGATAAGCTCGCTTCAACACGGCTGTTGAGTGCCAATACCACCATGTCGGGGATGAACGAGTATCATAAAGTCCTCCGGCAAAATAAATGCCGAACATACAACCAACTCCCCGAAGAGATATTAAACTTTGATTTCCACTGGGAGGAAACAACACCTGCTGGGGAGAGTAACTCCACTGGGGAGGAATCGACTCTCTTGGGGAAAGTAAATTGACTGAGCAAGAAACTACTCAGCTGGGGAGCGATGAAATCCTTCTGGAGGAAACAATGTTGTCTGGGCACAGCTTACAAACTCGGAGTTACCGCTCCGCTGGGGATGATCATCCTGACGAAGGCATGACGACCTGTGGGGAGGAAACCATCTTCTATGGGAATAACCCTTCTGAACCAACTATGACTTGGCTAAACTCTGCGGGAATTCTCCGAGCTGGGGATTGATCGTTCACATACTCGACTCTCTGGGGAGTGCAACCTCTGCAAGGGAAACCGATCTTGCCTGGCTGGGGATACCCTATGGGGATAAGCTGCGATTAGCTGGGGAAATTGATCTCTTCGTCAAGGGACAAAAATCATTCCAACTTCTGAAGGTGAGGTGCGACCTGCATGGGGATTGGCGTCGCACAAAGTTAATTCTTTCACCACGAACCTCCGGCTGGGGGCCACAATTTCTGATTGTCCGCTTTAAAGGCACGAACCCTGCAAAACACAAACAAGACAAGACAAATCTATACAACCAAATCTATTCGAGTTAGTGTCCGTGACATTACTTCAGTCAATTCGAAGTTTTATCAATTATTGGCAAGGGCCAGCAAAGTTATGCAAATGCAAGTTTATCAAAAACATCGGCGTTTTCCACATACAAAACAGTAAAGCATAAACATCAAATACTGAATAACATGTTTTATTAATAACAGGCCTCTGCATAGGCAAAGTTTTGTACATCGGATGCAACTCCTGAAAAGAGGAAGTTACGCACACACACACATACATATATGCACAGGAAGCATAAAAATACAACTCGAATTTGTACACATGTCGGCAACGTGGTGCGGACAAACATCGTGAGCTGATCCTCCTATGACTCGCCTGACTCTGGCGCTTTCCCGGTATTCAATTTTCGGAAGAGATTATGTTGGATAAACGAACCCTCAGGTATTCCCAAACCACTAAGCACTGTAGTATCAAATTCGGACCGCAGTCATTTGCTTTTTCAATCCCTAACTTTTGCGTGAATCGCCCTTTGCGGGTTTTCAATTCACCGGGATACCCTTTTTTGCCGAAGCCGCCCAATGTAGGCTTTCGACTTCGCGGGTGTACATCTTTTCAATTTATCCCTAATTTTTGCCCGAACCTTTTTATTCTGTTTTTGGTTCGCCGGAATGCCCCATTTTTGCCTGGACTCTCTTTTTACTGTCCAGCGGGGTCACTTTCAAGCAAAGTATTTTTTAACTGCGTCCGAATTCACAGGAGACGTAAAATCTTCACCGTCCATGGTGGACAACAACAATGCTCCTCCTGAGAAGACTTTTCTGACAACGTATGGTCCTTCGTAATTAGGGGTCCAGTTGCCCCTGTGATCTGTTTGTGGCGGGAGAATCCTCTTCAGCACAAGGTCGCCCGTCTGAAAGCTTCGCGGACATATCTTCTTATCATATGCTTTCTTCATTCGGCTCTGGTACAACCGACCGTATGCGAGAGAAGCTAGCCTCTTCTCATCCATTAAGCTCAGCTGATTCAACCTGTCTTTCACCCATTCTGCCTCGTCAAGTTGGACATCTCGTAATACCCTCAGGGAAGGAATCTCAACCTCCAACGGTAATACTGCCTCCTTTCCGTATACCAATGAGAAAGGGGTTGCCCCGGTTGATGTGCGTACCGTCATACGATAACCGTGCAAAGTGAAAGGTAGCATCTCGTGCCAGTCCTTATACGTCACAACCATCTTCTGAACAATCTTCTTTATGTTCTTATTGGCCGCTTCGACAGCGCCATTCATCTTGGGTCGGTAAGGAGATGAGTTGTGATGCTCAATCTTGAAATTCTGGCACAACTCTTTCATCATCTTGTTATTCAAATTCGAACCGTTGTCGGTGATGATCCGCTCAGGGATTCCATATCTACAGATAATATCTCGTTTGATAAATCGGGCTACCACTTGTTTGGTGACATTCACATATGTCGCTGCTTCCACCCACTTGGTGAAGTAATCAATTATCACCAGAATGAACCGGTGTCCGTTTGATGTTGTAGGCTCGATCTTTCCAATCATATCAATTCCCCACATCGAGAACGGCCATGGTGAGGACATCACATTCAGAGGACTTGGGGGTACATGGACTTTGTCCGCATAAATCTGGCATTTATGACACCTCTTTGCAAACTTGAAACAGTCTGTTTCCATAGTTAGCCAGTAATAACCTGCCCGCAGCAGTTTTCTCGTCATAGCATGCCCCCCAGCATGTGTCCCAAACGTACCCTCATGTATCTCTTCCATGAGCAACTTCGCCTCTTTCTCGTCTACACAGCGTAGCAACACCAAGTCGTGGTTTCTCTTGTATAGGATACCGTCCGGGTTCAAACAGAAATTACCAGCCAATCTCCTAAGAGTCTTCTGATCTCGACTGGATGCCCCAGCCGGGTACTCCTTATTCTTCAGGAAATTCTGGATGTCAAAGTACCAGGGTTTATCATCAGATGCTTCGTCAATAGCAAATATGAAGGCAGGCCTATCAAGTCGAGAGATAACGATCTGGGGAGCCTCGTTCAGAAGTTAATTTTATACATTAAAGACAATGTTGCCAAGGCGTCAGCCATTTGATTTTCCGCTCGCGGCACATGATGCAATTCCACCTTGTCGAAGAAAGGCAACAATCTCCTTGCATAATTCATATATGGTATCAAATTGGGCTGACGTGTCTCCCATTCTCCTTTTATCTAGTTCACCACTAGAGTCGAGTCTCCGTATACATCCAGATGTTCGATTCGCAAATCAATAGCTTCTTCCAGACCCATGATGCAAGCCTCATATTCAGCTTCATTATTGGTAACCGGAAAGGTCAATCGAGCAGTAAAAGGGATGTGCGACCCCTGAGGAGTAGTAATAATTGCCCCTATTCCGCTACCGTAGGAATTTACAGCTCCATCAAATATTAACTACCATTTGGAACCCAATTCTGGTCCTTCATCCGGCAACGGTTCTTCACAATCTTTCATCTTTAGGTACATGATATCCTCGTCAGGAAAATCAAACCTCATCGATTGGTAGTCCTCAACAGGCTGCTCCGCAAGGTACTCTGACAACACACTACCTTTAATAGCCTTCTGAGAAACATATTGGATGTCGTATTCGGTTAACACCATCTGCCATCGGGCAATTCTTCCGGAGAGTGCTTGCTTCTCAAACACGTATTTGATTGGATCCATCTTTGAAATGAGCAGGGTTGTATGATTTAGCATGTATTGCCTTAAACGTTTGGCGGCCCAGGCGAGTGCACAACATGTTTTCTCAAGCATTGAGTATCTGGACTCACAGTCTGTGAACTTCTTGCTCAAATAGTAGATCGCATGCTCTTTACGTCCTGTCTCGTCGTGTTGACCGAGAACACAACCCATACTTTCCTCAAGAACTGTCAAATACATAATCAATGGTCTCCCGGCCACTGGGGGTATCAAAACAGGAGGTTCCTGCAAGTATTCTTTTATCTTGTCGAACGCCTTTTGACAATTTTCATTCCAGGCCACGACTTGGTCCTTCTTTAACAGCTTGAATAATGGATCGCATGTTGCGGTTAAGTGAGATATGAACCGGGCGATATAGTTCAACCTCCCTAAAAACCCGCGTACTTCTTTTTCTGTTTTAGGCGTCGGCATTTCTTGTATTGCTTTTATTTTTGCAGGATCAACCTCTATTCCTTTTTCGCTCACGATAAACCCCAGCAGTTTACCCGATCTCACCCCGAAGGTGCACTTGTTAGGGTTCAGTCTCAGCCTGAACTTCCTAAGCCTTTTGAACAGTTTCAGCAGATTAACCAAATGCTCCTCCTCCGTCTGGGATTTGGCAATCATATCATCAACATAAACCTCGATCTCTTTATGCATCATGTCATGAAAGAGAGTCGTCATAACACGTTGATATGTTGCCCCAGCATTCTTCAATCCGAAGGGCATCACTTTGTAACAAAATGTTCCCCAAGGAGTAATGAAAGTAGTCTTCTCCATGTCTTCTGGCGCCATTTTGATCTGATTGTAGCCCGAGAAGCCATCCATGAAGGAGAATACAGAGAATTGAGCGGTGTTATCAACCAGCACATCGATGTGAGGAAGTGGAAAGTCATCTTTCGGGCTTGCTTTATTCAAGTCATGATAGTCTACGCACATTCGCACCTTACCGTCTTTCTTTGGCACTAGCACAATATTGGCGACCCATGAGGGATATTTTGTAACAGTTAGGAAACCAGCATCCCACTGTTTTTGAACTTCCTCCTTAATCTTCACAGCCATGTCCGGTCTAGTTCTTCGGAGCTTCTGCTTAACCGGCGGGCATTCTTCTTTTAGCGGCAGACGGTGAACAACCATGTTCGTATCCAACCCCGGCATGTCCTCGTACAACCAGGCAAAAATATCATTGTACTCTTTGAGCATCTCAACCAACCTTTGCTTGATGTCGCTCTGCAGCGCAGCCCCTATACGGATGTTTTTCTCGACCCCTTCCGACCCCAAATTGATAATCTCGATGACTTCCTCATGAGGCAGAATGATTCTTTCTTCTTGTTTCAATAACCAGGTCAACTCCTCTGGTACGTCGCCATCTTTAACAATCTCTTCCTCAACCTGAAATACCAGGTGCTCAAAGTCGAAGCGAGTCATAGGCGGTTCATAGATGTCATCTGAAATAATAATCCTGCAAAGGAAATTGTTAAATGCTTCAAAACGCATACAAAGCAAATAACCACGTTGTCATTTTATTGTAAAAGACAAAAACAGGAAAAACAGGGATCACAATATTTGTATATGAAAAAACGCCTTTATTCATGATTAAACAATGTACTGTACATAACCAAAATGGCCCTAAGCAAAATCGTTGTTCCCCAAGTAGGACACAGGATTATTCAACAATTAAGAAAACAAATCATTACTGTTTAGTTGTCACAAGAACAGTTTCCTGGATAGACCAATTGCAGAGACTTTGTCCTGGCACGCTTGGCTTGACCCATGCGTCCATATCACAGTCGCTATCTCCTTCTTCAGAATCGGAAACAGCATTGATAGTCTCGAAGCATACTCCATTCTGCGTTATGGTTATTGGCCCTCTGAACTTGGGTGCTCCTGAAGAGGATGCTGATGACGAAGGATGATATCCAAGCCCGAACCTGTCGTTCTTCACGGGAATCTCCAACACCTGACCCCAGCCCTTTGTTTCGCCTGCCTGCACTAGAGCTTGAGCCTCTTTGTACAACGACACTGCTACATCTGATACTTTACTTGGCACCGAAGCTTTGTCCTTAATTCGCAACCCCTCAAAGGCTTGACAGGGCATTTCATGGATTTCGCCCTCGACTTCCACATATCTGAATGAAGACAGATGGCTAACCAGAATATCTTCTTCTCTAAAAACAGTGACGGCACTATCCCCCACCATATATTTCAACTTTTGGTGCAACATGGATGTGACTGCCCCAGCAGCGTGAATCCATGGTCGTCCGAGAAGACAACTATATGATGGTTGGATGTCCATTATATAGAATTCAGTTTCAAAAACTTCCGGCCCCACCTGCAATGGCAACGTTATGGATCCGAAAACTGGCCTCCGCGTACCATCGAACGCCCTCACCACTAAGTCACTGGGCGTGCAGAAAATCCCCCTGATATCCAACTTCATCATGGCCTTCTTCGGAAGCACATTCAAGGAAGACCCTGTATCCACCAACACACGGGACATGACCGTGCCCCTGCATTCAACTGAGACGTGCAGCGCCATATTATGCTCTCTCCCCCTCGGGGTAAAGTCAAAATCCGTAAAGCCCAAACTGTGCCCTGCGTCAACATGCGCCATCACCCCTTCTAACTGATTCACAGAAACATCTTGAGGAACGAAAGACGCGTCTAGGATCTTCAGCAAAGCGTTCCGATGGGCCTCGGAACATAATAGCAGTGACAAGATCGAGATCTTTGATGGCGTTTGCTGGAGGTGCTCCACAATTTTGTAATCACTTTTACGGATGAGCCTCATAAACTCTTCCACATCCTTAAGTGATGTTTCCTTTTCCTTTGTCTGCGAGGGGACACTCTCATCTACCTTGGCTTTCCCCTTTGCCAATCTTTCTGCCTCTACCCCAAGCGATGTGAATATTCTCCCACTTCTGGTCATACCTCCTGTTCCGACCACATTATCTACAACCCCAGCTGGTTGTTTATTTACTTTAATTTTCTCACCGTCGCAATAAACCTCCAGCCCGTAAGTCCATGACACTGCTTTGGTATTCTCGAAAGGGATCAGTCCTGCTTTAGTAATAGTGATTGTCGGCCGCCTGGCAGGCGCCGTTATTGTTATTGTCTTCCTTGGAATCGTTACCGTCGCAACATCGTTCCGCTCGTCACACACTGCCTCTACAGGCTCTTCAACTGCGGTTCTATCAAACTGCAATGTTCCTTCATTCATCAAAGCCTGAATACCCCGTTTTAACTCATTACAACCTTCTGGCTGTATCCAACAATCCAAACAAAATTCGTCGCACCCTAGGAATACACCTCCTTTTAACAGCCTGCTTTTGATCTCACCCAATGGTGTCTTCAGCTCATTGACATCTGTGACTAGATTCAAACTTTCCTCGGTCAGGATGGCGTTTGCCCCATGATTGGGCATAGGCTGCTGTACTATATTTGGACCCGCCTGCCCAAAGTTAATAGCTTTGTTGTCCAACAAGTCTTGGACTTTATGTTTAAACGCATGACAGCCTTCAATATCATGTCCGGGCGCCCCGGAGTGGAAATCACAGTGTTTACCAGCATCATAGCCAAACGGAGGATTGCCCGTTAACGGCGCCATGGTCCTTTTCTCGACCAACTTTAATCCTAGTAGTGTTTGAAGTAGTTCAGCGTATGTTGAAGGAGGCGTTTCAAATACTCGTATGGGCTTGCCCTCTAGGATTCTGCGTTGGGCGGGGTGTTGCCTTTGTTGTTGCTGCTGCTGCGGCTGCTGTTGCTGCTGTTGTTGTTGTGGAAAAGGGATAGTAACACTAGCGACCTGTTGATGCTGCGTGTACTGACTTCGTCCTCTGCCCCGGCCTCTGCCGCCAAACACAACACTAGAATCACCTTGTCGCCTACCACCGAATGCTTTCCTGGTACCTCCTGCGGGGGCAGACTCACCCGCTTGGAATCTTCCAACCTTAATACTATCTTCGACCATCTCACCCATGAGAATCAAATCTGAAAAACTGCTCAACGAAACATTAAACAACTTTTCGTAGTATATCCCCGTGAACGTTCCAATGAACATACTATTCATTTCTCTTTCAGCTAACGGAGGATGTACTCTTGCTGCCATATTGCGCCATCTTTGCGCATACTCTTTAAAGCTTTCCTCTCTCTTCTGCGACAAGCCTTGCAATTGAAATCGGTTCGGTGCCAGATCACTGTTATACTTATAATGCAGGACGAAAGCATCCGCCAATTGCTTCCAGGTTTTGATTTGAGCGGGCTCCAACCCCATGTACCACTCGAGTGACGGTCCTGACAGGCTGTCTTGAAAGAAATACATAAGCATCCTTTCGTCGTCCGAATACGCGGACATCCTTCTGTAATAAGAGCGGACATGCACCTTAGGGCAAGTGTCCCCCTTATACTTGTCAAAAGTGGGGGCTTTGAATTTCAGCGGTACCTTCAGCCCAGGCACCAAGCCCATAGTAGTCATGTCTAGTCCGGTAGAATTCTGATTAGCCATACCCTTCACCTGTTCTTCAAGCATCTTAATCCTCTAAGTATTGTTAATGGGTCCCTCGAATCCCATGCCTCTTCCAGAAAAGGCGTCCTCTTGACAGTCTTCGCCCCAATTCACATTTTCATTTCCGTACCCGTTATAACCAGTGTTGCGACCAAACCCTTGCTGATTAGTCATGGGACCTCGTCCCCCATTACCATAACCTAGATTAACCCCAGCATGCCCGAAACTAGTATTGACAGGAATCAATCCAGCACCATTTCCACCATAACCCTGGTTAGCGTTACCAAAACCGTCGTAGCCGAAACCCTGAGCATTGAAGCCGAACTTTCCGCCCTGATTGCCGTACTCAAACCCCTGGTCATTATAGCCGAACCCATTGTTACCAAAACCATTACCACCATTGAAGTTACCACCGCTCAGATTGGCATCTCCAATTCCAACATTGTTAACAACAGTCTCATTTCCATTCCCGGCGTTGCCATTGCCAGCGCCAACGTCATTGTTCAAAATCACAACAGGAGGGGTCACTACGGGAGGAACCACAGGTGTAGGGGGCCCATCCTCATGAAGAGTTTCTACATGCACAGAGTTGTGGTCATTGTTGCCGTTCCCATTAGCCCGCGTCAGCAGCGGCTGCACCAAAGTCTGGAGATTCTCCTGGCCTTTAGCAATACTCTCCATTGCCTGCATGAACAGGTTCAACTTCTCGCGAATCTCCTACATCTCTACTTGGACTTGATCCATGATTCTTTTGCAGTTGTTTCGGGTTGAGTAACGGTGAACTCTTTGTTCGTCAATCCTGGAAACCTGTGAATTTGCAGGAAATAAGATACAGATTCAAGAATACCTGTCATGCAATATGAGTGCAAATGCAATTATGTAAATATGCTACAGGTTTTATTCCCCCCCGATTCTAGTTTAAGAGAGAATGCCATCATGATAGTGGAGTCCCTATCCAGCAAGCAAGGAATCAGAAAACCCTCATATATAACAAATGCCAAGGGGCTGAGTACAAGAGTACAACTGAATACAACTGGAGAGACCTCGACCAACAAGCCTGGCGATGGTCCAAATACAAGTACAAATAACAAAGGTAAGGCAAAGATAAATCAGGCCAAGTGGCGCTTTCTGACGTCCTCCAATATCCTCATCGTCTCCGAGTGCCCTAGTCGGGAGATCAGCTCCTGAGTCAGTAAAGCATGTCGCTCGGTAATGGATCTCAGCTTCTGGGGCGTCGTCCTGGTAGGTTCCTTTGCCAGAACTCTCGTCAGATCTGTACCTCTTGGCACCGGCCTTCTCTGCATAACCTCTCGGCTTCTCGTCAACATCACTTACTCTGAGCTCAACGGTACTCCTAAGTGATGTCGCTTCAGCAATCTTTGCGTCTTGGGCTCTAATCTGTGCCTCTAGCGTGGCAATCTGCAGCTTCAGTTCGTCTTCACGCTCCTTACGCTTGGTAAGCGTGGCATTCCACAAAGCTTCCCACTTGCTGATACGAGCATAAGCTTTGCTTAGAAGTTCCTTCTTGGAAGTAAGCACCTTGCTAACACCGTTCAAGGCTATCCCCAATTTTTCTTTCTTGTTGGTTGCTTCTGTCAGCTCTGATCCCAACCTGTTAATCAATTCAGTCTGTTCCTTCACAGTGAAGGTGGCTTCCTTCTTCTCACGACGTAACTGGAAGATTTCCTTCTCTAACTCCTCATTGGGTTTCTTCAGTTCCTCGTTTTCAGCCAACAATTTGTTATACTTTCACTCTCTTCCGAAGGAGGTACCTCAATCAATGGAAGATACAGGGGTTCCACAGCAGGATAAGGCATCAAAGAAGTACCAACTCTCTTGCGGATCCAAGCCAAATACGGATCATAAGCTCTGCTGTTGCTCTTACCGAGCAAAGCTTTCCCCCTCCTATGGATGTTAGCCCACGCATGTCTCAATCTGATCAAAATAGTTGTGTCCAATAAGCCCGTGAGATACAGAGATTCCTGTATCTCCTTCTTAATAGGAGCGTCCCTCAAAGCATAATCGAACTATCGTACCAGCAATGAAGGATTATAGTTAATACAGCCTTTCCGTCCAATCAGGGGGACATTCGGAAAGCCACTACAACTATATATAACATCAGTACCAAGCATGCTCTGATCAAACCAAATGATATTCTCAGCAGACAGCCCCATCAACTGGGAAGGCCAATCCAAAGTATCAACAACATCAACAAAAGGCCCTGTCTTCGGAAGGTGCCCCTGGAACCACCTGTACAAGAGAGGAAGACAGCTGGAAACATTCTTGCCACGACGTTTCTCATTCTTGTAGTGAATAGAATGATAAACATTGCCCAAGAGAGTAGGAACTGGATTCTTCGAGGCAAGAATCAGGAAGGCATCTGAGTCAACAAAGTCTGGCACATTAGGAAACAGGACAATCCCATAGATGCAGACAGCTAGAATAGCGCTGAAGGCAACCCAACATCCACTCTTCGCGCATTGCGTAGCCTTCTCAACTAAGACAGATAGGTGAAAACCATAAGCTCCATTCAGCTTAACCAACCCTTCGGAAACTCAAAAGCATCCAAACTGACAATTTCAGCAAGTGCAGATAACAGGCTCAGCATCAACATGTACAAAGGGCATTTGGTCCAGCACAGGAACTCCCAACATCGCAGAGTACTCCTCCAAAGTGGGTGCCAGAATATAGTCAGGAAATAAGAAACATCTCAGCCGCGGCTCATAAAACTGCAATAAAGTATACATCCCAGTCGTCTCAAATGCTGAAGGTCGGTACAACAAGCTAAGCAATCTCCCATAAGATACTCTGAACTCAACCCTCACACTCTCATCTGCTAGAGCAACTAGACCCAACAAGGAACTGATATCTGGCGAATGCAACCGGTAAGCAACTGTCTTCTTCAGGGACTCCATGTCCGGCTAGAAGAGATACTAGAATCAGAGGAGAATGATCACCTGCAACATAAATACATGTTAATGAAAATGCAATCATGCAAAAATGTATATGCATATGCAAACAAGGGACCAAGTGCGATGCTGATAGACTGGGCTACTCTGTACTGAAGCCTTGAGAACCATCCAATCTTTATCTCAAACCAAACTACTCAAAAGAACCCTGTAACCATATCTCACTGACAGAGATAAACCAGGTATTCTAAGGTCAAAGGTTTCCTGCAAACAGACCCTCCTACCCTTCACAGGTGTGTACTTAACTCGCAGACGAGGTACGACATCCTATGCGGGTTCAACGTCACAGACTTTCAAGAGCGATGATACGATACCCAGAAGGTGTGGCATCATCATCCCTTGAAGCGGTCTCACTTAGTTGAATCCCAATTGATAGGTTCCCAGAGTCGACAATCCTCGGGTCAGACAACTTGTCGAGCCCTAAGGTCCAGGCAAGAAGCATCAAAGAGAATCTCGTTCGAGCATAAATTTCGTGGCTAATTGGTGCGATCTAAGCAAGCAGGCTAACCACTACTCTCTACTTCTAAGTCTATGTGTAACCTCAAGCCCATGTCCGGCTTATCTCTCAACAGATTACCCCCTTCCCACAACAGCAATAACAGTATAAAGCTGATAAATAAAATGCAGAAAGTAAAGACAGAAAAGTAAATCTACACAACACCCATGACGGGAAAACAAGCGTTAGGATTGACTCGCATAGGGGATATTCCTGTCCCCAGCAGAGTCGCCAGCTGTCGCTACTGCGAAAATTGGCGCCGGCTGAACAGAAGAGTCGCCACCGTGTGTTATTTATCCCAAAGGAGGGAAAGGAAACGCTCGAAGTAAACCTACTGCAAAGACGGGAAAGGAATGGTCATCGCCACCAAATCCTGATTCGGGAGTCGGTTATGCAAGGGGAAGGTATTAACACCCCTCACGTCCGTCGTACTCGACGGGATCCACGCTTGTTTTCTAGTACGGATGGTTATTCTATCTATTCTACAGGTCTGGGTTAGAAGAAAAGAAAATGACTCGGCAAAGTATCGCACTTTATGCCTACGTATTCCCGTCTGGAATGAGAAATCAGAGTCAACGTAGTTCGCCTACCTACGGGAAAGGAGGGGAAGGCTGCTCTCTAGGATATCGCATCCTATGCCTACGTACTTTCATACAGCATGAAAGATCAGAGCAAACGTAGTTCGGGCTACGGAAGACACAAGCTTGTCTGAATGTTTTTTATCTCCATATGAAAGGGGTTTTTCTGATTAAAAGTCCAAGCGGACAAAAATGACACTTTGATGTTTGTTTTCAGTCTTTTACGCAAGAACTGTTTTTTTATGATGTTTGCAATCTATGACGCACTAGAGACTATGATTGGAGACTGACTATGTCGTATGTCACCCTAAGGGTAACACACTAAGCAATCAGATTACTGAAGAGTGACCCTCCAACAACCTTTCTCAAATAGCTTAAGGCTCGTAGCGTACGACATCGATTATCCTTATTACTGTGTTTTGAATTGTTCTGAGATAGAAGAGAAAGAAGTCTAAAAAAACCTAAGGTTTGAAATGGGAATCAAAACTACCCTAATGTTATCATGCATGGATTAACACCTAATGTCTGTCATAATTCCCTCCTGCACAAAGGAAATCAGAGATCCTATGGGATAAACGGCAAAGAAACAGAAGATATATAGTAAACAGTAAAGTGCATGAGATGCAGCAACAAACAATAGGCAAAGTGAAACAGCTTCACTTCAAACCTAAGGGAAAATCAACAGACAATACACCAAAGAAAACCACACCCAATACCAGCTCAGACAGCCACACTTGCTCCTACAGAAAGCAGTTCAAACAGCACCAGCTCTGGCAGCTACAGTTGATAAACAACAAAAGGTTGACAATAACAACTTTAGGCAAGATCATATCTTCTCTTCCATGAGGTTTAAGCTTCAGGTAAGCTCTTATCTCCAATAATCTTCAACTTTAGCAAGCACAGACAGCTTCAATCATCAGCAAAACCCTAGCTTTCAACAGATACCCAGCTTTGACAGGTACAAGCTTCATCTTATCCAGTCATCAATGAACTTCTTATCCCCAATAGGTCTTCAACTTCAATGCAAACAAACTCACAGGAGAGAATCAAGTAATAGAGGAAGTTGAAATGTTAAGAGGCTTAATGATAACCCAGGGAAATCACTAAGATCTTAACACAGCTAGTGAAAGTTATCCTCAAGATTCTACCCAATCAAAGCACGCTCTACATACCTCCTAAGGAGAGATGGAACTCTTTTAGGGGACCTTGTGTCATAGGATGGAATAGAGGCACAAGAAGCTCTCTATGTTTGACAGAAGAAATCAGTCTACTCTAGAGCTCTCCCTATATCTCCTATCTCCTAAGTCTTCATCAAGCAATCTTCAAGCACAAGCTCCAAGCATCATTACTTGTCTCCAATCATCCTCAAAGTCTTCACATACTCTTAAAGCCAAACACAAGCTTAATCACCCAATGGGAATGCCCAAAACCCAACAAACAAACAACTTCCCAAGAGGGAAACACACCAATGTCAATCAACTTGCAAAAATCAAATAAAATGGAAATATTTACCATAAAATCCTAGATTTATTTCTAAGGTACCCTAGCTATGTACCCTATACCCCACATAAACCCCAAGGCCTAAATAAAACTAAAAACCCAAGAACTATGTGTTGAATGCACCTATGTCAAGTTTAACCCTAATTCTAACACACTTGCTTCACACCTCTCAAAGACAATTAAATTTAAGTCACGACAATGTGACAAAAATCCAGGGGGAACCTAATACTCTAATCTAACTATAGAAAAAAGAATGGCATCAAAAATCAAAATAGAATGATCATGCTAAATTCAACAAATAACATGTGTCAAATGAAAATGAAATAAAAGCTATTAAAAGTAAAAATAAACCAAAAATAGAAAAATGCATGAAAGCACATTTTTTATTCTTTTATAATTTTCTTGAGGTCTTTATGAAAATGGGGAAAAAACTCCCATGCAAAAATATTATGTTTTCAATTTATTATGAATTTTCAAAGAAATTAAAATAAAGTGTGAAAATATAAGAAAATATGAGAAAATGGAAAATATGTGTGTCAAATAGCAATAAAAATCAATGCAAAAAACCAACTGGGCCCAGAGAGGGGGTGGGGATAGAAAAGCGCGCTAGGCCCAAACATTATTCAGAAATTAAAACGAAAATAGAAAGGAAAATGAGAAATTAGTGGTGCAGGAAGCAATCCAATTCAGTGTGTTTTTGACTGGGCCTGGGAAAGGGGGTGTGGATAGAATGTTTCAAACTAAGCCCATTGCTTCGTTTTAATGAAACACAGCATTTCCTCTATCAGACTCCTCCTTCACAAAAATAAAACACATGTGGCCGTTGGATCTTGATTCCAGTCAAAGTCTCACTCTAATCTAAGGGTGCCTAACTCGTCTTCAACCTTTGAAACAAAAATGGAGGGAAATAAGCCATTGAAACAGCGTTTGAAGCTTCTTCTTCCTCCAATCGTATCTCATCAAATCCTCATCAAAACTTAAAATTAAAAACCCTAAACTGCTTGAAATTTTACACTGAATCTAACCATGGTAATCACAAGCATTGAAACACAACCTAACTCAAAATACAAATCAAACTTCAGAATTTGGTCCATGATCAAAACTCACCAATCTTGAAATTGAGTGGCTCAATCTCTTCCCCACTTCACACTGATCATTTCTAACCATCAAACTACGATTATATCATCAAGAACAACAAGATATGATCATGAACAGAAATTGCATTACTCCACTAATGGTCTCTAAATCAACCTTAAAGCTACCAGAAAGCTCCATATGATCATCTACATTGAATCTAACTATTCAAAGCTGATGGAAACTACTTGAATCATGCCATGGAGTGAAGTTTACATACCTGCAAAATCTTGATGAACAGAGGTATGAAATCTTCAAATCAAGCTTTGAGAACTTCAATACACCTTCAATGAGTCACAATCTTGCTTCTGTATGCAAAAGAAATGGTTGAAACCTCTTGAATCTTGGAACCCGATAGTGAGTTGCAGGTGAGAAAATCCAAATGCAAGAACACGATTTCTCCACCAATTTGCTTGGAACTTGATCTGGAAACCCTCACCAATGCTAGAGCAAGCTTTTTAGATCAAAAGAATGACTTGAATGTGGTTGAAACTTGTAACGAAATTCTGTTTTGCACATGGAAGTTTCAAATTGCAATCTCACAAATCTCTCCCAATTCTCTCTAACTCTTGCTCTGCACCTCTTCTGAATCTTATATAGAATGTGTTTGAGGACTCTAGAAAGTTCTAGATTGATCCAATGAGAAATTCACCATCTCATGTCATGAAATTCTCTTCTTATGCTATGCACATACCATCTCATGATTTGGCTTGAAATTGCACTTGTTATGAGTTTCAATTCTCTCCAAATGAGATATTGGAGGTGTATGGATGGAAAGGAGCCTTGCATTTGCCTTGCCAAGTGGTTTTGCAATGGTGCCTTATGATTCAAGTAACCAATTTCCAAAGCAAGTCCTAAAAATAATCCTCAATTCAAAATTGTGGCAATGTCAATGTCCTCAAAATGCTTTTTACAATCAAATTGGTATGTCGTATGCCTTGGTTTGGTTGTGTAGGTCAAAAACCCTAATTTCCAACTTTGGTTCATTTAAAATATACCTTCATTTTAGGCCATTTTGGTGGCTTTGTGAAGCAAGCCATTTCAAATTCTCATGACCTCTTATCTAGCCTAAAAACATCATTTTGAACACATCTCATGTTGAACATTTTTCCATTTGAAGAGTGGAAGATGGAGATTTGGACTTATGTTGAAAAATGACCTGTAATTCAACTTTCCCAAAATACCCCTGGGTTGCCAAGACCATAACTTGAGTTACATAAATCCCCTTGAGGACTTCTAATACTAAAATTAAATCTAAGATCAAGATCTACAACTCTTATGTTGGCCAAGAATCCATTTGAAAACTCCTTGATGGGCAAAAGTTGCTTGGAAGTCAAGTGACTTTCACAGATAAATTTCAGTGTCCTCTGATGACCCATAACTTGCAAGAACCATAAATTGAGTTCTATAAATCTCCTTGAAGACTTCTAGTACTCAAATTAAATCTAATGAGAAGCTCTATAAGTTTCATGTTGACCAAGAATTCATTTGAAACTTTCTTTTTGACTTATCTGGCTTGGAAGTTTGGCCTAAATTAGGGTTTTTTCACTGAGGCCCTAATTTAGTAACTCCTCTTCTTCTTGATTTATTTTGATTTCTCCTTGGCACAACACCACACTTGTATCCACATATCAATTCATGAATCCCACACCTTTCAATTAAGCCTTGATGCTCTTCAATCACTCAGTTGACCTAGGGTTGACCCAGATGAAACCCTAGTTGACTGTGCTTCAACTGTGGCTCTTGTACTTGTATCAATGACTTGTCTCATCTTCAAAATGACCCTCTAGGTATTCCATGATCTCTATACTCATTCCATACCCTCAGTCAGGGCTCACACACTCATTGGTGATCTTCAACCCCTCAAGATTAGGAGAGAAATCCATTGGTTGACCCTCAAACTTTCCAAAGCTTCAACTCATTTCTTGATTACTTGGATGGTCTTGAACTTGAACAAAACCCCTTGATGGGCCTCTTTCTGATAAGAATGGAACTTGATCCCCTGTTAGATGACTTGTTATGCTATGCTATGCAAATGATTAGACTATGTACATGACTTATTATGCAAATGACAATGCAATTGAAACATAACCCAGGTGAAATAGGTTGAGCAAATTTTAGGGTGCAACAAGAGGTCAAGAGGGTCCAAGAACGGATGTGTTTTGAGAGTTACGCTGGTAACTGGTGTGGGTCGAGCTTTGGAGTCTCGGAAGCTCGCGCCGTGTTGTGTAGTCTGTGTGAGAGTGGCATGGTGAGGTGCTGCAGGAGGCATTGTGACCTGAGAATTGGAAAGCCGGATGCAGGGAGCGTATCTAGAATTGTTTCCATCAGGTAATTTTCGAGGACGAAAATAAATAAAGTGGGGGAGAGTTGTAACACCCATTTTATTTATTTAGTTATTTTGGTGTTATTTTAATTATTTTATGTGGGTGTGCCCTTAGGTGGGGTGTGTTTGAGTATGTGTTGGTAATTATCCTTGATATGTAAGGATTAGTCTGGGTGACTTGGAGTGGAAATGATAATATTATAGTAATAGTAATATGGGTGGTATTATTATTATTATTATTATTATTATTATTATTATTATTATTATTATTATTATTATTGGTGGAATATTATTACTATTATTATGAATATTATTATTAGAGGGAGAATAATATTTGTAGTATTATTATTATTGTATTTAAATAATAAAATAAGAAATAAGGGATTAAAGGAAATAGAGAAGTTTTTGGGAAAGAGAGGAGAACACGATAAACTGTCAGAGAAAGGATTTTGGGAGAAGAGAAAGGAAGTTACGATAAACAGTTTTGAGAGAAAAAGTGAGAAGAAGAACAAGGAGGAAGAGAAGGAGGCTAGGGCTGTCAATCCTTCAAGATCCTTCAACGATTGAGCAATTAATCAAGGTAAGGGGGGAGAAACGGATTGGGATGGTATTTACATGAAATTGGGTAGAGGGGATTCCTTAACCCCGTAGGTATTCTGATGAATATGTTTGAACTGTTGTTATAATGTTGATTGTTGTTGTTTTATAGTGAAATATATGTATGTGATGATACGTTGATGATTTGTTGTTACCACTGATGAAGGGGTGTTATTGTTGGTGAGTTTCTATATAACCTTTGTGGTTTGGATAATGACCATGAGTATTAGTGAGGTTCTGTATAATCCCTGTGGCTTTGGCAATGACCATGATATAGGTTCTGGGATATAATTCCTATAGTAATAATATGAACATGAAATAGGTTCCGAGAGGAAAATTAAGGAGCATATAGGTTCTGAGTAACTCTGAGAGTGCCGGTAAAGTATCTGATGTTGGTGTTAGAGTAAGCATTATAGGTCGATTGGCAAGTATGATATTTGTGATTTGTAGTACTGATAGAGTAGGATATAGAAGTGGCAAATTAGGCTTGAATTGGAGCAAGGTAGCAGTTCTGAACAGTGGAAATTTTGGGGTATCGCAGCATTCGCTGGGTTTCGCCTGGCAAGTGTTGGTGAAGGTTCGCCTGGCGAGTGTTAGCGAGCAGTGGCGAGTAATTCCAAATAAACTCCCAGACCTAAAGGGTATAAAGTTCTCCTGGCGAATGTGGTCAGCGAGGCTTCGCCAGTAGGTTCGCCCGGCGAGCCATAGCGAGCATTCGCTGCGGGGCTTCGCTTGGCGAATGAGCCAGCGAACGTGACAACAGAATGTGGTTTTTGGTATTGTTTGGCCTTGTGCATTAGCTGTGTAGTATCCCTTAGTTCATGTTGAGTGTAGGGATGATGGATGGATAATGTGAGGTGCATAGGTGGTGATCAGAAGTGAATTCCGTATCGTCTGAATTAAGTGGATGATTGGTGGAAGTGTGTATGATATGGAGTATCGTGAGGTAATCATTATGATCGTGTGTACCTGATTGTTGGGGTATGAGTATACCTGTTGTTGGAGAGTGAACCTTCTTAATATGTAGACTAATGATATAGTTGATTGGTGTATGCATGTGATGAATAGATACTTGGTGCTAATAAGTGAGTTACATAATATTGAATGTAAATAAAATGATTAGATTGATGTGGGAGATGTGCGAGGCACACTGAGTTGATCAGGAGGACCGTATAGAGTTAACTTTGTTAATACAAATGAGTGGTGTATAATAGATATATGGGGTAAAATGGTGTGGTTAGTAGGATCGTGTATATTAAGATGAATTAACATAATGGACTAGCGTTGGACGGTGGAATCTTATAGTGATTGAACTAAATTGTGGTAATAGATTGGTGTGTAGTATGTATGGGATACGGTGGTAGGATCGGGGGGATCGTGTAGCTTTGATTAAAGAAATTACTTGATTAGGAGATGTACGAATGACGTACAGTGATGGGATCAGGGAGATCGTGTGAACTTAATTATAATAATAGTTTGATGTGTAAGCATGTATGATGTATGGTGATGTGATCACTGGATCGTGTGCACAATGTATGCTTGTGTTAATTTGTATGCATTTGGTGTCATGCATATTATGAAGTGTTGGTGGAATGAGTCATTGCTCGATGGAGTGTATGTGATCCATTCGTATTCCTTTGAGTGGGGAATTGGTGGGGACGGATCATGGCCAAGGGTGGGTGTATGTGATCTATCCGGGTTCACATGGAATGAACCAATGAGTTGGTACCGCATGCATAGTGTTGCGTTGCATATTGTATTATGATGTATTATGTTGATTGGTGGACTATATGTCGTGTTTGGTGAATGTTGGGTGATGATTGATATGACTGTTGTAGTTACTACCTTTATTTCATGTATGTAATTACCGATATATTTTGATCATGTTTTCTCACCCCTTTGCTGTTGTTGTGGTCTGTGCTTCTTCGGAGGTACAGATAATTTAGGTACTTAGCTAGCTTGGATTTGTGGTGTGCCAGTCGAGTCTTAGGATGCTCTGATACGTAGCACGGGATTTGGGTGTTTTAGTTGTTTTTGGTTGAACTTATTTCTTTTCCTGTGACGTATCATGAATTTGATGTATTTCATTATATGAACAATTTCCGCTGTATTTTGGTGAAAACACTTTTAATGAAGGATGTGTGTTGGATTCGATTATGTGACATCCCACTGTTTTGGTGAAAACTCTGATATTTACTTATAATGTTTGTATTTTATTTAATTTGGGAAGTGGGGTGTTACAACTACCACCAAAAGGATGATAGAGCAAACCCACTCACACAATCTGACATCGATAAAATGCTAGACCACCACCGAAAGGATGACTGAGCAAACACACACCGGCTACTACCACCAAAAGGATGATAGAGCAAAACACTCGCACAATCTGACATCAATGAGATGACAGACCCACCACCAAAAGGATGACGGAGTGAAACTCACACCGGCTATTACCACCAAAAGGATGGTAGAGAAAAAACACTCACCCAATCTGACATCAATAGGATGATAGACCCACCACCAAAAAGGATGATGGTTGGAACTCACACCGGCTACTACCACCAAAAGGATGATAGAGAAAAACACATAATGGCTACTACCATCTAAAAGACGATAGAGCAAAACATACTCGTGCAATCTGATATCAACGAAATGACAGACCCACCACCAAAAGCATGATGGAGCAAACTCACACCAGCTACTACCACCAAAAGGATTATAGAGAAAACACACTCGCACATTCTGGCATCAACGAGATGACAGACCCACCACCAAAAGGATGACGGAGCAAACTCACACACACAGGTTGCTATCACCAAAAGGATGATAAAACGATACACAATCGCACAATCTGACATCAACAAGATGAAAGTCCCCTAAAAAAAGGATGACAGAGCGAAAATCACACCGGCTACTACCACCAAAAGGATGATAGAGTAAATCACTCGCATAATCTGACATCAACAAAATGACAGACCCACCACCAAAAAGATGACGGAGCAAACTCACACCGGCTACTACCACCAAAAGGGTGATAGAGAAAACACACTCGCATAATCTGGCATTAATGAGATGACAGACCCACCACGAAAAGAATGACGGAGCGAAACTCACACCATCTACTACCACCAAAAGGATGATAGAGCAAACACTTGCATAATCTGACATCAACAAGATGACAGACCCCCACCTAAAAGGATGACGGAACAAAACTCACACCGGCTACTACCACCAAAAGGATGATAGAGCAAACACTCACACAATCTGACATCAACTAGATGATAGAGCAAACACTTGCACAATCTGACATCAACTAGATGACAAACCCATCACCAAAAGGATGACGGAGCAAAAATCACACCGGCTACTACCACCAAAAGGATGATAGAGCAAAAAACTCGCACAATCTGACATCAACGAGATGACAGACCCCCCACCCAAAGGATGACGGAGCAAAGCTCACACCGGTTACTACCACCAAAAGGATGATAGAGCAAAACACTCACACAATCTAACATCAACAAGATGACATATCTATCACCAAAAGGATGACAGAGTGAAACTCACACCGGCTACTACCACCAAAAGGATGATAGAGAAAAACACTCGCATAATCTAACATCAACAAGATGACAGACCCCCCACCCAAAGGATGACGGAGCAAAACTCGCACCGACTACTACCACCAAAAGGATGATAGAGCAAAACACTCACACAATCTGACATCAACAAGATGACAGACCCATCACCAAAAGGATGACAGAGTGAAACTCACACGCACAGGTTGCTATCACTAAAAGGATGATAAAACGACACAAGTTTGAAAGTTACAAACACCAAAAGGATGCGGGCTAGGTTGAACCAACGAAGTTTGGCTATCACCAAAAGGATGATAGTAAGGAAATTTTGACAAAAGGTCATGTTTGCTGGATACAACTCACTGGGGAACACCCAGGAGGAAGATTGGATTGAAACAAATCAATAGGATACGCCCACTGACTTGCTTGGATGTTACAGTTTTGATCACAACGGGTTGAAATAATTTCATGAGGAACACCCATGAACTTGAAGAGGATGCCCCTGACTGGGTTGAGTTTGTCTCTGAAGTCTTGTCTTTCTCAACAAAAGGTTGAACAACTTCGCGAGGAACACTCACAGATTTGTTGAAGATGCTCCTGTCTGGGCTAAATGTTGTATTGAAACTCTCGGATTTGCCCAACAAAAGGTTGAACAACTTCGTGAGGAACACCCACGGTCTTGAATGGCATGCCCCTGACTGGGCTATATGTTGATTTGAAGATCTGATCAACCACGAGGTTGAAATATGTCATGGGAAACACCCATGGTTTTGAAAAATATGCCCCTGATTGGGCTGAATCTTGCTTTGATATTCTTGAATTTCGTTGGGGGAAACCCACGGTTTTGAAAAAATGCCCCTGACTGGGCTGATGATTGCTTTGAAGCTCTTGAATTTGGTGGGGGAAACCCACGGTCTTACATAGGATGCCCCTGACTGGGCTGCTGATTGCTTTGAAGCTCTTGAATTTCATGGGGGAAACCCACGGTCTTGTAGAGGATGCCTTTGACTGGGCTGATGATGGTCTTGGAAATCTTCGAGATTGATCTTGGACCTAGACTTGCATATGCGAGTGCTGGATGTTAATGATGTTCCATAAAGAATGGAAATGCAAATGCAAATGCTGACGCACGGAGATGCAAGAGTTGGGGAAGTACAATATGATTCGGTATGCATATGATGCAAGATGCTTATGACAACGAATGTGATGCGTATGATGCATATGATTGCAGACGGGTGATTGGAAATGCAAGAGGGAGACGCTAGCTTGGTGGAATTTTGGTAGTTGCCAATGCGGATTGGACTTTGGGTGGTGGGAGGGATTGACTTCCTCGACACGCAGTTTTCTAAAGACGCCATGATTGGAGCAGACGAAGATACTTTGGATGCCTCAAGTCTGGGATACTTAGTAGTTTAATGCGAACTTGTTTTTAGAGAAAGTTGCAACTTTTCCTAATGGTCAGGACAACTTGGTTTTGCCCCATTCTAAACATGGTAATGGTCTGCCCCAGATTAACCAGTTCTGAAATTGAAGCTGAACTTTTGATGACTTTGGAGACGACTTGCCCCTGCTTGAGCTATTGAATGATTTTCCCCAACCTGTGGGTTTTGAGATAGCCTCGCTTCGTGTCAGCCACTAGAAGTTAAGTTTTCATTGACTACCCCTCGTTGGGGTATCTCTGATGTCCAACACTGATTTTCCATTAAAATTGTACATTCACAGATGGTAATCTTAATGCAAAGTTCACGCATGTTTTGAAAAAGTGTCATTTACTGATAGTGTCGTGATAGTGAGACGAATGGACTGTTAATCTAGACGTAGTGCAAAATTGATTGGTGTATAAGGTATATCAACGATAATGACACCAATGCTGATGATTAGGATATATGTGAGGAGTTAGTTTATGCAACCTTGCAATAGTATACTTTCAGAACAAACCTCGCCTCAATTAGGTCTTTCGAGGGTTGTAACGTGGTCTGGTTTACGGTTTATGAAACAAAGGATATTATGCTCAAAGTATGATTTGTACCCATCCCTTCTTCTTAAAATTGTACATTCACAGATGGTAATCTGAATGCAAAGTTCACGCAAATTTTGAAAAAGTGTCGTTTATTGATAGTGTCGTGATAGTGAGACGAATGGACTGTTAATCCAGACGTAGTGCAAAATTGATTGGTGTACAAGATATAGCAACGATAATGACACCAATGCTGATGATTAGGATATATATGAAGAGTTAGTTTATTCATCCTTGCAATAGTATACTTTCAAAACAAACCTCGCCTCAATTAGGTCTTTCGAGGGTTGTAACGTGGTCTGGTTTACGGTTTATGAAACAAATGATATTATGCTCAAAGTATGATTTGTACCCATCCCTTCTTCTTAGCGATCTCCAGTCCTACGTTCAGTCAATTCTGCATATATCTATCTTGACGGTGTAAACTTGATGGTTTAGGTTTGCTTGAAATGGCAGTCACCTTATTTTGTTTTTGATGTCAGTGACCCTTTTGGATGACCACTGAATCTTATTTTGTTTTTGTTGAGGGTTTGAGAGCCTCTTTTGATTTTGTCTTTGATCCCTAACTTTTTCATGGATTGACTTCGCTTGTCAGATCCATCGGGATTGCCTTGATTTTTCCTAAGTCCCCTCTGAGGTGGTTGACTTAGCAGGCTTTTGATTTTTTAGATTTTTTTGTTGTGACTGCCATATCGCGGGTCATTGACGAACAACCGTCTTTTGGATGTTTTCTTTGTTGATATTTGGAATAACTGAACACTACCCTGCCCCAGGTTGAGTGTAAAGGTTTGAACATCTGAAGGAAACTGCTACTTCTAGGCTCGAAGTGGTTTACTAGGGATTAACTCCTTATATCTCCAGTGTTTAGGGAATTGAAACAATGCTTGTATATCATTGATGAGATTCTGTCTGAAAGCGCACTATTTGCAATTATGAGTATTTCATTTTCATCATCCTCCCTCAAATCATGCTAAACAATAATTGATAGAGTGAAGTGAACAAATGTGTCGGTGCTTGTGATAAAAATAAGTGAAAACGACATAACTAATTCAAAATATGCATAAACAATACATTATAGAAAACCATATACGAATGGCAATTGTTCAAAGCATAAAGTACTTAAACAAACAAAGAAAGAAAAACGAAAGATGAAATGGCAACATGACTGCCTTCTTCGAGGGATGAACTTGACTTGACTTGATTTGATCTGATGTTGGCGCTATCTGGCCGGTGGCATTGGATTGTTGATGACATTTGAAGACTTCCCATTGAAATTGATAGCATCCTTGTCGATCATGTCTTGAACTTTGTGCTTGAAAGCCTTGCAGTTCTCAATGGTGTGACCTGGAGCACCCTTATGAAACCCACAATGAGCATTTGCATCGTAATCGGCAGGAATGACAGTTGGGGGAGCCAAATCTCTCTGAACGACAACCTTCTTCTCCATCAACTGAGCAAAGATACTAGCATATCTCATTGGTAGGCGATCAAAGACTCTACCTAGCCTCCATGTTCTCTGCTGACGTTGTTGGCGAGCACCTTGCTGTTGTTGAGCAGCTTGCAATTGTTGTCGCACCTCAAAAATTCCACTCGAAAACACGATCCTCGTGCTAAAGGAGCGGAAATACGGTTCGACAGAGTCGCAAATGAATAGACGACAGAGGAAAATATTGAGAAAACCTCTTAAAACGAAAGGAATACGACCGTCGCAACCTGATGTTCTGGGTTCAGGAGTCGGTTACGCAAGGGGAAGGTATTAGAACCCCTCACGTCCATTGTACTCAACGGGAACCTCTTAATTCGAATTGTGATGAGCGTTAGCTAAGCTTAGTTGTTTCTCTTCTCAATAATAAATATTAAACGATATGATAAAGGGATAAAGACACTAGGGAAAAGGGGATGGTTATAGGATAAGGTGCTCGCCAAGGATTGGGGCCCTTGTGCCTACGTATGCTCATTCGAACGAGAATGAGGAATTAGAGCGTCGTAGTTCGACTATGGGAAAGGATGGGGGAAATGGAATATGGATGGGAGGTAGATAGAAGTGTGGATGGAATAATAGAGAAAGATAGAAGTGTGGAATAATGGAGAAAAAGGGGAAATGTGGAATAGTGGAGGAAAAGGGAAATGTGGAATAGTGGAGGAAAAGGGAAATGTGCTCGCCAAGATCATCGCAATCTTGTGCCTACATATCTTACATTCAAGAGTGAATGAAGAATCAGAGCGTCCATAGTTCGTGGTAACGACCACAAAAAGGAAACGAGATTGAATAGATTTGAAGGGGGTACGGATGATGATTACTTGAAGCGTAAGAAAGACTTCTCGGGCCTAAGTAATCGAGAGAGCGAGTCAAAGACTTGACTATCTCTCTTTTTCATCTTGAGGATAAGGTTGTACTTGAAAGGGTGAGTTTGAACTGATGACGATTACTTGAAGCTTAAGAAAGACTTCTCGGGCCTAAGTAATCGGGAAAGCGAGTCAAATACTTGACTATCTCTCTTTTTCATCGCAAAAGAGGTTGTGTTTGAATAATGAGTGGTTGGAATCGGACGATGATTACTCGAAGCTTAAGAAAAACTTCTCGGGCCCAGGTAATCGGGAGAACGAGTCAAAGACATGACTTTCTCTCATTTTCATCACGAAAGAAGTTGAATTGAATGGTGTTTGAAATGAGTGGTTGAATGATAGTTGTACGTTGTCGAGTTGTTAATGTTATTTGAGGCGTCAATTGCTTACATACGAGTAAGATAACTTGCATCCAAACAACTAAAAGAGAGATCAAAGACTCAATCCCCCTATTTAAACCTTGAAAATGGATTAGATAGTTGTTAATTGACTGATAGTTTGTTATGAAAATACGCTTGACGTTGGATCAAGGGTTTGACCTATTTTTGCATGCAAAACGTGTGGTGGAATGGAAATGGTTTGAGAAATGGCTCGACAACGAGTCGAGGGTTTGAATTGAAAACGGAACCGACTTGACTATACATCAAGGGTCAGGTTGTGAGAAACGATACTAGTCCCTGAGGGTGCCCCCAATATCGAAACCATGATGAAGTGTGTGCAATATGTTGATGGCGAATGCGGACGAGCATTCGACTTACGGGGGTGTTTGAAAATGGCTCGATGACGGATCGAGAATTAGTTTGAAAATAGATTGATCTTTGCTAGTCCCTATGGGTGCTCCTAGAAGATAAACCAATAATCAAAGAAATACGAAACATACATCAGAATGGGAGAGGGGTACATGTAAGTTACACGGGATTGCACGAAATAAAAGGGTCTAATTGTCAGGTAGCCCAAGAGAAAGCCGTGTGTGTGCAATGTATCCTAAACTACACCTTGAGCAAAGTCGGGCAGAACTCCATGCTAGGGTTCCTGCAAATGACCAATAATCCAACTGTCCACCAATTTAAGGTTTTAGCGTTTCAATCATTTATTTAGTGTTTTCGAATACAGGTGAATGAGAATGAACAATATAAATATGAATATGGTAATATGAATAATATACAATAATATCCACAATAATATTTGACTGAAAAATAAAACAGTTGATATTTGACGAAAATTAAAGTTAGTGGTGTGGAGGCAAATCGCCACATATCACACAAGTCTGCAAGACATTGGTTAATGCAGGTTTCGATGATGACAAATTCCCCGGATAGACTGGAAAGTATGAATTCTAGATCCACTAAACCAGATGCAACGTATCACCCACCATATCCTTTTTACGCGCTTGCAGGACATGGGTCGACCATAGGGTCGGCGTATTCATCAGAAAAAGTCCAAACCAGTCAGCGCACAAAGCATGCGTCGACCATAGGGTCAGCGTATGAAGGAACAACATTCCAGCGGGTCATCGCGTAAAGGCATGGGTCGACCATAGGGTCGGCGCACAAAGGAAATGGATTTCAACGGGTCAGCGCACGCCGACTGTATGGTCGACGCACACTGATGAAATTTCCATAATTCCAAAACAGCACAGGCCATGCGTCGACGCACAGACCTGTTATGGTCGACCGTTCGCGCGGAAAATCTGTTTTAAAATACTTCCCTCTCATATTTGAAATAATGTTATGTCATGAATTATGTTGGCACTATATATACTTGCTTAAACACTTGTGTCTACTAACATTTGATATTCTTTTGATTCATGTGTTCAAAAACAAGAAAGAGTGAAATAGGTGTCCAAGTTTCATCATTTTCATCTTCAACATCTCACAACATTTCAACTACACACAATCATTTTTGAAATGCATTTGTGAGAGATTCAAGGTGATAAGGTTCGAGGCTTAGATTGGAGAATCAAGCTCGGGTTGAAGATTGCGACAGGTTCTTTCTTGAATAAAACCATTGGGGTTTTGTCCTCCAAGATTGGTTCGAATTTTGGGGTTTTTTGGACGAGATTCTTCATCAACGATCAATCGAGAGAAGGTGATTGTGAAGAGGTGGTCTTCACAAGTCTAGTAGCGGATTCGGTGATTTTGAAGGGAAGATCTCGGGTTCGATTTGGTGCTGTTGAGATCAGCCGTAGCCAAAGGTTTGAACAACAACGTTTTCTTCAATAAGGTGGCTGGAGTCGGAGGTCCATCAACACAAATCGAAGAACTTAATTCAGCTTGAATCAAGGGGCAAGGAGTGAAGGCAACTTTCAACACATTGAGATTTCTGTTGTATATTTGTTGCTCAATCCTTGTATAAACTGTTCATTCAAACAGGTGATATCTATAAAATATATCTCAATTCTAGTTTTAAAATTGAGGGCAGACGTACCCCGAAGCGAGGACGACGGGGGAACTGCCTCACCAAATTACTTGTCTTCTCTATTTTCAGCATTTTCGTTATATCTCAAATAAGTAATTTTCGTGTAAGCTCTATTGTCAAAATTGTGATATCAATTGAGTAAGAGGTTAAAAATCTGTTTTTAACTCCAAAGTACAACAAGACGTTGTACTAGGCTTGTTGAAATGACTTACTCAATATAAATATCACTTGGAGTGTTTTTGCACACCAAGTGTTTGACATATTGCTTGAACCAAAATTATCTTACTTGTGTATCTAGTTTTGGTTTGATTTTGAATCATTGGAACTAGGAATCCTTACAACTGAAGTAAATAATTGATAAGTGGAATTTGTGTTGTGATTCTATTTTTCCGAATTGTCATTAATCCAAAGGCTTACGTATATCCAGTTTTCCAATAACCGTTCGTTTTAGACTATATTTTTCCTCGGCCGCTTCCGCACTTAAAACATTTTTAAAACCAATTTTAAATTGGTAGCGCCGACTCAAATTTTAATTGGGGATCTATTCAACCCCCCATTCTAGATCCGTGCCATAGTCTAATAAGTGGTATCAGGAGCTCCGGTTATTCGGTGCTTCAAATACAACGTAGATAGAAAATGGCAAACGAACCTAAAGGGGCGTACAATAGGGCTCCCGTTTTCAACGGTGAAAATTATAGTTATTGGAAAGACTGTATGCGTGTGCATATAAACTCCATAGACAGAAAAATATGGAACGTTATCCTTAATGGTCCAATAGAAATTACTATGACCAATGCGGATAACGTAGTTGTGCCAAAGCCTGAAGCACAATGGACCGATGACGATGAGAAAAAATACAATTATGATTGGAAAGCTAAAAACATCTTAATCTCCTCATTAGGTGTAGATGAGTACTATCGTGTATCCCATTGTCCTACAGCTAAGGCCATGTGGGATTCACTACAAATAGCCCATGAGGGGACAAACGATGTTAAGTTGGCTAGAATCAATACATTGACACAAGAGTTTGATCTTTTTTTCATGGAGCAAGGGGAAACCATTGCTGACATGCAAAAGAGATTTACTCATCTCATCAATCATTTACATTCATTAGGTAGGCCTGTTTCCAATGATATTGCTACTAATAAGATCTTAAGATGACTTAACAGGGAATGGCAGCCTAAAGTGACCGCCATCAAAGAAGCACATGATCTTACCTTATTAGATTTAACAACATTGTTTGGCAAATTACAAGAGCATGAACAGGGACTCTTGAGCTTAGACCAACGCGAAAAGATGGAAAAGAAAGACAAAACGAAGGTGAGTGAAAAGAAATCAATAGCTCTCAAGACTTCCTCCTCGAAGTCTCAAGCAAAAGAGCAAAATGATTATTCCTCGAGCGACGAAGAAGAAGAGGACAAAAGCGAAGATATGGGGTTGTTTGTTAAACGGTATAACCGTTACGTGAGAAAGCACGATATCCAACATTCTGAGAAGAACTTGGTAAACTTTCGGAAACAATCGAGGCACTCCAAGGATGATGACTCGAAAGGTAAAAAGACTAGAGGGACGTGCTACAAGTGTGGAAAGCCCGGTCACTACAAACCGGACTATCCGATGAATAAAAAGGGAAAGGACAAGGAATCATCAAAGTCACACAAGAAATCATCAAAGCCTAGGAGAGCGTACATAGCGTGGGAAAGTGACAGCGACTCTTCCTCCTCTGATGAAAGTTCTAGTGATGAAGAAGAGTCCGTGAATCTATGCCTCTCCGCCAATCAAAAAAATAAGAAAAAACAGGTACGTCACTCTAAATATGATAAGTCCTCAAATATGTCGCATTCAGAATTACAAACCGCATTTAATGCCTTACATAATGAAGCAGTTGAAGCCTTCAAGAAACTTGCTTCTAATAAGAAAATTTTTACGTATTTAGAGCACAAAGTTAAAGAGTCCGAAAAGAAATTAGAGGACCTTAAGGCTTCCATTGTGAAAGGCAATGAATCGGATTGTAAAGACAATAGAAATCCTTTCAACTTCGGGTGTGACACTTGTCATATTTGGCAAGGTGAGGTTAGAAACCTTAAGGCCAAATTAAACAAGGCACTTGAGCCTAAAGTTACATTTGCTATTGATAAAAAGGATTTTAGAAAAAGTATGATTAACCCATACCAAAAATATGCATATGTAATTAGGGATCAAGCAAGTGAAAGTGTCTCTAAAGTTGATTTTGCTTGCTTATATTGTTGCAAGAAAGGTCACTCCATTGGTAAATGCCGGTTTAGGAGATTTCTTGTTCCTAAAGGCATCTACCAATGGTTGCCCAAACGCAACCATTTTGTCGCTAACCTATTAGGACCCAATATGCCATTGGGTACCTCCTTGTGCTAATTATGTTTTGACAGGTGAAATGTGTCGAGACCACCGAGAGAAGATGGGTTCTCGATAGTGGGTGCTCAAGACACATGTCTGGAGACATATCCTTATTCATAGACTTTGTGGCTAAGAAGAAAGGGTATGTAACTTATGGTGATAACAACCGCGGAGCAATACTAGGTAAAGGTAGTGTAGGTAATCCCGCCTCTACTATGATTTCTGATGTATTGCTTGTCGAAAACCTTAAACATAACCTGCTTAGCATTAGCCAACTGTGCGACAAAGGATACAATGTATCCTTTTCAAAAGATTGTTGCAAAATTGTGCATGAAAATGATAAGAAAAATATGTTTAATGGTTTTAGAGTAAACAATGTATATATGCTTGACTTAAATGAAGTATCATTAACAAGCGACAAATGCCTCATAACTATGAGTGAAGACTCATGGCTATGGCATAGGCGTTTAGCGCATGTTAATTTTGACTTACTCAATAAGGTAGTCTCAAAAGACCTAGTCTTAGGACTTCCCAAAATAAAGTTCACCAAGGATCACCTTTGTGATGCTTGTCAAAAAGGGAAGCAAACGAGGATCTCATTTAAGTCTAAAAAGATAATTTCAACAACGAGAACTCTTGAACTTCTGCACATGGACTTGTTTGGGCCGTCTAGGATCAAAAGTCTAGGAGGAAACTATTACGGGTTCGTAATAGTGGACGACTTTTCTAGGTTTTGTTGGACCATCTTCTTAGTAAGTAAAAGTGATACATTCGCCGCTTTTGAAAAGTTTACTAAGCTTTCCCAAAATAAGTTAAATACAAACATAGTGTCCATTAGGAGCGACCATGGAGGTGAGTTTGAAAATCACTTATTTGAAAAATATTGCGGTAACCATGGTATAGATCATAACTTCTCCGCTCCACGCACTCCTCAACAAAACGGGGTTGTGGAGCGCAAAAACCGTATTTTAGAAGAATTGGGAAGAACAATGATTAACGAAAGTGGTTTACCTAAATATTTTTGGGTCGATGCCATTAGTACGGCGTGCTATGTTTTGAATAGGGTACTTATTCGCCCCATTCTAAACAAAACACCGTACGAACTTTTAAAAGGGCGAAAGCCGAATGTTTCTCACTTGCACGTGTTTGGATGTAAATGCTTTGTATTAAACAATGGAAAGGAAAACTTGGGAAAATTTGATTCCAAAGCCGATGAAGGTATCTTTCTCGGATACTCTCACTCGAGTAAAGCATATAGAATATATAATAAACGATTACTTGCTGTAGAAGAGTCTGTGCATGTTACCTTTGATGAGTCCTACCCGAGAAATGTCGGAAAGGATAGTGTTGTTCATGGTGCAGGTACATCCACTGAAGACATACTCAAAAGTGGCGAGACGGGGATTGATCAACCTGACAAATCCAAAATTGAGGAGGATAAGGATGCACACCGTGATGCAATAGAGGAAGTTCATCCGCCTTCAAACGACGATCTTCCTCAAGAATGGAAGTCATCTAAAGACCATCCAATTGAAAACATTATTGGAGACATCACAAAGGGTGTAACAACTCGAGCTAAGCTAAGTAATTTATGTTATTACTTTGCTTTCGTGTCACAGATGGAACCTAAAAACCCTAAGGAAGCCCTACTCGATGAACATTGGTATTTGTCAATGCAGGAGGAACTGAATCAGTTTACTAGAAATGAGGTTTGGGACCTTGTCCCTCCTCCACGAGGTCATCGAGTAATTGGCACCCGATGGGTGTTTAGAAATAAACTGGATGAGAACGGAGTAATAACTCGCAACAAAGCGCGTTTAGTCGCGCAAGGGTATAACCAAGAGGAAGGTATCGACTATGAGGAAACTTATGCGCCGGTTGCCCGACTCGAGGCTATACGCCTTCTACTTGCTTTCACTTGTGCGAAAGATTTTAAGTTATTTCAAATGGACGTCAAAAGTGCGTTCCTTAATGGGTTCATAAATGAAGAAGTCTATGTTGCTCAATGTCGCTACTGCGAAAATCGGCGCCGGCTATGACAGAAGAGTCGCCACCGTGCGTTATTTATCCCAACGGAGGGAAAGGAAACGCTTGAAGTAAACCTAACGCAAAATGGGAAAGGAATGGTCATCGCAACCAAATCCTGGATTCGGGAGTCGATTACGCAAGGGGAAGGTATTAGCACCCCTCACGTCCGCCGTACTCGACGGGATCCACGCTTGTTTTCTAGTACGGATTGTTATTCTATCTACTCTACAGGTCTGGGCTAAAAGAAAATAAAATGACTCGGCAAAGTATCGCACTTTATGCCTACGTATTCCCGTCTGGACCGAGAAATCAGAGTCAACGTAGTTCACCTACCTACGAGAAAGGAGGGGAAGGTTGCTCGCTAGGATATGGCATCCTATGCCTACGTACTTTCATACAACATGAAAGATCAAAGCAAACGTAGTTCGGGCTACGGAAGATACAGATTTGTCTGACTGTTTTTTATCTTGCTGAAAAAAGGTTGTCCCCTGATTAAGAGTCCAAGCGGACAAAAACGACGCTTTGATGTTTGATTTAATTCTTTTACGAAAGAAGTGTTTTTTAGTTTGTTTGCAATCTCTGACGCACTAGAGACTATGATTTGAGAGTGACTACGTCGCGTGTCACCCAAAAGGTAACACACTAAGCAGTCAGATTACTGAAGAGTGACCCTCAAGCAGCCCTCTCTCAAATAGCTTAAGGCTCGTAGCGTACGATATTGATTATCCTTATTACTGTGTTTTGAATTGTTTTGAGATAGAAGAGAAAGAAGCTCTAAAAACCTAGGGTTTGAAAGGGGAATCAAAACTCCCTAAAGTTGTCATGCATGGATAAGAACCTATTGTCTGTCATATTTCTCTCTTGCACAGAGGGAAACAGAGATCCTAGGGGATAAACAGCAAAACAAACAGATATATACAGTAAGCAGTAAGCATGTATGCAATGCAGCAGTACAAGCGAGGCAAGGGAGTCTCACTCATCCTCGAACCTGGGAAAACAATAGGAAAAGTGAACAGTATTCACTTCAAACCTTTGGGGGGCCAGTTGTACAAGCCAACAATCAATACAGAAAAGAAATAAAACCCAACACCAGCTCTGACAGCAACACCAGCTCCTACAGTAAGCAGCTCAAACAGCAAAAACTCTGACAGCTACAGTTGATTAACAACAAAGGGTTGACAGTAACAACTTCTCCAAGTAAGACCCCCTCATCCATCTTCAACAATATTCAAGCTTTAGATAAGCTCCTATCTTCAATAAGCCCCATCTTTAGCAAACATGAACCTCAACCAGTAAACAGCTTCAACAAAAAGCAGCAAAACCCTAGCTTCAACAGAAAACCAGTTTTGACAGTCACCAGCTTCATCTTCACCAATCTTCAATGAACTCCATCTTCAATGAAATCACTCCAGAAGAGATTCAATTAATAATAGATGAAGTTGAGATGTTAAGAGGCTCAGTGACAACCCAAGGAAATCACTAAGATCTTAACATAGCAAGTGAAAGGTATCCTCAAGGTTCTACCCAACCAAAGCATGCTCTACATCCCTCCTAAGGAGAGATGGAACTTCTTTGGGGGACCTTGTGTCATGGGATGGAATAGAGGCACAAGAAGCTCTCTATGTTTGACAGAAGAAACAAGACTACTCTAATGCTCTTCCTATATATCCTAACTCCTAAGCCTCTGACAAGCCCTCTAACAAAAGAGAAGTCTTCAACTCCAAGCTTCTTCAAGCCATCCCAAAGCAACTTCATTTGATCTTCAAATCATCCAAGCAAAGCCCAAGCCAAAAGCACTCCAAAATAGCCCCCACACAAGCATAACCAAATCCAATATCCAAAGGAGAAACCCACAATCACCACACAAGTTGCAAAAATCAAATAAAATGCTAAAGCTCATCAGAAAGTCCTAGGTAAATTTCTCAGGGAACCTAACCCTATACCCAATACCCCATAGGAATCCTAAACCCTAGATCACTCATTTAATCTTCAAACTATGCACAAAACTACAACTATTTGTCTTGAACCCTAATTCTAACACCTCTCCTATTCACCTCTCAAACTAGCCTAAATTTTATTCACAAAATTGTGATAAAATTTCTAAGGGTACATGCTTCCCTAATCTAATCAATCCAACAAGAATCAACTTAAAATCATTCACCAATTGGTCACAAGAAAATCAGCAAGAACATGTAGCAAATATACCAAATTTAAAGAAAATAATAAAATGGAAAAATTCAAATTAAATTGAAAAAAAGGATAAAAAAGGGATTTATTAATTTCATAAAATTACAAATAAATCCAAGATCATAGAGGTATTTTTAAAATATTTTTTTGATCAATATTAGATTTATTATGGATTTTATAAATTAAATGGAATAAAAGAAAATATTAAAAAGAATAAAAGAAATTAAAAACTGGATTAAATGGGAGCCATCAGATGGAGAGACTGGTAATCAAATCCAAGCATTGAGGCGCGTCCACGTGAGGACCAGATGGCATCCCAGTCACACGCTGACTGGGATTAATGAAACACAGCGTATTGATTAGAGAGGGAAATCTGAGATTGAATCAAGACCACATGATCACGTCTCCTAGTCAATGAGTCAACCTGATCCAACGCCTCATGCATCGTCTTCCCCAAAACTCAGGTGACCTGAGGCAAATTCCAGACGAAGGTTCACGGTGGTTTCCACCGTCTTCTCCGATGAGGTCCCAAACTCAGGTGACCAAAACTGATGAACCTTATACCTATCTCACTCAGAAAATCACCAGGATCATGAATATCACATCCTTTTTATCCAATTCTTAATGGAAATTAAAACACAAAGCCATCTTCAGAATATGCCAAAAACTCAACCATCACCATTTGCAAAATTGAATCCACATAAATGATCCTCATGTTTTGTACATCATAATGATCTATCCAAATCAATTCATAGCCTTAAGATCAACTCAATTCGTGCTCAAACAGAAATCCCATGTCATCTTGGAATGTCTCTAACTGCTCCAATTCCTATCCAGAAACGACCTAGGTTCCATCTAAACCCTAACCACATGCAAGAATCTCCCTAGTTCAGCCTAGATCAAGAGGAAATTCAAAGGTTACATACCTGTGAAAATTGAATCAACAGAGGTAGAAGATGATGGATTCAAGCTTTGCAACTCTTCAAACACGATCAGTGAAGCAAGATGAAGCTTCTAGGCACTTCAATTTGGCTTGATTTTGATCCAAACTCAGAAACCGTTTTCAGTTAGAACCCTTGAAACTCAACTTGCTATCTTCACTCTCTCCACGAATTCTGCACCAAACTTCATCTGGAAACATTCTAGAGCTTAAATAGAAACCATTTGTGGGCTTTGGCAACCCAATTCAGGCCCAAATCTGTTGATCCAAAATTCTGTTATGGCCATGAAAGTTCAATGCTACAGTCACGATTCTGAGCTTCCAGCTTGCTCTAGAATGTTCTATCTAACTTCAAATGGGTTTGTGAGTGTGAATGGATAGTTAGCTTGGCCTGAAACACTTTGAATCTTGATTTGGCATTGTAACTTGTAATGTAAGTAAGCATTTTACAAAAAAAGTCATAAAACTAAGCCTCAATTCAAAAATGTGGAAATGTCATTGTGTTTAGAATCCAATTTCCATTCAAAATGACTACCCATATGCCATGTGTATGTCTCATAATCCAAAAATCCCAATTTCCCTCCTTTGAATCATTTGAAAAATCATTCTTTTTAGGCTATTTTGGTTCATTTTGTGAAGCAAGCCATTTCAATCACCCATGACTTCTTATCTGGCCTAAAAACATCATTTTAAGCACATCTCATGTTGGACATTTCTTCATTTGAGGAGTGGAAGATAGAGATTTTGACCTATGTTGAAAAGTGACCTATAATTCAACTTTCCCAAAATACCCCTGGATTGCCAAGATCATAACTTGAGTTCTACAAATCCTCTTGAAGACTTCTAGTACTCTATGGAAAGCTAAGATCAAGATATACAACTCTTATGTTTGACAAGAATCCATTTGAAAATTACTTGATGGGAAAAAGTTGCTTGGAAGTCAAGTGACTTTCACAGATAAATTTCAGTGCCCTCTGGTGACCCATAACTTGCAAGAACCATAACTTGAGTTCTACAAATCTTCTTGAAGACTTCTAGTACTCAAATTAAAGATATTGAGAAGCCCTACAAGTTTCATGTTGGACAAGAATCCATTTGAAACTTTTATTTTGACTTGTGTGGCTTGGAAGTCCAGTGCTATACAGGGGATTTTACCCTAGGAACCTTGTCTCAAACACCTCCAACCACTCTTAATTCTCTTGAACTTGATCTTGACTCATCCATACACATGATTCAACATCTCAATACATGACTTACATGACTGAGAGCTAGGTCTTGATGCCCTTTCTTTGCTCTCCTTGACCTAGGGTTACCCAGATCAAACCCTACTTGTACACACGTCAACTGTGATTCTTGAACTTGATACCATGACTTGTCTAAGCTTCACTAGGGCTCTCTAGGCCTCTCATGGGATTCATACACACCTCAAATTCATAATTCCATGCTTCATACCCCATTGATGACCCTCAATACACCTCAAGTTAGGAGAGAAATCCACTTGTTGACATTCAAATCTCCTCAAAGCTTCAACCCATTCCTTGATGACTTTGGATGTTCTTCAGCTTGAATAAGGCCCCTTGATGTGCTTCTTTAGATAAGGATGGCACTTAATCCCCTGTTAGATTACTTGCTATGTTATGATATGCAAATGATTGGACCATGTACATGATGTGACTATGCAAATGATAATGCAATTAAAACATAAACCAGGTGAAATAGGTTGAGCAAATCTTAGGGTGCAACAGCTGCCCCTATTCAAACGGCTTGGACCCGACTGGGTGAGGAGCGAACGACCTTCAAACAATCGAGGTACGAGACGGTTGAATACCAAGAAACCGGAAATTTGCCAACCACAGAAATAAACTGCACAAACTGCTTGGAGAACAACATCCCCCACTGAATCCGGTCGTTACAGCAACCCACTGATCAATCATCTAGTATCAAAATCTAATTTTAATGTCAACCGCCTGTGTACCGACCCAGGCTTTGAACTCCCTCTTGTCGAAACACTCTGCCTTTTGTCCACATTAAAACTCTGCCGTCTGTTAATATGGAGAAAACAAATTAGCGACCATGCTGGGGATCACTTTCATCAACCCGAAACAAGATTCTATCATCGTGCGGATAGAACTTTGTCCATGTTAGGACTCTACATTCCGCCAACACAGAAAATTCCCAACGACTTTGCTGGGGAAACATTTCTGTCTAATCACAGGGAACTCATCTGCCTATCCATATAGGCAAATCATCTGCCTATACACAGGAAACACCATCCGTCTACTTCATACGAGAAAAGTCATCTGCCTGATTACAGGAACCTCCATCCGCCTGCTTCATACGGGAAAATTCATCTGAATACCGTTTCTCTACCTACCTCTGCAGTAGCCAACTCCGTTGGTCCCAACCCACAAACGGCGTCGAGGAGGACTCTACTGGGGACAGTAACACGAGGAAATCACGGCGAATTCCTTGGGGAAAATACTTTTGTCAAATATCAGAACACAACTCATACTCTCTGGAGATCACGTGAGAATCATCTATCTGGATACCGGAAAATTCATCTGCCTGCTTTATACGGGAAACTCCATCTGCCTGATTCATGCAGGAAAAGGGTTCATCCGCCTGCTTCATACGGGAAAAGTCATCTGCCTGATCACAGGAGAGTTCATCCGCCTGCTTCATACGGGAAAACTCATCTACCTGATAATTATAGGAAAGTTCATCCGCCTGCTTCATACGGGAAAACACATCCGCCTGCTTCATACGGGAAAATTCATCCTCCTACTTCATACGGGAAAATACATCTGCCTGAACACAGGAAAGTTCATCCGCCTGCTTCATACGGGAAAATACATCTTCCTGATTCTTACAGGAAAGTTCATCCGCCTGCTTCATACGGGAAAACATATCCGCCTGCTTCATACGGGAAAATACATCTGCCTGATTCTTACAGGAAAGTTCATCCGCCTGCTTCATACGGGAAAATACATCTGCCTGATTCTTACAGGAAAGTTCATCCGCCTGCTTCATACGGGAAAATACACCTGCTTGATTCTTACAAGAAAGTTCATCCGCCTGCTTCATACGGGAGAATACATCTGCCTGAACACAGGAAAGGCAACTTGGATATAGCTTCTTTGCCTATTCTTTGCAGTAGCTAACTCCACTGGGGATAGTCTGAAAATAACTGCCCGACACCCGTTTTGATAACAAGTGACCACTTCTGAACTCTTGATTCATGAAACCCTGAAATGTTGCCGCGACAGCAAACCTGAAGAAAACACTCCGCTGGTCGGATGAGAAAAATTTCAAACAGTAACTCTGTGGGGAATAATAACAAGAACTGTATCATCGCATGTCTCACGGCGAGACCTCGATCGTCTGGTAATAAATCTGAGCTGTAACTTCATACTCCTGCTGAGCAACACACCTGAAAGCAAAAGGTTAACCAACCTGATTTATGTTTCAAAATGCGTATGTTTGGCAATGGCGCAATGCTCCATACGGCATGGAAATGCTACGCGTTTTTTTTTGGGTAGATGCAAATATGATAATATATGCAAATGCAAATGCAGGTTCAGGCTGCTGGGGAAGCTCTGACAAGCTTGCTTCAACATGGCTGTTGAGGACAAATACCACCCTGTTGGGGATGAACGGGTATCGCAAAGTATTCTGGCAAAATAAATGCCGGAAATACAACCAACTCTGCCGGGGAGAGATTACACATAGATTTCCACTGGGAGGAAAGAATAACACCTGCTGGGAAGATTAACTCAGCTGGGGGAGAAGCAACCCTTCTGGGGGACAACTGTCTGGGTACAGTTTACAAACTCGGAACTATCACTACGCTGGGGATAATCATCCGAACAAAGGCATGACAACCTGTGGGGAGAAAGAAAACCATCCTCGGTGGGGATAATCCTTCTGAACCTGCCATGACTTGGTTACGTGCCGCGGAAATCCTCCCAGCTGGGGATTGAACGCACACCTACTCGACTCTCTAGGGAGTATAACCTCTGCATGGAACACTGATCTTGTCTTGCTGGGGATATCCTGTGGACAACTTCCATGAGGATACTCTTCTGGGAAAAATAATCCCTCCCTCCTTCGGTAAGGGATAACATCATCTCAACCTCTGGGGATGAGGTGCGACCTGCTGGGAAATAAGGTCAAGTCCTTCTTCCAGGGCCTCTGGCTGGGGCCACCATTTTTTGATAGTCCGCTTCAAGGGCGAGAACCCTGCAAAACACAAACGAGACAAAACAAATCTATACAACTAAATCTATTCGGGTTAGCATCCGCGACATTACTTCAGTCAATTCGAAGTTTTAGCAATTATTGGCAAGGGCCAACAAGATTATGTAAGTGCACGTTTATCAAAAACATCGGCGTTTTCCACATACAAAACAGTAAAGCACAAACATCAGATATTGAATAACATGTTTTATTGATTGAGCCTGTAAATAGGCTAAGCTTTGTACATCGGATGCAACTCCTGAAAAGAGGAAGTTACACATACACACATACATATATGCACAAAAAGCATAAAAATACAAAACAATATTTGTATACATGTCGGCAACGTGGTGCAGACAAAAATCATGAGCTGATCCTCCTATGACTCGCCTGACTCTGGCGCTTTCCCGGTATTCAATTTTCGGAAGAGATTGTGTTGGATAAACGAACCCTCAGGTACTCCCAAGCCACTAAGCAATGTAGTATCAAATTCGGACCGCAGCCATTTGCTTTTTCAATCCCTAACTTTTGCGTGAATCGCCCTTTGCGGGTTTTCAATTCACCGGGATACCCTTTTTTGCCGAAGTCGCCCTTTTCGGGTTTTCGACTTCGCGGGTGTATATCTTTTCAATTTTATCCCTAACTTTTGCCCAAACCTTTTATTCATTTTTTACGGTTCGCCAGGATGCCCCATTTTTGCTTGGACTCTCTTTTTACTGTCCAGCGGGTTACTTTCAAGCAAAGTATTTTTTAACTGCGTCCGAATTCACAGGCGACGTAAAGTCTTCACCATCCATGGTAGATAGTAGCAAGGCTCCTCCAGAGAAGACTTTTATGACAACGTAGGGACCTTCGTAATTAGGGGTCCATTTGCCCCTGTGATCTGTTTGTGGAGGGAGAATCCTCTTCAGCACAAGGTCGCCCGTCTGAAAGCTTCGTGGACATATCTTCTTATCGTATGCTTTCTTCATCCGACTCTGATACAACCGACCGTATGCGAGAAAAGCTAGCCTCTTCTCATCCATTAAGCTGAGCTGATTCAGTCTATCTTTAACCCATTCTGCCTCGTCAAGTTGGACGTCTCGTAAAACCCTCAAGGAAGGAATCTCAACCTCCAACGGTAACACTGCCTCCATTCCGTATACCAATGAAAAAGGGGTTGCTCCGGTTGATGTGCGTACCGTCGTAAGATAACCGTGCAAAGCGAAAGGTAACATCTCGTGCCAGTCCTTATACGTCACAACCATCTTCTGAACAATCTTCTTTATGTTCTTATTGGCCGCTTCGACAGCGCCATTCATCTTGGGTCGATAAGGAGAGAGTTGTGATGCTCAATCTTAAAATTCTGACACAGCTCTTCCATCATTTTGTTATTCAAATTCGAACCGTTGTCGGTGATAATCCACTCAGGGATTCCATATCTGCAGATAATATCTCGTTTGATAAATCTGGCGACCACTTGTTTGGTGACATTAGCATATGATGCTGCTTCCACCCATTTGGTGAAGTAATCAATTGCCACCAAGATGAACCGGTGTCCGTTGGATACCGTAGGCTCAATCTTCCCGATCATATCAATTCCCCACATCGAGAACGGCCACGGTGATGACATCACATTCAGAGGACTTGGAGGTACATGGACTTTGTCTGCATAAACTTGGCATTTATGACACTATTTTGCAAACTTGAAACAGTCTGTTTCCATAGTTAGCCAGTAATAACCTGCCCGCAGCAGCTTTCTCGTCATAGCATGCCCCCCAGCATGTGTACCAAATGTACCCTCATGTATCTCTTCCATGAGCAACTTCGCTTCTTTCTCATCTACACAGCGTAGCAACACCAAGTCGTGGTTTATTTTGTATAGGACACTGTTGCACCCCAAAATTTGACCAACCGGTTCCCACATCTGGTTTATGTTTCGACGCATTTTGCATTCGCACTCGCATACCGCATACATTGCATTTTTTCAGTCATATTGGTTTTATCGAGATTACAGCCCTATTTCCACATTTCAGACGTTTCAAACCGGTTCGGGTAAGCGGAGTCCTATTTTTAGGAAGTTGTGCGCTTCCCGGTGTTTTCAGCTCACACTGCTATTTTTGAGGACATCTAGGTGTCCGAGTTTACCGTTTATTTCGCTTTGGTCTCGCGTTCTTTTTAATTGAATTAATTGTCGTTATAGCTTTTTCTAGATTTTTTATAGATTAATAGTTTTCTAAGGTTTTAATAGTTTGTTTAGAAAAATAGTTTTTTAATAGTGTTTCTAGAAATTAATAGGTTTATTAATATAGTTTTTAGATATTAAATAGTTTTAATAGTTTTAGGATTATTATAGTTTTTAGTTTAATAGAATAATATAGATTTTTTATTAGATTCTAATAGGTAGTTTTATTAGATAATAGTTTCTTATAGTGAATAGATTTTAATAGAATTTTTAAATATATATTAGTTTAAATAGTAGCTGAATTGCTTAGATTTTATTATTAGATTTTCTTTTAATCAGACTTTATTAGTGTTATCGTTTTTAGATGTTAATAGGATCATTAGGGTCAGCTTTATTAATGTTCATTAACTGAGTTCATTTTCATTTCCGTTTAATCATGCATTGAGTTTAATCATTTCATTAGGCCATTAGTTGTGTTAATCAGCATTAATTTTCGTTTCATATTAATTGCATTAGTCTTGTATTAAGTCCTTTACTAATTCATTGGTCTAAGTTTGTAATGGGCCGTTTGTCCAATTTTCAGAAGCCCAAGTCCAAAATATGCCACTTGTCATCTATTTAAACTGCCACACGTTCTCTTTCTCTTTCTTCCACCTCATTCATCCCCGCCACCTCACGTTTCCACTCAGACCTCACAGACTCTGCATGCTTGACACTTCACCACCCACTCACCATCTCTCCTTGCCACGTTTCTCTCTAACTCTGCATGCACACCACAGCCTCGTGCCACGCGTCCCCTCACCAACCTCTCCCGCCGGCCATGCAACCACCATCAGAACCACCGTAACCGTCGCCGGAAACTGCAAATCTTCATCATCCAAATCACAGGATTATCAATGATCTTCATCAATTCGTCAGTAGAGATCTTCACTGATCTTCATGAGATCATCAAAATCATCGTTCATCAACATCATTCATCGTTCGTTCATAGTTTTCCAGAGCATTCAAGAACTTTATCGTTTGACATCAACTTCATTCGGTATTTGTCCAAACTCATCAGATCTTAAGATCTCCAGATCTTCATCAAACCTTCAACGAAGCTCCATCAACATTTTCGTCCGTTGCTCTGCCTGTTCATCATTGCTCCGAACTTCATCAAGTTCATCCATAACAACTTTTTCCAGATTTTTAGATGTTCAAGAATCGTTAAGATCTTCAAACGATTTTTATAGAACCTGCGACGATCTTCCTAGACATTCGTTGTTTAACAATCTTCATCGTTCTTCAAGATTCATCAAGATCTTCAGGAGAACCTTCGGCATCCTTCATCGCCATTTCCAGATTTTGTGCAAGAAATACTAAGATCCTCAAAGAGCTTCGTCAACAACTTTAAGATCTGCATCGCCATGTGTTCACCAGCAAGAACTTCAACATCAAGTTCAAAATCTTCACATGCGAACACCTTCAAGAAGTCTCCAGAAATCGTTCCAGAAATCTTCATCAACGATCATCTTCAAGAACGTCAAAGGAATCTATTATTTGTTTCCAGATCGTGATAGTTTGTGGTTTTATTTTTTATCCATTTGTTGTGAAGGTTGTAAAACGAAGATAAGATTGAGAGACTGAGAGATTTGAGTGAGAGTTGAAACGATAGAGAGAGCTTGCGAGCGAGAGAGCTAATGAGAGAGAGAAATCCGAGAGAGTGAAACGGCGCAGGGTGAACAGTGTTTGGAGGTTGAGAGGCACTTAGGGTTTTCTTCAGAGTGAGGAAGAGAGAGACGTGGCTGTGTTTGGAGTATTGGGCCTCTCTAAGGCCCATTCACATTTTACCATAACACACACCGTGTTTCCGTAACACACCCCCTCCCCGTGTTTGGTTGTTGGTTAGTTGGGTTGGGCCCAAGCTTTTGTTGTTTTTTTACAGTATCCCCTGTAACAATCACTCACCCCTCCCTGCACTTTATTTTTTCTTAATACTTTGTATTGTATTTTTTAATTGTAATTTTTTAGGATAGTTTAATATTGTTTAGAATATCTTAATTCCTTAGAATATTATAGTTTAGGTATCAATTTTCTTTTAGAGATTTTTAGTATAATATAGTTAGAATATTTTAAATACTAGAATAGATATAGAATTTTAGCTCTAATTTCTTTTGGGAAATTTAGATAATATTTTCATTTAGGAAAATAGTTTAATTTTCTTTTAAGAGAATTTATGACTTAGTTGTTTTCGTTGGTAAGGAGATTCATAGATTTAATTCTTTTTAGGATATATTTTCATTAGGAGATTATTTTTGTCGTATCTTAGGAGTAGACTTTTATTTCCATTTTGCGTTGGATTTCTCTCCTATTTTCTTTTCTATCCGATTTTATTCTCGATTTTATTTCTGGCTGGCCATGTGACACGATTTAATTGGAGAATGATTTTCGATATCATTTCTCTATCTTGTCTTTGACACGGACATCAATACGCTACCTCTTAGAGTTCGATTTCTCGTATAGGTCGAACCATTACGGTCTAAGCGGTACATTGTTCTTGGTTCGAGCGTCATCATCAAGGATCCAGGGAGGAGAAGATTGGAATGGAGCTTGCGCGCATGTCAGGAGCCAACGGAGCTGCTTCGTTCAACATCATCATCTTATTCAAGTCTTCAGGCAACCGTCGAGTGTTGTGAGCTGCGTCGTTAGATACGAAGGAAATGACAGTTAAGGAGTTACTTCTCAATCGTCTAGGATGTCTAGTATGGTATCCTTAGGATGCCATGCGACGCATTCGCTCCTACGTCTTAGGTTCTTGCGTGTGTGTCCCGAGTTCCTTCCCGTTTAGGCGTAGGCCTGCGTCCTCCTTGTTCTCGCCCCAGTGCGATCGAAACCCCTTTTCTCTCGCGTTCAGGCAATCGAGACCCCTTCTCTTGCCCCCGTGCAATCGAGACTCGTTTTCCCGTCGAACTACGTTTGCTCTGATCTCTCGTGCCGGACGAGAGTACGTAGGCATAGGTTGCGACATCCTAGCGAGCTACCTCCCTTTTTACCTTCTTCTCGTTCCCCGTTTTAGCTGTAGTAGGCTGAACTACAGCTGCTCTGATTTCTCATATCGAATGAGAATATGTAGGCATAGGATGCGATATCCTAGCGAGCACACTAACAACTAACCTCTCTGTTCTCTCGCTGCCGTGCGATCGAGACTTTCCTGCTGATGACTGATGTTTCCCTTTCTCTTGCCCTTGCGCATTTGAGACCAGACTGTAGTTCTAGTTCCCGTAGGTTCCCGTACCTTTCAGAACCACTCAATCTCTCACCCCTGTGTGATCGAGAATACCCTGTCTAGTCGTAGTTAGCCTGAACTACGTAAGCTATGATCTTTCACGCTGTGTGGAAGTACGTAGGCACAAGACGCGAAGTCTTGGCGAGCCAATTCCCCTGTAGTTTCCCGAACTACGATGACTCTGACTTTCTCTCTTGAGAATACGTAGGCATAGAGTGCGATGCTCTATCGAGTCAGTTTCCTCCCGTTTAGCTTTAGCAGCCGTAGATAGATTGTTTTGCATTCTTTAGACAAACCAGCAAGCGTGGATCCCGTCGAGTACGACGGACGTGAGGGGTGCTAATACCTTCCCCTTGCGTAACCGACTCCCGATCTAGGATTTGGTTGCGATGACCATTCCTTTCACGTCTTTGCGGTAGGTTTACTTCGAGCGTTTCCTTTCCCTCTTTTGGGATAAATAACGCATGGTGGCGACTCTTCTGTTTAGCCGGCGCCGATTTTCGCAGTAGCGACAGCTGGCGACTCTGCTGGAGACCCAACGTCCCTTAAGAGAGTCAATCCTAGCGCTTGTTTGCTTGTCTTTGGATGTTTACTTCTGTGCGTTGTATGTTGTATTTTACTGTATTTACAATTACCGCATTTCGTTATTATCTGTTGCTGTTGAGCTGTTGGGTGGTTGTTCCTTTGAGAGAAAAGCCAAAACCCAGGCTTGAGTACACGCATAGACTTAGAAGTAGAGAGTAGTGGTTAGCCTGCTTGCTTAGCTCGCACCAGCTAGCCGCAAAATTTACGCTCGGACGAGATTCTCTTTGATGCTTCTTGCCTGGCCCTTAGGGCTCGACAAGTTGTTTGACCCGAGGATTGTTGACTCTGGGAACCTATCAATTGGGAATTCGACTAAGTGAGGCCGCTTCAAGGGACGATGATGCCACACCTTCTGGGTATCGTATCATTGCTCTTGAAAGTCTGTGACGTTGATACCCGCATAGGATGCCATACCTTGTCAGATTAGGTTCATACCCATGAGTGGGAGGGTTTTTGCAGGGAACTTAACTTCCAGCCAACCCGATAATTTGGTCTTCTCTTCAGAGCGAACGTACTCCGTCAGCAGCGCAGCAGTATTCAGAGATTTGTGGGGGCTGTGATCCCGTGTTCGCTGCATATTGCATCGTATTTGCATGAACATTGTTGCATCATATTGCATACCATTCTCCAGCTAGCCAGAGTCTGATCCAGCCGTTGTTTTGATTCTGAAGGTGATTATTCGGTGTTTGGCCTGAGCAACTGTTGATTGTTAGAAGACGACCCAGGGGTTGAAGCAGATTTGAGCAGAACCGAGCAGCGAAGTCAATTGAAGGTTATTGGTAGCTATGTCTGAGAGCCACTTCCAATCTCTTAACACCTTGACAGGTTTCACTATGACGACTAATCCTCTGTATGGCTCTACATCCGAGGAAGACCTTCCACAAGTGAACAACGTTACTGCGGACCAGTTTGTGCAGCCTCCTGCTAGGAACCAGGATCGACGTGAGCAGTTTGTTGTCCGAAATGAACACCCTCCTCTTATTAACAATCAAGGTGTTGTTTTCCCTATGGCGAATATCCGAAGAGAGATCCCGGTAGCTAGGACTGAAGACCCGAGAGCTCTTGAGTATGCTAGAAGGCTCCAAGTGTTGGAAGAAGGAGTGAAAGCCTTGAAAGTTAAAGACGCTGTCAACCTCAATGCTGCAGACATGTGTTTGGTTCCTGGCCTGGTATTGCCTCCTAAGTTCAAAGCGCCGAGATTTGAGAAGTACAGAGGAGATAGCTGTCCGAAGCAACATTTGGTGATGTTCTGCCGAAGAATGACTTCGTTTGTGCAAAACGATAAGTTGATGATTCACTGCTTTCAGGATAGTCTGACTGGGGCATCTCTGAGTTGGTATATCCAGTTGGAGAGTAATCAGATTCGATCATGGGTGGATTTAGCCAGAGCTTTTCTGAAACAGTATGATTATAACCTGGACATGGCTCCTCATCGCATGCAGTTGCAAGAATTGTCTCAGGAGAACAATGAACCCTTCAGGAAGTATGTTCAGAGATGGAGAGAATTTGCTGCCAGAGTGCATCCACCACTTCTAGACCGAGAGTTAATGAGCATGTTTGTAAACTCCCTGGAGAGCCCGTATTTCGAAAGAATGCTTGTAAATGCGCCAAATTTCTCCGAATTGGTAAGATTAGGAGAACGCATCGAGCATGCCGTAAAAATTGGGAAAATTCAGATTGTTTCGGGCGGTTAGGCTAGTGAAACTGAATCTCTTGGTAGCTACCAAACTGAAGAAGGAGTTGTGATCAATGCAATCATGCCAGATGTTGAGTATCCTCGAGATGAATCGGTGAAATCTGTTGGTTCTTCATCTTCTGTGTCTTGTTATGCGGGACAAACGACTGTGCCTAGGGCACCACATCGGGAACTTTATGTTGCTCCTCTTGCAAATCAGCGAACTCGTGGCCGAAGTTATCAGAATCCGCGCCCAAATCAGAACAGGCCTCGTAACAACTTGGAACGAAGGAATGCTCCTTCTCATATAGTGCCTGTGCCGTATAGCCATATTCTACCACATTTGATCCAGAATTCTTTGGTGGAACCTAAAGCTCTTAAGCCTGTGCCAGAACCTTACCCTCCCGGGTACAATCCCCACGCTCAGTGTGGTTACCATGGAGGATCTCCAGGGCATTCAACTGAAGATTGTAACGCTTTTCAAGTGAAAGTACAACAGTTGATCGACCAAGATTGCATTTCCTTTCGAGAAGGAATTCTGGTGGTTCATGACAATTTCTCAGCTGCCTAAGCTCGCAGATGCATAGGTTTATTTGCAAGAAGCCAGTGGTCCAGACAGGCAGGCGCCCTCAGCATTGGCAGTCCTCAGACTTTTATCATTTTCATTTGTAGTTTCTTTTCTGTTAGTTGCTACTTGCTGTTAAACATTGTTTGTTTTGAATGGTAATATTGATAAAGTGACTATGCATTTTTCTGAATTAATCATGTCGTTGTCACTCATTTATTGCACCGCACTGACACTTGCATTTTATTCACTCCACTTTATCACTATGATTAGCAAAGATTGGAGGGAGGATGACGAAACTGAATACTCATAACCGATGATCGTATGCTTTTAGATAAAACCTTGCCGATGACGTACAAGGCATTGTTTCGAATCCCCTAAACACTGGAGATATAAGGAGTTAGTCCCTTGTTAACCACTTCGAGCCAAGAAGTAGAAGTTTTTCCGGACTTTTTTAAACCCTCGCATCTTAAACCGGGGCAGGGTAGTTGTCGGTTAGCTTGATCAAGCATTCAAGTCTTATAGAGGAGTGTTGTCTTTCGAGAACCAATCACGTCTTATTTTTCCCCAGAGGTCGTACCTCATCAACCACAATGGTTAAACCTCACCAATCAGGAGTGAGACAGTTGCAATACTTTCAGAGCAATCAAGACAACCAGTGTCGCACGACTTGTTCCAAGAAAGAAATAAGAAAGCCCGCTAAGTAAGAGAAAAAGAAAAGCTGGAAAGCTAATACTTAGGCAAAAATCAGGGCATTCCGCTAGGCTTCAGAAAAGAAAAAATCGAAAAGAAATCAAAAGGAGTCAGTCCAGGCAAAAATTAGGGAATCAAAAGAATGAAAAAGAAAGGATATAAAAAGAAAAATCCTCGAACAAGGACAAAGTCGTGTATGTACAGACACCGAAAACGAAAAGGAGTAACTGTCACTCCGAAAACCTTGTGAATTCTTTAACCACTGGTCCCAATATTCAACATACCTCTCGAAGAGGCGAGCGCTTGAGCCAAGTTAACTGAACTTTAGGATCGGAGATCATCACGTAGAAGGGGTGGGTACAAATCATAATTTGAGCCAAATATCCTTTGTTTCACGAACCGTGAACCTGACCACGATACAGCCCTTAAAAGACCTAATTGAGGCAGGGTTTATTCTGAAAGCGCATTACGATAAGGTTGAGTAACCTGACTCCTTCTTGATTTGCTAGTCATATCCTTATTGTATTTTTTCACTGATTAAATCAACACTATGTTTGAATTCTGGTTCATTCGTCACTCACTATCATGACACGTAAATGAGTGACAGCACAATTTTTTCAAAATCTGCATGAACACTGCATTCAAATTACCATTCAGAAATAAACAATTTTATTTGTAGGTCAGTAGTTGACAGGAAGGAAATTCCAACAGGGAATGATTGAACAGGACTGAATAATTCAGCAGTCTGGATCAGAATGGTGAATGTTGGGAAACCCTGTGAATCTGGGGCATTAACTTCCAGTGAGTTCAGAATCAGTTAGTCTGAGGACAAGTCCCAAAGCATCGATTGATTATGGGACAGTTTACTTGAGAAGCAGTTGATCAGAAGTGAATCTTCTCGAGAGCCAATCAGGGGCAATTATCCAGAATGCTATGATTTGAGGATAGATTCTTCCAGTGTGTGATCAGGGCAAGTTAAGTCGCTCAACGCTCGTTCAGGGGCAAGTCACTTCAGAGATAGTGAAACCAACTATGCTGAGAGTTGGTTAATTGAGGTTGAATCCTTTCGTCGTACAGATACCGGGGCAAGCCATCTCAAGGTTGTATTGTAGCAAGTTGCTTTCTGTTCAGAGTGAGTTTCCCAAGAGTGGGATTGGAGCGAGTTGAGGTGCACTGGGGCAAGTTGTTCAAGCAAGTTTGATCACCCCAGCAAGAGTTGAGTATCGGGGAATCGTGTCATTACCATCGTCACAAAAAAACCTGAACCTTCGAAAAAGACCTTGTCGTCATTGGATTATTATAGTTTAAACCTGTTACTTGACAGAACCTTGTAACCTTGTCGTTTCCAAAGCCCAGTTCTCGTCTGGCAAACCGGTACCCAGTTCTCGTTTGGTCCACCTTTCCGTAAATACCAGTTCTCGTCTGGTACCTGTTATTTTTCAACCAGTTATCGTCTGGCCAACCTTTCTGTAAACATCAGTTCTCGTCTGATGTATGTTAGCTTTCAACCAGCCCCGTCTGGTCACCGTCTCTTTAACCTATTTTGCTATCAGTTCTCGTCTGGTGCATGTCAGCTTCCAAACCAGCCCCGTCTGGTCATCCTTTCCTTAACCTATCATCCGGTCAGCCTCGTCTGATGTTCCAACCGTAAATCCGTTCTCGTTCGATAATCTAACCTATTTTGCTATCAGTTCTCGCCTGGTAGTCCATCTTTGAATGCTAGCCCCGTCTAGTATTTTCCCTTAAAATCCATTTTGTTGATAACCTATTTCCATCCTTAAACTAGAAAAAGCCTAAAAATACCTGACACGATAACTCCTAGTGACTCACATGGTGTCACGTTCCTCGATACAAAGCTCGATTGATACCGGTTTCCCGATTGATGTTAAATCAAGGTTACTCTTCTTAGCAGATAGAAGTCACGTATTGTCCTCATAATAGTTGAGATCGGAGTTATTCCTCCTCAGAATAGGATTAGGAGTATCCTCAGCAGGTCAGAATGGATATCCCTGACAGCAGGGGCATTCTCAGCAGTGAGTTGTGCACAATTAACCCCGGTTTGGTTAAGCCCCATAGTACAATCAAGTTGTCAAGGGTTTAGAAAGAGCGTCCCCGTGCAGGGTCGTCCTTCCCTCCTCCAGCAGGTTGTCCTTCCTCCGTCAGGTTGATCGTCCTCTACAGAGTTCGTAACGATGAATTTGTGAGCCATCCCTCAGTAGGATTGTTTCTTCCCCATGGAAGTTGGTCTCACTTTTCCAGCATTTATTTTGTTGGGATGATTCTATGATACCCGGTACCCCTCAGTGGAGTTGACGTTTCCCTCGGCATTTATTTTGCCAAGCAGTTTTAGACCCAGTGTTCTCTGGCAGCTCGAGCTTGCATTTGCACTTGCATATATCTTCATATTTGCATCTGTACAAACACATAGCATCTCCATGCCGTATGGGGCATCGCATTTTCTTACAAACACATAGCATCTCCATGTCGTATGGGGCATTGCATCATTTTCAAACATATGCATTTCGAAATATAGATCAGATTGGTTCACCTTTTGCTTTCAGGCGTGTTTTCTCAGCAGGAGTGTGGAGTTCTGGCTCAGATCTATTACCAGGTATTCGAGGTCTCACCGTGAGACATGTGACGATGCAGTTCACCTTATTATCCCCACAGAGTTACTGGTTGAAGTTTCTCTTATCCGACCAGCGGAGTGTTTTTCTTCAGGTTTGTTGTTCCGTCAGCGTAACAGGGTTGCATAAATCAAAATTCCAAAAGTGGTCACTTGTTGTCGAAACGGGTGTCGGGCAGTTATTTTCAGAATATCCCCAGTGGAGTTAGCTATTACCAAGAATAGGCAAGGAAGCTATATCCCAGACGTATTTTCCCGTATGAAGCAGGCGGATGAACTTTCCTGTAAGAATCAGGCATATGTGTTTTCCCGTATGAAGTAGGCGGACGAACTTTCCTATATGAATCAGGCAGATGTGTTTTCCCGTATGAAACAGGCGGATGAACTTTCCTGTATGAATCAGGCAGATGGATTTTCCCGTATGAAGCAGGAGGATGAACTTTCCTGTAATCAGGCAGATGATAAAATCTCTATGCGTGTTGACGAATTGGTTCCTCTTCTGGTGTTGATAAGGTTAGTCCAATGGTGGACAGAGGTGTTTTTGCAAAGATAGCTCAGTGCCCGTGGCGTCACACAGGTGATTGATGTTAAGACCAATTGTATCAGATAATTGACCAGTTGTTGCCGTAACAACCAGATTCAGTTCAGTGGACGTTGCTTCTCAAGCAGTTTTGCAGTTTATCTCCACGGTTGGAAAATTTCAGGGTTTCTTTGGTATTCAACCATCTCGTACCTCGATTGTTTGAAGGCCGTTCGCTCTTCACCCAGTCGGGTCCAAGCCGTTTGAATAGGGGCAGCTGTTGCACCCCAAAATTTGACCAACCGGTTCCCACATCTGGTTTATGTTTCGACGCATTTTGCATTCGCACTCGCATACCGCATACATTGCATTTTTTCAGTCATATTGATTTTATCAGGATTACAGCCCTATTTTCACATTTCAGACGTTTCAGACCGGTTCAGGTAAGCGGAGTTCTATTTTTGGGAAGTTGTGCGCTTCCCGGTGTTTTCAGCTCACACTGCTATTTTTGAGGACATCTGGGTGTCAGAGTTTACCGTTTATTTCGCTTTGGTCTCGCGTTCTTTTTAATTGAACTAATTGTCGTTATAGCTTTTTCTAGATTTTTTATAGATTAATAGTTTTCTAAGGTTTTAATAGTTTGTTTAGAAAAATAGTTTTTTAATAGTGTTTCTAGAAATTAATAGGTTTATTAATATAGTTTTTAGATATTAAATAGTTTTAATAGTTTTAGGATTATTATAGTTTTTAGTTTAATAGAATAATATAGATTTTTTATTAGATTCTAATAGGTAGTTTTATTAGATAATAGTTTCTTATAGTAAATAGATTTTAATAGAATTTTTAAATATATATTAGTTTAAATAAAAGCTGAATTGCTTAGATTTTATTATTAGATTTTCTTTTAATCAGACTTTATTAGTGTTATCGTTTTTAGATGTTAATAGGATCATTAGGGTCAGCTTTATTAATGTTCATTAACTGAGTTCATTTTCATTTCCGTTTAATCATGCATTGAGTTTAATCATTTCATTAGGCCATTAGTTGTGTTAATCAGCATTAATTTTCGTTTCATATTAATTGCATTAGTCTTGTATTAAGTCCTTTACTAATTCATTGGTCTAAGTTTGTAATGGGCCGTGTGTCCAATTTTCAGAAGCCCAAGTCTAAAATATGCCACTTGTCATTTATTTAAACTGCCATACGTTCTCTTTCTCTTTCTTCCACCTCATTCATCCCCGCCACCTCATTCATCCCTGCCACCTCACGTTTCCACTCAGACCTCACAGACTCTGCTTGCTTGACACTTCACCACCCACTCACCATCTCTCCTTGCCACGTTTCTCTCTAACTCTGCATGCACACCACAGCCTCGTGCCACGCGTCCCCTCACCAACCTCTCCCGCCGGCCATGCAACCACCATCAGAACCACCGTAACCGTCGCCGGACTTCCTAACCGTCGCCGGAAACTGCAAATATTCATCATCCAAATCACAAGATCATCAACGATCTTCATCAATTCGTCAACAGATATCTTCACCGATCTTCATGAGATCATCAAAATCATCGTTCATCAACATCATTCATCGTTCGTTCATAGTTTTCCAAAGCATTCAAGAACTTTATCGTTTGACATCAACTTCATTCGGTATTTGTCCAAACTCATCAGATCTTAAGATCTCCATATCTTCATCAAACCATCAACGAAGCTCCATCAACATTTTCGTCCGTTGCTCTGCGTGTTCATCATTGCTCCGAACTTCATCAAGTTCATCCATAACAACTTTTTCCAGATTTTTAGATGTTCAAGAATCGTTAAGATCTTCAAACGATTTTTATAGAACCTACGACGATCTTCCTAGACATTCGTTGTTTAACAATCTTCATCGTTCTTCAAGATTCATCAAGATCTTCAGGAGAACCTTCGGCATCCTTCATCGCCATTTCCAGATTTTGTGCAAGAAATACTAAGATCCTCAAAGAGCTTCGTCAACAACTTTAAGATCTGCATCGCCATGTGTTCACCAGCAAGAACTTCAACATCAAGTTCAAAATCTTCACATGCGAACACCTTCAAGAAGTCTCCAGAAATCGTTCCAGAAATCTTCATCAACGATCATCTTCAAGAACGTCAAAGGAATCTATTATTTGTTTCCAGATCGTGATAGTTTGTGGTTTTATTTTTTATCCATTTGTTGTGAAGGTTGTAAAACGAAGATAAGATTGAGAGACTGAGAGATTTGAGTGAGAGTTGAAACGATAGAGAGAGCTTGCGAGCGAGAGAGCTAATGAGAGAGAGAAATCCGAGAGAGTGAAACGGCGCAGGGTGAACAATGTTTGGAGGTTGAGAGGCACTTAGGGTTTTTTTCAGAGTGAGGAAGAGAGAGACATGGATGTGTTTGGAGTATTGGGCCTCTCTAAGGCCCATTCGCATTTTACCATAACACACACCGTGTTTCCGTAACACACCCCCTCCCCGTGTTTGGCTGTTGGTTAGTTGGGCTGGGCCCAATCTTTTGTTGTTTTTTTTATAGTATCCCCTGTAACAATCACTCACCCCTCCCTGCACTTTATTTTTTCTTAATACTTTGTATCGTATTTTTTAATTGTAATTTTTTAGGATAGTTTAATATTGTTTAGAATATCTTAATTCCTTAGAATATTATAGTTTAGGTATCAATTTTCTTTTAGAGATTTTTAGTATAATATAGTTAGAATATTTTAAATACTAGAATAGATATAGAATTTTAGCTCTAATTTCTTTTGGGAAATTTAGATAATATTTTCATTTAGGAAATTAGTTTAATTTTCTTTTAAGAGAATTTATGACTTAGTTGTTTTCGTTGGTAAGGAGATTCATAGATTTAATTCTTTTTAGGATATATTTTCATTAGGAGATTATTTTTGCCGTATCTTAGGAGTAGACTTTTATTTCCATTTTGCGTTGGAGTTCTCTCCTATTTTCTTTTCTATCCGATTTTATTCTCGATTTTATTTCTGGCTGGCCGTGTGACACGATTCAATTGGAGAATGATTTTCGATATCATTTCTCTATCTTGTCTTTGACACGGAAATCAATACGCTACCTCTTAGAGTTCGATTTCTCGTATAAGTCGAACCATGACGGTATAAGCGGTACATTGTTCTTGGTTTGAGCGTCATCATCAAGGATCCAGGGAGGAGAAGATTGGAATGGAGCTTGCACGCATGTCAGGAGCCAACGGAGCTGCTTCGTTCAACATCATCATCTTATTCAAGTCTTTAGGCAACCGTCGAGTGTTGTGAGCCGAGTCGTTAGATACGAAGCAAATGACAGTTGAGGAGTTACTTCTCAATCGTCTAGGATGTCTAGTATGGTATCCTTAGGATGCCATGCGACGCATTCGCTCCTACGTCTTAGGTTCTTGCGTGTGTGTCCCGAGTTCCTTCCCGTTTAGGCGTAGGCTTGCGTCCTCCTTGTTCTCGCCCCAGTGCGATCGAAACCCCTTTTCTCTCGCGTTCAGGCGATCGAGACCCCTTCTCTTGCCCCCGTGCAATCAAGACTCGTTTTCCCGTCGAACTACGTTTGCTCTGATCTCTCGTGCCGGACGAGAGTACGTAGGCATAGGCTGCGACATCCTAGCGAGCTACCTCCCTTATTACCTTCTTCTCGTTCCTCGTTTTAGCTGTAGTAGGCTGAACTACAGCTGCTATGATTTCTCATATCGAATGAGAATATGTAGGCATAGGATGTGATATCCTAGCGAGCACACTAACAACTAACCTCTCTGTTCTCTCGTTGCCGTGCGATCGAGACTTTCCCGCTGACGACTGATGTTTCCCTTTCTCTTGCCCTTGTGCATTTGAGACCAGATCGTAGTTCTAGTTCCCGTAGGTTCCCGTACCTTTCAGAACCACTCAATCTCTCACCCCTATGTGATCGAGAATACTCTGTCTAGCCGTAGTTAGCCTGAACTACGTAAGCTCTGATCTTTCACGCTGTGCGGAAGTACGTAGGCACAAGACGCGAAGTCTTGGCGAGCCAATTCCCCTGTAGTTTCCCGAACCACGATGACTCTGACTTTCTCTCTTGAGAATATGTAGGCATAGAGTGCGATGCTCTATCGAGTCAGTTTCCTCCCGTTTAGCTTTAGCAGCCGTAGATAGATTGTTTTGCATTCTTTAGACAAACCAGCAAGCGTGGATCCCGTCGAGTACGACGGACGTGAGGGGTGCTAATACCTTCCCCTTGCGTAACCGACTCCCGAATCCAGGATTTGGTTGCGATGACCATTCCTTTCCCGTCTTTGCGGTAAGTTTACTTCGAGCATTTCCTTTCCCTCTTTTGGGATAAATAACGCACGGTGGCGACTCTTCTGTTTAGCTGCCGCCGATTTTCGCAGTAGCGACAAACACCGTCCGGGTTCAAATAGAAATTGCCAGCGAATCTCTTGAGAGTCTTCTGATCTCGACAGGATGCCCCATCCGGATACTCCTTGTTCTTCAGGAAATTCTGGATGTCAACGTACAAGGGTTTACCATCGGGAGCTTCGTCAATGGCAAATATGAATGCAGGCCTATCAAGCCGAGAGATAACAATCCGGGGAGTCTCGTTCTAGAAGTTAACTTTATACATCTAAGACAATGTCGCCAGGGCGTCAGGCATTTGATTTTCTGCTCGTGGCACATGATGCAATTCCACCTTGTCAAAGAAAGGCAACAATCTCCTTGAATAATTCATATATGGTATCAAATTGGGCTGACGTGTCTCTCATTCTCCTTTAATCTGATTCACCACTAGAGCTGAGTCTCCATATACATCCAGATGCTTGATTCGCAAATCAATAGCTTCTTCCAGACCCATGATGCAAGCCTCATATTCATCCTCATTATTGGTAACGGGAAAGGTCAATCGGGAAGTAAAGGGGATGTGCAACCCCTGAGGAGTAGTAATAATTGCACCTATTCCGCTACCATAGGAATTTACAGCTCCGTCAAATATCAACTGCCATTTGGAACCCAACTCTGGTCCTTCGTCCGGCAACGACTCGTCACAATCTTTCATCTTCAGGTACATGATATCCTCGTCAGGAAAATCAAACCTCATCGACTGGTAGTCCTCAACAGGCTGCTCCGCAAGGTACTCCGACAGAACGCTACCTTTAATAGCCTTTTGCGAGACATATTAAATATCATATTCGGTTAACACCATCTGCCATCGGGAAATTCTTCCGGAGAGTGCTTGCTTCTCAAACACGTATTTGATTGGATCCATCTTTGAAATTAGCAGGGTTGTATGATTTAGCATGTATTGCCTCAAACGTTTGGCGGCCCAGGCTAGCGCGCAACACGTCTTCTCGAGCATTGAGTATCTGGACTCACAATCGGTAAACTTCTTACTCAAATAGTAGATCGCATGCTCTTTACGCCCGGTCTCGTCGTGTTGACCGAGAACACAACCCATACTTTCCTCAAGAACCGTCAAATACATAATCAACGGTCTTCCGGCCACTGGGGGTATCAAAACAGGAGGTTCCTGCAAGTATTCTTTTATCTTGTCGAACGCCTTTTGACAATTTTCATTCCAGGTCAACACCTGATCCTTTTTCAACAGCTTGAATAACGGCTCGCACGTCACAGTTAAGTGAGATATGAACCGAGCGATATAGTTCAACCTCCCTAAAAACCCACGCACTTCTTTTTCTGTTTTAGGCGTCGGCATTTCTTGTATTGCTTTTATTTTCGCAGGATCAACCTCTATTCCTTTTTCGCTCACGATAAACCCCAGTAGTTTACCCGATCTCACCCCGAAGATGCACTTATTAGGGTTCAGCCTCAACCTGAACTTCCTGAGCCTCTTGAACAATTTCAGCAGATTAACCAAATGCTCGTCCTCCGTCTGGGATTTGGCAATCATATCATCAACATAAACCTCGATCTCTTTATGCATCATGTCATGAAAGAGAGTCGTCATAGCACGTTGATATGTTGCCCCAACGTTCTTCAATCCGAAGGGCATCACTTTGTAGCAAAATGTTCCCCAAGGAGTAATAAAGGTATTCTTCTCCATGTCTTCTGGCGCCATTTTGATCTGATTATAGCCTGAGAAGCCGTCCATGAAGGAGAATACAGAGAACTGAGCAGTGTTATCAACCAGCACATCGATGTGAGGAAGTGGAAAGTCATCTTTCGGGCTCGCCCTATTTAAATCACGGTAGTCTACACACATTCGCACTTTACCATTTTTCTTCGGCACTGGCACAATATTAGCGACCCGTGAGGGATATTTTGTAACAGCTAGGAAACCAGCATCCCACTGTTTTTGAACTTCCTCCTTGATCTTCACAGCCATGTCCGGTCTAGTTCTTCGGAGTTTCTGCTTAATAGGCGGACATTCCTCTCGCAGTGGCAGACGGTGAACAACCATATCCGTATCTAACCCAGGCATATCCTCGTACGACCAAGAAAATATATCACTGTACTCTTTGAGCATCTCAACCAACCTTTGCGTGATGTCGCTCTGCAGCGCAGCCCCTATACGGATGTTTCTCACAACCTCTTCCGACCCCAAATTGATAATCTCAATGACTTCCTCATGAGGCAGAATGATTCTTTCTTCTTGTTTCAATAACCAGGTCAACTCTTCTGGTACGTCGCCATCTTCAACAATCTCTTCCTCAGCCTGAAATATCGGGTGCTCGAAGTCGAAGTGAGTCATAGGCGGTTCATAGATGTCATCTGAAATAGTAACCCTGCAAAGAAATGGTTAAATGCTTCAAAACACAGACAAAGCGAATAACCACGTTGCCATTTTATTGTAAAAGACAAAAACAGGAAAAACAGGGATCACAACATTTGTATATGAAAAACACCTTTATTTAATGATTAAACAATGTAATGTACATAACCAAATGGCCCTAAGCAAAATCACTATGCCCCGGGTAGGACACAGGATTATTCAACAGTTAAGAAAACAAATCATTACTGTTTAGTTGTCACAGGAACAGTTTCCCGGATAGACCAATTGCAGAGACTTTGTCCTGGCACGCTTGGCTTTATCCACGCGTCCATATCACAGTCACTGTCTCCTTCTTCAGAATCGGAAACAGCATTTATGGTCTCGAAGCTCACCCCACTTGGCGCAATCGTGACTGGTCCCTTGAACCTGGGCGCTCCTGAAGAGGATGTTGACGACGAAGGATGATACCTAGCCCGAACTTGTCATTCTTCACGGGAATCTCCAATACCTGCCCCCAACCCTTAGTTTTGCCTGTCTGCACTAGAGCCTGAGCCTCTTTGTAGGATGACACTGCCACATCTGATATTTTGCTGGAACCCTGGGATTTGTCTTTAATTCGCAACCCTTCGAAGGCTTGACAGGGTGTTTCGTGTATTTCGCCGTCGACCTCAATATACTTAAACGAAGATAGATGGCTAACCAAAATATCTTCTTCTCCACAAACAGTGACGACACTATCCCCAACCATATACTTCAGCTTTTGGTGTAACGTGAATGTGACAGACCCGGCAGCATGAATCCATGGGCGCCCAAGAAGGCAACTATACGCTTGCTAGATGTCCATTATATAGAATTCGGTTTCGAATATTTCAGGCCCCACCTGTAACAGTAATGTTATTGATCCGAAAACCGACCTCCTCGTTCCATCGAACGCCCTCACCACTAAATCACTGGGCGTGCAAATAATCCCCCTGATATCCAACTTCATCATGGCTTTCTTCAGTAGCACATTCAGGGAAGATCCAGTGTCTACTAAAACATGGGACATGACCGCGCCCCAGCATTCTACTGACACATGCAATGCCATATTGTGCTCTCGCCCTCTCGGAGTCAAATCAAAGTCTGTGAAGCCCAAACTGTGCCCCGCATTGACATGCGCCATCACCCCTTCTAACTGATTAACAGAAACTTCTTGAGGAACGAACGACGTGTCTAGAATCTTCAGCAAAGCGTTCCAATGGGCCTCGGAACATAACAACAATGATAGGATGGAAATTTTTGACGGCGTTTGCTGGAGGTGCTCCACGATTTTGTAATCACTTTTACGAATGAGCCTCATAAACTCCTCCACATCCTTAAGCGAAGTTTCCTTTTCATTCGACTGAGACGGACCACCCTCAGCTACCTTGGCTTTACCCTTGGCTAATCTTTCTGCCTCTACCTCGGGTGACGTGAAGATTCTTCCGCTTCTGGTCATACCCCCTGTTTCGACAACATTATCTACAACCCCAGCTGGTTGTTCACTGACTTCAATTTTCTTGCCGTCGCAATATACCTCCAACCCGTAAGTCCACGGCACTGCTTTAGTACTCTCAAAAGGAACTGACCCTGCCTTGGTAATTGTGATCGTCGGCCGCCTGGCGGGCGCCGTTATCGTTATTGTTTTCCTCGGAATCGTCACCGTCGCAACATCGTTCTACTCATCACACAACGCCTCTACAGGCTTTTCAACCGCGGTTCTATCAAATTGCAAAGTACCTTCATCCATCATAGCCTGAATGCCCTGCCTCAACTCATTACAACCCTCTGGCTGGGTCCAACAATCCAAGCAAAATTCATCACAACCCGGGAATACACCCCATTTTAACAACGTGCTTTTAATCTCACCCAACGGTGTCTTCAGCTCATTGACATCCATCACTAGATTCAAATTTTCCTCTGTCAAGATGGCGTTTGCCCCATGATTGGGCATAGGCTATTGTACGATATTTGGACCCACCTGTCCAAAGTTGATAGCTTTGCTATCCAATAAATCCTGAACTTTGTGTTTAAATGCCTGACAAGCTTCTACATCATGCCCGGGCGCCCCGAAATGGAATTCGCAATGTTTGTTGGCATCGTACCCGTAAGGAAGTACTGTCCCTGTAGGCGGTGCCAAAGTCCTCTTTTCAACCAAGTTCAACCCTAGCAGGGTCTGGAGGAGATCTGCATACGTGGAAGGAGGTGCGTCAAACACTCTTTTCGGCCTCGGGTTCCGTACCCTTCTCTGACCGGGGTTCTGCCCTTCCTGATGTGGTGGTTGTTGTTGTTGTTGCGGAGGCTGCCCTTGTTGAGGAAAGGGGATAGTGACACTAGCTATCTGTTGCGGCTGAACATACTGATTTCTTCCTCTGCCCCTGCCCCTGCCACCAAACACGGCACTAGTATCACCCTGTCGTCTACCACCAAATGCTTTTCTAGCACCTCCTGTTGAAGTAGACTCACCTACTTGGAACCTTCCAACTTTAATCCCATTCTCGATCATCTCCCCCATAAGAATCAAATCTGAGAAACTGCTCAATGACACACTAAACAATTTTTCATAGAACACCCATGTAAATGTCCCAATGAACATGTCATTCATCTCCCTTTCAATTAAAGGAGGATGCACCCTCGCTGCCATATCGCGCCACCTTTGCGCATACTCTTTAAAGCTTTCACCGTTCTTCTGTGACAAACCCTGCAATTGGACCCGGTTTGGCGCCAGATCGCTGTTATATTTATAATGTGTCACGAAAGCATCAGCCAACTGCTTCCAGGTTTTAATCTGAGTGGGCTCCAGTCCCATATACCATTCAAGCGACGGTCCTGACAAGCTGTCCTGAAAGAAGTGCATGGGAATCCTTTCGTCATCCGAATACGCGGACATCCTTCTGTAATAAGAGCGGACATGGACCTTAGGGCAGGTGTCCCCCTTGTACTTGTCAAAAGTGGGAGCCTTGAATTTCAACGGCACCCTTAGCCCTGGTACCAAGCCCATTGTAGTCATATCCAAACTGGTGGAGTTCTGATTCACTACCCCCTTCATCTATTCTTCAAGCATTCTGATCCTCTGCACAGGATCAACAGGTCCTTCAAATACTACACCTCTTCCAGAAAAGGCGTCCTCCTGGCGGTCTTCACCCCAATTCACATTTTCATTTCCATATCCGTCATAACATGTGTTGCGACCAAACCCTTGCTGATTGATCATGGGACCTCGTCCCCCGTTACCGAAACCCTGGTTGACCCTAACAGGTCCAAACCCAGTGTTGACAGGAATCACCCCAGCACCATTCATATTACCAAATCCACCATACCCCTGATTAGCGTTACCAAAACCGTCATAACCGAAACCCTGAGTGTTGAAGCCGAATTTCCCGTCCTGATTGACGTAATCAAATCCCTGATCATTGTAGCCGAAACCATTACTGCCATTGTTGTTACCATCACCTTGGTTGGCGTCCCCAAATCCAACATTGTTAACAACAGTCTCATTTCCATTCCCTGTGTTGCCATTGCCAGCGCCAGCGCCATCGTTTACAACCACAACAGGTGGGGTCACTACAGGTGGAACCACAGGCGTAGGGGGCCTATCCTCCGGAATAGTTTCAACGTGCGCAGAATTGTGGTCATTGTTGCCATTCCCATTAGTCTGCGTCAGCAGCGGCTGTACCAAAGTCTGGAGGCTCTCCTGGCCCTTAGCAATGTTCTCCATTGCTTGCATGAACAGATTCAGCTTCTCACGGATTTCCTGCATCTCCACTTGGACTTGATCCATGATTCTCTTGTAGTTGTTTCGGGTTGAGTAGCGATGGACTCTTTGTTCGTCAATCCTGAAAAACCTGTGATGCAGGAAATAAGATACAGATTCAAGAATACCAGTCATGCAAGATGAATGCAGATGCAAATGTGTAAATATGCTACAGGTTATATTCCCCCCCGATTCTAGTTTCGGAGAGAAGGCCATCACGACAATGGAGTCCCCATCAAGCAAGCAAGGAATCAGAAAACCCTCATATATAAACAAATGCCAAGAGGATGAGTACAGGAGTACAACTGCATACAACTGAAGAGACCTCGGCCAACAAGCCTGGCGATGGTCAAAATACAAGTACAAATAACAAAAGCAAGGCAAAAGACAACTCAGGCCAAGTGGCGCTCTCTGACATCTTCCAATATCCTCAATGTCTCTGAACGACCCAGTTTGGAGATTAGCTCTTGTATCAGTAAGGCATGCCGCTCGGCAGTGGATCTTAGCTTTTTGGCGTTGTCCTGGCAGGTTCCTTCGCCAGAACCCTCGTCGAGTCTGCATCTCTTGGAGCCGGCCTTCACTTCATAACTTCTCAGCTTCTCATCAAGGTCACTTACTCTAAGCTCAACAGCGCTCCTAAGTGATGTCTCTTCAGCAATCTTTGCGTCTTGGGCTCTAACCTGCGCCTCTAGCGTGGCAATCTGCAGCTTCAGTTCATCTTCACGCTCCTTCCGCTTGGTAAGCGTGGCATTCCACAATGCTTCCCAGTTGCTGAGGCGGGAATAAGCTTTGCTTAAAAGTTCCTTCTTGGAAGTAAGCACCTTGCTAACACCGTTCAAGGCTATTTCCACTTTTTCTTTCTTGTTGGTCTCTTCCGTCAACTCTGAACCCAACTTATTAATCAATTTTGTTCCCTCGCAGTGAAGGTAGCTTCATTCTTCTCATGACGCAACTGGAAGATCTCTTTCTCTAACTCATCATTGGCTTTCTTCAATTCTTCGTTTTCGGCCAACAATTTGTTATACTTTCCAAGCTCTATCGAAGTAGGTGCCTCAATCACAAGAAATTACAGATGTTCCACAGCAGGATACGACATCAAGGAAATACTAGCTCTTTCGCGGATCCAAGCCAAATAAGGCTCATAAGTTTTGTTGTTGCTCTTACCAAGCAAAGCTTTCCCTCTCCTATGGACGTTAGCCCATGCATGGCTCAATCTGATCAAAACAGCCGCGTTTAATAAGCCCGTGAGATACAAAGATTCCTGTATCTCCTTCTCAATCAGAGAGTCCCTCAAAGCATAACCGAACTGTCTTACCAGTAGTGAAGGGTTATAGTTAATACAGCCTTTCCGTCCAATCAAAGGGACATTCGGAAAGCCACTGCAACTATATATAATGTCAGTGCCAAGCATACTCTGATCAAACCAAATGATGTTCTCAGCAGACAACCCCATCAACCGGGAAGACCAATCCAAAGTATCAACAGCATCAACAAAAGGCCCTGTCTTCGGAAGATGTCCCTGGAACCACCTGTACAAAAGAGGAAGACAGCAGGAAACATTCTTGCCACGACGTTTCTCATTCTTGTAGTGAATGGAATGATAAACATCGCCCAATAGAGTAGGAACTGGATTCTTCGAGACAAGAATCAAGAAAGCATCTGAGTCAACAAAGTCTGGCACATTGGGAAACAGGACAATCCCATAGATGCAGACGGCTAGAATAGCACTGAAGGCAACCCAACATCCACTCTTCGCGCACTGTGTAGCCTTCTCAACCAGGACAGACAGGTGAAAACCATAAGCTCCGTTCAGCTTGACCAAACCTCCAGGGAACTCAAAAGCGTCTAAACTGACAATCTCAGCAAGTGTAGCCAACTCAGGCTCAGCATCAACATGTATAAAGGGCATCTGGTCTAACACAGGAACTCCCAACATAGCAGAATACTCCTCCAAAGTGGGTGCCAGAATATAGTCGGGGAACAGGAAGCATCTCAGCTGAGGCTCATAAAACTGCATTAAAGTATACACCCCAGTCGTCTCAAATGCTGAAGGTCTGTACAACAAACTAAGCAATCTCCCATAAGATACTCTGAACTCAGCCTTCACTCTCTCATCTGCTAGAGCAACTAATCCCAGCAAGGAACTGATATCTGGTGAATGCAACTGGTAAGCAACCGTCCTCTTCGTGGACTCCATGTCTGGCCAGAAAATACACTAGAATTAGAGGGGAATGATCACACCTGCAACATAAATACACGTTAATGATATGCAAGATGAGTATGCAACCATGCAATATGCAAAAATAATGCAGCGGGGATCAAGTGACATATTGCTGAGGAGATCCATCCATAATATATGTCTTCATAGGCTCACAATACTGCTCAAACCTGGTCTCGACAGAACCAAAACAATGCTCCAGCCTGGTCTCAACAGACCCATACCAAAGCTCTGATGAAGAAACCCAGGTGACCACACATACTGATCCAATACCGAGAAAACCAGGTGATCTGAAGGTCAAGTTTCCTGCATGCCCCAATCCCTCTCACAGGTAGGTGTCCTATCAACTGATACAAGGTATGGCATCCTATGCGGTCGTTGGCGTCACAGACATTCAAGACCGATGATACGATACCCAGCAGGTGTGGCATCATCCTGTCCTGAAGAGGCCCTTCTCAGCCAACTTCCAATTGATCGGTCCCCAGAGTCGACAATCCTCGGGTCAGACAACTTGTCGAGCCCTAAGGGCCAGGCAAGAAGCATCAAAGAGAATCTCGTCCGAGCGCAGATTTCGCGGCTAGCTGGTGTGAGCTAAGCAAGCAGGCTAACCACTACTCTCTACTTCTAAGTCTAGGTGTAACCTCAAGCCCAGGTCTGACTTATCTCTCAACAGATCACCCCTCCCCACAACAGCAATAATAATATAAGGCTGACAATAAAATGCGGAAAGTAAAGACAGAAATGTAAATCCATACAACATCCACGACGGGAAAACAAGCGCTAGGATTGACTCGCGTAGGGAACCAAAGTAGTCCCCAGCAGAGTCGCCAGCTGTCGCTACTGCGAAAATCGGCGCCGGCTATGACAGAAGAGTCGCCACCGTGCGTTATTTATCCCAACGGAGGGAAAGGAAACGCTCGAAGTAAACCTAACGCAAAACAGGAAAGGAATGGTCATCGCAACCAAATCCTGGATTGGGGAGTCGATTACGCAAGGGGAAGGTATTAACACCCCTCACGTCCGCCGTACTCGACGGGATCCCCGCTTGTTTTCTAGTACGGATTGTTATTCTATCTACTCTACAGGTCTGGGCTAAAAGAAAATAAAATGACTCGGCAAAGTATCGCACTTTATGCCTACGTATTCCCGTCTGGAACGAGAAATCAGAGTCAACGTAGTTCGCCTACCTACGGGAAAGGAGGGGAAGGTTGCTCGCTAGGATACGGCATCCTATGCCTACGTACTTTCATACAGCATGAAAGATCAGAGCAAACGTAGTTCGGGCTACGGAAGACACAAATTTGTCTGACTATTTTTTATCTTGCTGAAAAAAGGTTTTCTCCTGATTAAGAGTCCAAGCGGACAAAAACGATGCTTTGATGTTTGATTTGAATCTTTTACGAAAGAAGTGTTTTTTAGTTTGTTTGCAATCTCTGACGCACTAGAGACTATGATTTGAGAGTGACTACGTCGCGTGTCACCCAAAGGGTAACACACTAAGCAGTCAGATTACTGAAGAGTGACCCTCCAACATCCCTCTCTCAAATAGCTTGAGGCTCGTAGCGTAGGACATCGATTATCCTTATTACTGTGTTTTGAATTGTTTTGAGATAGAAGAGAAAGAAGCTCTAAAAACCTAGGGTTTGAAAGGGGAATCAAAACTCCCTAAAGTTGTCATGCATGGATAAGAACCTATTGTCTGTCATATTTCTCTCTTGCACAGAGGGAAACAGAGATCCTAGGGGATAAACAGCAAAAGAAACAGATATATACAGTAAGCAGTAAGCATGTATGCAATGCAGCAGTACAAGCGAGGCAATGGAGTCTCACTCATCCTCGAACCTGGGAAAACAATATGCAAAGTGAACAGTATTCACTTCAAACCTTTGGGGGGCCAGCTGTACAAGCCAACAATCAATACAGAAAAAGAAATAAAACCCAACACCAGCTCTGACAGCAACACCAGCTACTACAGTAAGCAGCTCAAACAACAACAACTCTGACAGCTACAGTTGATTAACAGCAAAGGGTTGACAGTAACAACTTCTCCAAGCAAGACCCCCTCATCCATCTTCAACAATATTCAAGCTTTAGATAAGCTCCTATCTTCAATAAGCCCCATCTTTAGCAAACATGAACCTCAACCAGTAAACAGCTTCAACAAAAAGCAGCAAAACCCTAGCTTCAACAGAAAACCAGTTTTGACAGTCACCAGCTTCATCTTCACCAATCTTCAATGAACTCCATCTTCAATGAAATCACTCCAGAAGAGATTCAATTAATAATAGATGAAGTTGAGATGTTAATAGGCTCAGTGACAACCTAAGGAAATCACTAAGATCTTAACATAGCAAGTGAAAGGTATCCTCAAGGTTCTACCCAACCAAAGCCTGCTCTACATACCTCCTAAGGAGAGATGGAACTTCTTTGGGGGACCTTGTGTCATGGGATGGAATAGAGGCACAAGAAGCTCTCTATGTTTGACAGAAGAAACAAGACTACTCTAATTCTCTTCCTATATATCCTAACTCCTAAGCCTCTGACAAGCCCTCTAACAAAAGACAAGTCTTCAACTCCAAGCTTCTTCAAGCCATCCCAAAGCAACTTCATTTGATCTTCAAATCATCCAAGCAAAGCCCAAGCCAAAAGCACTCCAAAATAGCCCCCACACAAGCATAACCAAATCCAATATCCAAAGGAGAAACCCACAATCACCACACAAGTTGCAAAAATCAAATAAAATGCTAAAGCTCATCAGAAAGTCCTAGGTAAATTTCTAAGGGAACCTAACCCTATACCCAATACCTCATAGGAATCCTAAACCCTAGATCACTCATTTAATCTTCAAACTATGCACAAAACTACAACTATTTGTCTTGAACCCTAATTCTAACACTTCTCCTATTCACCTCTCAAACTAGCCTAAATTTTATTCACAAAATTGTGATAAAATTTCTAAGGGTACATGCTTCCCTAATCTAATCAATCCAACAAGAATCAACTTAAAATCATTCACCAATTGGTCACAAGAAAATCAGCAAGAACATGTAGCAAATATACCAAATTTAAAGAAAATAACAAAATGGAAAAATTCAAATTAAATTGAAAAAAAGGATAAAAAAGGGATTTATTAATTTCATAAAATCACAAATAAATCCAAGATCATGGAGGTATTTTTAAAATATTTTTTTGATCAATGTTGGATTTATTATGAATTTTAGAAATTAAATGGAATAAAAGAAAATATTAAAAAGAATAAAAGAAATTAAAAACTGGATTAAATGGGAGCCATCAGATGGAGAGACTGGTAATCAAATCCAAGCATTAAGGCGCGTCCACGTGAGGACCAGATGGCATCCCAGTCACACGCTGACTGGGATTAATGAAACGCAGCGTATTGATTAGAGAGGGAAATCTGAGATTGAATCAAGACCACACGATCACGTCTCCCAGTCAATGAGTCAACCTGATCCAACGCCTCATGCATCGTCTTCCCCAAAACTCAGGTGACCTGAGGCAAATTCCAGACGGTGGTTCACGGTGGTTTCCACCGTCTTCTCCGATGAGGTCCCAAACTCAGGTGACCAAAATTGATGAACCTTATACCTATCTCACTCAGAAAATCACCAGGATCATGAATATCACATCCTTTTTATCCAATTCTTAATGGAAATTAAAACACGAAGCCATCTTCAGAATATGCCAAAAACACAACCATCACCATTTGCAAAATTGAATCCACAGAAATGATCCTCATGTTTTGTACATCATAATGATCTATCCAAATCAATTCATAGCCTTAAGATCAACTCAATTCATGCTCAAACAGAAATCCCATGTCATCTTGGAATGTCTTTAACTGCTCCAATTCCTATCCAGAAACGACCTAGGTTCCATCTAAACCCTAACCACATGCAAGAATCTCCCTAGTTCAGCCTAGATCAAGAGGAAATTCAAAGGTTACATACCTGTGAAAATTGAATCAACAGAGGTAGAAGATGATGGATTCAAGCTTTGCAACTCTTCAAACACGATCAGTGAAGCAAGATGAAGCTTCTAGGCACTTCAATTTGGCTTGATTTTGATCCAAACTCAGAAACCGTTTTCAGTTAGAACCCTTGAAACTCAACTTGTTATCTTCACTCTCTCCACGAATTCTGCACCAAACTTCATCTGGAAACATTCTAGAGCTTAAATAGAAACCATTTGTGGGCTTTGGCAACCCAATTCAGGCCCAAATCTGTTGATCCAAAATTCTGTTATGGCCATGAAAGTTCAATGCTACAGTCACGATTCTGAGCTTCCAGCTTGCTCTAGAATGTTCTATCCAACTGCAAATGGGTTTGTGAGTGTGAATGGATAGTTGGCTTGGCCTGAAACACTTTGATTCTTGATTTGGCATTGTAACTTGTAATGTAAGTAAGCATTTTACAAAACAAGTCATAAAAATAAGCCTCAATTAAAAAATGTGGAAATGTCATTGTGTTTAGAATCCAATTTCCATTCAAAATGACTACCCATATGCCATGTGTATGTCTCATAATCCAAAAATCCCAATTTCCCTCCTTTGAATCATTTGAAAAATCATTCTTTTTAGGCCATTTTGGATCATTTTGTGAAGCAAGCCATTTCAATCACCCATGACTTCTTATATGACCTAAAAACATCATTTTAAGCACATCTCATGTTGGACATTTCTTCATTTGAGAAGTGGAAGATAGAGATTTTGACCTATGTTGAAAAGTGACCTATAATTCAACTTTCCCAAAATACCCCTGGATTGTCAAGATCATAACTTGAGTTCTAAAAATCCTCTTGAAGACTTATAGTACTCTATGGAAAGATAAGATCAAGATATATAACTCCTATGTTGTCCAAGAATCCATTTGAAAACTCCTTGATGGGCAAAAGTTGCTTGGAAGTCAAGTGACTTTCACAGATAAATTTCAGTGCCCTCTGGTGACCCATAACTTGCAAGAACCATAACTTGAGTTCTACAAATATTCTTGAAGACTTCTAGTACTAAAATTAAAGCTATTGAGAAGCCCTACAAGTTTCATGTTGGCCAAGAATCCATTCGAAACTTTTATTTTGACTTGTGTGGCTTGGAATTCCAGTGCTATACAGGGGATTTTACCCTATGAACCTTGTCTCAAACACCTCCAACCACTCTTAATTCTCTTGAACTTGATCTTGACTCATCCATACACATGATTCAACATCTCAATCCATGACTTCCATGACTGAGAGATAGGTCTTGATGCCCTTTCTTTGCTCTCCTTGACCTATGGTTACCCAGATGAAACCCTACTTGTACACACCTCAACTGTGATTCTTGAACTTGATACCATGACTTGTCTAAGCTTCACTAGGGCTCTCTAGGCCTCTCATGGGATTCATACACACCTCAAATTCATAATTCCATGCTTCATACCCCATTGATGACCCTCAATACACCTCAAGTTAAGAGAGAAATCCACTTGTTGACATTCAAATCTCCTCAAAGCTTCAACCCATTCCTTGATGACTTTGGATGTTCTTCAGCTTGAATAAGTCCCCTTGATGTGCTTCTTTAGATAAGGATAGCACTTGATCCCCTGTTAGATGACTTGCTATGTTATGATATGCAAATTATTGGACCATGTACATGATGTGACTATGCAAATGATAATGCAATTAAAACATAAACCAGGTGAAATAGGTTGAGCAAATTTTAGGGTGCAACACTCAACCACCTGGTTTTGAGTCTCATGAGTATCCTGATCATGTCTTTAAACTGAAAAGAGCTTTGTACGGTCTCAAACAAGCTCCTAGAGCTTGGTATGAGAGACTAAGCAAATTCTTACTTGATCAAGGCTACTCAAGAGGAAAGGTTGATACTACTTTCTTCATTAAACGTCAAGGAAAACACTTAATTCTTGTACAAATTTATGTTGACGATATCATATTTGGATCCACTAACATGAATCTCGTAAGAGAGTTTGCTAAGCTTATGCAGGGTGAATTCGAGATGAGTATGATGGGTGAACTCACATATTTTCTCGGGTTACAAATCAAGCAACTGAAGGAAGGAACATTCGTGAGCCAAACAAAATATTGTTTGGATCTTCTCAAGAGATTTGACATGGCAAATGCAAAAGCCATAGACACCCCTATGCCAACATGTGCAAATATGAGTAAAGATGAAAGTGGCAAAGATGTTGAGGTAAAAAGGTACAGAGGTATGATTGGCTCGCTTCTCTATCTTACTGCTTCGCGTCCCGACATTATGTTTAGTGTGTGTATGTGCGCTAGATACCAATCATGTCCTAAGGAATCCCACCTAAAATCTGTCAAACGCATACTTTGATACCTATCTGGTACTCCGAAGTATGGATTGTGGTATTCTAAGGGTAATGATTGTTCATTGGTAGGCTTCTCCGATTCTGATTTTGCCGGTTGCAAATCGGATAGGAAAAGCACCAGTGGTACATGTCACTTATTTTCAAATTCCTTGGTTAGTTGGCACAGCAAGAAACAAGTGTCTGTTGCTCTGTCAACCGCCGAAGCGGAATACGTAGCCGCCGATAGTTGTTGTGCGCAAGTCTTATGGCTTAAACAACAACTATTGTACTTCAATTTGAAACTAGAACGTGTTCCAATATTTTGTGACAACACCAGTGCTATAAATCTTACCAAGAATCCGGTGTTACACTCGCGTACCAAACACATAGAAATTCGACACCATTTTCTTAGGGACCAGGTAGAGAAGGGTGACGTTGTCTTTGAACACGTCGATACTAAAAACCAACTAGTGGACATTTTCACAAAGCCGCTAGCCAATGAGCCCTTCTTTCATATCCGTCGAGAACATGGTATTCTCGATATTTCTGATCGGGTTTAACAATTACTCTTTCAAATTTAATATATTTACAACTATGTTTTTGTACCACTAACAATGTTTTTTTTGAGTTTGTTGCAAGTACAAATCTGTGACTAACAAGAGTGGTCGGTATAGAGGTGATATTGCTCCTTTCTCCTTCTTTTTCTTCTCTCTCTCTTAACATTCATGACTTGAAAATAACTATATCGTTCTACAATCACGGTACTTATATATGTATATGATTGTTGCTGGCTGATACTATGTGTGTTGAATGCATGTCATATTGTGCAAAGATGAATAGGCATGATAAATAGGCAAGTGTGACATTCTGCATAACATAAAACTGAAAATTTTGAGTTTTTTGAAGGTTTAAGTCGACCTAAACAGGACAATGGTCGACGCATGCTGTAAACTTTCAAAAGTACCAAAAACTGTACAGTATGCGTTGACGCATGCAGGGGCTATGGTCGACGGCTCACTTAAAAACCCAAAATTTTTCTCTTTTGAAAAACGTTCCAAGTTCCCACTCCCCTACATTTAATATGCAGTCAATTCTTGTGATGATTTGATATGACATTTATCTTGTGAATTGCATCTACACACCTAGTATGTCCTCTTGTATCCTCCCTCTTCCCAAAAACCCTAAAACCTCTCTCTATTAAAGACCTAAGTATTCTTCTTCTCCAACATTATTCACAATCACTCTCTTCAAAGTTCAAAGTTCATCTTTACAAACTCCTCCAAAAATCATCATCAATGGCTTCCTCTCTCTGCAAAACTACCGGTAAGAGATCAAGAGCCTCTTCATCCTCTGCTTCAGTTCCGGTTACTGCTGTTTCACTTGTTCATCCTCCTGCTGTTGAAAACTTCCACAAAAGTCTCAGCAAAAGGGCCATAGTTCCACAACATGCTTTCTTCCATGCAACAAGTGAGCGCTTGCATCTCACCCGAATTCTGTCCCTGTTGGACTTTCAAGGGTTCGTCAATTTCCTGGAATGTAATACAAAGTACAGTGAGGATTTGGTTAGGGTATTTTACACAAATATGCGAGGTAACTTTCAAGATCATCACTTTCACACTTCTGTAGGAAATAGACTGGTTAATATAAATTCTGAAGTATGGAACAAATATTTTGATATGACTATTGATGCTGATGCACCACCTCTTCATGAGGTAACTGACACTCATACGATGTCGGGTTATGAATTTAAAAGGGCTCTTAATGGAATGCTCAAACGACCCTATCCAGATGCAATTGTCAACAGCGATGCTTTTCCTCGATCGGTCACAGCCGGGAAACTCAATACAGGGGAGCGCATCCTTCAGTGGATCGTCGCTCGTATACTACGACCGAAAAAGGGTGGACTGTCTCGTGTCGAACAAGCTAAGGTACATCTCATTTATATACTGCAAAACAGGATCAAAATTAATTGGCCATACTATATTACTAGCAGGATGTTTGCTCTGAGAGACTCAAGTCGAGGCACTGCTTTAGCCTATGGGTCGTTCATCTCGGAAATTCTTGCTGCTGCAAATGTTGTGTACCCAACATTTCCATGTGTATCAGTTCCCTCGGATAAAGAATTTAGCACCAAAACCCTTGCAATGATGGGGTATTTTTGGTGGGCTGAACGACGTTCATACAGATTTGTCCGACGGGCCAATATTCCTCCGGTGCCTCGTAACGATTCTGATGAAGAAGAAAGTGAAGAGCAGAGTGAAGAAGAAAGTGATGAGCAAGGTGAAGAAGAAAGTGAAGAACAAGGTGAAGGAGAAAGTGAAGAGGAAGGTGATGACGACGATGCAGAAGACAACACAGATGCAGAGATACAAGAACCTATCTATGGGACTCAAGATTATCATCAATCTCCAATCCAAGATACGGCTACAAATACCGATTGGGTCAAGTACTCATATCCATCAGAAGAACAAGAAGGCGATTCTACAAATCAAGGTTGGGGCGATTGGCAATATACAGGCTGGACTACCCTGGGTAGATTCTATGACCCATATCACGGCTACCCTCAAGACTATCAACCCTCTCAGCACTCATCACCTCCTCCGCCTTCGAACAACTCTGAAGTCATTAATATGATGCAGTCAATGCAGTTAGAACAATAAAACTTCATGAGGCGTCAAGACACTCAGATGGAGCAGATTAGAGCTGAGCTTCATGCCCAAAATGAAAGGTTCAATTCATTTTCTACTCGGATGGACGCCCGTATTGACTCTCTGGTTGAATCACATGAGCGGCAAGATTGGGAAATCACCAACTCTCTTAGTCATCTCAACATGTCCGTCGAAGCCTTTCTGGACTTCTCGGATCCTTACCACAATCCATATGCTGCATACCGAGGGAGAGGCCGAGGACGGGGTCGTGGTTATTAGCTTCATAATTGCATATTTCATGTTTGCTTATGTGTTTTCGTCTGTGTACTTTTCATTTTTTTCTGTATTATGTGTGCCTGAACTTTCATTACATGTTTTCGTCATTATCTATTAATTCAAGATATCTTTGTTCATTATCATGCTTATGTGTGAAGTTTTGTAATTAACTATCACCTATTGTATGTTCTCTGTTAATTGATGCGTTCTTCTCTTTTTGATGGTGTCAAAGGGGGAGAAGACAATGTAGCAAGCAAACACCAAAGCCAAGTCAGGATATTAACAGTTCAGGATATTAACAACATTTGATGGCTGTTTGTTCTACAGCCTTATAGTACAAAAGAAAGGGGGAGCTTGTGTATACTTGTGTGTATACATTGCATATTTGGTGTTTTAGTGGTATACAGGTTGTCATCATCAAAAAGGGGGAGATTGTGGAGGCAAATCGCCACATATCACACAAGTCTGCAAGACATTGGTTAATGCAGGTTTCGATGATGACAAATTCCCCTGATAGACTGGAAAGTATGAATTCCATATCCACTAAACCAGATGCAACGTATCACCCACCATATCCTTTTTACGCGCTTGCAGGACATGGGTCGACCATAGGGTCGGCGTATTCATCAGAAAAAGTACAAACCAGTCAGTGCACAAAGCATGCGTCGACCATAGGGTCAGCACATGAAGGAACAACATTCCAGCGGGTCAGCGCGTAAAGGCATGGGTCGACCATAGGGTCGGCGCACAAAGGAAATGGATTTCAACGGGTCAGCGCACGCCGACTGTATGGTCGACGCACACTGATGAAATTTCCAGAATTCCAAAACAGCACAGGCCATGCGTCGACGCACAAACCTGTTATGGTCGACCGTTCGCGCGGAAAATCTGTTTTAAAATACTTCCCTCTCATATTTGAAATACTGTTATGTCCTGAATTATGTTGGCACTATATATACTTGCTTAAACACTTGTGTCTACTAACATTTGATATTCTTTTGGTTCATGTGTTCAAAAACAAGAAAGAGTGAAATAGGTGTCCAAGATTCATCATTTTCATCTTCAACATCTCACAACATTTCAACTACACACAATCATTTTTGAAATGCATTTGTGAGAGATTCAAGGTGATAAGGTTCGAGGCTTAGATTGGAGAATCAAGCTCGGGTTGAAGATTGCGACAGGTTCTTTCTTGAATAAAACCATTGGGGTTTTGTCCTCCAAGATTGGTTCGAATTTTGGGGGTTTTTGGACGAGATTCTTCATCAACGATCAATCGAGCGAAGGTGATTGTGAAGAGGTGGTCTTCACAAGTCTAGTAGCGGATTCAGTGATTTTGAAGGGAAGATCTCGGGTTCGATTTGGTGCTGTTGAGATCAGCCGGAGCCAAAGGTTTGAACAACAACGTGTTCTTTAATAAGGTGGCTGGAGTCGGAGGTCCATCAACACAAATAGAAGAACTTGATTCAGCTTAAATCAAGGGGCAAGGAGTGAAGGCAACTTTCAACACATTGAGATTTCTGTTGTATATTTGTTGCTCAATCCTTGTATAAACTGTTCATTCAAACAGGTGATATCTATAAAATATATCTCAATTCTAGTTTTAGAATTGAGGGCAGACGTACCCCGAAGCGAGGACGACGGGGGAACTACCTCACCAAATTACTTGTCTTCTCTATTTTCAGCATTTTCGTTATATCTCAAATAAGTAATTTTCGTGTAAGCTCTATTGTCAAAATTGTGATATCAATTGAGTAAGAGGTTAAAACTCTGTTTTTAACTCCAAAGTACAACAAGACATTGTAATAGGCTTGTTGAAATCACTTACTCAACATAAATATCACTTGGAGTGTTTTTGCACACCAAGTGTTTGACATATTGCTTGAACCAAAATTATCTTACTTGTGTATCTAGTTTTGGTTTGATTTTGAATCATTGGAACTAGGAATCCTTACAACTGAAGTAAATAATTGATAAGTGGAATTTGTGTTGTGATTCTATTTTTCCGAATTGTCATTAATCCAAAGGCTTACGTATATCCGGTTTTCCAATAACCGTTCGTTTTAGACTATATTTTTCCTCGGCCGCTTCCGCACTTAAAACATTTTTAAAACCAATTTTAAATTGGTAGCGCCAACTCAAATTTTAATTGGGGATCTATTCAACCCCCCCCCCCCCCCTTCTAGATCCGTGCCATAGTCTAACAAGTGGTTAGTTTGTTATGAATTAAATCAGGGCGAAATGTAACGCTAAACCGTCGTAGCTCGACTTATAATGGAAGTCGGACTATAGGAGGTCGCGTGAGTTAATATTCGTGCTAAGAACAAGATAGAGAAATGATATTGAGGATCATTCTTCGATTTAATCGTGTCGCACGGAAAAAAGAAGATGGGATCTCGTCTTAACCGTAAACATTATGTCGATTAATCGAAGGTAGCCTATCACGATCCCAAAGTAGAGAAAATGACCCAAATGGTCATTTTCCATAGATTTGAAATCGAGAAGGTTATCGACTTCGATAAAACGGCGTTTATGAATCGAAAGGCATCATAGATCAAAAAATTAAATAAAATCGAAAATGAAGAAGAAATTGAAATAGAATAGAAGGTGGTCTCGTATAAATTGTTTTCTATCAATAGTTTAACCGATAACAACTTATGAAATTTCGTCATTGACCCAAAAACGATAAAAAGAATAAAAATGCATAAAAATGAGTAAAAATGAATAAAAATGAAAAGAAAACTTGGTCTCGGATTTGTTATTATTCGTCAATAATTTGACGAACTATAACTTTGAGGTCTCTTGATCGACCATAAACAATAAAAAGAAAGAAAATGAATAGAAATCAAAAAACGAAAATATGATTGAAAATAAATCCAACATTATGAAATTAAATAAAAATCTCAACAAAAGCTTGGCCAAATCATTTATAACAATTTCAAAACTTTAAATAAAAAATAAAAAGAAATGGGGTGTTAAATCTGATACATATGCTATGGTGGTGGGTGAAAAACAAGCCACACGGGCCCAAGGCCCGTTGCCTATCATTCTCAAAAGAAAAAAAACATTAAAAACATTCGGATCTAAATAAACTAAAATAAAAGAGAGAGATATTGATCTCTTCTTCTTCCTCGCGACACAGACCTCAAAACAAACTGGGGAACTCAACCACACCCAAATATGATTCATAAAGAAGAAAACAACATGGGCGACATCCGATCAAATCCAACCTTCGTATGATTCGAAGTTTTCTTTCAAGCTATTTGTTCTCTTACGGCTTTAAATTTGAAAAGGGTTACTCGCGGTTCGTTCAACCCAATCTATTTGAACTTTAAACTCAGGTTTGTTTAGTGATTTCATTTCGAGTTTGTGTAGGGATCTCCTTGACTACAACTCTCTCCATCTCTTTCATCTTCGACCCGTCTTTCCTGTTACGGTGGGTTTGTGTGTTTGAGAAAGAAGGGTAAGGTTTGGGTTTCGCCTCAACGTTTCTCCTCTTCTTTTATTCTATTTTTGAAATTATTCTGGTGTGGGTTTTGTTCTGGTTTGGGTAGCTTTGTTAAAGGGGATTTGCGATGGATGAGGTTGGGGGTATTTTGAAACAGCAAGAAGGAGATTCTCATCCTTTTCTCAAATAATTAAAGTGGGTGTGTTATATAGGAAAAGTTCTGCTGTAATGCTCTACGTCGCGTCCTTTGTGCGTACAAGTCATGTGCGTGATACCATTACGATTTCGTCTCATTTGTTAAGGTGAATTTGTTTTATGGCTATGGTGTGCGTTGCGAAGTAACCCAGTCCTGTGCCCTTGTGGGTGAATTCCAAAAGTTTGTTTTATTTGTTTTACAGGTCTTGCGCAATGAATACGCGACGTTGGCTTTGGGTCGGTTTATTGTTTGAGATTGAATGGTGGCTGTGTGGAGGGTGTGTGGTGAGACCGGTTTGATGTCGTTTTTGGCGGAAAACTTACTCGTGAGGTTTCAAGGTTGTGCAACGTTCGTGTACGGTTTTCCACGTGATCTTATTTGTTGCAGTTTATTCCAAATTAAAATTGTGAAACATACTGTGTATCGACAATGGTTCCTAGACCCTCACCTCTATAATTATTATGAATGGGCTTTGGAAAAACATGCCTTTTAATTTGTATTACTTTTCTACAATTTTGATGTGAGTGGAATGGGCTCTTTTATTGGGCTTTTGACTTGTAAAAACTTTTTATTATATTTTGTAAACAAAAAGCAATGGGCTTTGTAACTTATTAAATGGTAGTGAGCTTGTGTTTTTTTTAGTGCACTTAGTAAAACGTCTATATAAAAACAAAGGTCATTTGAGAGGACTTGAATATGGATCAGTTTAATCTAGAAAGGGTTTTGGTTGGATAAACAAAAATGTGGATATTTAATGAGTATAAATGGATATAGATAATGTCATGGAACAAAAGATGATGAAAAGGAATTGAGTAATCGACATGGGAATGAATTGAATGGACCTTTCAAATGAACCTCTGTACCTTATTGAAATCATCTGAACCAACTCATACTTTGCACATTTAGGCTAATGCCAGAACCTTATTGTGAAGCCCTGCTTTCAATAGTTTTCTAGACATTACATGCCCACCAACATGAGAACTAAAAGAACCTTTCGTGGACCTCTTCCATCAACAAACTTGCTTCATTTTCATCCACACAATGTAGCAACACCATATCAAAGTTTCTCTTGTACATTACATCATCCTTGTTCAAGTAGAAATTACCCGACAACCTCCTCAAAGTCTTTTTGTCTTTACATGATGCCCCAGGCGGGTACTCTTGGGTTTTGAGGAAATGTCTAATGTCAAACTGCCAAGGCTTCCCATCTGACGCTTTTTCAATTGCAAATACAAAGGTCGGCTTGTCAAAGCGCATGATAGTGATTGCTGGAGCTTCATTCCAGAAATTTACTTTATAAATTGATGATAATGTTGCCAATGCATTCGCCATCTGATTTTCATCCCTCGGTACATGATGAAATTCAACCCTGTCGAAGAAAGGCAACAATCTTCTTGCATAGTTCTTATAAGGCACCAAGTTGGCCTGAAGGGTTTCCCACTCTCCTTTGATTTGATTGACGACTAAGGCTGAATCACCATACACATCTAGATTCTTGATTCTCAAATCAATAGCTTCTTATAGACCCATGATGTATGCTTCATATTCAGCTTTATTTTTTGTGCAAGTGAACGTTAATCGGGCAGTGAACGATATGTGAGAACCATGAGGAGTTGTAATAATTGCCCCGATTCTGTTATCGTATGAGTTAACAGCACCTTCAAAAACCAAATTCCACTAAGACCCAATCTCGGGACCCTCGTCAGGTAGAGGCTCAACACAATCCTTTATCTTCATAAACATTATATCATCATTAGGGAACTCAAACCTCATTGGTTGATAATCCTCAACTGGTTGTTTGACAAGATATTCTGACAAAACACTCCCTTTGATGGCTTTTTGGGAAACATACTGAATGTCGTATTCCGTCAAAACCATCTGCCATCTAGCAATTCTTCTGGAAAGCGCTTTCTTCTCAAATACATATTTGATCGGATCCATCTTCGAAATCAACACGGCTGTATGGTTTAACATGTACTGCCTTAAGCGTTTAGCTGCCCAAGCAAGTGTGCAACACGTTTTTTTTAGCATCAAGTATCTTGACTCACAATCGGTGAACTTCTTACTCAGGTAGTAAATAACATGCTCTTTCCTGCCTATCTCATCATGTTGACCGAGCACACAACCCATTGAATTCTCAAGAACCGTCAAATCATAATCATAGGTCTTCTTGCAACTGGAGGCATCAATATCGGAGGTACCTGCAAATACTCTTGTATCTTCTCCAAAGCCTTCTGACATTTTTCAATCCAAACAACCGCTTGATCCTTTCTTAACAATTTGAAAATAGGCTCGCAAGTAGTTGTGAGGTAAGATATGAATCTCACAATGTAGCTCAGTCTCCCACGAAAACCACAAACCTCTTTCTCTGTTCTTGGTTTAGGTATTTCTTGAATCGCTTTTATCTTCGCAGGATCCACCTCAATTCCTCTTTCATTGACAATGAAGCCTAGCAACTTCCCAGATCTCACCCCAAAGGTGCACTTGTTAGGATTCAACCTCATCTTGAACTTCCTTAACCTTTCAAATAACTTTAGAAGATTGACCAGATGTCCTTCCTCCGTATGTGACTTTGCAATCATGCCATCAACATATACTTCGATCTCATGATGAATTATATCATGAAAGAGAGTCACCATTGCCCGCTGATAAGTTGCCCCTGCATTTTTCAATCCAAAAGGCATAACTTTGTAGCAAAAATTCCCCCACGGTGTGATAAAAGTAGTTTTCTCCATCCTCTAGGGCCATTTTGATTTGGTTATACCCAGAGAAGCCATCCATGAAGGAAAACAAATAATATCGAGCAGTGTTATCAACCAAAACATCAATGTGGGAGAGCGGGAAATCATCTTTCAGGCTTGCTCTATTCAAATCTCGATAATCGATGCACATCCTGACCTTCCCATCTTTCTTAGGTACAGGAACAATATTGGCAACCCACAGAGGGTAATTAGTGACGGCAAGAAAACAAACATCCAACCGCTTTTGGACTTCCTCTTTGATCTTGACTGCCATATCAGGTCTGGTCCTTCTCAAATTCAGCTTTATAGGCGGACATTCTTCTCAAAGAGGTAGATGGTGCATCACTATATCAGTATCCAACCCTGGCATATCCTGATAAGACCAAGCGAAGATATCTTTATACTCACGAAGAACCTCTACCAATCTTCCCTTGACATCGTCTTCCAATGCAGCCTCAACTATGACTTCTTTCTTGTCGTCTTCAGTATCCAAGTTGACGAATTTAACGTCCTCCTGATGAGGCAGAATAACCCTTTCCTATTGCCTTAGAAGTCTGGCCAACTCTTCAGGTGAATCACAATCTTCATCAGTCTCTTCATCAGCTTGGTAAATAGGGTTATCAAAGTCATATCGAGCCATAACCGAATCAGGATTGATGGTATCTGAGATGTGAAACCTGCATGATTGATGTTTTATGCTTATTATGATATGCAAACAGACACAAACACATTGCCATTTTTCTGTTTTAATTAAAAACGTAAAAAGAAAAACAAGGGTCAAAATATTAGAATGCAAAAAGGACATCTTTTCATTCATGATAAAAGTTTGAAAATAAACAGAGGGGCCCTACAAGGAAAAGTCACTACGTCTTGGGAAGAACGTAGGACCAGACATAATAAAAAACAGACAAAAATTACTCTTTTGATGTAACTTGGATGATTTCCTCCACAGTCCAGTTGCAAAGCTTCTGCCCAGGGACACACGGACGAATCCAAACATCCATATCACAATCGTTTTCCCCTTCGTCATTCTCAACAACATTTATCCTATCAAATATAACCCCACCGCTGGTAAAGTGAACAGGTCCTTCGTACTTTGGAGGATCCCTTGAAGAAGAAAAAGGGTTATATCCCAGACCAAACTTGTCATGCTTAGCAGGAACATCGAGCACTTAGCCCCATTTCTGGGAAGAACCATATTCCATTATAGCACGGGCTTCCTTGAATGAAGTCATTGAGACCTCTAGACCTTTAGTTTCTACAGGAGGCTTCTCCCGAATCTGCACAGTTTCAAAAGCTTAACAAAGCGTCTCGTGGATTTCACCGTCCACTTACACATACTTAAAAGATGATAACTGACTGACCATGATATCCTCCTCTCCGCAAATAGTAACCACCTTCCCCTCCATTATATATTTCAATTTCTGATGCAATGTTGAAGTAACTGCCCCAGTAGAGTGTATCCAAGGCCGGCCGAGCAAACAATTGTAAGCAAGCTGGATGTCCATGATATAAAACATTGCATCAAAAATTTCTAGCCCCACCTATATGGGCATAGTGATCTCACCAAATACCGACCTCTTAGAACCATAAAAAGCTTTCACAACTAAGTCGCTTGGCGTGCAAATCATCCCTTGAGTATCTAGCTTCATCAAGGCCTTCTTTGGCAGTACATTAAGGGATGTTCTTGTGTCTACCAAGACATGAGACAACATAGCCCCTATGCACTCCATAGATATATGTAGAGCATAATTATGGTTCCTCTTGGAAGGGGTCAAATCCAAATCTGTAAAACCCAACCCATTTCTAACATTCACATGAGCCACGACTCCTTCCAGCTGATTCACTGAAATCTCTTACGGAACAAATGTCGAATTCAAAATTCTTAACAGCGCATTCTGGTGTGCCTCAGAGCATAATAACAGTGAGAGAATATAAATCTTGGATGGCGTCTGGTGTAAATGATCTACGATCTTATAATCACTTTTACGGACAAGCCTCATGAATTTCTCAGTATCCTTCGCAAAAGAATCTTTGTCAAGTTGTTGATGCATATCTTCTTCTACCACAACCTTACCTTTATCCTTATCACTCCTATCAACATTAGTTTCAGGTGGAGAGAAAACTCTGCCACTCTTGGTTATCCCCCCTGCTCCAACAATGTTTTCAACAGAAGTGCCTCCAAATGATGCCCCCACTAGCTCTTATTTTCGCTCGTTGCAAAACACGTTTGCCCCATAATTCCAAAGAATGGCCTTGGTGCTTTCATAAGGTACTATTCCTGGAGTAGTAATAATGACCGGAGCTAGCCTTGGCGCCGCTGAGATGTTAATCGTCCGGTATGGAATTGAAATTGTTACAACTTCATCCTGTTCATTATTAATCTCCTCAATCACTTCTTCTCCCATAACCCTGTCGAACTGTAAACTACCGTCATCAATCAAACTCTGAATATGACTTCTCAAAGAAACACAACCCTCTGGATGCACAACACATTCTGCACAACCCGGATAGACACCTTCCTTTAGCAGTTTGTCTTTTACGAAGCTCAAGGGAATCTTCAATTCTGCAACATCAGTTATCAAGTTTAGTCTCTCTCCTTCAATAACGACATTGGTTCTAGCCACCCCATGATTTGACATCGGGTTGTAATTTACATTGGGGGTTTCATTTATCGCTTTTGAGTCAAGTAAATCCTGAACCTTATGCTTAAATGCTTTGCAGTTATCAATATTATGGCCCGGAGTTCCAGAGTGGAACTCACACCTAGTGTTTGCATCATAACCTGGCGGAGGTGCACCAGTGAGTGGCGCCAAAGTTCTCTTTTGAATAAGCTGTAATTGTAATAGGTGTTGCAAGAGCTGTGAGTAAGGCATGGGAGGCGTGTCAAACTGCCTATTGGCCATCCTTCCTCTATCTTGGTGACGACGAGGCGCAGTAGTTTGTTGTTGCGGTACAACCTGAATTGCTATACTGGAAACTTGCTGTTGATGTTGATGTTGAGGTTGATATGAAACCCAGTTTCTACCTCTATAGGCTAATATAACATTCATATCCCCTTCTCTCTTCTTTGGGTTTCCATTGTATACTTTCTTCATTCCTCCTGATGAAGATCCTACCCCACTCGGTCTTTTTCCCGTCTTTATTCCGTTCTCCACACTCTCTTTCCATCACCAAATTCGAAAAGCTTCCATACATACATCCGATCAATTTTTCATAGTATGTTCCTGGCAAGGTCGCCATGAACATATCGATCAATTAACGCTCCACCGTTGGAGTCTGCACTATGGCCGCTAACTCTCGCCACCTCTGGATGTACTCCTTGAACCCTTCATTATTCCTTTGTGACAAATTTTGCAATTTCACCCTATTAGGCGCCAAGTCACTGTTGTACTGATAGTGACGCACAAATGCTTCTCCCAATTCTCTCCAGCTTCTTATATGTGTCCTTTCTAGACCCATATACCACTCCAAAGAAGGACCTGACAGACTATCCTGACAGAAATGCATCAAAAGTTTCTCATCATCCGAGTAGGCTGCCATTTCCCGAAAATAAGCCCTGAGGTGTACTCTAGG